>OU343221.1:280130205-280217421 GCA_910596185.1 Chrysanthemum makinoi
GGTCAAATGAGGTTCCACGCCGCTGATACTTACGCCGTAACTACTGCATCACTTACGACGTAACCCATTTTACTGAAGACTATGGCGTAACCACTAATTAGGTTACGCTGTAACCAACAGATCTAGTGCATTTTTAAGAAATAGAAGGTTACGCAGAACTCCTATATTGGTTACGCCGTAACCCAGATCTGGCCTAAAAATACCCCCATGAATTCCAGCATTTCTAATCATCCCATTCAACACACAACACTCTGAGAACGTGTGAAAAAGCTCAAGGCAGGTCTAGAGGAGCATACGGAGCTGTTCCCAAGAGAGAAGTCACTCCACTACGATAAGCATTAGCGTTTTATATTTCTTTTACTTTCAATTCATGTATTTCATACCTTTGAATATTGAATTGATTTGCATGATTAATATGATCGGCTAAGCACCTCTTGGTGCTAGCCTAGTTATGATTCCTTAATTTTTTGTTTATTACCTTTACTTCCGCACAACTATTTCTAAGTGTATGCATGCATAGTTCATTGGTAGCCACCCTTGGTTCGGTAGTTTTGAATGGCGGTAGAGGCTAATTTCCTAGGAGATATGACCAACTGACCCTAGGTGAGCGGACTGAGACGGGAAGGGTAAGATATGACCAACTGACGACCCTTTCTACTTGTGCGATTTGACCAACTGATCACCTATCGTTTGGATGAACTTAAGAATTGGGGGGTGTAGTGTCTAAGTTCCTAACGGCCGGGTACTCACTATTATGAATCTAGCATGTAGCGGTAATTAATGACTTGGCTTAGGGGACTAGGAACAATAGGACTTATGACGGTGCGCCTGATTTCTCCTGTGGTGGCATCTTTGCTGATAGGTTAGGGCAAGTTGACCAAATGCTGTCCTCTCGAATTTGACCCCACCTGAAGTAATTGAAAGTAGGTAGACGTAGACATAACTAGCTAGGAGGATTAACTAGGTTAGCACCACTCTCCTCTATTGATTTCCCTTTACCTTTTATCTGCTTTATTTTATTCTGCTTTAGTAGTTTAAGTAATTAAATCCCTATCAAAACTATTATTATTCTGTGACAATTAGACTTAGTAATAATCCAACACACATAGCTCTTGGGACGACCTCGGCTTTACCGATTACTACACTACACTCGACCGGGTACACTGCCCGTTAGTGCACTAGGGTAGACCATAGGTATAGCGAGACACTATAAATATTAAGATTTGGTCAAGAAACCTGCATCAAGGAACTGCTGCACTTTCCTCTTCTTGTAACATCTGAGCAAGCAGTCTATCAGATGCCTCTTGAGTGATATTTGTAGACTTTTTCAACTTCTGTTCCTCAAGAAATCTAACCACCTATTGTTCTTGCACCTCTTTAGCTAATTCGTCATCAAAAACCTTTTGTGCATAAACCTTTCTCTTCTCTCCTTAAGGTTCTTCTTCAAGCAAAATGCCTTTACCCTTATCTGTTCAAGCAGTACCTTCATGTAAACTGGCAGTACCTTTTTCACTGATACTAACTTCTAGCTTCTTTGAGCTAGTAGTAGTATCTGTGACATCTTCTTGAATTTCAACCACTTCAGTAGGAGCATTTAGATCAACTGGTTCAGTTTCTTGTACATAATCACCCATATCCTGATCACCACCACTCTCAAAACTCAATGTCCTCCCCTGAGTTTCAAAGATCAGTCTTCCTCCCCTGTTTGAAAAATTCACCAATGTCTTCAGGATCAGTACCATCTGAACTTGAAGAATCTACAATGTTCTTCTGGGAGCCTGTAGTGCCTTGACCTTGAGCTTTAATCTTTTGACCTTCTTAACTAGAGTAGAGTAGACCTTTACATAGAGTCTCTTTGTATCCTTAAGATCTTGCTCCAAAACCTCCACCATGTTAGTCAACTGAGTACACAAATCCGTTAATCCCTTAAGTGTATGGCTGTCCTCAGCACGTCCAGATGTGTTACCTTCTGGGAGAGGTGCATCATGAGGGCATAGACTCAGTATTCTCCCTCGTTGGACTAGGAGGAACACTAAAGCCACCCATATTTTCCATTTGGCTTGGGTTTCCATCTGTTGTATCAAGTCTGTTAGGACTAGACACAGTTGATGTTGCCATAGTTGGGGTCTTATTGATTTTACCACTCGCCTATGCTTCATCTAAGCTAGACACAGTAGTGGCAGCCCCTCCCACTCTGCCAGAGGCAGTCTTATGAACAACTGGGGTCTGAGTAGGACCACTAGGCTGAGAGACCATAGTGACCTGTCTGTGTTTTCTCCTATAGGTTTGTGTGACTGGTGGTGTGTAGATGACATTTGGAACCACAATGGGTGTGTGTTGGGGCTCAGCTGGGGTTGTTGGTCCTTCACCTTTTACCTGCACAAGCATATTAGGAAACAAAGGAACTACTACCCCATTAAACAACCTTGATGGCATTGACATATTTTCAAAATTTTTTTGTTGCAAACAAGGTGTTGGATAAATTTCTTTATGGGTAAGTAGTTTACTTTTCTTCAAAATAGTTTGAATAAACCTTGGGTACATCAAAAATTTTGTTTTAGAATCCACATTCTTCACCATATTTTAAAAAATAAGTTTAGAAAAATTAAAAGTCCTTCCTGTTGATAAGCAAATGAGAGCAATAGCAATATTGCTACTGAATTGCTCCCATGAAGTTTTCTTAGGACTAATACAGTGAAGAAGGGTATGTATGAAAAACCTCCACTATAGGGAGAAACAACTCTTTTGAAAAGTAATTTTTTGATTAGCTTTATCATAACCCATTCTGGAAAGTTGATAAAAAATCTCAGTATTTGGTAGATCAGAAATTCCATTTTCATCTTCTAATCGGAGATGCCTCCTCAGAGAAGACTCAGAAATTCTGATTTTCTTACCATCTACTTAGGCTTTTAACTGTTTGTCCCCTTGTTCCAATGTTTTGACAGTAACAGTCTGCCAAAATTGTTGAATATGGGAGACATAGATAGTGAGATTAGTTGTAAGTGCATACTTTATGTGGGTATTGTTCAAAAAGTCCACTATTTGATGAAATCCTTCACTGCCTTCAGGTTTTTACAAGAATGCAACCTGATTGTGAGATTTTACAAATTCCATATTCTCCATGATAAAAGATTTCTTAGACTGCCGGGATTTGATCATTTTAGCTTTAATTGAGCGTTGGTACTGGCAATTGAGGTTTTATTAGGTTTTGAGAATTTTGCGTGTGTGATAATATATCCTTGAAGAAAATTAGATAAAAAGTTAGAAAGTAAATAATTATCACAAATAGAAACCCTATAAGTATATCTGATAACATCAAATAGTCCTGAATATTAAGTGTCAATTTCTTCCGATAATGCTCGTATTTTACATCATTTATATGGATTTACGCTTGTTTTCCTCTATATTTCACTTTCAGGTAAATTACGAGCATTGGAGCTAAAGAGACGCGGATTTGGAGAGTTTATTGAAGATTTATGATAGTATGCTCATTTTGAAGATGTTACGGCGTAACTCCCCTCTCACATTACGCCATAACAGAAGCGTAGCTCAGAAAACCAACTCAACTGAAGATTACGGCGTAACTCCCTCCAAAGATTACGACGTAACTAACTAGGTTAAATGAGGTTCCACGCCGTTGCAAGTTACGCCGTAATTATTGTCTCAACTACTGCGTAACATGGATATATTGAAGATACGGCGAACTCCTTCCGTAGATGTTACAATCCGTAACCAGCATTTTTAGTGCAAATTACGAGGATAATGGTGTTACGACGTAACTCCCAACTTAGTTACGCCGAACCAGATCCGCCTATAAATACCACTCGATTTCCAAAGATTTCTAATCATCCCATTTCACACACAACATCTGAGAACGTGAGTAGAAGGTTGAAGGCAGATCTTAGGGAGCATACGAAGCCATCTCCAAGGGGAAATCACTCCTCACGATAAGCATTAGCATTTTATCTTTTCTTTACTTTCAATTCATGTATTTCGTAATGTTAAACATTGAATCGATTGTTTTAGTTAATATGAGCAGCTAAGCACCTCCGTGCTAGCCTAGTTATGATTCCTTAATTGCTTTGTTTGTGTTTACATTGCTTCCGTATAATTATTTCTAGTGTATGCATGCATAGTTTGTTGGTAGCTACCCTTGTTTCAGTAGTTTTGAATGGTGGTAGTGGCTAGTTACTTAGAGATATGACCAACTAACCCTAAGTAGGTAGACTGAGTGGGAAGGGTAAGATATGACCAACTGACGGCCCTTCTTCGCTTGTGCGATTTGACCAACTAATCACCTACCGTTTGGATGAACTTAAGAAGCCAGGGATGAGTGTTTGATAACATCAAATTATCCTGAATATTTAGTGTCAATTTCCCCCGATAATGCTTGTAATTTATATCATTTATATGGATTTACGCTTGTTTTCCATTATATTTCACTTTCAGGGAAATTACGAGCATTGGAGCTAAAAAGACGCGGAATTGGAGAGATTATTGAAGATTTATCATAGTATGCTCACTTTGAAGAAGTTACGCCAGTAAAATCCTCTCTCACATTACCGTAACTAAAGCGGCCCGTAAAACCAACTTATCGAAGATTATGGCGTAACTCTCCCAAAGATTATGACGTAACCATATTAGGTCAAATGAGCTTCCGCGCCGCTGATAATTACGCCGTAACTCATGCATCAACTACGGCATAACCAAGATTTATTGAAGATACAGCATAACTACTTCCTGAGGTTACGCCGTAACCAGCATTTCTAATGCAATTTACGAAGAATTATATGTTACGGCGTAACTATTTTATTAGTTACCAGAACCAAGACCCGCCTATAAATACCACACGATTTCCAGATTTCAAAGCATCCCATTTCACACACAACAATCGAGAATGTGAAGAAGCCAAAGGCAGATCTAGAGGAGCATACCTGAGCTATCTCCAAGGAGAAATCACTCCCCTACGATAAGCATTAGCTTTTTATCTTTTCTTTACTTTCGATTCATGTATTTCGAGTAACATAAACATTGAATTGATTTGTATGGTTAATATGAGCGGCTAAACACCTCTTGGTGCTGGCCTAGTTATGATTCCTTAATTGTTTTGTTTGCGTTACATTGCTTCCGTATAATTATTTCTAAGTGTATGCATGCATGAACATTGGTAGCTACCTTGTTTTAGGTAGTTTTGAATGGTGAGGCTAGTTGCTTAGGATATATGACCAATGACCTAAATTAGAGTAGACTGAGGCGAGATGGTAAGATATGACCAACTGACGACCCTTTCTACTTGTGCGATTTGACCAAATGATCACCTACCGTTTGGATGAACTTAAGAATTAGGGGGTGAGTGTCTAAGATGCTAGCGCCCAGGCACTCACTATTATAAATCTAGCATATAGCGGAACTTAATGACTTGGCTTAGGGGACCAGGAACAACTAGACTTATGAGGGCACTGACCAAATGCTTTCCTCTCAACTTTGACCCCACCTGAAATAATTGGAAGTAATTAGACGTAAACACTACTAGTTAGGATGAGTAACTAGGTTAGCACCACTCTCCTCTATTGATAACATCCTTTGCCTTTATTTGCTTTAGTAGTTAATTAGTTAATTTGTAACATATTGGATTTCACAAACACACCAAACCATGATCAAATAGGCGTATAACTATAAGGTTTTTAGAGAGAGAAAGAGTTAGAGGTTGGGAACTTAGTGAGAGAAAGTAAAAGTGTTATTATGAGCTCCAACCCTCTACCTTGGGAGGTAGAGGGTATTTATAGTCTTACATAAAACGCCACCGACGGGTTGTGGATCAGGCATACAGTGGGTAAAGACCCGTCCGTCCTCCACGGTGTTACTTAACTAAATACTATCTAACATTAAATAACTATGACTACGAGCTTTCTAAAGATTACATATACTTGAGGTGACCGACACTTTAATAACTGGATTTACTAAATCCTAACAATCTCCCCCTAAGGGAGGTCACCTCAAATTACATTGAATACAAACAGATATTACATTAAGATTGTTCTTGGATTCTTGTTAATGTTCTTTGCTCTGTAGTCCGTAGTCATTGATTCTTCATTTTTGCATGTTTGGTTAAACCAAGTGGAGGTCTTTAACTGATCCACGTGATAATGAGTTTTGAGCCAGCATTGAGATCATCAGCTAACATAAATCTCTGACTCTTCCATTGTGGTGTTAACAATATGTGATGTTGTGACATTTGGACCGACATGCTCACATTCTGAATCATGAAATCTTTTCATCAGAGTAGCGGAAGCTTTAGTTGATTCATGATATTTGCAGCAGCGTAGCAGAAGCATGGAGTGAAAATATCAGAGTCGTTGATGCACTTATCATGATTTCTTTAGAAATGAATGTGTTGTGTGAGCATGCGGCTATGGATTGACCGCTCCATTTTGATCAGCTGCAAACGTCGAGTGTACCTGCATACAACAGTTAGCAATAAAGCGCACGAAATTGTCTTTGATCACTTTCGTTGAATTGAGGTACACGGCCCACGGTTCCCCGTTGATCAGTACAAGTACTTCCTGTGATCAGGTATAATTCCGAAGAATCTCCTTGACAGGGTTTCGCAGCTGCTCTAGCTGTTCTCAAACGGAACGTCTCAAAGAAGACAACACGGAGTGAGTGAACCAGCGAATTTGAGATCCACTGATTGATGAAAGGAGATTTGAAAAAAATCAGTACTGCTCAATAAAGTGTTTTTGCAATACAACGAGGTTTTAGAAAAATCATTTATCAATCATAAAACCTTTTATTTTGAAATATTAATACACAATCGATGTGCTAAAGAAAAGAATTTTTAAGCACAACGACCGGTTTTTCAAAGGTATCCGTCAATCCATAACCTGAACCAGGATTGATTCATAAGTTTGAATCGCCCCATTGTTTCTGTTCAGTTGTCACATGGTTGATCTATTGGATAGATCTCACATGCCACCTACCAAGAGCTTGTTTGATGTTGGCTCTAGAAGGCTTTCCATCTTCATTGTGAATATGTTTGCATATCACTCAGATGTTCTGGCAATACCACAAGGATAATGCGTAGGACTCTAAAGATATAATCTCTCTTTCCACATTGTGTGAAACAGAGAGTCTTCATTGACAGTGTCCTAAAGAGATTTATTTGATGATCTCGTAGCTCTAGACTCAATTGTGCACATTTGGTTCCTATGCCGGAGACTAGGGAGAGGGTCTCCTTCTTCAATATCAACAATCTCTAAGAGAAAGTCGATAGATAATGTAGGTTCCCCGTGAGAATGAAACAAGTCCTTTTAAGAGGAACTTGAGTAGCTTGGGAAGTTTAGTGCAGTGCGTCACTGGGTCCATGACGTCTTGTCTTCAATACCAGTGTTACCTTAGTAAACACCAGTAGCATATGTATTGAACCCGGTTTCTGCCATAAGGTTGAATAATTGGAGGGCTATTTGTTTTCACCCTTTTATCATTCAATTCTTTTTCATTCTTCAACCCCTTCAGTGCTTACCGAGACTTCATAACTAGAACCTTGTTGGGTTTATTCCAGTTGTAGCTCTATCTCAGTCCGCACTCTTCCCATATCTCACTTTTCTCCTTTTTTCATCATACCTAAGGACTCTACACTATCTAGTGGATTGTCCCTGGGTAGATCCCTCCGGCTCTGGCAGGATCGTGGGAACGAATACCTAACCTAACCATCCTTATATCACCATACATAAAGTAAATTTGGTCGGTCTATTTGGTATTGTTCATCTCCCATTGGAACCAATTGAAAACCATTTGAAAATCAATCCAGATACTTGTGATATATTATCAAAGCATTTTGTACCTGAATTGTTTTTGATATTTTTAGAAAAAGAGCTCCCCCTCAACATGTGCATCGTGTATTTGAAATCGTTTTGGCACACGGAGGCAAGAGGAAGGATTCACTTCTTTGATTACCATTTTCTAAAAGATATCAACATCACTTTCCTGATCAAAATTAGTATTTTTCATACTTTGTTAAGGATAATTTTTGAAAGGACGTGGTTTTCAAAAAGTTGCTCCCCCTCAATATGTGCATAGTGTATTTGAAAGTGTTTTGTACATAATAAGGAAAACCTGCACATTGAAACAAATCAATCACATTTCAATCCTTTTTGGTTTGAAATAGATGCTCCCCCTCAACATGTGCATGTTAAATTTGAAATCGTTTGGCACATGTGGGGAGGAAAGCATGTAAATCATTATAAAACCATTTATCGAATTATCAGTTTAAATCCAATTTAAATCACAAATTCTCCCCCGATCACAATTTTCAAATCATTTGAAAACAAATTGTGACTTGCTTATGAAAACATTTAACCGATAAGGATCAAAGCTGAGACTTTAAACTCCAAAAACATGCTTGAGTATCTTTTGAAAACATGACATAAACCTTGGTCTGAACCAGTTGTATGACAAATAACCTTTTGATTTAGATGAAATCATTCTCCCCCTCAATCAATGACATAAGTTGTTGATTGAGCGATAGAGATTTTGACCAATGTCAAGCCTAGATGATTTTCAAAAATTGAGACCGAGTTATTTTTATTAGTTTTCAATTGAGACCGAGTTATTTTTATTAGTTTTCAACATTTTATTATTATTTTTTATTTATTTTTTTTAAAGATTTATGTACATTCGAACAACATCTAAAGACCCGTGTCACTCTTTGAATGACAGCACAAAGACCGTAGATATAATCGAATCAAGAAAAACAAGACAAAATGACAATATTTTTTGACATTTTTCGAGATTTTCAATTTTTTTTATGGATTTTTGAAAGTTTTATAATTTTCTATTTGCTTTTTGTTGGTTTTGTAATTTTGTATTTTGCTTTTTGAATAACTATTTACAAGAGATGGATGAAGAAAAACCTTTTACTCCTCTTCTTCCTCTTGAAGACGTTTAAGTGTTTCCGGTTGTAGACTCTTTAGACCAAGTCGTCGGAGGATAAACTCAAAACGTTCTCTAGGAAGAGCTTTGGTGAAGATGTCTGCTAACTGGTATTCAGTCCTCACAAAATAAAGTTCCACCACACCGTTTTTCACTTGCTCCCTGATGAAATGATGTCGAATGTCGATGTGCTTTGCTCTTGAGTGTTGTACGTTGTTGCATGAGAGAGCAATGGCACTTTTGTTATCACAATACAGAGGATTTTGTTGAATTCAAAGCCATAGTCAGATAATTGGGATCTCATCCATAGGATTTGAGCACAACAAGATGACATGGCTATGTATTCAGCCTCTGTAGAGGATATAGAAGTACTCATTTGTTTCTTTGAAGACCAGCTCACAAGCTTATCACCCAAAAAATGAGCACCTCCAGACGTACTTCGACGTGTATCTTGACATCCTGCATGATCAGCATCTGCATAGGCTGTTAGTGACATACCGGTGTCCTTCGGGTACCAAAGTCCCATATTGATGGTTCCTTGGAGATACCGAAAGACCCGTTTAACCGCTTCAAGGTGCTTTTTGGTAGGCTTAGCCTGGTATCTAGCACACATGCAAACAGCGAACAGAATATCTGGTCTACTGGCTGTGAGGTACATCAGGGATCCAATCATACTACGATATTTCGTTTGATCTACCATGATCCCTGAGTGGTCCTCATCCAATTTAGTACGCTCTATCATGGGAGTGTCAACAGGGTCACAAGAATCAAATCCAAATTTCTTTAAAATCTCATTTGCATATTTAGATTGATTTATAAAAATGCCTCCGGGACTTTGTGAAATTTGTAATCCCAAGAAAAATGACATTTGTCCCATCATTGACATTTGAAATTTGGAGCCCATCTCCTTAGAAAAACGGTCACATTCATTGGGGTCAGTCGAGGCAAAAATAATATCATCAACATAAATTTGAACGTGAATTAAATGTTTGCCTGACTTTCTGGTGAACAATGTCGGATCAACTGCTCCTTTGCTGAATCCAGTAGATAGAAGAAACTTTGATAGCGTATCATACCATGCCCTTGGAGCTTGCTTCAAACCGTAAAGAGCCTTCTTCAAGCGATAGACATGAGTAGGATGCTCTGGATTCACAAAACCTTCAGGTTGGCTGACGTATACGACTTCTTTAAGATCTCCGTTAAGAAAAGCCGTCTTTACATCCATCCGATAGACTACCATGTTCTTACTTGCAGCATTAGCCAAGAAGATTCTGATTGCCTCGATACGAGCAACTGGAGCAAATGATTCTTCAAAGTCAATACCCTCCTCTTGACGGTATCCTTTTGCAACCAATCGAGCCTTGTTCTTTAATACATCACCATGCTCATCAAGTTTTACTTTGAAGATCCACTTTAGAGCAATGATCATAGCACAGTCAGGAGCATGTACTAATTCCCATACATCTAGTCGATCAAACTCATGAATTTCTTCTTGCATGGCATTGAACCAGTTGTCTTCATTCATGGCAGTTTTAACGTCTTTTGGTTCGACCTTGGATAGTACGGAGTTGAAGAAGCACCATAAGGCATCAGTTGCAAGTTGTTTACGAGTGGATACTGGACGAGAGGGATTTCCAATGATGTTGTCCAATGGATGATCATGTGTCCATTTTCTAAGATGTTCGTGTGGTTGTTGTTGAGGAACTGAAGTAGCAGAGTCGATATCTCCTGATGAAGATGGTTCTGATGATGATTCAGGAGCAAATATGTTTTCAAAGGGGGCATCTTCAGGAGTAGCAAAGGGATTATCTCCATCATAGGTGCCAGACATAATTCCATGATGTACACTCGATGATTGATGATTTGTTGATGAGACAGAGTGATCAGCAGCAGGCGCTTCTTGACTTAATGACATAGAAACTGAAGGGTTAACTTCGTTGACAGGGATAGGAACAGCCTCTGTTGATGGAATTGACAGATCATTAGCACTTGGCTCATAGTGTTCATCAAACATTGGATCAAACAATTTCTTCAAATCATCTTCTGAAGGAGGTACATAAGGAGTTGCTGGTGAGGGATTTAGAACAAGAGTAGAACTGATAGGACTACTTGATGAAGGTTGAGATGCGGGTCCAGAACTGGATTGTCCTGGAGCCATTTGCCCGGACAGCTCATCGAACGTAACGTGAATAGTTTCCATGATATCTCGAGTTCTTTTGTTGTAGATTCGGTAACCCTTCTTGTTTGATGCATAACCTACAAAAACTCCAATGTCCGCCTTAGCTCTTAATTTACCTAAATCTTGACCGTCATTCGTTGGATAGCACAACACACGGAGGTAGGAGAGATCAGGTTTTTGTTTATAGACAAGTTCGTATGGAGTTTTTCCATGAGATGTGTGTATGAGAGAACGATTTTGGGTGTAGCAAGCAGTGGCAATGGCTTAAGCCCAGAGAAACATTGGAACCTTTGAAAAAATTAGCATTGTTCTTGCGGCTTCCACAAGAGTTCGATTTCGTCTTTCAACTACACCGTTCTGTTGAGGTGTTCGTGAAACACTTCTTTGATAACTGATTCCAACACTTTCATAAAATTGACTTAAGTCTTTGTTAACGAACTCTGTGCCATTTTCTGTTCGAACAATTCTAACCATATTGTTAAGTCGAACCTGAAGCTGCTTGATAAGTTTGATGATGACATCTGGAGTTTCATCCTTTGTCCTCAAAAACTTTACCCAAGTAAATCGAGAGTAGTCATCAACAACGACTAAAGTATATTTCTTCCCATTAATCGTTTGCACTCTCATTGGTCCGCACAAATCCATATGAAGGGTATGCAGAACTTCCATTACTGAGTTTGTGGGTTTGGGTTTGTGGGCATATTTCTTGCTTTTTCCCAATTGGCATGCTGAACAAAGATGATCTTTTTCATACTTTAATCTGGGTAAGCCTCTTACAAGATCATTTCTGGAAAGATTATTAATGGTGCCGAAGTTCAAGTGATTGAGACGACGATGCCATAACCATGATTTTGTTTTTGAAGCCTTTGACAACAAGCATATTGGAGAAGACTTCATCATGTCTTCGATAGAGATGGTGTATAGATTTGAACCACGAGTTCCTCTTAACAGTTCCACACCATCAAGTTCTCTAACGAAACAAGTATGTTTTCTAAATGCCACTTCTAGATCGGAATCACAAAATTGACCAACAAACAACAAGTTATGACCAAGACCTTCAACATAATATACCCTGGAGATTACACTTTTCCCAACAACAGAGTCTCCATAACCCATAATTGCTCCAAAATGGTCGTTCCCGAATCTAACAGTCCGATGAATTTACTCACGAAGTTCATGAGTCATGAGCGATCTCCATATGCTTGGAACGGCTGAGTCCAGTACCACGTAACGATTTGAACGATCTGCAGTTGAACACCGACAAGAATGGATAATTGGATAATTGGGATCCCCATGCAAGAATGGGTTCCATTTGGTTAGTAATAGTGATTGGAACACCCACATCGGAAGTAGAAACAATGGAATCATCGGAATAGATGCAGCTGCTAGTGTCCGTATTTGACCTATTCAAAGTATGTTCACTTCTTAAAGGAATAGTTCTACAAGTAGGCATCCATTTTCTAATGGGCATTGACTTAGCAAATTTAGGGCAAAACTCATTAAGATTCAACTTACGGCCAAGTAGGTATCCATTGATAACCAATATTACTAAATTTTCTTCCTGTGGGTTTCCAATGTTTTCTAACTTTCTTTCGCCTTTGCCTTTTAGCCTTCTTAGCTTGATTTTTGACATTAACAACTTTAACTGGGCATTTAACCACATTAAGCAAAACATTCACACCACATTCATGATCAAAACGTGAAATCAAACAGTCATCATTACATGGTTTGCAGATAGTAGCGAAATTTGAATTAATTACATGACGCTTATAGCTAATACTAGAATCAACACGATTCGTTTTATTCAACTCAAACTTAGTGTTCTTAGGGTGGTCTTCTACTCTCTTCCAATGCACATTCTTAGCTTGCGAGGTCCTATCTTGCTTTGTATTGCCTGGAGGCTTTGACCCGCTTGCTTTTATGTCACTGATTACTTCTGTAGAGGGAATTATGGGAACATTAGTTGGTTGGGCTACTTTTTGCATTCCTGAACTAGACGTGCATGGATCAGAACTACTTGCAGGCACTTTAGAGTTCACTTTCTTAATACTGGGTTGCATAATTGGCACTAGGCATAGAAGAAGGCATCACAACTTTATCTTTTGCACCTAAGGATTTAGGACATGTTGGTCTTAAACATTCTAGCAGCTCTTGAGATCGTTTGGCCTGAATGCAAGCAAACCTAATCTCTCTATCAAGTAGCTTATTTATGAAATCCTCTTCTACAATCTCACGGAGACATTCTAGACTATCCTTAAGGTGAGCGAAATAGTTATGAAACACAAGTTCGTTATTTCTGAGATGAGGAGGAATGTATTTAACAGTCACAATATATTTGCAGTCTGCAGATGAGATTGATGCAACATTCTCATTAAAGACAAGTGGCATTTTCCCTTTTTCCTGACTCCTCAGATTCTCAATTTCCTTTTGTAAAGATGTTATTTTTTCGTTGTTCTTGTCACGAGTGACTTTCATTGAATCATATAACTCTTTAAAGTGTCGTTTAACCTTTTCATTTTCTTCTAGAAAACTCTCATTTTCCTTTTGTAAAACATTAACCAAGTTTTGAAGATGAAAAGTTTGAGAACACTGAGAATCTAAAGGAGGAGGCATTTGGGAGCCAGTCACGTTGTTCTTTTCACCCTTTAATTGTGAAATTTGGGCTTTCAACTTTCTGATCGTGTTACAATGAGCTTGAATCTGTTTGTCACATTTGTTTATTTCAAAAAGTGCATCAAACTCTGGAACATTTGAGAACGTCTTGATGTTTGAGGTTTTGACATTTTCCTTGAGATGTTGATATTTTAATTGCAAATCAAAATGTAAGAAAGGTGTTTTACCAAATTATCGTGATCATCCTGATAAATTTTCTCATTTAGTTATGAGTTTTTGTTTTCAAGCTCAATGACACGATCATGGGAGACTTTCAAAGCAACAGTTAATTCATGAAATTGAGAAGCAGTAATAGAGTGCTTAGTAACAGTATAAAACACATCTTGAGCCACACAACTTAATACTAAGTTCTCATTTAGGATATGCAAATTCTTCCTTTCAATTTCATTATATTTGAGTTCCCGTTCATAATCATTGACTTCAACAATCATTGCATCAAATTCCTTTTCCATTTCTTTAATATCTGAGTTTATCCCCTTTTGAAGACTTTCAAATTGACCTTTTAATTGTTTAAAGAAAGGCATGACCTCAGTTAAATAGCATTCTTTAGTTTGCTCAAAACCCCTTTCCCCTTCAGTTATCCCTGTAGGTGTGATTCTCTTCTTACATGTCTTCTCAAAATCAACGAATAGTTGATAAACAACATATAGGCTGATTAAGGTTTTGCTATTAGTGGCAATAGTTCTAGGAACTAAATGCATTGGTGTATTTGGAGGATACACAGTAGCTGCAGGCACTTTCCTAAGGGGAGTGTTTGTTTCAACAAGTACGTTAGCTTTTTGCTTATCCATGTCTTTCTTCCAAACAATTTGTTCTGTGGTTAATTGAGTTTGAGGGTTAAACCTGTTCAGGGAGACCCAATTTTCTTTTGTGTAATCATGGGGTTCGATTGTTATGTTATTCTTTTTACACTTAGGATCTTCAAGTTTCTTATCCATTTTCTCCCTAGAGGCATCTTCTAATTTTCTATCCTCTTCCGTGCTTCCAATACATGAAGGTGTTTGCCTAGGCTTAAGGATCTCATTACCATCATATACAATCTTATGGAAAGCTTTAGCTCTTTTGCAATATTCGGGATTTGGTTCCTCTACAAAGGTAATAATGTGCTTATCGCTTAAGACTCTATGCTTAGTGATCATGTGAGCAGTCTGAATGGTGTTCCCTTGTACGTACAACTTATTTTCAAGCTTGTTTTTCAAAGTTTTTAGATTAGAAAAATCATTCAAAAGTTTTGATTCCTTAGCATTGAATTCTTGTTTAAGCACTTTAACATTATCTTGAAGCTCTTGCTTTTGCTTAACAGTTTTAGAAAGCTTTTCTTGTAAGGAGTTTAACTCTTGTTTTAAAACTTCTTCTCTAAAATTACTTTTTCTTGTAAGGAGTTTGCTCACGGCTAGTTAACTCAAACTTAGCACGTTGTTCATAAACAGCAACTTGTTCTTTATAGGCATTCAGTTCAGAGATAATAGAATCATCAGGGGCACATGCAATGTATTCATTAAAAACATAGTCATCATTGATTGTAGAAGATACATCACTTGGTACAATCTCACTTTCACTTTGTGTCACATATTGATCATATGGGACAGTATTACTATTACCCTCATTATCAATATCTGATTCATAAGTTTCAAAAGATTGTACTTCGTCATGTATCTTTTGCTCATCAACTTCATCATATAGTTTTAATACCTCTGAAATGATTGAATCTTTGGATTGACCAGCCTGTTGTGGTGAAGAGACCTTTGGAGAGACCATAGGTGAGATGCTAGCCATGAAGATTGTCTGGGCAGTAGGTTCATCATCGACATCAGAATCAAATGCATCACAGTCTGCAACTTGAAAGGCATTTTGATGATTGTGACCTCTTTCCTGAATTGGTTGCTCATACACATCAGCATCAAATGTCTTAGCATTCCCTTCTGCAAGAAACAACAACTCCTCTTCATCTAAAGCTGCTCCATTATCCTGAGCTTGCACAAGCAACATCCTATCTCTGAAGTATTCTGCATTCTGTGGACGTTTTGGAGATGTGCAGTTCCTCGCAATATGTCCCTCACCACCACAGTTGTAGCATTTGATTGGCTTTGCTTGCCCTTGATTGGCAGTTCTTCCACGATTCTGATTAGCCACATATCCTCCACCTACTCCAGTATTACCATAACCTGCTCTAATCATTCCTTGTTCATACCACCTTCCTTGAGCTGGTTGCACCATAACCTTCCCATCTCTGACAGTAGCTTGATTGTGTGGATTGGATGCTGTTCTGAGATTATTGTTGGTGTGTGGAAGGGAATTCATATTTTGACTAACCATGAGGGACAGTTGATTGATGAAGTTTTCCATGAGTGTGTTTGAGTCTGGAGGCTTATATGCTGGATCAGGAATGAGCTTGTAATTACCATTTCCCGTGGGTATGACTTGAGAATCTTTGGTGGTAATTCCAACATTAGTGTAAAAGGCTGTAGAATCATTTGATGAACTTGTTTCTCCCTGTTTAGATTTGAACTGTTCAATAATCCTTCGTTCAAACATAGCATGCCTCTCATTCTGAAGAAGGAAGGCATACAGTTGCTCATAGTTGGTGTTCTTCAATCCTTTGGTTAGCTTCACAGAGGTGACAAATTTGTGCCATTCGGGATTCATGTTGTTCACAAACTTTGAGTTCAGCTGAATATTTGGCATGGCCATTTTGATGTTCCTCATGTCATTTACAAGCTTGTGGAATCTCACGTAATATTCATAGACACTTTCTTCTGGTTTCATCTAAAAATGCTCAAATTCATCATACAGTTGTGATTCTCTGTCTTCCTTGGCTAATTCAGAACCCGAGAGAAGCATCTTGACATTGTCCCAAACTGCCTTAGCTTCAGTGATGTGATTGATCAGCTTGTAAACGTCCTTAGGTAAGCCCTGAAGTATGATGTTAGAAGCCCTGATGTCTGCATCGTATCTCTTCTTCTCCTTATCAGTCAGTTCATCATACATTTTAGGTTTGTCCAGTCCTAATATCACCGTGCCATCAACAGCTGTATCGAGTATGTCTCTGGTTATCTCAACTTGATACGGTCCTTCATCAATTGACTTGAGAATGTTGACTCCATTTTATTTTCCTAAATAGTACAACCTAATTCGTTGAGCCCATGAGTCATAATCAGTTCTGTCAAGCATAGGAGGACGAGTATCTGATCCAGCTGCTTGAACGTCCTCAGCAACAGAAGAGATGATTGTAGGTATGTTGGTAGACATGATTCCAGTTTTCACGGGATTTTAAAACTCTATGATTAAATTGGGAAATAGATTTTTTCACGGGATTTTACTAAATCAAGAGAAAACCGTATTAGAAACAAAATCAACCAAGTCGCTATCACCCTTGAAGACAAGTCGCTAAGACACCAAGTCGCTAAGTAGCAACTCGCTAAAGGCTCAAGTCGCTGTGAATCAAGTCGCTAGACACAAGTGGCTATGAACCAAGTCGCTAAACACAAGTCGCTAAAATAGCAAATCGCTAAGGTGACAAGTCGCTAAAGAACAACTCGCTAAGTAGACAACTCGCTAAAGAACAAGTCGCTAAAACGTCAAGTCGCTAAAGAGTAACTCGCTAGTAACAACAAAGAAAAGTCGCTAGAAATAATAAAGATAAGTCGCTATGTCAACCAAGTCGCTAGCCGAAGTGGTGTCTCCACTACTTTGTACTATTTGTCGTCTTGTCTCAATAGACAAGTCGCTAGGGCTCAAATCGCTTCCACTTCAACTACAAGTCGCTACCAACTACCAAAGCAAGTCGCTATGAAGAATATTTATCCGAGAACCAAGTCGCTAGGTTGAACAACTTAAATACAACCCTTTTCAATCCAAAACAAGCTCAACCACAGTGATTCAAGCTTTCCAAATCAAAACCCAAGCACTTACAATGATTCTAAACACAAAAGTACACTCAAAATTCAAACTTTAACACAAGAAATGATCCAAGTGATGCAAAAACCACTAAACTTTTTCAAACCCAAAAACCATATAAAACCACTAGAAATCCAAGGATATGTAAGAGAGATGATCAAACCATGGCTCTTGGTACCAATTGTAACATATTGGATTTTACAAACACATCAAACCATGATCAAATAGGTGTATAACTATAAGGTTTTTAGAGAGAGAAAGAGTTAGAGGTTGGGAACTTAGTGAGAGAAAGTAAAAGTGTTATTATGAGCTCCAACCCTCTACCTTGGGAGGTAGAGGGTATTTATAGTCTTACATAAAACGCCACCTACGGGATATGGATCAGGCACACAGTGGGTAAAGACCCGTCCGTCCTCCACGGTGTTACTTAACTAAATACTATCTAACATTAAATAACTATGACTAAGAGCTTTCTAAAGATTACATATACTTGAGGTGACCGACACTTTAATAACTGAATTTACTAAATCCTAACATAATTTCTTATCAAAATCATATTAAAATATGTGACACCTAGACTTAGTATTAATCCACACACATAGCTCTTGGGACGACCTCGGTTTTACCAAATACTGCACTACACACGATCGGGTACACTGCCCGTTAGTGCATTAGGGTAGACCATATGTATAACGAGTAATTATAAATATTAAAACCTAGTCAGTAAAACCTGCATCAAGTTTTTGGTGCCGTTTCCGGGGAGTTATATTAGGATTGCTATTAAGTCTTTCATTTTTGTTTTGTTTTAAAAATATCTCAAATTCTCACAATCACTTTTCAAGTTTCAGGTACCATGGAATTTGTTAACATTGATGACCTCACTCTCGAGGAATAATTGGCGTTGACAAGAGAAGAACAAGGGCCGGGGCTCGTAAGACCGGCAATTGGAGCTGATGTCCGTTTCGAAATTAAAGACCAATTTATGAGGGAGCTTCGTGCTAACCCTTTTTCAGGAAACAGGGACGAAGATGCGTATGAGCACGTTGAGAATGTCTTGTACATCGCAAGCCTTTTCAACATTCCGGGTGTGTCTCATGACGCTGTTATGCTAAGGGTGTTCCCCATGACTCTTACTGGGGCTGCGAGAAGATGGATCGAAAGATTGCCCGCCGGGGCAATTAATACTTGGGCACTTCTAAAGAAGCACTTCATGCAGAGATATTGTCCTCCGTCGAAGATTTGTAACCAGCTCTTGGAGATCCATAATTTCAAGAAAGAAGACGATGAAACATTGTATCAAGCCTGGGATAGATACAACGATCTCCTCTATAAATGTTCTACACGTGATCTGAACAACCAGCAAAAAGTCAACATCTTCTATAAAGGAATCAACATAACTACAAGGCAGATGCTGGACTATCAAGGACCAATTCCGAGCATGACTCCTACTCTAGCAATTGAAGCCATTCAAAAAATGGCTGATCATTCCCAAAAATGGCACGATGGAGGAAGCAAAAGAAACCAAGGCGGAAGTTTTGACGGAATTGCAGCCATCGCTAGCAAAATTGAAAATCTAAGTCGAGATATGCTAAAAGTCAGAGAAACCGTTCATGCCATTCAAGTGGGTTGTGAAAGCTGTGGGGGAGGACATCTCACCAAGAATTGTCCTCACAGCAACGATGAAGATATAATCGAAGATGCTAAATATTGAGAGAATCGACCATTTTACGAAGATAATCATACTAGTAATGGATTTCATGGAGGATCTGCTGGAAACTACAATCGTGGGCCATATGGAGAAAGAAAGCCCAACCTTGAAGAGACAATAAACAAATTCCTGTAAAGTTCAGCCCAAAGACAAAAGGAACAAGATGAATGGCTAAAAGAATTCCAGGAAAACACTGACAGAAGTCTTTCCAATCACGACACAACCCTAAAAAACCTTGAAACCATGGTGGAAAAGCTTAGAGAGAAGGTAAGGAAGAATAATACTAAACCGGAAGGAACAAAACCCACAATGGAATGTAAGGTCATTTTTTCTGATGATAAATCGAAGATACAAGCTAATTCACACCGAAGATTCGGATTCTAGTGAAAATTCCGGCGACAGATTGGAGTTACGCTGTAACATGTCTGAAGAGTTACGGCGTAACTATATTTTTGACAGCGATCGTGGGATTATGAAAGATGTCGATAAGGATGACTCAAGCGAGTTAGGCCGTAACCAAACATCACAGTTACGGCCACCTATCACTCACTGGTGCACTCCGATAATCGTAACTGACGATGAAATCACAGGAGCATGACCTACGTGCGACCCTTTTCGTGAGTATTGCAACGATGGTGGTAGCTTAAAAGAAGAAGAATGGACATGCCCTCACGAGCTTGAAATACATGATGTCAAGTTCGGAGATTTGACATTTGATGATTGGTACGCAATACAAATCAGGAATGCTAAAATTAACCCGAATCTTCTAAAAAAGCTCAAGATTAACTACGAGGATCATCATCAGAAAAATGAATTGGTTAATAATGACATCTACTGCGTGGAAAATCTTTTAAGCAAAGACTGATGACATAGGATCCTGAAGTCATTGGTGTGAAAAGATAAAATCTCTTGGGGAAGTTTTCTGGGCATCATGCAACCCTTATGACGATAAATGTATTGGGGGAAGCAGTCTAATGAGAGTTGGGGAGGATGAATTCTTTTGGACCTCAACAAACGATACGGAAAGAACAAAATTGCTTTGGTTAGACAACTTGGGATTTGACAGTTGGGTCAAGATCAAATATGGAAAAGTTGATACGTTGACGAAGGAAAAGATCTGGAAAGAGTATATGAGTAAAGAAAATCTGAACAACGAGAGTCCTAACAACTTGAGTGACATAACAATCGAAGATACCAAAGAGTCGGTAAGAAATGAGAAGGAAGAATGCAAACGTGTATTGGTAGAAGATTTGCTCGACGAGGAATGGTTTAAAGGCACCGAGTCTGACGACGATGACATAGAAGGGATTTTAGATTACCTTGAGTTGCAAGGAAAAGAGGAATTTGCTGACCCTGACGATGAAGCATATGAGTAAAGGAGGTGCAAACTCCTTGGGATTCCATATAAGAGGCCGCCCCCAATTATTGTTGAAAAATATGAGTTTACTAGATACCACTTGGGGTCGGAGGAAATTTTTTGCAAAATTCAGAAGATCGAGACTAAAGAATACCTCCGCACTGCCACAAATGTCGCTTGGGTCAGACACAACTTGATGAAAGACATGGAGGAAGTTGGCCAAGTCCAAAGGCCACCATAAACCCCAAGGCTCTGAGTCTAACTTAAAGACTCATAAATAAAGAAAAGTGCTCTTTTGGGAGACAACCCGAATTATCCTTTTATTTTGTTTTATTTCCATTTCTGTTGGGTTTTGTGTTTTTGACCATTTTTGCAGGAAACGAAGATAAGTTGCTGCTGCAGCATGCTGATCTGACCAGAGTTACGACGTAACTCATTCTCATGGTTACTCCGTAACAGGCCCCTTGCAGCAGAACTTCTGATACATTACCAATTACGACGAAATCCCATCTCAGTGGTTACGCCGTAGCTACACTTTTGCAGCGTATGCCAGGTTTTGCCTAGTTACGGCGTAACTCCTGCTGGAGTTACGACGTAACTATCCTCTGCACTACTTCTTTCATTTTAAACACAATAGCCTTGTATTAGTATTTTAAATGAACTTTGTGGGTGTGTTCCCCGTAAACCCTCACGAGACTTCACTCGTCCACTCGGGACACCAAGTGGTTTAAAAGGCTTGTTGCATATGCTAAATGCAACAGTGATTCCTACGAAATTGAGTTAGGTTTATTTTTCATTTTTCTTTTTTAGAATTATGCTTGTCGGTGGTGTGATTTCAGGGATTGAAGTTTGCTTGTGGATGCTTATATGAAGGCACGTCTCTGTTTCGTGGGCCTTCTTTCTTTTTGGAGCAAATTTCAGGGAAGTTCTCGCTCTAATTCTACTTTTCTCTTCACCTTTATTTAACGCTTAGTACAAAAGGGACTTTGTACAATTCAAGTGGGGGACGGGAGTAGAATTGTCTCTTGAACTTTATTTTGCCCTTGTTTTTCTAGTTTATTTTGAAAAATTATGCCATTTTTAAAATTTTGACATGTTTTTCTTAACCTAACTAGATTAGACCTTAGCCGAGCACATACAACCCTTGATATTATATGATGAGATTAGCCTTATCCGTTTCCTAAATTTTACCCCAAATCCACCAAATTATGAGTGTGCCGGTAGCTTGTAAACTTTAGAACTTGGCCTTTGCATCATTTCGAGACCATAGACGAGGTATGTTGAGTTAGCCCGATGTATTTGGACTTTTTAGTTTAAGAAGGCAGTATTATAGGATTATCACCCAAATAGCCTACCATTGTGTGTCTATCGATTAGTCACCCTGACTTCTTGACCCCCCATGTGAAACCCTTTTGTTGCACTCACCTTTAGTGCAAGATACCCCTAGATACACCTATCTGAGCCATTCCTTTCATTTTGTTAACCCAATATACTGTTTTGTTACACCTATACACCTTAGCCGACCCTGTAGTCTTTATTTGTGATTGGGAAGTCATCATTTGCCTAAGTTCAAGGTTCAAGTGGAAAGGTTCGGGAATCACGCTTTCTTTGATGACATATTCTTAAAGATCATTGAAGACCTCCCGAATTCCTATTGTTCATCTCAAGTGGGGGATGTTATGTTTGGTTATTATGTTTATGTTTATGTAAAAAAAAATTGTGATTCGAAAAAAAAAAATTATAGTTATGTTATTCAGTTTATTGTAAAGTGCGATGTTATAAGCACTATGTTATGAGCTTTATATAGATTTAGTATCGAGGAGGCCACTATTGAAAACTAGAAGGGGGGGGGGGTTGAATAGTTTTACCAATTAAAAACTTTGTTTTAAAACATTTAGATCAACTTATGTCCATCCTTTTTAATGTGTATGTTGGACGTTGATAGATAGATATATAAAAATGTAATGAAAGATAAAGAGTAAGAAGCACATAACCACGACACGAGTATTTATAGAGGTTCGGCTACAAGGACACCTTCCTTGCCCTACTCCACTCCCTGAGTCACCTACTCGAGAGTTCCTAATCACTACACGACACCAACTCCTTATGGCGGAGAATCCTTCAGAACGTCGCCTACTCTTTTTCCGGTACTAGGCTAACCACCGGGTTCTTTACACCAAGGTGAACCACATCTACCACAACGTCGCCTACCCTTTATCCGGTACTAGGCTAAGTACCGAGTTCCATTACAATGGAGGAACTACTACCCAACACTACACAACACCTAATACCAAAGGAGACCAACTCCTTATTACAACACCATCAAGGATATCAACATCCTTGGAAACAAACTATCACTATATGTATAACGATGCACCTCATCGATTATACGACCTTTGAATTCTTTACTAATGCCACTTGATTCAACGCTTGGCACCTTTCACTAATGCCTTCGTCTTGACACCTTCAGCATTCTTCACTAATGCTCTTGACACGGACGTTAAGCATCTTTCACTAATGCTTTCGTCTTGAATCTTTCGGCATCTTTCACTAATGCCTTCGACACAACACTTCTATGGAGGAAGAAAGAACTATCAACAAGATAACCTCAGTAGTCTTGATGATGACGAAGCATGGCAACTCATGGACTTGAGCTTGCTCAACTTCAAGAGGTGGTGAGCTCGCCTTTAAGAGGAACCTAGAGAATCACACAAAAACAAAAGAGAAACTACATATAAAGATCCCTTAGGATCAGTGGTTATAGAGTTACAATACTTGGGGAAAGTATGTGTGGGAGTGGCAAACCAAAAGGAAGAAATGGCTCACTATTTATAGAGGAGAAACTACTACTGTTCCACGGATCCCATGAATCCCATCCTCAAGGGATCCGTCTAGTGTATTGTTAGGGATCCGTGGGACGCTCCTCTTTGCCCATGGGTATTTTGGTTATGGGTCATGGGTTGATCCATGGGTATTTTATTAGATACAATGTACCTAATGGGAGCAATGCACCTAGTCAAATGGGTATGGGTCAAAACCATGGGTTGTAGTTTTTACCCATTTATAATACATATTAGTTATGTATATATTTTCCCAATATGTAAACACTAGTTGTTGTACATATGTATTAGTTAAATCATAAAATCACTTATACTTGTTTTAGTGTTTTATTTGAAAACGTAAGTGTGTTAGAGAACTATTGGCTCAAACTATTTACGTATTTTATTTGTTTCGTTAAAATGATTTTACGTTTGTTATCTACAAAACATTAGAAGATCGTAAAATATAAATAAACGTTTTTACGGCTTATTTGTATTAACAATGTCCGCCTTTTTGTTGATGACAAAACATAAAATTATTTTTAGGAAAAACTAAAAATTCGTAAAAGTTCGAATTGGAGTTTTTACTCTCTTCTCCCCCTTTTTGTCGAAACAAAAAGAGCGTCGAAAAGAAACTAACACATAGTTTTAAGAAAAACATGTAAAAGAGAAAAAGTGTAAAGAGAGCAAGTGACGGGAATGGTTCTCATCTTAACTACCCCTTGACGAGTCCATCCCTTTGTGAAAGCGTCAAGTAAATAAAAACTTGTAGGCTAATGCATTGCGACTTAGTTTGCAAATGGTTTCGTCCTTGTGACGGAAATGCTCCCCCTTGAAGATTGCAACTTTGCAATGGGGTGTCATGAAGTGTAATCCAAATAAGGATTATGTTGCAAATGGTTTTGCAATGTATGGTTTGACACAAAGCTCCCCCTAGCTTAGGGTGTCAAGGTCTTCATGTGTATTTTGAAAATCTACAAAAAAAAGGTTAGAAAACAAGAGTATAGTGAATAATTTCCTGCACATAAGACTCAAGTTAGTAGACAAATTGCTTTATGTTGCACGGATCCCATGGTTCCCTCCTCTGTGGGATCCGTCTAGGCAATTTCTAGAGATCCGTCTGTCTGGTGACAGATTTTCAGCAATGGTGATATACCAAACAATGCTAAGTATCAAAGTGAGATATGTATACAAACAACAAACATATACTTAAAGCAATATGGCAAATAAGTTATCATTTAATAAACAAAGAGATAATCAACAAATCTCTAAAACTAAGAGAATGATTTTGCCATGTAACACATATTCCACTTAATACTAATGGGTGACCTAAACTTAAGAAGCAACCATGTGCTTAAGGATGATCAAACATGAGATAGGATTCCTAAACGTTCTAAGTTGAGCTTGAGATTTTAGTCTCATGGTTGTTTAGGTTTGTTGACCTCATCAAAACGTTCGAGGAGGTGATAAAAGATGAAACGTTGCTCTTCACGTAGTTCATGTATCAACTTTTCAACATGTTGACAATGATAGCAATCCTTGTCATGGTTTTCAAAGGATGGTGGTAGAGGTTGAGTGTCTTGAAACGGAGGTTCAAGTGAAGTGGGTTGAAGATCCTCAAATGATGGAGGAATTTGTGGGGGCACATTGAGTGGTGGCTCAACACGGGTTGATGGTGGAGGTAGGGAAGTGTCAACTTCCATGTGGTCGGGTAGTTGACTTTGATGTCTCCTCATAATCCAAAATGGACCATTAGAGGGAAATGGAGAGATTGACATTGGTGCAAGTGTTGATTCAACACTTTGGTTTTGTTGGACAATATTTTCTAGTGAAGAGTGTGTCGGTAATGGTGGAGGATGAGATGGCCTAGGGGGTAAGTTTTCTAAGTTTTAGGAATGTGGAAATGATTGTGAAGTGGTAAATGGTATTCCTCTAGGCACTAATGATGTTGATTGGGTTAAAAAGGGTGTGTTTGGTTTAGTAGGAATTATGAAGTTTGGCGATGATATTTTTGTGGGGACAATTCTCTTGGGGATTGGTTTGATTGTTTGTGTTGGTGTAGGGAAAATCCTAGCATTTGTGGACTTAATCGGAGATGATTCGGTTGAGGAAACTTTGTGTATAACCCGAGAAAGTTTCTTGGGTGGATGAGTTAGCACTAGGAGCTTTCCTCATGATGAAATGAATAAGAGGATGTTTCTGATTGCTGAGAATTATGTTGTGTTTGATGACTAAGGGGTTCTAGCAAGATGACTTATAAAGGGAAGAATTTAGCAAGTGCATTCAAGACTTAAGCCACTAAGATTCTTAGGAATGTGATGATTAGCATGCACGAGAGTCAACTTCAGAGTTGTACTGATCTAGGGACTCAATTAAGAAGAGGTGGAGTGTTCAAATTAGCAAGATGGGCTTGAAATGATTGTTTAGGCTAAACTTGATATGAGGGATCCATCTAGGCTAATCCTAGGGATCTGGCTATCAGCAGCTATGAAAGGGCAAAAATGATGTTTCTTAGGTCTAAAGCCTATACCATTTTGAGTGTTTCAGTCCTCCTAAGCATCTTAAATGAAGATGTACTTGAATGATCAAGGGCAATGAGTGATATAGCTAATGATTGCCTTTAATGGAAGGAAAATGAGACTTTATGACCACCAATAGATGTTCAAGGATGAAATTAAGAATTTTGATGTTTTCAAGTTATAATAAATGATCCTAGAGATCAGATGTAAGCTTGAGATGGAGTTTGAAAAATCCTCAAAAATCAAAAGAATTGAAAAACTAATTTTTGACCCGTTTTGAGATAAGGATGGCTAGAAACAATTTCCTAAAATTGTTCAATATGTCCACCTAAGTGCTTTAAAATGTGAAAATCAATGTGTGAGTATTGAAGTGGAAATATGGTGAGTTTTGATGAGTTGATAAATCAAAAGCACTTTGAATTAGATCTTATGTAAGCTATGGGTGAGTTTGAAGCTTTCTCATGCTTGAGGAGGACTTTAGTTGGGTTCTAAAGTCTTATGTTTAGCTAGTGTGAAGTGATCAAGTAAGCTATTTTGATGTATGGGAATCTGTATTGCTGATCTGTTGTCACGGATCCCACGGTTCCCTTAAGGGAGGGATCCGTCTAGGCTAATCCTAGGGATCCGGCATCTGTAGATCAGAACCATCACAGAAGCAAGTGCAGATTTTGCACCAAGCAATATACACTAATAACCATTAAACTAAACAGCAATATAAACATGTTATCACACAAAACATATCATAGATAATGGTAGAAATAATAATATCCAAGATAACACAAACAAGCGTGCTAAAACATAGTTATTCACATACGAATCAAATGTCTCAAATCAAGCATAGTCCTATAGTCTCTTTCGTCAATCCTTTTTTTTTCCTCTTTCCCGACTTTGTGACGTAGTGAGCTAGGTTTTGAATCATACCCCTTAATTGCTTAAATTCCGCGGTCTCGTTTGGAATAGTTGGAAGTTGTTGATAGTAATCAAAGGGTTCCAATTCGATGTTAGCTACATGGTTGGTATCTTCTTCTTCTTCATCTTCTTCTTCTTCTCTATCCGAGGAGTCCGAAAGAGCTTTAGGTTTTCTTCCATTGACCATGAACCATTTAGGGGGTTGTTTGGTAAGAGGTACCATGACGTGATCGGAAAGGAAATGATCATCGTTGATAGGAGATGGTTGCAATGCATTAACATACTTACAAAGTCGTGTTAGGAGCATACCATATGGAAGTACCATGTTGGAAACTTTGAATACCCCGGCCATTATCTTCACCATGTAATAAGCGAGATTGAATGGCTTTTGGTGGATAAGACAATAAATCATTTGCACGAGACATGCATTTGGATGATCCTTGTTACCAACTAGGCTAATGACGCTTTCCCTAAGAATCTCTTCCCATTTTCTAAACATGGGGTGCATTTCGAAGAGTTCCATCTGAAAAGGATCACGGTGAATGAGCTTTTTGTTTCGGTTGAAACGGGATTGGTCGGTTCTAACCTTGAAGATAGTATCTCGAATGGTTGCGGGATCATCAAGAGGAGTATTGTAGATAGGTTTAGGATCAAGTGCAAGGTTTTGAGCGGCAATTTCCCAATCTTGGGAGTACATACAAATTCCTTCACAAGGAATGCGAAGAATTTGAGCAAATGTGTTGAGAGGTAGAGCGAAGTTTTGTTTATTGATGATGAAGGCGATTGAAATGCTATCATCGGAGTTTCGAATGATCCTAATGGTTTTGTAGAATTCAAAGATAAAAACCGGAAAAATTTGTTCATCAATGTCAAGAAGACAATCAAAATTGATTGCCGAGAAGACTTGACGAATTTCGGTATCTTCAAGGAAACATTCCTTGACTACACGACCTTCGTGGATAAGTCGTTTTTCAAGTCTTTTGTAGACTTTATGGTCGGTTTTTGACAAACCCTCTTCTCGATAGTAATGGGTGAGATAATGGACGGTATCATGGTGGTCTTGTTGAGTGGCTTTAGGCATGGTTGGTCCTAGAAACACAAATATTCCAATTAGGAAAAATTTGTTGAGATGGGTTTATGGTTTTGATTTGTATTAACAATGTTGTGAACACAATGTAATTTTAGTTGTGTGAAAGCTCCTTTTTAATGATCAATTTTGAAAGCCCTAATTAAATTAATTGATTAAAAATTGAGAAACCATAAACCCTAGGATAAGGATGATGAAAATTAGAACATGTTAGTGTAATTACTTACAATGGTGTTCTAGAGAAGAGTACTTTGAGGATATGGAGTCCTATGAGGATGGAATCAGTTCTTGAGTCGTTTTTGTGTTTTGTGGAGAGGGAAAATGATCAGTGATGGTTTTCAAAAGCGTATAGTTGTTTTCTGTTCCACGGTTCCCCGGGATCCCTTGTATAAGTGATCCGGCTAGTACAACTAGAGGGATTCGGCTACTGTAGACGTAAAAAGGAGTGTTATAAAATAGCTTATGGAACAAAAATAGTTTTGGGGAAAAAAATAAAATAGGTAATGTTTGGTCAACGGGATTTAATTATCGAGAATCCATTTGTGATGACGGGGTTAGTTTGACGAGATCAAAAGGAATACTATTCCCGATGATGAATGAGTCGGGA
This sequence comes from Chrysanthemum makinoi, assembly GCA_910596185.1. Taxonomy (NCBI): domain Eukaryota; kingdom Viridiplantae; phylum Streptophyta; class Magnoliopsida; order Asterales; family Asteraceae; genus Chrysanthemum; species Chrysanthemum makinoi. Next base: position 280,158,892 of record OU343221.1, read on the forward strand.
AAGTGGCGAAAGGAGACATTTTGAAAGACTAGCATTTATAAGAAGAATGGTATTAACATATTCATGTAGATATAAGCTAGCTAATGAAGAGTAAACATACCTCTATGCTCTTGATTTTGGTTTGTGAAGACATGAGGCCAAAAATCCTTCATGAGCTCTTAAACTAATCCTTTGTACTTAGAGTAAGTAGGTTGTGATTACTTTTAGATACTTTCTTGAAAGTTGACTTCATTATTCTTTGAATAAAAATGAAGGTTTTGGAGAGATCCTAGCATGAAGATTTCTTGAAACGAATATGTTAGAATAATCTATCAATATCCAACATGAAAAAAAATATGTTTTAAAAATATTTCCTTCTTTGTAGTTTTCAAACATATACGGATCGTATCAAGTTTTTAAAGTACAACATACTCTAAGAAACTTAGTAACGAAGCTCTGATGCCAATTGTTGAAAACTAGAAGACCGGGGGGGGGGGGGGTTAATAGTTTTACCAATTAAAAACTTCGTTTTAAAACATTTAGATCAACTTATGTCAATCCATTTTAATGTGTATGTTGGATGTTGATAGATAGATATATAAAAATGTAATGAAAGATAAAGAGTAAGAAGCACATAACCATGACATGAGTATTTATAGTGGTTCGGCTATAAGGACACCTTCCTTGCCCTACTCCACTCCTCGAGTCACCTACTCGAGAGTTCGTAATCACTACACGACGCCAACTCCTTATGGCGGAGAAGCCTTCACAATGTCGCCTACTCTTTTTCCGGTACTAGGCTAACCACCGGGTTCTTTACACCAAGGTGAACCACACCTACCATAATGTCGCTTACCCTTTATCCGGTACTAGGCTAAGTACCGAGTTCCATTACAATGGAGGAACTACTACCCAACACTACACAACACCTAATACCAAAGGAGACCAACTCCTTATTACAACACCATCAAGGATATCAACATCCTTGGAAACAAACTATCACTATATGTATAACGATGCACCTCATCGATTATACGACCTTTGCATTCTTCACTAATATCACTTGATTCAACGCTTGGCACCTTTCACTAATGCCTTCGTCTTGACACTTTTAGCATTCTTCACTAATGCTCTTGACACGGACGTTAAGCATATTTCACTAATGCTTTCGTCTTGACTCTTTCGGCATCTTTCACTAATTACTTCGACACAACACTTCTATGAAGGAAGAAAGAACTATCAACAATAGAACCTCAGTAGTTGATGAGTGCTTATTCACTCATCCTTTTTACCCATCTAAGCCCACAAAAATGTCTAAAAACACGGAAATATAACCAATTATGCTACAGATATCCTTGGAGTGTGTTTTTATGTATTTCAGGTACAAAGGATCGAAAACAGGACCAAAACGGACTGAAATGAGCTCGGATTGGAATGCGTGCTTTGCAGACAGAGCCGGATGATGATTTTCTACATTTTCAGAGCCCGGGATACCATTTGGGAGTGAGCTTGGGGAATTAGACTCAAAACTTATCCCTAAATCCAAATTACTAATTTACCGTTTCACCCTTTTTCACAAAAATCCTAAATATCATTTCTTTCTAAATCCTAAATTTTAATTAAAACCAATTATTTTTCAAAAATCTATTTTAAAAAAAAAAAAAGTTTATTTCAAAAAAAAAAAAAAAAAAAAAAAAAAAAAAAAAAAAAAGTTTAAAACTAAAAATACAAAAGTTTTAGTAAAAACCTTTTAACCAAAAAAACACTTTAAAACCTTAAACCATTTTTAACATTTTTACCCATTTAAAAACCATTTCACTTTAAAAAAAACCCATAAACCCATCTTCCCCATTTTACCCAAAACAGATAACCAAACTCCCTGCTCCCATTTTCTTTTTTTGCGCCCAAACCCTCACCTCTCCAACCCTTGTCTTCTTCCCCAGGGTCACTCTCAACCCTCCCCCACACCCCACATGGCTCACTGCCAAGTTGGCAATCCCCAACTAGCTCATTGGACATCAAGTTTGGATGGCTTGGATTAAAAGGAGTGGTGCCCAAGTTTATTTTGATGGCTGAGATTTCTTTAAAGAAACACAAGTTGTCCACTCCTCTCATTTGTCTCACAAGAAAAGCACAAGCACAAGCTCAAGACCTAGTTATTCCAGTAGTATAAATAGAAGCTTGTAAGCCTTTCAAAGGCATTAGGATTTAGTTTTAAATTTACTTTTCAGTTTTTAATTTCAGTTGTAAAAGTTTTTTTTTATTAATGAAAACAATTTTCTTTTTTGCTTAACTGCTTGTTTTACTAATAAGCACTTTAGTGCTTATTAGCTTATTGTCCTCTCATTACTGTTTTTTCTCAAATTCCATTTTAGCCATAAGTCAGTTTATAGTGGAATATCCTAGTTAACTTTTAAAAATAAATCTGTTTTGTTTAACACCCTGTACAGGGGTGTTTGGTTTAAGCTCATTTGAAGAACTAAAAATCAATTTTTACCCGTTTTGACTCTTCAAATCAAACATGTTTCAAGGTTTTAGTTAAAGTTTAAAAGGTTTGAAACTGCTTTTACAAGTTGTACAAGTTTTGATAGCAAAAATTTGTTAATCACTTTATGTCCTGCTCACGTAAAACAGCAGCTGTAGCTGCTGTTTGACGGCTTCTCCACGGCTTATTTTTGGTCCAAACTTTCTCCAAATCACTTTTCTTGTAACCTCACATACCCATCTTTATATTTCAGTAGCTTGTTTGCACTTAGGATAGCTTTATTTAGCTTAAAATTGCACTCAAAATCTGTCCTAACCCATTTTAAGCCACTGCAACAGCAGCCTGCAGTCCCACTGTTCAGCTTATTTTTGTGCTTTTTAGTGCTCCCTTTAGCTTATTTAGGTTTACTTTAGTGCTTATTAGTCCCATAGGTTAGGTTAGATTGCTTATTAGTGCTTATTTATCTTGTTAGATTAGCTTATCATCTCCTTGTATGCTCATTTCTTTTTAGCTTAGGAATTCCCATAACTACTTCTGTCCCCTATTTCAAGACTGCTTTTTAGTCTTTGCTAGCTTATTTCAGATTAAACTTAGTACTTATTAGCTTTCTTCCAGTTTCCAAGTGCTTATTTCCATTTCCTAGTACTTATTCATGGTTTCCTTTGTGCTTAAAACTGCTAAGGGGTGTTTGTTTTGTGCTACTGTCACAACTGTTGGACATAAGCAGTTCTAGAACTGCTTATTCCAAGTTTTTGTAAAAAGTTTTTTCACAAAAAGTCTTTATTTTGGTCTTATAATTAAACTGCAAAAAGAAAATTTCAAAAAAAAAAAAAAAAAAATAGTTTGCAAAAAGGATCCACAGGATTCGAACCTGGGACCTCTTGCTCAAACACACAACACAACACCTCATAACCAACTGCCCTAGGGACTTATTTCGTTAGAAGCTTGCACTATTAGTTATTTATACACCAAAACAGTTTTAAGCTTAGTAGCTTATTTAAGCTTTTAGCAGCTTATTTCCTCAAACAGTGCCTCAGTTTTTTATTTTTCTTTAATCAAGTATAACTTCAAGTATTTTTAGTGAAAATTTCAGATTTTTCCAAAATCATTTAGTATTTTTAATTATTAAATTAGATTAAATTAGTTTTTAAATCATAATAAATAATTTAAAAGTCGAAAAAATACCCGGCTTTTTCCTAAAATTATTTTTAGTCGTTTAGAACGTAGGAAAATTAGTTTCACATCCTTAGGCCTTAAATTGCATCATTTTCACTTTTTGAGGCTCGGGATTAGCCCGGGTTTTCACGTTTTTGCATATTATCACTCTAGGACTTAGTGTAACTTAATTTTATTGTTCCGTATGCTTAGTAGTAGTTAAATTATCATTTACTTTGTTCCCGTAGCCCTAATTACTTTCCCTTTAGTTAATTTGTAGAAAACGTAATCAAAAACCAAAAACCCGTAACATCGAGCATTTTAATAACAAACCTCAAACGAAATTCTCAATTCACACCTCGTTGGGAAACGACCCGGATATCCTTATCCGGTATCACTTATCGAATATTTGAGGGTTTTGCGTGTCGACCTTTTTCCTAAAGGGTTGGTTTGTAATTCTCTCGGGTATTTGTATTTGATATTTCTTATATATACTATTTGATACGAATCAAATTTTTGGCGCCGTTGCCGGGGAGGTTGTGTTGCGACAATATCGTTAAGGTTTGACGATTAGTGACTCGAGATCCTTCCTTCGTGAAGTTATTGTTTTTATAAAAATCAAAAAAGTAAAAAATATTTTCCTTTTTATTTTGTATATATATATAAAAGATTAAAAATACAAAAAGATTTTCCCTTTTGTTTTAAATAAAATAGAAGACACAATCAATATAACATTCTCAACGGAGGTGTTATCATTATAAGTTCCCGAACTAAAGATCAAAAACTTGCCTTTGTGTCGCTTGTGGATTTATTTATTTCTATCGGACAAACAAACTGTGTGGTGGGTATAAGGACGGCCTGACATTAAATTGCGGCTGTAAAGAAGCAGGTTTTTAATAAGCTTCGCGCTGACCTACAAAGCTTCTCCGCTCGCTTGTGCGTTTGTCTTGTAGAGGTGATTTATTCACTTGGGATTATTGGTTTAAGTTCACTGTGTTTTGCCTCGGTCTTGTTTTAATTGAAAGTGTTGTTTTTGGAAGTTCATGCGCACTCGTTCTCTAACTTCTTCTACCCCTCTTCTTGAACTCGCCACAATTCCGCGAAGACGAAATAGACGTCCCCCGCCAATAGTCGAACCCGAGATTCGTACTAATCCCAACCCCATTCCCGAAATGGCGGATACCCGAACCATGTCTGAGTTACTTCAAGCTCCCGTAGACGGCTACGGTGATGCTATCGTCGTTCCACCAATTGACACCGAAAATTTTGAACTTAAGACTAATTTGATTCAATTGGTTTCATCTAAACCTTTTTGCGGTCTTGATAGGGATGAGCCCCATGCCCATATCCGTTGGTTTAATCAAGTGGCTTCCACTATTAACTTTCGGGGCGTCCCTCATGAGTCGATCAAGTTGATGTTATTCCCGTTTTCCATCGAGGGGGCAGCCCGAATTTGGCTTGAGAAAGAACCCCCTCGTTCAATCACAACATGGGAAGACCTCTCTAAGAAATTCGTTAACCAATTTTTCCTCCGTCGAAAACTACAATGTTAAGAAATGAAATAACCAATTTCCGACAAAGATTCGACGAGAGTTTTGGTGAAGCGTGGGATAGATTCAAAGAACTTCTACGAAAATGCCCACACCATGGCTTCTCCGACCTTCATCAGATCGATACGTTCTACAATGCTTTAACCCCATCCGACCAAGATTCGCTTAACGCGGCCGCCGGTGGTAATATCTTGAGTCGTATGCCCGGGGATATTAGAACGATTATCGAGAACAAATCAAAGGTTCCAACATCCAGAAACAGAGCAGTTGTTGCTAAAGTCACTACCAATTCTTCTTCATCCGTTGTGGAGTCAAAATTGGAAGGACTTACCGACGCCATTCATAGCATGATAAAAGAGTTAAAGATTCAGAAAACGGAACCCGTAAAAGCCGTTACCGAAACTTGCGTTATTTGCGGTGGCCCCCATCCGTATTACAACTGTCAAGCCACCGATGGTGACGTCAGAAATGCCACCGTGGCAGCTGCTAATCACAATCACAATCCTAATCCGAATCAAGGATACCTTGCTAATCAAATGGGACCACCCGGTTTTTCTCAACCTAACAATCAAAATAGGTTCAATCAAAATCAAGTGAAAGGGCAAAATGTTCCATATCAAGCCCCGATGAACCAATACCCTCCCCAAGGGGGTAATCTCAATCATGGTTATCAAGCTCCTAATTACCAACCCCCGGTTGGCCCCTCTATTGAACTTTCCAACTACATTAAGTCTAATGAGGTTACAATTAGGGGTTTGCAAAGCCAAATCACTACTTTGAGAAATGATTTCCAAACTTCAATGTCAAAACAAGGTAATGAGTTAAAAATGAATTGAACAAAACAAACAACAAAATTGATCAAAATCAATACAAAATTGAAAATATGTTCAATAGTATCATGTGTCAAATGAATCAAGCTTCAACTTCTAAAACCCTTCCGGCTAATACGATTCCAAATCCGAAGGGAGAGTTGAATGCTATTGCCACCCGAAGTGGTAAGACATATGATGGACCCTCGATGCCTACACCCTCTCCGGTGAGGGAGGTAGCACAAGAAACCGAGGTGACAAAGGACAAAGTGCATTCTACAAGCCCACAAAGTACCGCACACGTCCAACCTCCGGTAGTCCACATCCCCATTCCGGAGCCCGATGTTCCGAAGATTAAGCCTTCAATTCCTTATCCTTCAAGGCTTAATGATCAAAAGGCCCGCGACAAAACTAATCAACAAATGGAAAAGCTTATCCAAATCTTTCAAGATACTCACTTCGAGATTAGTTTCGCAGAGGCTCTCCTTCTAATGCCCAAGTTTGCTCCGACAATCAAAAGCTTGTTGAGCAACAAAGAAAAATTTCCGAGTTGGCTAAAACTTCCTTGAACGAGAATTGTTCGGCGGTTATCCTTAAAAACTTCCCGAAAAGTTAGGAGACCCCGGAAAGTTCCTCATCCCGTGTGATTTTCAAGGATTAGTTCAATGCTCCGCTTTGGCCGATCTTGGCGCGAGCATTAACTTGATGCCACACTCCGTGTGGAAAAAGCTTTCGTTACCCCCACTCACACCTACATGTATGATCCTCGAGCTTGCCGACCGAACGAATTCTCATCCGTTAGGCATAGCCGAGGATGTCTGTGTGAAAGTAGGAAAATTTCATTTCCCCGCCGACTTTGTTGTCGTCGATTTCGATGCCGATCCCCGAGTGCCCCTCATCCTTGGGAGGTGCTTCTTAAAAACGGGTCGTGCATTGATCGATGTTGATGAAGGGGAAATCACTTTGAGGGTAAACAAAGAAGCCGTAACTTTCAATGTCAACCAAGATTTGAAATCTATGCCTACCATTTGTGGTATTGATAAAGTTGAAAGCCGTGAAACCAAGGTGACAAAGGACCCGGTGCTTCCTACTAATAATGGAAGTACCGAAAACGTCCAACCTACGGTTATCCAAAATTCTCCACCTAGGATCGATCAAAGTCTTTCACGATTTACGGTCAAGAGATCTTCGAGTAAACGTGTTGAGCTTAAAACGATTACCAAGAAACCGGAGACCATAACGGAAGTGGTGGAAATTGCTAGCTCTAAGAGCACACCACTTGTCCCACCTCCGCATTCGGTTAATCGAATCGATCTTGTTGAACCTTCTTCGAGTGGCAATCCCACTCCTACTTCCGACCTCATTATTTCCGACTCTTCCCCTTCCCTCACTCCGCTTGAGGGAAGTAACTTGAATTTGGAAGAGATCGAAGCTTATTATTTTCCGTCAGGAATTGATGATGATGAATCTGACCCGGAGGGAGACCGTGTTCGTCTTGAACAATTACTTAGTGAAAATGAAGACCCGTTGTCTTCACTCCCTCCGGAAGAAATTGAAATTAAAGAAGTTGAGCTTTTGACCAAAAATCCTTCGAAGCCCGAGCCCGAGGATTCAGCTATTGATTTACTTCTCGAGGAGTTCTCCGATAAACTTGCTCTCACAGACTCGATTCCATTTAAGAATGATAATTTGAACAATGATCCTTTGGAAAATTTTGATGATCCATTCTTTCCCAAGAAGGAGAAGAACCTTAAAGTTTCAATTGATGAACTTGTTGGTCAAGATGTTCTTCATCCTTTTTTAACCGAGAGTGACTCCCCTTCTCTTGAGGATTTTATCGTGGTTAACACTTTTGATTCATGCCTCTCTGAGGATAAAGTATTCAAACCCGGTATAATACCTTCCAAGGGAGTTCACTCTAAGAGAACTCAAATGTTTCAAACTCTTCGACCTAACCATGAACTCCTCTTCTCTATGGAGTTATTTGTGACTAAGAGTGTGCTTCTTGATGATCCATCATTCCCTCGTCTTCTCGCTAAACCGCCGGATGATGGATTCATCTTTGGTTTTGAACCCGATACCTATACTTGTATCTCTAAGGTGGTGGGCAAAGATTTTGAACACTATGTTCTCATGCCTAATATTTTGCCCACCCAACCCACCCGTGTTACCTCATTCGGAAATGAGGATTTCATTTTCGACCCCGGCATCTCCAATCATCATTCTTTTGAGCCGGGTATATCTCATCGGAGTGGAACTTTCAGCACATTCAATGTTTATCCAAACCATTTGAATGAAAGTCCGATTGAGATTTTCTCTTCCACTTGCTCCCCTATGGACCAATGAATTCGGGGTCGAGTCAAGCTAGCGACTTGTTAAACAAAAACAGTAGCATTTCATGGGTTTTCACCCATGTTTTTATCTTCTTCTCTTTCTAACACTAAGTGTGGGGGGAAACCCCCACTGATGTTTGCTTGTTGTATGTTTGCTCTCTGTTTTCAGGATTCCCGTAGATCGTGATGATTGATGCGCCTGTTTTCGATTCAGCCGCCCAATATCCGATCTTTTTACTAACGTTTATCTAGGGATATCTTTATTAATCCTTTTTGTGAAAAAGATTTCGCTTCCACACTTGGCTAGTAGTATTACCTTTTTCCGTTCTATAGTTTCGGCTACGGCCGGTACTTTGAATATTGAGGGCAATATTCAATTCTAAGTGTGGGGGGGAATTCTAAGCGAATTTGATCACATGTGTACCTTCTAGTACCCTAGCACCCCCGTTTTGACCAAAATTTTAAAATTTTATCGCTTTAAGTCAAGTATTTACATTTACAAGAAGTGCTTTGCACAAAAATAATTCATTGATACTTCGGTATTAATGGTAGTTTAGTCTTGATTCGGCTAGAACAAGGGGAATCCCGACTCTGCTAGAGTGTTGATCTAGCTGCTCTCTTAACATTAGGCTAAGGTTTTACGCGTTGTGCAAATGAAAATGCTAAGCGTGGAGTAGTTGGTTCTCTTTAGAGCTTATATAAGTAATCTATGGCTTTTTCTCCCAGTAGCTCTTAATTGAACCTAAATTACGTGCTCATTGTCAAACTTTTGAACATTCAAATAGTCTTGTTACAATAAAAAGTTTTTAAGCAAAATTGATTTAGAGTCCGAGTTCAACTTTTTATTTAAATTTCCGAGAAAGCATACTTTCTTCAAATCTGAATAATGTTGCAAAATGAAAGTACCGTAAAGTGCTCGAATGCTGCAAAAGTTGCAAAGTTTAAAGTTCAAAGTCAAAAAAAAAAAAAAAAAAGTGAAAAAGAAAAGAAAAGAAAAAAAAGAGTGAAAAAAGTTGAAAAATGAAAAAAAATATGAGTTGCGTGAATAAAAGCACTAAGTTGCTTATGAATAAATGTGCGAAACTTGCTTTTTCTTAAATTTAAATCGGAAGTTGAACTCGTATTCGTCAAAGTTGTCTAAAAGTTTGATGGTGATTTGGAAGTCCTTGATTTCAAAGATCCCGAAAGCTCCGATACTATTCTCGAGGGTGAAAACCTAGCCTCCTTAAAAGGACAAGCTGAGAAGAAAGTCGCCACATGGAGTGATCTCACCTTTGAATCTCGAATTTTTAAATTATTGTCGGTTGTAATCCATTTAGGTTTCGTTTTAACTTAACGGTAGCTTCGTAAATCTTTGGAATCGAATTCCCGCTAAATCCGGTACTATTCTCAAGGGTGAAAACCTAGCCTCCTTAAAAGGACAAGCTGAGAAGAAAGCCGCTACATGGAAAAGGCTCTTTCGAACCTTAGACTTTCATCGTTTCCGGTGAGTTAGTACTTTAGTAAGTGGATCATAGCCATAACAAATGTCGATTTCAATGGTCAAACTTTTGAAAATGAACACACTCACTTAAATTGTATAAATTGCGGGAGTAAAAAGTTAAGTCTCGACTTACATAGATTATTTGTATAAGTAGTGTTAGCATTTTACAAAAACGTTTGCACAATAAGTTTAAGCTTGGTTTGAGAGTATAAAAAAGAGGATGACGATTATAATTCTCCGGAGACACCCATTTTGTGTGAATCCCGTTCTATGATGCCATGTTTTGATAATCAAGCATGTTATTTATTTACGTTCTAGTTTAAATTCCTAGTGTTGAATAAAAAGTCGAAACGGGGTATTCTTGGTATTTTTTTTATCCTTTCATTACTTCATATGATCGGATTGCTAGGGACTAGCAATTGATAGTGTGGGGGATTTGATGAGTGCTTATTCACTCATCCTTTTTACCCATCTAAGCCCACAAAAATGTCTAAAAACACGGAAATATAACCAATTATGCTACAGATATCCTTGGAGTGTGTTTTTATGTATTTCAGGTACAAAGGATCGAAAACAGGACCAAAACGGACTGAAATGAGCTCGGATTGGAATGCGTGCTTTGCAGACAGAGCCGGATGATGATTTTCTACATTTTCAGAGCCCGGGATACCATTTGGGAGTGAGCTTGGGGAATTAGACTCAAAACTTATCCCTAAATCCAAATTACTAATTTACCGTTTCACCCTTTTTCACAAAAATCCTAAATATCATTTCTTTCTAAATCCTAAATTTTAATTAAAACCAATTATTTTTCAAAAATCTATTTTTATAAAAAGTTTATTTCAAAAAAAAAAAAAAAATAAAATAAAAAAAATAAAAAAAGTTTAAAACTAAAAATACAAAAGTTTTAGTAAAAACCTTTTAACCAAAAAACACTTTAAAACCTTAAACCATTTTTAACATTTTTACCCATTTAAAAACCATTTCACTTTAAAAAAAACCCATAAACCCATCTTCCCCATTTTACCCAAAACAGATAACCAAACTCCCTGCTCCCATTTTCTTTTTTGGCGCCCAAACCCTCACCTCTCCAACCCTTGTCTTCTTCCCCAGGGTCACTCTCAACCCTCCCCCACACCCCACATGGCTCACTGCCAAGTTGGCAATCCCCAACTAGCTCATTGGACATCAAGTTTGGATGGCTTGGATTAAAAGGAGTGGTGCCCAAGTTTATTTTGATGGCTGAGATTTCTTTAAAGAAACACAAGTTGTCCACTCCTCTCATTTGTCTCACAAGAAAAGCACAAGCACAAGCTCAAGACCTAGTTATTCCAGTAGTATAAATAGAAGCTTGTAAGCCTTTCAAAGGCATTAGGATTTAGTTTTAAATTTACTTTTCAGTTTTTAATTTCAGTTGTAAAAGTTTTTTTATTAATGAAAACAATTTTTCTTTTTTACTTAATCTTGTTTTACTAATAAGCACTTTAGTGCTTATTAGCTTATTGTCCTCTCATTATCTGTTTTTCTCAAATTCCATTTTAGCCATAAGTCAGTTTATAGTGGAATATCCTAGTTAACTTTTAAAAATAAATCTGTTTTGTTTAACACCCTGTACAGGGGTGTTTGGTTTAAGCTCATTTGAAGAACTAAAAATCAATTTTTACCCGTTTTGACTCTTCAAGTCAAACATGTTTCAAGGTTTTAGTTAAAGTTTAAAAGGTTTGAAACTGCTTTTACAAGTTGTACAAGTTTTGATAGCAAAAATTTGTTAATCACTTTCTGTCCTGCTCACGTAAAACAGCAGCTGTAGCTGCTGTTTGACGGCTTCTCCACGGCTTATTTTTGGTCCAAACTTTCTCCAAATCACTTTTCTTGTAACCTCACATACCCATCTTTATATTTCAGTAGCTTGTTTGCACTTAGGATAGCTTTATTTAGCTTAAAATTGCACTCAAAATCTGTCCTAACCCATTTTAAGCCACTGCAACAGCAGCCTGCAGTCCCACTGTTCAGCTTATTTTTGTGCTTTTTAGTGCTCCCTTTAGCTTATTTAGGTTTACTTTAGTGCTTATTAGTCCCATAGGTTAGGTTAGATTGCTTATTAGTGCTTATTTATCTTGTTAGATTAGCTTATCATCTCCTTGTATGCTCATTTCTTTTTAGCTTAGGAATTCCCATAACTACTTCTGTCCCCTATTTCAAGACCTCGCTTTTTAGTCTTTGCTAGCTTATTTCAGATTAAACTTAGTACTTATTAGCTTTCTTCCAGTTTCCAAGTGCTTATTTCCATTTCCTAGTACTTATTCATGGTTTCCTTTGTGCTTAAAACTGCTAAGGGGTGTTTGTTTTGTGCTACTGTCACAACTGTTGGACATAAGCAGTTCTAAAACTGCTTATTCCAAGTTTTTGTAAAAAGTTTTTTTTCACAAAAAGTCTTTATTTTGGTCTTATAATTAAACTGCAAAAAGAAAATTTCAAAAAAAAAATAGTTTGCAAAAAGGATCCACAGGATTCGAACCTGGGACCTCTTGCTCAAACACACAACACAACACCTCATAACCAACTGCCCTAGGGACTTATTTCGTTAGAAGCTTGCACTATTAGTTATTTATACACCAAAACAGTTTTAAGCTTAGTAGCTTATTTAAGCTTTTAGCAGCTTATTTCCTCAAACAGTGCCTCAGTTTTTTATTTTTCTTTAATCAAGTATAACTTCAAGTATTTTTAGTGAAAATTTCAGATTTTTCCAAAATCATTTAGTATTTTTAATTATTAAATTAGATTAAATTAGTTTTTAAATCATAATAAATAATTTAAAAGTCGAAAAAATACCCGGCTTTTTCCTAAAATTATTTTTAGTCGTTTAGAACGTAGGAAAATTAGTTTCACATCCTTAGGCCTTAATTTGCATCATTTTCACTTTTTGAGGCTCGGGATTAGCCCGGGTTTTCACGTTTTTGCATATTATCACTCTAGGACTTAGTGTAACTTAATTTTATTGTTCCGTATGCTTAGTAGTAGTTAAATTATCATTTACTTTGTTCCCGTAGCCCTAATTACTTTCCCTTTAGTTAATTTGTAGAAAACGTAATCAAAAACCAAAAACCCGTAACATCGAGCATTTTAATAACAAACCTCAAACGACATTCTCAATTCACACCTCGTTGGGAAACGACCCGGATATCCTTATCCGGTATCACTTGTCGAATATTTGAGGGTTTTGCGTGTCGACCTTTTTCCTAAAGGGTTGGTTTGTAATTCTCTCGGGTATTTGTATTTGATATTTCTTATATATACTATTTGATACGAATCAGTAGTCTTGATGATGACGAAGCATGGCAACTCATGGACTTGAGCTTGCTCAACTTCAAGAGGTGGTGATCTCGCCTTTAAGAGGAACCTATTGAATCACACAAAAACAAAAGACAAACTACATAGAAAGATCTCTTAGGACCAGTGGTTAGAGAGTTACAATACTTGGGGAAAGTATGTGTGGGTGTGGCAAACCAAAAGGAAGAAATGACTCACTATTTATAGAGGAGAAACTACTACTGTTCCACGGATCCCACGGATCCCATCCTCAAGGGATCCGTCTAGTGTATTGTTAGGGATCCGTGGGACGCTCCTCTTTACCCATGGGTTTTTTGGTTATGGGTCATGGGTTATGGGTTGATCCATGGGTATTTTATTAGATACAATGTACCTAATGGGTGCAATGCACCTAGTCAAATGGGTATGGGTCAATACCATGGGTTGTAGTTTTTACCCATTTATAATACATACTAGTTATGTATATATTTGCCCAATATCTAAACACTAGTTGTTGTACATATGTATTAGTTAAATCATAAAATCACTTATACTTGTTTTAGTGTTTTATGTGAAAACGTAAGTGTGTTACAGAACTATTGGCTCAAACTATTTATGTATTTTATTTGTTTCATTAAAATGATTTTACGTTTGTTATCGACAAAACATTAGAAGATCGTAAAATATAAATAAACGTTTTACGGCTTATTAGTATTAACAGCCACCTCTGTCACATTTGAAGATTGGAGTTGGTAATTGTGCCAACAGTTGGAGAAAATGTAGTGTGCCCATCATGACGTCCTCTAATGACACATCTACCTAGTATATCATGATTCGGTTTCTCAACTTCAAAGCTTGAACTTTGGGCGGACGGTAAGTGGTGATGACTTGGTTATAGATTTGACTATCTGCTTGATTTTTATTTTACACCATTTATATATCCCATGTCTTATCCTACCCTTTAGTCATGAAGCGTGTCTAGGTGATGCATCGAGCAATCTTTGGTGTCTTTGCCATGGATTTGGTCATGCATCATTTATTTTGTCAACTTCGTCGTGACATGTTAGTAATGACAAATCACCCTTAAACCTTGTTGTGTCTACCCATATTGCCTTCGAGAATTGTTTGTCCTTCACTCTAGTGGTGGATATTTGTGTAACCGCCAAGCTTATGATAGAATACATGCTATGACTGTGCGATTGAGTGATCACCCCGAAATTGACACTTAGAATAGTTGAGAGATTTGAGTGTTTCGTACCCATTTCGTGAGGTATTCGGCTTTGCTTTATTCTAGCATGAGGGATTTGTAAACTTATATTTTCCAGGTAATGGGAGATATCTTTTTAGAAATCTATCTAATAAGGTCTACTTGAGGGCAAGTAGAGTTCAACTGGGGGATATTTGATAACATCAAATTATCCTGAATATTTAGTGTCAATTTCCCCCGATAATGCTTGTAATTTATATCATTTATATGGATTTACGCTTGTTTTCCATTATATTTCACTTTCAGGGAAATTACGAACATTGGAGCTGAAGAGACGCGGAATTGGAGAGATTATTGAAGATTTATCATAGTATGCTCACTTTGAAGAAGTTACGGCGTAACTCCTCTCTCACATTACGCCGTAACTAAAGCGTGGCCCAGAAACCAACTTATCAGAAGACTACGGCGTAACTCTCCCAAAGATTACGACATAAACATATTAGGTCAAATGAGGTTCCGCGCCGCTGATAATTACGTCGTAACTCATGCATCAACTACGGCGTAACCAAGATTTATTGAAGATACGGCGTAACTCCTTCCTGAGGTTACGAACATTTCTAGTGCAATTTACGAAGAATTATATGTTACGAGGTAACAATTTTATGAGTTACGCCGTAACCAAGATCTGGCCTATAAATACCCCACGATTTCCAGCATTTCAAAGCATCCCATTTCACACACAACAATCAGAGAACGTGAGAAGAAGCCAAAGACAGATCTAGAGGAGCATACGGAGCTATCTCTAAGGGAGAAATCACTCCCCTACGATAAGCATTAGATTTTTATCTTTTCTTTACTTTCGATTCATGTATTTCGTAACATTAAACATTGAATTGATTTGTATGGTTAATATGAGCGGCTAAGCACCTCTTAGTGGTGGCCTAGTTATGATTCCTTAATTGTTTTGTTTGCGTTTACATTGCTTCCGTATAATTATTTCTAAGTGTATGCATGCATAGTTTATTGGTAGCTACCCTTGTTTCGGTAGTTTTGAATGGCGTTAGAGGCTAGTTACTTAGGAGGTATGACCAACTGACCCTAAGTGAGTAGACTGAGATGGGAAGGGTAAGATATGACCAACTCACAACCCTTTCTACTTGTGCGATTT
Source organism: Chrysanthemum makinoi (assembly GCA_910596185.1). Taxonomy (NCBI): domain Eukaryota; kingdom Viridiplantae; phylum Streptophyta; class Magnoliopsida; order Asterales; family Asteraceae; genus Chrysanthemum; species Chrysanthemum makinoi. The sequence continues at coordinate 280,174,370 of OU343221.1, forward strand.
CACCAACTGATCACCTACCGTTTGGATGAACTTAAGAATTAAGGGGTGAGTGTCTAAGATGCTAGCGCCCGGGCACTCACTATTATAAATCTAGCATGTAGCGAAACTTAATGAGTTGGCTTAGGGGACCAGGAACAACTGGAATTATGATGGGACACCTGACTTCTCTAGTGGTGGCTCTTTGCTGATAGGTTAGGGCGAACTGACCAAATGCTGTCCTCTCGACTTTGACCCCACCTGAAATAATTGGAGGTAATTAGACGTAAACATTACTAGTTAGGATGAGTAACTAGGTTAGCATCACTCTCCTCTATTGATCACATCCTTTGCCTTTATTTGCTTTAGTAGTTAATTAGTTAATTTCTTATCAAAATAATATTAAAATCTGTGACACCTAGACTTAGTATTAATCCACACACATAGCTCTTGGGACGACCTCGGTTTTACCAAATACTACACTACACACGACCGGGTACACTGCCCGTTAGTGCATTAGGGTAGACCATAGGTATAACGAGTAATTATAAATATGAAAACCTGGTCAGTAAAACATGCATCAGTGTTTAAGATGCTAGCGCCCAGGAACTCATTATTACAAATCTTGCATGTAGCGGTACTTAATGACTTGGCTTAGGGGACTAAGAAAAACTGGACTTTCGACGGGTCACCTGACATCTCCAGTGGAACCCTTTGTTGATAGGTCAGGACAAACTGACCAAATGTTGTCCTAACGACTTTCACCCCACTTTAAGTAATTGGAAGTAATTAAACATGAACTTAGCTTGATAGGATGAATAACTAGGTTAGCACACTTCTCCCCTATTGATCACAACCCTCGCCTCTATTTTCTTTCTTTATTTTCTTGTTTGAGTAATTAATCAATTCCACCTTAAAATCTGTTAAAATCTGTGACACCTAGACTTAGTTTAAATCCGCACACATAACTCTTGGGACGATCTCGGTTTTACCGAATACTACACTACACACGACCGGGTACACTGCCCGTTAGTGCATTAGGGTAGATCATAGGTATAACGAGAACTTATAAATATTAAAACTTGGTCAGTAAAACCTGCATCAAGTTTTTGGCGCCGCTGCCGGAGAGTTATATTTGGATTTTTATTAAGTCTTTCATTCCTGTTTTGTTTTAAAATTTTCTCAATTTCTCACGATCTTTTTCAAGTTTCCGGTACCATGGAAGTTGTTAACATTGATGACCTCACTCTTGAGGAATATCTGGCGTTGACAAGAGAAGAATAAGGACCGGGGATCGTTAGGCTGGCCATCGCCGAAATACTCAATTCGAGATCAAACCTCAATTTATGAGGGAGTTGCGTGCAAACCCTTTCTCGGAAAGCATTACCGATGATGCTCACGAGCATGTGGACAACATAGAATACATTGTCAGCCTATTCAAAATTTCAAGAGTCTCAAACGATGCTGTCATGTTACGTGTGTTCCCTATCTCTCTCACTGGAGCTGCTAAAAGATGGGTTGATCGATTACCTACCGGGACAGTTAACACCTGGCCACTCCTAAAAAAATATTTCATTCAAAGGTACTGTCCTCCATCTAGGATTGCAAATCGATTAGAAGAAATCCATAACTTCAAGCAGGAGGGTGATGAAACATTGTACCAAGCATGGGAAAGGTACAACGAATTATTATACAAGTGCCCTACTCATGACCTCAACAACCAAAAAAAAGTGAACGTCTTTTACAAGGGTCTGAACATCTCCTCAAGGCAAAGGATCGATTCTCAAGGACCAATTCCTGGAATGACTCCAACTATGGCTCTTGAAACTATTCAGAAGATGGCTGGCCACTCTCACAAATGACACAATGGAGGGAGCAATCGAAGTAAGAGTGGAAATGTAGAAGGCCTTGCAGCAATAAACAACAAATTAGAGAGTCTTGGAAGAGACATGAAAAAACTCAAGGAGAATGTGCATTCCATACAAGTTGGACGAAATGAACACAATGGCACTCTCCCTACCAAGGAGTGCTCATTTAACGAGGAAGTTAAAAGGATTGAAGAAGTAAAATATGGAAGTGTAAGTCCCTTCAACGGATACAATGGTAACAGGTACCGGGAAAAATCCCCAGGGTTCTATACTAGAATCAACAATAAACCTCCTAGGCCAAGCCTCGAAGAAATAATGCATAAACATATCGAAGAATCTACAAAGAAAAGTGATAGACTCAAAGAATGGATGGTCAAGGTAAAAGAAGGCACCAACATGAACTTGCGGAACCAAGATGCCGCGATTAAAAACCTCAAAACCCAAATTGGGCAATTAGTTAAAAATCTAGAAACCAGTAATGACAAAGCCATTGCTTGAAAAGCCATATTTGCACAAGATAAACTGAAGGAAGAACAGTGCACCTCTTCGGTCACTAATGATCTTTGCGGGATTAACTACTTAAAGAAGATGACAAATTTGAAGACGACGAGGACCTGCCAAGCCAACTTCCTGAGAAGGAACACTATCAGGAAAGTTTTCTTTTACCATGCACTATCGGTAATCTTAAAATTCCCGCTTTAGCTGATTTGGGGGCTGGGGTAAACCTTATTTCTACCTCATTGTTTGATAAAATAAAACTTACCAATTTAAAAGAAACAACAATGATGATTGAAATGGCTGATTCCTCTAAAGCTGTACCTAGAGGAGTGGTTAACAATGTTCTCCTTAAAATTGGGAAATTCCTTTTTTCTACTGATTTTGTGGTTATTGACATGGGGAAACGGGAGACTTACAACTTAATTTTTGGAAGGCCTTTTCTGGCCACTTGTCGAGAACATATAAAGGTCTTTGAAAAAAAAATTCTTTGGGAACTGAAAAGGAACGAATCACTTTCAGCATGAAGGAACAATTGAATCCAAGATTAGAAATTTCAAATAAAGTTGATGTTGTCAATATTCCGTCGCTCGACCCACCTCTGTGTTATAATCTTAAAACTAACAATCGTGGGGAGAATTTTGATAGTGGTGAACAGGAACAGGGAAAGATCATCCCGATTGAGGGTATTCAAGAAGCTCCTGATCCTAACAAGCCCTACTGCATCCCTATAATGATGTAGCATGACAAATCAATGAAAGCATGGCCCTCGTGTAACCCTTTTCATGAATTTTGTGATGGAAATATAAGGGTGGATGAATGGATGTGCCCTCACGAGATTGAAAGACACGATATAAAATTTGGAAAATTATCCTTTGAAGATTGGTACAAGGTGAGATTTGGAGACTCGAACATCAATATGAGATTATTGAAACAACTAAGACGCAATTACGATAACTATCACCTTATTGATAAAATGACCAATGATGAAAGATTAAACATAAGTGCAACAATTGATCCTATAGCGAAGTTTAACGACAACGGAAAGTCGTGTTTATCATTCAATGAATGGCTCTCGCAAAAATTTAGTACATGTAGCATCGGCAATATAACCAGGAAAAGAGTTTTTATCGAATGGATGAATGATTGCCGCCGAGTAATGGAGGAAGTTGACCAAGTCCAAAGGCCACCATAACGCCCCGAGGCTTTGAGTCTAACTTAAAGACTTGTAAATAAAGAAAAGTGCTCTTTCGGGAGACAACCCGAATTATCCCTTTCATTTGTTTTATTTCCTTTTCTGTTGGGTTTTGTGTTTTTAACCATATTTGCAGGATTTCGGGGAAAATTTGCTGCAACATGCTGAACAGGTACCTAATCTATCCATAGTTACGGTGTAACTCATTCTTATGGTTACGCCGTAACATACTTTTCTGCAGCAGTACTTCAGCGCATTACCAATTACGGCGTAATCCACACACATAGCTCTTGGGACGACCTCGGTTTTACCAAATACTACACTACACACGACCGGGTACACTACCCGTTAGTGCATTAGGGTAGACCATAGGTATAACGAGTAATTATTAATATGAAAACCTGGTCAGTAAAACATGCATCAGTGTTTAAGATGCTAGCGCCCAGGAACTCATTATTACAAATCTTGCATGTAGCGGTACTTAATGACTTGGCTTAGGGGACTAAGAAAAACTGGACTTTCGACGGGTCACCTGACATCTCCAGTGGAACCCTTTGTTGATAGGTCAGGACAAACTGACCAAATGTTGTCCTAACGACTTTCACCCCACTTTAAGTAATTGGAAGTAATTAAACATGAACTTAGCTTGATAGGATGAATAACTAGGTTAGCACACTTCTCCCTATTGATCACAACCCTCGCCTCTATTTTCTTTCTTTATTTTCTTGTTTGAGTAATTAATCAATTCCACCTTAAAATCTGTTAAAATCTGTGACACCTAGACTTAGTTTAAATCCGCACACATAACTCTTGGGACGATCTCGGTTTTACCGAATACTACACTACACACGACCGGGTACACTGCCCGTTAGTGCATTAGGGTAGATCATAGGTATAACGAGAACTTATAAATATTAAAACTTGGTCAGTAAAACCTGCATCAAGTTTTTGGCGCCGCTGCCGGAGAGTTATATTTGGATTTTTATTAAGTCTTTCATTTCTGTTTTGTTTTAAAATTTTCTCAATTTCTCACGATCTTTTTCAAGTTTCCGGTACCATGGAAGTTGTTAACATTGATGACCTCACTCTTGAGGAATATCTGGCATTGACAAGAGAAGAATAAGGACCGGGGATCGTTAGGCTGGCCATCGCCGAAATACTCAATTCGAGATCAAACCTCAATTTATGAGGGAGTTGCGTGCAAACCCTTTCTCGGAAAGCATTACCGATGATGCTCACGAGCATGTGGACAACATAGAATACATTGTCAGCCTATTCAAAATTTCAAGAGTCTCAAACGATGCTGTCATGTTACGTGTGTTCCCTATCTCTCTCACTGGAGCTGCTAAAAGATGGGTTGATCGATTACCTACCGGGACAGTTAACACCTGGCCACTCCTAAAAAAATATTTCATTCAAAGGTACTGTCCTCCATCTAGGATTGCAAATCGATTAGAAGAAATCCATAACTTCAAGCAGGAGGGTGATGAAACATTGTACCAAGCATGGGAAAGGTACAACGAATTATTATACAAGTGCCCTACTCACGACCTCAACAGCCAGCAAAAAGTGAACGTCTTTTACAAGGGTCTGAACATCTCCTCAAGGCAAAGGATCGATTCTCAAGGACCAATACCTGGAATGACTCCAACTATGGCTCTTGAAACTATTCAGAAGATGGCTGGCCACTCTCACAAATGACACAATGGAGGGAGCAATCGAAGTAAGAGTGGAAATGTAGAAGGCCTTGCAGCAATAAACAACAAATTAGAGAGTCTTGGAAGAGACATGAAAAAACTCAAGGAGAATGTGCATTCCATACAAGTTGGACGAAATGAACACAATGGCACTCTCCCTACCAAGGAGTGCTCATTTAACGAGGAAGTTAAAAGGATTGAAGAAGTAAAATATGGAAGTGTAAGTCCCTTCAACGGATACAATGGTAACGGGGCCAGGTACCGGGAAAAATCCCCAGGGTTCTATACTAGAATCAACAATAAACCTCCTAGGCCAAGCCTCGAAGAAATAATGCATAAACATATCGAAGAATCTACAAAGAAAAGTGATAGACTCAAAGAATGGATGGTCAAGGTAAAAGAAGGCACCAACATGAACTTGCGGAACCAAGATGCCGCGATTAAAAACCTCAAAACCCAAATTGGGCAATTAGTTAAAAATCTAGAAACCAGTAATGACAAAGCCATTGCTTGAAAAGCCATATTTGCACAAGATAAACCGAAGGAAGAACAGTGCACCTCTTCGGTCACTAATGATCTTTGCGGGATTAACTACTTAAAGAAGATGACAAATTTGAAGACGACGAGGACCTTCCAAGCCAACTTCCTAGGATGGAACACTATCAGGAAAGTTTTCTTTTACCATGCACTATCGGTAATCTTAAAATTCCCGCTTTAGCTGATTTGGGGGCTGGGGTAAATCTTATTTCTACCTCATTGTTTGATAAAATAAAACTTACCAATTTAAAAGAAACAACAATGATGATTGAAATGGTTGATTCCTCTAAAGCTGTACCTAGGGGAGTGGTTAACAATGTTCTCCTTAAAATTGGTAAATTTCTTTTTCCTACTGATTTTGTGGTTATTGACATGGGGAAACGGGAGACTTACAACTTAATTTTTGGAAGGCCTTTTCTGGCCACTTGTCGAGAACATATAAAGGTCTTTGAAAAAAAAATTCTTTGGGAACTGAAAAGGAACGAATCACTTTCAGCATGAAGGAACAATTGAATCCAAGATTAGAAATTTCAAATAAAGTTGATGTTGTCAATATTCCGTCGCTCGACCCACCTCTGTGTTATAATCTTAAAACTAACAATCTTGGGAGAATTTTGATAGTGGTGAACAGGAACAGGGAAAGATCATCCCGATTGAGGGTATTCAAGAAGCTCCTGATCCTAACAAGCCCTACTGCATCCCTATAATGATGTAGCATGACAAATCAATGAAAGCATGGCCCTCGTGTAACCCTTTTCATGAATTTTGTGATGGAAATATAAGGGTGGATGAATGGATGTGCCCTCACGAGATTGAAAGACACGATATAAAATTTGGAAAATTATCCTTTGAAGATTGGTACAAGGTGAGATTTGGAGACTCGAACATCAATATGAGATTATTGAAACAACTAAGACGCAATTACGATAACTATCACCTTATTGATAAAATGACCAATGATGAAAGATTAAACATAAGTGCAACAATTGATCCTATAGCAGAAGCTGACGACAACGGAAAGTCGTGTTTATCATTCAATGAATGGCTCTCGCAAAAATTTAGTACATGTAGCATCGGCAATATAACCAGGAAAAGAGTTTTTATCGAATGGATGAATGATTGCCGTCGAGTAATGGAGGAAGTTGACCAAGTCCAAAGGCCACCATAACGCCCCGAGGCTTTGAGTCTAACTTAAAGACTTGTAAATAAAGAAAAGTGCTCTTTCGGGAGACAACCCGAATTATCCCTTTCATTTGTTTTATTTCCTTTTCTGTTGGGTTTTGTGTTTTTAACCATATTTGCAGGATTTCGGGGAAAATTTGTTGCAACATGCTGAACAGGTACCTGATCTATCCATAGTTATGGTGTAACTCATTCTTATGGTTACACCGTAACATACTTTTCTGCAGCAGTACTTCAGCGCATTACCAATTACGGCATAATCCCATTCAATGGTTACGCCGTAGCTACACTCCTATAGCGTCTGCCAGATTTTGCACTAATTACGGCGTAACTCCTTATAGGGGTTACGACGTAACTATTCTCTTTAACACTTCTTTCTTTTTAAACACAATAACCTTGTATTAGTTTTCAAATGAACTTTGTGGGTATGTTCCTTGTAAGCCCTCACGAGACTACACTCGTCCACTTGGGACACCAAGTGGTTTAAAAGGCTTGTTGCATACGCTAAATGCAACCGTGATTCCTACGAAAGTGAGTTAGGTTTCTTTTTCATTTTTATTTTTCTTTTTTTAGAATTATGCTTGTCGGTAGTGTGATTTCAGGGATTGAAGTTTTCTCATGGATGCTTATGCGAAGGCACGACTTTTTTCGTGGGCCTTCTTTCTTTTTGGAGCAAATTTCAGAGAAGTTCTCGCTCTAATTCTACTTTTCTCTTCAACTTTATTTAACGCTTAGTACAAAAGGGACTTTGTACATTTCAAGTGGGGGGACGGGAGTAGAATTGTCTCTTGAACTTTATTTTGCCCTCGTTTTTCTAGTTTATTTTGAAAAATTATGCCATTTTTAAAATTTTGACATGTTTTTCTTAACCTAACTAGATTAGACCTTAGCCGAGCACATTATAACCCTTGAAATTATATGGTGAGATTAGCCTTATCCGTTTCCAATTTTTTACCCCAAATCCGCCAAATTATGAGTGTACTGGTAGCTTGTAAACTTTAGAACTTGACCTTTACATCATTTCGAGACCATAGACGAGGTATGTTGAGTTAGCTCGATGTATTTGGACTTTTCAGTTTAAGAAGGCCGTATTATAGGATTATCACCCAAATAGCCCATCATTGTGTGTCTATCGATTAGTCACCTCGACTTCTCGACCCCCATATTAAATCCTTTGTTGCACTCACCTTTAGTGCAAGATACCCCAAGATACACCCTTATGAGCCATTCCTTTCATTTTGTTCACCCAACATATTATTTCGTCACACCATTACACCTTAGCCTACCCTATAGTCTTTATTTGTAATTGGGAAGTCAATATTTGCCTAAGTTCAAGGTTCAAGTGGAAAGGTTCGGGAATCACGCTTACGTCGATGACATATCCTTAAAGATCATTGAAGACCCCCCAAATTCTAATATTGTTCATCTCAATTGGGGGGATGTTATGTTCAGTTATTATGTTATGTTGAAAAAAAATGTGATTCGTATATATATATTTTATATATATATATATATATATATATATATATATATATATATATATATATATATATATATATATATATATATATATATAGTTATTGTTATTTAGTTGATTGTAAAGTGCAATGTTATAAGCACTAGTGTTATGAGCTTAACATAGATTTAGTATCGAGGAGGCCACCTCGGCCACATTTGAAGAATGGAGTTGGAAATGTGCCCATCATGACGTCCTCTAATGGCACATCTACCTGGTAATATCATGATCCGGTTTCTTAACTTCGAAACTTGAACTTTGGGCGAACGGTAAGTGGTGATGACTTGGTTATAGATTTAGACTATCTACTTGATTTTATTTTACACCAATTTTATCCCATGTCTTATCCTACCCTTAGTCATGAAGCGTGTCTAGGTGATGCAGCGAGCAATCTTTGGTGTCTTGGCCATGGATTTGGTCATGTATCATCGATTTTTTCCACTTTGCCATGACATGTTAGTAATGACAAATCACCCTTAACCTTTGTCGTGTCTACCCATATTGCCTTAAAGAATTGTTTTGTCCTTAACTCTAGTGGTGGAGATTTGTGTAACCGCCAAGCTTATGATAGAATACATGCTATGATTGTGCAATAAGTGATCACCCCGAAATTGACACTTAGAATAGTTAAGAGATTTGAGTGTTTTGTTCCCATTTTGTGAGGTGTTCGGCTTTGTTTTATTCTAGCATAAGGGATTTGTAAACTTATATTTTCCAGGTAATGGGATATATCTTTTTAGGAATCTATCTAATAAGGTCTACTTGAGGGCAAGTAGAGTTTAAGTGGGGGATATTTGATAACATCAAATAATCCTGAATATTAAGTGTCAATTTTCCCCTATAATGCTCGTATTTTACATCATTTATATGGATTTACGCTTGTTTTCCTCTATATTTCACTTTCAGGTAAATTACAAGCATTGGAGCTAAAGAGACGCGGATTTGGAGACTTTATTGAAGATTTATGATAGTATGCTCATTTTGAAGATGTTACGGCATAAATCCCCTCTCACATTACGCCGTAACAGAAGAGTGGCTAAGAAAACCAACTCAACTGAAGATTACGGCGTAACTCCCTCCAAAGATTATGACGTAACTAACTAGGTCAAATGAGGTTCCGCGCCGCCGCAAGTTACGCCGTAACTATTGTCTCAACTACGGCGTAACATGGATTTATTGAAGATACGGCGTAACTCCTTCCTGAGGTTACGCCGTAACCAACATTTCTAGTGCAATTTACGAAGAATTATATGTTACGGCATAACCATCATTTTTAGTGCAAATTTCGAAGATAATGGTGTTACGTCGTAACCAGATCTGGCCTATAAATACCACTCGATTTCTAGCATTTCTAATCATCCCATTTCACACACAACATCAGTGAACGTGAGTAGAAGGTTGAAGGCAGATCTTAGGGAGCATACGGAGCCATCTCCAAGGGAGAAATCACTCCCCTACAATAAGCACTATCATTTTATCTTTTCTTTACTTTCAATTCCTGTATTTTGTAATGTTAAACATTGAATTGATTGTTTTAGTTAATATGAGTGGCTAAGCAAGTGCTAGCCTAGTTATGAATCCTTAATTGCTTTGTTTATGTTTACATTGATTCCGTATAATTATTTCTAGTGTATGCATGCATAGTTTGTTGGTAGCTACCCTTGTTTCGGTAGTTTTGAATGGCGGTAGTGGCTAGTTACTTAGGAGATATGACCAACTAACCCTAAGTAGGTAGGCTGAGTGGGAAGGGTAAGATATGACCAACTGACGACCCTTCTTCGCTTGTGCGATTTGACCAACTGATCACCTACCGTTTGGATGAACTTAAGAAGCCAGGGATGAGTGTTTAAGATGCTAGTGCCCGGGCACTCATTATTACAAATCTTGCATGTAGCGGTACTTAATGACTTAGCTTAGGGGACTAAGAACAACTGGACTTTCGACGGGTCACCTGACATCTCCAGTGGAACCCTTTGTTGATAGGTCAGGACGAACTGACCAAATGCTGTCCTAGCGACTTTCACCCCACTTGAAGTAATTGGAAGTAATTAAACATGAACTTAGCTTGATAGGATGAATAACTAGCTTATCACACTTCTCCCCTATAGATCACAACCCTCGCCTCTATTTGCTTTCTTTATTTTCTTGTTTGAGTAATTAATCAATTCTACCTTAAAATCTATTAAAATCTGTGACACCTAGACTTAGTTTAAATCCGCACACATAGCTCTTGGGACGACCTCAGTTTTACCGAATACTACACTACACACGACCGGGTACACTTCCCGTTAGTGCCTTAGGGTAGACCATAGGTATAACGAGAACTTATAAATATTAAAACCTGGTCAGTAAAACCTGCATCAATATCTACAGAGATAAAAATCCTCAACGGCTAGTAAAAATGGTTTTAGCCACACAACACCAACATCTATCCAGTAGTACAAAAATTTTACGCTAGCAGTACAAACTTAATACTAGCAGTACAAATTTTTTGATAAAATTTTTATCCGACAGTAAAAACTTGATATCTTTAAAAAACATAATGTCCATAACATTTTGAGAGAAATAAGTGTAAATCAAGAACACTTAACATAGTTTTTAGCAAACTACCAGCTATTAACGGATTTGAGATGTCTTTACCAATAGCTGTTTGCTTCGGACTAGCTAACTCTTCACTGTGAAGTATGGTGAGTTAAAAACCATATAGTTTTTGGTAAACAATCAACCATGAACGGATTTGAGAAGTATTTATCAAGATCCGTTTGCTTTTGGACTAGCCAGTTCTTTATGAAACATGGTGAACTGATTACCATTACACACTTCATTGCACAACTCCAGTCCAAAGGGAAGACATGCTTGTTTCATTCATGGTGAGATTTTCACATCACAACTTCTCTACTTCGTCTAGGGAAGTGCTTTCTTAACCTGCAAAAGTTAGTATACACCAAGAAAAATACAATCCTAGATGCTCAAACATGTTAACTATCAGGTTATTAAAGCAGTACCAAAAATGTTGTACTAACAGTACAAACTGCACTTAGTAGTAAACCATTATAATTGTTGAAACAACCTTTTGACCTCAATAACAGTACAAATCCTTTACAAAACATTACAAAAACACAAAGAGATAAGAATTTTGTTTAAAGATTCATCATACCAATACTTGCAATTAAAAACTGAAATCTACCCACATCCAAACCTTTTTTGAGCAAATCTGCAACATTATTATCAATATGAATCTTAACAATTTTAATAAGTTTCTTTTCATAACAATCTCTTATAAAATGGTGTCTTATCTCAATATGTTTTGTTTTTGAGTAAAAAACAGGATTTTTAATGATGCACATTGTACTGCTATTGTCAATAAAAAGCTTGGTGTTCATAAAATTGTACCCGTAGTCCAATAACTGATTTTGAATCCATAACACTTAACCATAGCAACTTGAAGCAGCTATGTACTCTACTTCAGTAGTAGAATTTGTCACCACTGTTTGTTTCTTACACTGCCATTAAATCAACCTATGTCCAAGATATTGACATCCTTCAGTTGTTGATTTCCTGTCGAAACATGTTCCAGCATAATCACTATCTGAGTAGTCCACTAGATCAAAGAGTGAATCTTTTAGATACCAAAGGCCCAATCTAGGTTGACTCCTTAAGTACCTAAAAATTCTCTTGACAACATTCAAGTGAGACATCTTAGGAGACACTTGAAATCTGGCACAAACACACACAGCAAACATGATATCTGGCCTTGAAGCAGTAAGATACATTAAAGACCCAATCATGGATCTATATAAATGTACATCAACCTCTTCACCATCTTCATCTTTAACCAGAGGCTTGTTGGGATCCATGGTTGTCTTTGCAGGCTTCACATCATTAAAACCAAACTTCTTCAGGATATCAATCACATAATTTTCTTGACTAATAAAGATGCCTTCATGTTTTTGCTTGACTTGAAGACCTAAGAAGAATGTGAGTTCACCCATAGAACTCATTTGAAACCTGTTATGCATTAGCTTCTCAAAATCATCACATAACACCTTATTTGTTGAACCAAAAATGATATCATCAACATACACTTGAACTAGTAGGATATCTTTGTTAGTTCGTTTGATAAACAAAGTCTTGTCAATTTTGGCTCTAACAAAACCATTGTTCAACAGATACTTTGATAAGGTGTCATACCAAGCTCTAGGAGCCTGATACAATCCTTACAATGCTTTCTCCACCTTGTAAAATTTATCAGGAAAGTCAGGATCTTCAAAACCAGGTGGTTGGGAGACATAAACTTCCTCGTCAATTATCCCATACAAGAAAGCACTTTTCATATCTATTTGATACACTGTGAAGTTCTTATATGAAGCATAAGCTAAGAATAGTCTGATAGCCTCTATCCTTGCCACAGGAGCAAATACTTCATCATAATCAATACCTTCTTCCTGAGTGTATCCCTGAGCCACTAACCTTGCTTTGTTTCTGATCACTATGCCTCTTTCATCTCTTTTTCATTTGAAAACCCATTTAGTCCCAATTGCCTTCTTCCCATTAGGCAAATCCACCAAGGTCCAAACTTCTTGAAGCTTAAACTGCAGCAACTCTTCTTGTATAGCCTCCACCCAGCTTGAATCTTGCAAAGCTTTATAAGCATTCTTGCATTCCATTTGTGACATAAAACAAGCAAACATACAGTTCTGAAGATCTTTGTGGCTATTTCTCTGATGAAGAGTTTGAGCAAATAACCTTTGATCTCTCAATCCTTTAACCTTACTCCTTGTTTGAACAACAGACTGAGAATCTCATAGGATATGCTCTTTTATATGATCTTTATGAATTCTGGTGGTTGGAATAGGACTGGTAGGATAGGAATACTCCATATTGTGAAAATCAGCCTCTGCACCAAACCCATCCAATACTTCATCATCAGTGTCTTCATAGATATGAACCAGACCAGGCATATCAGGATCAACAGGATAGTCATAATCAGCAAAGGATCTTCCATCTTTGTCAACAGTAGGAAACCTGGGATATGGAGAACCACCAGGCTTAGCAGTAGAGACTGTTGTCCTAGTGATAGGCATATCAATAGAAACTGATGGACTACTACTAGTTGCTTTTCTTCCTATATCACCAGTTGCTGATGCACAGTTATGTACTTCATCAACCACTTGTGGTCCTTCAGTAACCACCTTTTCTACATCAAAAGGTTTAGCCCCACCTTCTGCAGCTCCTTTTCGTACACTATTAACAGGGTCAACTTCTAAGCTCTTTTTCTCTATCTCTTTGGGTATGAGAAGTTGACCAAGCTTCCACTTTTCAATCAACACAAACTCCTCTGCAGATTCATTCACCTTAGCTTGTGTACTTGCATTAGAATTTACTTTTGTACCTGCAGACTGATTAGTTGTACCTGCAATCACTATCTCATAATTCATACTTTTGGTTAGAGAATTGATGTCAAACAGCCAGTCAGGTCCACTTCCTGCAATGTTAGGTGAGATTTCACTAGACTTAACATGCAAGTTCTCTTCCACATGCCTAGTTCTACTGTTGAACACCCTAAAAGCTTTGCTATTAGTGGAATATCTAACAAAGAAACCTTTGTCTGCCTTCTCATCAAACTTTCCTAGGTGGTCAATGGTATTTAAGATAGTGACAAGACACCCAAATGGTTTAAAAAATCTATCATAGGCTTTCTATCATGCAAAAGTTCATAAGAGGTCTTTGATAAGGATTTAAAACGTACACTTTTAAGGGGTCATTTAAGCCCTTAATCGCCCACTTTTATATCCATTACTGCTTAATTTCGTTCCTTTTCACGTTTTAGGTCTCTTGAAAGCAAAATGCTGGAATGATGCATTTTTGGACGAAAAGGAGGGAATATGCGAAGATAATGGCTAAGTCAAGATCAAGACACTCAAGCTGCTGGAATTACACCTGACGGCGTCCCAAACAGAGGGTGACGCTGTCCTTATTTTGTGACGACTCAGGAGCGAATTTGCTATTTTACACTTGACGGCGTTAGGCTTTGAAGAGTAAGGGCGTCATGAAGACTTTTCTTCTCAGACGGTCTAGATCTAGACTCAGACGACGTCACTGCTAAAGACTGACGACGTCACAACGACAACGTGACGCCGTCCCAAAGATGACTTGGCCAAGATGAAACCCTAATGACGGCGATCAGACGGCGTCCCACCTATAAGGCGACGCCGTCGCAGTTGTAAAACTATATATAGAATTCGATTTTTTAGTTTTTAAAGAGGTAGACTTGTGGAGTAAAATCCTAAAACGATTGTAGTCCGTTTTGGACAGTGTTTTAGGGTTCTCATACCCTATTTTACATCGAGATAAGTTATTTATTCCCTTGATTTCATTATGTCTTCGATTGAATGTGTATATGCTTGCATGTTTAACATGTCCGACTATTTTACTTGTGTGTTTGCTTAGATATATGAAACCTAGTTATTAATTATTGATTGGTTGTCTCTTATCTTAATTGTAATTGGCTTAGGAGTGCATTAAGCCATCACTGTGTTTTTAATGCTTGAGTAATCTTTGTTGAACATTAGTTTATAATTACTAGTTGAATTGTAGACTAAACATCCAAAGATAACCTTAGTGTTAAGTTTATGAATCCTAAAGATTTCGTAGTCATTAACCTTAAGGTAGTCTCAAAGAGTTAGGGATAAAAGCACACCCTACGACCTTAGAAAACACAATGCGTTAAAAATAAGTGTAGGGAAGATTATTTATTCTCATGTTTGAATTTGTGAAAATGCTTTATTTTGTCTTTAACCTCATCTTAATTACATATAAATGTATTTTACAAAAAGGATAAGTGTAGGGAAGATTACACACGTTTTTAAAAGAACGTGAACATGAGAACTACGATTATTGAAAAAGATATATATGTGTGTTTGTTAGAGTCAAATGCTTGTATCGAGTCATAATGGATGGTTTGTAGAAACTTTTCCAGAAAAACGCAGCAGACCAGTTTCTGTCAGGATAACCTGACGGCGTCAGGATTACCTGACGGCGTCAGGATTGCAACCTGACAACGTCAGGAGGAGCATAAACAGCTTATCTAACTTTCTCTCATTTTCTGTGCTACTTATAAATTTTTGGAATTTCTCAGGTCTTAATTTTCCAGAAAACCTGCAAACATCCATTCCACAAGCATTATATCCTAGTGTAGTAGAGTCATATGTAGTTTTACCGCCGATTTTACGTGAAGGTTTCGTCTATTTTCTTAAAGTGTGCAGGTTTTATTTATCAAGAAGAAGAAACATAAGATTGGATGGAGCTTTTCACGCATACATTCTTCTTGGAAAGAATTCAACCACTATTTCACACGGATCCTACCGAGCTAATCAGGGGAGTACTAGTTTCTTTCTCTTTTAAATTACCTTCCATTATCATAACTTTGATACTTTCGGGGAACATTGGGGAGAATGTTCAGTTTAAGTGTAGGGAGGGAGAATAAAACAGGAACTTTGAAACTATGCTTATCCTTGACTAGCACAAAACCCTTTACCACTCAAATTCCACCCCAAAAATGTGAGGTTCGCCCTTAGATCTATAGGAATTAAAGCATTCATCTTTAATGCTTCGAGAGTGTACCGGTAGTATAATAGATTCTAGAACTTGTTTTGTGATGCATCCGGAGATCGCTAGTGAGACTACACTTGTGTAGTTAGGAATAACTAAATGATAAGAGGCATTAGGATAACCCTTGTTTGATACCCGTATTATAATTACTTCTTCCACATCGGTTGAGTAATTCCCCCACACCCTTGCGTTATACTCATCTTTAGTACACGATACCCCTAGTTAACCCCTCAGAGCCTATCATTTTCGCGGTTCTTGTGATGTTTCGGTTTTCCGGAATATCAACGAAGAGCATTGTTTACAATCCACCCCAAATGTACACCCAAATCGCCTTAGCCTACCTTGTATGCACTCACTTTTAGTGCATTATTGTTATCATACTAAACCCTTAGTTCAATTATCTAGTTACTTGCATGGTTGCTAAGTCGAGTCATATCTTTTGTGCACAGTTTTGGGATGATTGGGACTCATGGGTAAAGTTTAATTTTATGGAGTGACGGGAAAGAACGTTAAATTCAAATTTCCTTTATTTACGTAATAATGTACTCCAAGTGTTTTGATCTTTTCAATTCGGGTCAAATTAGTGTTAGAGTAATAAAAACTCAAGTGTAGGGATGTGCCTATAAATCCCTTATATTTTGATGTTATCGTAGAGGATGGTAGAGTAAAAGTGTATTAAAAAAATCCAAAAAGAAAAAGAAAAAGAAAAAGAAAAAAAAAGAATGTAAAAAAAAATCCATACGGGCTACCATCCTTCATCTATCTTTATGTTTTTCAATTTATGTTTGTTTGTTTCAAAGTTATCTAGAGTTTAGAGAGTCGAGTCTTGGCTTAGCAACACCATTCTTCTCATGCTTGTAACATAATTTTTTTTGACTTGCCACCACTAAATCGCCTATCCAACCAAACCCTTTGTTTCCCTAACCGTACACCTAATGTTACAACCCTTTAAAAGACCTCTTAGATAGTTCTTCCTAGGTGCTTACGCCAAAGTGGTGGAGGTTTGATCTAGTCTCAAGCCTATGGTAATCTATGTACTATGACTGGTTAATGAGTGTTTATCTTCTATTTCCATTTGCTATATTTCATATACACCCGAGAGATGAGAGTATCCAAACACCACTTGTGAGGTGCTAGTATATAATTTACGTGCTTCTTATGACTATTGCGGGGCTTATACTTGTTTTGAATTATGTTAAACCATTGCTTTATCCCCCCTAACTTATAAATTGACTGGCCAAAAGCACATTTGCTTGAGGACAAGCAAATACCAAGTGTAGGGATATTTTATAAGGATTTAAAACGTACACTTTTAAGGGGTCATTTAAGCCCCTAATCGCCCACTTTTATATCCGTAACTGCTTAATTTCTTTCCTTTTCACTTTTTAGGTCTCTTGGAAGCAAAATGCTGGAATGATGCATTTTTGGACGAAAAGGAGGGAATATGCGAAGAAAATGGCTAAGTCAAGATCAAGACACTCAAGCTGCTGGAATTACACCCGACGACGTCCCAAACAGAGGGCGACGCCGTCCCTATTTTGTGACGACTCAAGAGCGAATTTGCTATTTTACACCTGATGGTGTCAGGCTTTGAAGAGTAAGGGCGTCACGAAGACTTTTCTTCTCAGACGGTCTAGATCCAGACACAGACAACGTCACGGCTGAAGACTGACGGCATCACAACCACAACTTGACACCGTCGCAATGATGACTTGGACAAGACGAAACCCTAATGACGGCGATCAGACGGCGTCCCACCTATAAGGCGATGCCGTCGTAGTTGTAAAACTATATATAGAATTCGATTTTTTAGTTTTTAAAGAGGTAGAGTTGTGGAGTAAAAACCTAAAGCGATTGTAGTCCGGTTTGGACAATATTTTAGGGTTCTCATACCCTATTTTACATCGAGATAAGTTATTTATTCCCTTGATTTCATTATGTCTTCGATTGAATGTGTGTATGCTTGCATGTTTGACATGTCTAGCTAATTTACTTGTGTGTTTGCTTAGATCTATGAAACCTAGTTATTAATTATTGATTGGTTGTCTCTTATCTTAATTGTAATTGGCTTAGGAGTGCATTAAGCCATCGTTGTGTTTTTAATGCTTGAGTAATCTTTGTTGAACATTAGTTTATAATTTCTAGTGGAATTTTAGGCTAAACATCCAAAGATAACCTTAGTGTTAAGTTTATGAATCCTAGAGATTTCGTAGTCATTAACCTTAAGGTAGTCTCAAAGAGTTAGGGATAAAAGAACACCCTACGACCTTAGAAAACACAACGCGTTAAGAATAAGGACCTTAATGTGACAATTCAACCACCAATAAAAGATAACTAGGGAGTAATAGTATCTAGCTAGACACATCTTTAATCATCATACGAGCACACATCAATAGACATAGACTACCCATTAGTTAGATAATTAGATAGTAGAAGTAATCGGTAGAAGTACCAACCCCCAAATCCAAACCCAAGATTTTACCCTTAGCTTTATAAAAAATATAAACAGATAAAAATTAATCGTCCTCAACCTCAACCTTAGCGTAGTAATTTCTCACTAGCATTCCTATTCCCCTAGAGAACGATATCAATACCAGAGGCTTACCCAATACTACACTACAACGATTAGGTTCACTGCCTAGGGTGTTGAAAAACTTCCTCGACGAAAAGGAAGTTTCCTTTGACCCCGAACGTTCCTTGTACGCGCATCAGTCTTGTTATGAAGCTTTACTACTTTACTCCTCTTTTGCACAAAGCAAGCAGTATTAACTGCTTCAGCCCAAAAAGTAGTAGGTAATTTAGATTCAGACAACAAAGTCCTAGCAACCTTAATAATTGTCCTATTCCTCCTCTCAGCTACACCATTTTGTTGATGAGTTCTAGCTACACTAAACTATCTCATAATACCTTTTTCCACACATAACTGATTCATTACTTTGTTCTTAAACTCAATTCCATTGGCACATCTTATTATCTTAACTTTGAGATTAACTAGGTTTTCTATTCTTGTTATGAAAGCCTTAAGGATTTCTGATGTTTCATCCTTAGATCCTAGAAAGAAAACCCAAGTGAACCTAGTATAATCATCAATGAAAACTAAGCAATACATCTTTTTATTCAAAATTTTCACAAATGTTGGCCCAAAAAGATCCATATGCAACATATATAAGGGCTCAGAAACAGTGTTCGCAGCTTTGGACTTACAAGAAGCTCTATCTTGTTTTCCCATCTGACAGGCAACACAGGTTTCAGGATTTTCAAAACCTTTTGATGGTAAACCTTTTACAAGATTTCCCTTGACCAATTTATTTATAGTTTTGAAATTTAGGTGACCAAGTATCCTATGCCAAAGTTTGGATTCATCAACAGTGGCTTTTGTAAATAGGCTAGTTAAAGCTCTTTTGGAACAATGTCCTTTATGTCAACGCTGTATATGTTGTCTGTTCTAGGGATTCTAAAAAGCACAAACTTATCATCATGCATCTTAAAATCAGGAGATAAGACAAGACATTCAGTGTTGGTAAAAAGGACAATGTTCTTTTTATCACACATTTGTGAGACACTAAAGAGGTTGAACTTAAGCCCATTTACAAGATACATTTTTTCAAAATCCAAGTTTCCTGTTTTTATTGTACCTCTTCCAACAATCTTTCCTCCTTTAGGATCATTCCCAAATGCAACATATCCACCATCTATAGCTTCAAAATCTTCCAGATTGGACATGTCACTAGTCATATGTCAAGAGCAACCACTGTCAAAAATAGCTTTGTCCTTTAGCTTCACCTGTAAGTTGCCCTGCACATGAAAGAAGATAATCAGTGTCTCTTGGGGACCCAAGCCATCACTGACTTGGGTCTTCTTTGTGCATCAACATTGTAAAATCTTTTTAAGTCCATTGATGCACTGCTATTTCTGGAAACATGATCTAAAACCTTTATTTTTGGTTTCCAGACCCAGCAAGCTGAGGCCTTTACAGCATAAAAATGATTGCCCAATATAGTGTCAGTAATCACTTTTGGCTCAGCAGTAGAAACTGCTTTTTCCTTAGCAGTACAAACATCTGTAGCTTTTTGAAAAGACCTTTTATCATTTAGAAGAACAATAGTAATGGATCTAGTAACACCAGATCTCATCAATACTGTCCTTGGAACCATGTTCTTGTTATCATGAGAGTGATTTTTTTGAGAAAACTTTTTGTGATTCACCCTACTATGTTGGTTCCTTGCATATTTTTTATAGTAAAAATATTTTTTTTGCAAATGCTCAGAACTACCACAGTTATAACAAGCCTTATTAACCAATTTAAAATCACTACCTAATTTTTGTGTGATTAGGTTGTTCCAGTTTCTTTGGTTACCTCTTGGCCTATAATTTTTGTGTGATTAGGTTGCATCTTTTTCTTGTTTAGCCTCTTCTAGCTTTTGATTGAGCACATTAATCTCACAAATTTTCAGAAAAATATGACCTTCTAGGATAGCTATCTTATCAACATACTCTAGCTCATCCTGATTAAGAAATTCAAGTTTTTGCTCAACTGATTTTAGACCAACTTTATATACTAAGTTATCTAATTTCAGTTTCTCAACTTCATCTCTTAAACTTTCATTCCTAGCCTTAAGTTCTTCTGCAGTATCTAAACAAGATTTATATGAACAACTAGATTCATTAGATACCTCAGAATCAGAACCAGATGAAGAAGAAGCATAGACCATTAGAGCAAAGTTGGGTCCATCTTCAGTCTGATCACTCTAATCGTACTCTCCTAGACCATCACAAGATACCAAAGTTGTAGTAGTCTTTGTATCTTCAATAGGAATCCTCATTGGAGTTTCTCCATTGTTCTTAGGAGCCCTACATTCTCTTGCAAATTGACATTTTCTCTGACAGTTGTAGCACACAATCTTGGAATTTAACAAATGCAGCATTGCTTTTAGCTTTAAACTTTAGCTCCCTTCCTTTCTTCTTCAAGAATCTTCTTGCCCTTATAGTCAACATTGCCATCTGCCACTTTATGTTAATCTCTTCAAGATCATCAGGATCAATTTGTTCCAAATCCTGATTTTCTACATGAGTACTGGTTGTAAGATCAGCCAAGAAAGCACATATAGCAGCATAACTTATGTTATCACTATTTGTAGAACCAGCAGTAGAAACTTTTGTGCTAGCAGTAGAAACTCCATAAGTAGTAGAAAGAGTTTCCTGATGGTTGTATGACCCCTTTGAGGACACACAAGCTAGATTTTGTGCACCATAGGATGAGCTGGATAATCCCTTAACTTCAGATTACACTTTCATATAGTTGTATAAATCATCCAAGGTGCTAGACTTCTGAAAAACTTAAGATTGATGTCCTCTTGAGGAACTATAGCTTTCATCAGTGCAAGTTGGATTACAAGTCTCTGAAGTCTGTCATGTGCTTGATCAATACTTTTAGAACTTAGAGCTGCAAAGTTCTCAAACTGATGCTTCAAAAGATTCTTCCTTGACTTCTTTGTTGCATCATTCCCACCAAACCTTAGTTCAATGGCTTCCCACAAACATTTGGTATCTTCAATATCACTAAAGCTCAATTGATACTCATTAGGTAATCCCATCATAAGAATACAATGAGTCTTGATTTCTAGCCTTCTTTGAGCTTTGTCTTCAGTAGATTTGATGGGTACTTCCTTCCCATCAGCACCCTTAGCAGGTAAAAAGTCATCCTCCAGTATGATTTCCCACATAGAGTAGTCCAACATCTTGAGGTACTGCTGCATTCTTAGCCTCCAAAGCTCATATTCTCCTGTCTTCAGCATAGGTACCTTTGATGCAGTCACCATGTGTGTTGATTCAGATTCCATAGCTTCAGTAGTTGTTGAACGGTTTTGAGTAAACACAAAATCTCCTTAATCACAGCTTCTAGATCACAAGCTCTGATACCACTTATTAATCCTAGATGAGCAATTAATCTTATTAATCGTATTAGATAAATCTAACACAACCAAAGTATAGCAAGCTATCTTGTATAAAGATTAAACACAATGCGGAAACTTATGTTTAATAATAAAGAGAATGATTGACACAATTGTTATCTCACAAAACACTTCAATATATTAATACGAATACTTAAAAGTATTAGGGTTACAAAACCTTGAAGTGATCAACTTTTAGAATAACATGTACTCTAAATCTAACCTAGGATCTCATTTTATAGACTAAGGAGTCCTAGTCGGTTTACAATAACTTTCTATACAAGATAAATCTTTTATAATCTAATCTATAATTATCTAACCGACTATACATCATTATCACATAAGCAGTACAAATGTTTGCACTGGCAGTTTGTACTGCTAGTGTATTCTCCAATAAATCCGTCTGTTAAGCTTGGCAGTACAAACTGTTTAGCTAAATTCCTAACATTATTTATTAGATAGTCTATAATTTTCTTGTTAATCTCATGTCTTAAGTAATACCCTATCGAATAAGATTTTGGCATTTCCATTATCATACCCTCATAACCTTCCCATCCGTTACGAGTGACCTCTTCTTTTTCTTCTTCGTCCGATCCTTTGTCTATAATTTTATAATTTTCGATAATCTCATTCTAAGGCAACTTCTTCTTCATTATTCCCTACCAGTGTGTAAAAATCGGCCTAGGTGGCTGATTAATCGGCGCCTAGGCGCTAGGTGGGGATTAACCACCCGGATTTTTACTCGGCCTTATTAATCGGATTGGTAAAAAATTGGTCAATGTACCGATTAATCGGATAAAAATCAGCCAAACCGGGTATAAATCGGCCAAATCGGCTAAATCGACCAACTCGGCTAAATCGACCAACTCGGTTAACGCGGGTCAACTTTTTTCAAAAATTATATTTGAGCTTTTTATTTCAATATATCTCCCGTTTTTCACAAAATTAATAGACACATCCATTCAAATGCACCTCGAGTAGTTATTTAACATAAAATGTGAAGGTTTGCTCATCTTTCTTATTTTAATTGACTGTTAATGGAACTAATTCAATTCTGAATAATAATTGAACCATTTGAACTTTGAACCTTAAATAACTTTAAAGAACTTCTTTTATACTATACATATAATTTCAAAAACATATAATTTCTTTTATGCTATACATATAATTTCAAGGATATTGCTTTGACTGTTTTGTCTGTAAGATCACGGGTTTCATTCCACCTTTGGTTGTCCTAGACAGCAAGGTCCTCTATAATGGCCCAAGAGTCTTTCGTATTTTGTCACGAAGCTTACCACCAGCCTCTTCGTCAATGGCTTGCTTTGAGGAGTAGTTGACATGATCATAGAAAATTTGGACTTGGAACCAAAGATCAATGCCATGGTGAGGAACGTTTTTTGGAGTAAGTCCTTGAAACGAGTCCATGCATTGAAAAGACTTTTACGTTATTGTTGTTGGAACATCAAGATATCATTTCTTAGCTTGGTAGTCTCCCCGGTGGGAAAAATTGTGCCAGGAAACGAGAAGTAAGATCATCCCAAGTCGAGATGGATCCCGCAGGTAGACGCTCAAGCCAATTGCTAGCTTGAACACGTAGAGAGAATTGGAAGAGACGCAAGCGCGTTGTCTCCTTGGTAGCACCATTAAGTTCAATGGCATCGACAATTTTGAGAAAATCCTTAATGTGTTGATTTGGATCTTTGGAACGAAGTCCATGGAATGCACATCCATTTTGCACCAATCAAATGGTGTCGTTTCGCAAGGTAGAGACATTGGCTTATTGGGGAAGCTCAATGTTGTTTCTATAGCCTTCGTGGCTTGAATGGGAGTACTCACCTAGAGTACAGGCTCTTCGTGGGTTTGGTGGGTCTTAGTTAAAAGGTAGGTTCGGTGGGTTTTGTGGTTCGAGTTGGTTGAATGGGACTTCATTCACCATGATGGCAAATGAAAATATTTACAAACAAAAACACGAAGAAAAAGTTAGACTACGAGAAAACTACAAAATAAAAAGAAAGATCTCACTTGATAGGAATCTAGTGAGTAGATCTAAACGAAATAGAAATTGAAACCTAGACTATTCCCTGGCAGCGGTGCCAAAAACTTGATGTGGAGGGTTGCAACACACTAGGTTTTACAATCCTCCTAGGCAGAGTATCTAATTGTTATAGTGTAGCATAGGCAAGGCCGTAAGATTGATCATTTTCTAAGAGAATAGTGAGGTAGGTTCGAAGTGTATGACATATTAAGTCTAAGGGTTGAGGGAAGATTATTTTGGCATTTTTATGTTTTTTAGAAAACAAGTAAAATCTTGGGTATTTGGAAGGGTTGGTTTTAACTAAGTAAACTATTAATACAAATAAACCGTAAAAACGTTTATTAATATTTAGCGATCTCTTTGTGTTTTGTTGATAACAAATATAATGTTATCATAAGTAAAACTATAAGGATACATGTTATTTTTGTAAAGCATCCACATATAGTCATTTAATACAAATTGTTGTAATAATTCATTTGTTGTAATAGTTTATTAGGATGGGTAAAAACCACAACCCATGACCCATACCCATGGAGCATATCCATAACCCATGGAGTTAACCCATACCCATTGACTAGATGCATTGCATCTATTAGATACATTGTATCTAAGTAACTTAGATACCCATGGTTCAAACCATATCCCATGACCCATGACCATAACCCAAAAACCCATGGGCAAAGAGGAGCATCTCACGGATCCCTGGAGTTACAGTAGACGGATCCCTCAAGCAAGGGATCCGTGGGATCCGTGCAACAGTGGCAAGAATTTGCCTATAAATAGAGAGGCATTTCTTCATTTTTTACTCACCCCTCTTCTTACAAACTCTCTCATATATTCTTACACTCTTCTAACAAAATATCTCTTGATCTAGAGAGTTGTTCTTCTTTCTTCTATTGTGTTTCTCATATAATGAACCTCTAAGGCAAGATTATGAGCATTCTACAAGTCATCCAAGCAAGGGGTCCTTGATTGATTTATTCCTCCACAAGATTTCTGTAGCGAAGATCTTGTATTTCATATTTCACATATTTGTTGTGTTATAGTAGTGTTGGTTTGGTCCTCCGTGTTACGGACTCGGTATTTACCTTTGTACCAGAAAAAGGTGTAAGCAACGTTGTGAAGGCTTCTCCTCCAAGTTGAAGGAGTTTGTTGACATAGTGCTTGAACTCTAGAGTAGGTGACTCAGGGAGTGGAGTAGGGCAAGGAAGGTGTCCTTGTAGCCGAACCACTATAAATCGGTTGTGTCATTTCTATCCTTTACTTTACTTTACTTGCATTACTCATAGATCTATAATATCTCCTCATTCATACGATTTCACATAACATCGAATCTAAAAGTTTTTTGAAACTAACTTAAAATCAGCAAAACTATTCAACCCCCCTTCTAGTTTTCCACAATTGGCATCAAGAGCTAAGTTTATAAAAGTTTTAAAGTAAACCGTATTTTAAAAACTTTTCGATCACTATGGGTTCTGAAAATTACAAGGAAGGGCAATCCATGCAATGACCTCCACTTCTTGAAACTAATGGTTTTATATATTGGAAAAATAGATTCGAAACGTATGTGAAGTCTAAAGATATTGATCTTTGGTACATCATTGTTGAAGGCGATTTTCAAGCCACTGCTAAAGATGAAAATGGAAATTTAGTTAACATACCTCATGATAAACTCACCGATGATATTAAGAAAAAGTTTTTCAAAAATAGTGAAGCTAAAATGGTTTTATATAATGCTTTACCCAAAAAGGAATTCGAAAGAATTTCCATGCTTAAAATCTCTAAAGAAATTTGGAATTCTTTAGTTGTAACTCATCAAGGTAATCAACAAGTTAAAACCAATAAAATTGATTTATTTGTTCAACAATATGAACAATTTTCAATATCGGATGAGGATACTATAGATCATTCTTTGGCTAACTTTAATACTATAATTACATCTTTAAAAGGACTTGATGAATCTTTCTCTAGCCGTAATCATGTTAGGAGATATCTAAGGGCACTTCGATCCAAGTGGAGATCTAAGGTGACGGCAATCGAAGAATCAAAAGACTTATCAATCCTCACCCTTGATGAACTCATAGGCAATTTAAAAGTCTATGAGCTTGTCCTCGCTAAAGATTTTGAAGCCTAAAAAGTGAAAGAGAAGCACAAATCTCTTGCCCTTAAAGCGAAGAAGGTCTCAAGCGATGAAGAGAACTCCTCTTTGGAGAGTGATGACGAGGATTATGCCATGGCGGTAAGGGACTTCAAAAATTTCTTTAGAAGAAAGGGAAGATACGTCAAGCAACCATATGACGACAAGAAAGGATTCCGGAAAAGCAAAGAGGATGAGAAGGCAAGGGATGATCGCGCTTGCTTTAAATGTGGGGACCCAAACCACTTTATTAGTAAGTGTCGCAAGCGTGATGAACAAAAAGCATTCGTGAGCGGTTCGTGGGGAATGAGCGAGGAGGAAGACGAAGAAATTTGTCTCATGGCAAATGATGAGGTATGTCACGAATACTATAGTAGTTCATCATTAGATGATGATTCATTGCATAATGAATATGATAAAATTTCCAAAATTAGTTTCAAAGTAATCAACAAAAACAAGTTTTTGAAAAACCAAAATCAACGTTTAGAAAAGGAAGTCATTGAGCTAAAAGCAAAATTAAAAAGTCTAGAAAAGAAGAAGATAGAAAGTGGGGAATGTGAACTTTGTGTTCAACTTCAAACACTTGTTGATCATCTAGACTCTAAGATTGATAGAATGAATACTAATACTCTAGATATGATATTAGATAGTGTTAAAACAGGAAACAACCAAAAAGGTTTAGGTTTTCAGCAACTTGATGCGTCAACTAGTGAAAACAAAGAAACACAATTTGTAAAAGCAATAGAAAAACAAACCACTGTAGTCACGGATCCCACGGATACCAAAAAAAGGGAACCGGCTAGTGTACAGCCAGGGATCCGTGGGTCTGCTGAAGCAAACAGTGGTAATAATATAGCTTACTCATCTAGAACTGATTTTGTTATTGTTAATAAGAAGAAACCAACCCATGTTACTATTAGACAACCACCTCCAAGACAAAATCAAAGTTTTACAAGAAACAAAGGTCCATAATTTTCAAAACTGAACACATCTAGGAGACCTAATAATGTTTATCCGAGAAGTAACCATCAAATGGGATGGAATCCAAATATGCAAAATGGCTTTCAATTTCAAAACTTTGCACCATGGAACGCATACTCACCTTATCCATATACGTCTAACATGAATGGAATGTTTAACACTAATGGACCCATGAACAAATGGGGACCAAACTTTTAAGTTAATTGTTTTCTTAGGTGTGCTTAAAGGTCGACCTAGATCCGGATAAGTGGATCAAGGATAGCGGGTGCACGAGGCACATGATTGGCAATAAAGATTTATTCTCTACATATGAATCCTTTAATGGAGGAAATGTGGTATTTGGAAATAGCAAAAGCAAAATCAGCGGTAAAGGTACGATTTCTAACAAATCTCTAATCATTAACGATGTATGTAACATAGAAAACCTAAACTTTAACCTCTTAAGCATAGGAAAAATATGTGATAAAAAGTGCAACGCACTTTTTAACGAAACTGGTAGTAAGATATTGAAAAACGGTATCACTATAGGTAGAGGAATTAGGAAACATGGAGTCTATGTCATTAAAATCGGTAATGAACCTCAAGACAAACTTTGTATTACTTCTATGGATGATACTTCGACCTTATGGCATCGAAGATTGGATCATGCCAATATGCGACTTCTTCAATCGCTATCATCCAAAGATCTAGTAAGAGATCTACCAAAATTAAAATATGAACATCACTTTTGTGATGCTTATAATGTAGGAAAACAAGTCCATGCTAGTCACTAAGCTAAAAACATGGTCTCTACAACTAAGTGTCTAGAATTACTACACATGGATTTATTTGGTCCATCCACTATCCAAAGTTATGGAGGCAACTACTACACTTTGGTTATTGTGGATGATTACTCTTGGTAAACATGAACTAAATTTTTAAAGAACAAAACTGAAACGTTTGATTACTTTGAAATATTAAGTAAGAAAATCCAAAGACAATTGGGAAGTCCTATAGTGTCTATTAGAACGGATCATGGTAGGGAATTCGATAATGAAGTGCAATTTGGAGCCTTTTGTGACGCTAATGGTATTACTCACAACTTCTCGGCTCCTCGCACTGCACAATCGAATGGGGTAGTTGAAAGAAAGAATAGAACCCTACAAGAAATGAGTCGCACCATGCTAAATGAGCAATCCATACCTCAAACGTTTTGGTGCAATGCCGTTGATACATCAACGTACATACTTAATCGAGTCTTAATTAGACCATTTTTAGGTAAAACTCCATACGAGTTACTTCGAGGCAAAAAGCCTACATTAGATCACTTTAGAGTCTTTGGTAGCAAATGTTTTCTACTTAACACTAAACATTACCTTACAAAATTTGATCCTAAATCAACCGAAGGTATCTTTTTAGGTTACTCTCCTAATAGCAAAGCTTATGTCATATTAAATAAAGAAACTATGAAGGTTGAAGATTCATTAAACGTAAAATTTGATGAGAGTCCACCCAAACCTACTCTACCTCTTGTCGATGACGAGATTGTCGAGAGTGAAGCTATTGAAATAAAGAAAAAAGACAAACGAAGAAGAAGAACCTTTAAATAATGAAATCATAAATATTAAAGAGTCTAAAGATCACCCCGTAGATAAGGTCATAGGAAAGTTAAACAAAGAAACCTTAAGGTCTCAAGTCCAAAACCAAAGTAGATTATTTTTTTTGTCTCAACCATAGAACCTAAGAACACACAAGAAGCCATAAAAGATGAAAGCTGGGTAATGGCTATGCAAGAAGAGTTAAACCAATTTGTTTCTAACGATGTTTGGACACTCGTCCCTCCACCTAGTAATTAAACCATAATAGGAACCAAATGGGTATATAAAAACAAGTTAGATGTAAACGGTGTAGTGTCTAGAAACAAAGCTAGACTCGTTGCCCAAGGGTATAATCAACAAGAAGGAATAGACTTTGATGAGACCTATGCCCCCGTGGCTAGATTAGAGTCTATAAGATTACTTCTTGCTTATGCTTGTGCTAATGATCTTAAGCTTTATCAAATGGATGTCAAAAGTGCTTTTCTAAATGGTTTTATTAATGAAGAAGTATATGTAGCTCAACCTCCGGGCTTCATCGATTTTGAAAACCTAAACATGTGTATAAGTTAAAGAAAGCTCTTTACGGTCTTGAACAAGCTCCAAAATCTTGGTATGATAGACTCAAGTCATTCTTAATCAAAAACAACTACACCATGGGGTTAGTTGATAACATACTTTTTACTAAGAAAAGAGAGTCACATATAATCATTGTTCAAATATATGTAAATGATATTATATTCGGATCTACTTGTCAAGACATGTGTGATGATTTCTCTAAAATCATGCATGACGAGTTCGAGATGAGTATGATGGGAGAACTTAGTTTCTTTCTTGGTCTACAAATCAAACAAGTAGAAGATGGTATCTTCTTTAATCAATCTAAATACATAAAGGAGATGTTAAATAAATTTGGTTTAGAAGAGTCAAAACCCATAAGAACCCCAATGTCATCTGAAACTAAACTCACAAAAGATGAAGATGGCAAATCCGTTGATAACACAAAATACCGTGGCATGATTGGTAGTCTTCTCTACCTCACGGCTAGTCGGCCAGATATCATGTTTAGTGTTTGTCTATGTGCTAGGTTTCAAGAAGAGCCTAAAACATCACATCTAGAAGCCGTCAAAAGAATATTTAGATACATTAAGGGTATGACTCAATTTGGATTGTGGTATCCTAAGGGTACGGGGGTAGAAACCATTGTATATGTAGATTCTGACAATGCAGGTGATTATGTTGACTGAAAAAGTACAAGTGAGGTATGTACTTTTAAGGGATGTTGTTTAACATCTTGGTTCTCAAAGAAGCAAACATCATTGGCCATATCAACAACCGAAGCCGAATATGTCTCCGCCGGCAAAGCATGCCAACAAGCACTATGGATGAAACAAGTGTTAGTTGACTACGACATTTACCTAAGTGACATAGCCATTCTATGTGACAACAAAGGTGCCATCGACTTAAGCAAGAATCCGGTATTGCACTCTCGCACCAAGCATATAGAGATTCATCATCACTTCTTAAGAGACAATATTCAAAAGGGGAACATCTCTATTGAGAAGGTAGCGTCCGAAGACAACATAGCCGACGTCCTCACCAAACCGTTGAAGCGGGAATAGTTCAACCTACTTCGTCTTGGTCTTGGTCTCATGGAACAATCGTCGTAATTAGTTTTTAAACTCTACAAGGTATGTAAACACTAGCCTTCTTCTTTCTGAGTCTAGGATCTCTATTTCACACACAACTCACAAGCAATACGGGAATTTTCAAAACCCAAGATAGGTTTTACTTATAACACGTACTTTCATAGTTTTCTTTTATTTTTTAGGCAAGTACCTCTTTCAAACACGTAATTGCATATCTATTTTTTTTACTCAAGAATAAACGTTTTCTTCACACAATGAATTCTCTTTTCAAAATGTTTTTCTAAAAGGTTACCTCTTCCCGTATCACTTTCTTAAAAGCCATTTCTCACGTCTAGGACAAATCACTTTTTCATTATTAATACAAAGTAAAAACTCGTTTTCATTGCATCTCATGTCTTTTGAATGCTAAAGAGGACACATAAGTAATATGTGTTTTCGGGTACATTCATTTAAGCAACAATGAATTAGGAGCACTCGGGTTATCTCACATAATAGTGTGCTTTTTCACTTTTAGTTTATTTTTCTTTTCTTTTTAGGAGTCGAGATAACCGCAACTCCAAATGGTTTGCATATAGGCACACACTAGGCACAAATGTTTCTAAAAGGAAAATTTTGAGCTGCCTGAGTCACCAGTACCACGGCTCCCAGCATTAACGCTGGACCGTTCCCTCAAGGGAAGGATCCGTGGGATCCGTGAGACATAAGCTAGAATTATCTTCTATTTTTCTCACTTTGGATGAAAACTTCTATATTTTCATCATTTTGTTTTTTATTTTTTGGAGTATGTTACTTAATGCTTGTGTTCTCATGATCACATGCCTTAAATTCATATCTAATTATTAGATTTTAATCCACATTTTGGGTCAAGCATTCATTACAATGCATTATTTTTTCTATAAATAGGATTTCCAAAATGCTTGCATATTCGTCACTCTCAACCTCACAAAAAAACATCATCATGTCATCCAAAAGATCTTCCAACATAGATGAATCACCTAGTGCAAACAATCATTTTCAAGAAATCCAAAATTTTGTCCTACCACCTTCCAAACTACCACCACCCAAATCTAGAAAAACCGCACAGATTAGCATCCGGCCTTGTTGCTTGGCAAAACCATCATCAAATGGTTCATCACCAACCACTTACTCACCACAAAATGCTTCCATTTTAGCACCTCCTTCATCTCCAACAAGTACACCAACTTCATCACCCATCAAATCTCCACCTAAAGTCACTCTTTTGTAACTCCTTAAGACTCCAACAAGATCCCAACAACCCAAGCAAAAAGAACTAGTCTTTTTAACACCTCCCACTTCTCCAAACACAATCTTCAAAGACCTTGAAACCTCACCACCTTTAGCTCCCATTGTGTTACAAGAACATCTAGGTTCTTTTCCACCACCACTGATGGATCTAAACACACACCTTGTGTTAGTGACACTTTGATTTATATTAATAAGTACGCGGAATATACTTAGTAATACTCAGAATATGGATTGTAGGATGTATTATAAGTGAGAACAATGTAATACAAAGCTTCAATATTATTATGAATAATACGAGTGATCTTGCTTATCACTAGGGTTACACCTTGAAGCATACGTGAGTTTCTCGTACCTTAAACAATGACCTAGGATCTCCTTTTATAGCACAAGGAGTCCTTTACAAGATAAGTATAATGTTAACTATATAGAATATACACAAGATCTTTTCTATACTTATCTATATACGACTACATAAAAATTATCCTAATAGCAGTGGTAATAATATGTACTAGCAGTGGTAATGTATTTCCACTGCTAGTGCATTCTTCAGCAGTGTCTTCCACAAGCCTATCAGTGGTAACTGTTAACTTTATTCCTAAAAATCCTCCCCTAAACTTAGATTTCTCGCAAATCAATAAGTTTCTTTAATCTTCATCATCTGCAAGGATTTGGGAATTCTTCCAAACACTTCACTTTCTTTTTAAATTCTGAATAGCTCTTGAACATTGATCTTGAAGCCTATGTAACAAAGCTCTGACCTTCTCAGTATCTTCATGAACTCTTATTGTTGTAGACAACATCACAGTGAGAGTTCCAGCTCTGAGTGGGTATTCTTTCTCAGCAAACATAAATGCATCCACTCTATTATTTGTAGAAACATGATGAACTTCACATGAATCATAGTAAGTCCATGTAGTACCAACACATTGAGCTTCAAACTTCTAGAAATCATCATTAGCATCTGGTTCATAGAGCCTTCTTAGATCAACCCATAACTGCATTTCCTTCATATCTTTAAGCTTGTCAGCATTAAATCTTTCTTGAACTAATCTCCACAATGTATCCAGATCAACTCTGTCACATGCTTTGATGAGTTCTTCAAACTGAATGAATGATGAAGTTTCACCACCTAGCCTTTTAATCTTCTATGTTGGAGCAAAATTGCTAGCAGTATACACTTCCCAATCAACAATAGGATGTCTGACTTGCAGTGGGTTAGATTAAAATATTCTTCTTCAATCACAATCATACCAGTCAGCTGTTCTTCAGTGAATTTCTCAGATTGAACTTCTTGTTCTTCAGCAAATTTTGTTTTCTTATGTGTCTGAGGTTCACTATCTTTGGCTTTTCTCTTTAGATGAGGATATCTTCTTTCTTCTTCTTCAGAGTTCATAGGAATGAAGTCTTGATCTTGCCTTTTAACTCTGTAGTAGATACCTTCAACCTGATCATCAATCATCCCTTTGAACTGATGCTTTTTCCAGCTCCCAACGCTGCAACAATAATCTTTCATCCTTGAGATAACTTGTGCCTTGGTTGGTTGTCTTGGTTTCTTTTGACCCTTTCTGACTGAACCAATTGCATCTTGAAGTGCTTGACTATTCTTCATTTGAATGAAGTCCTTCAACTACACTATTCTTTGTTCTTCAGTTAAAGACTTATCTGCAACTAGGTCAATTGCCTTCTTCTTGACTACTGGATCATTAGCAATCAAGAACTCAATCTCTTGTTCTGTAGGTACATAGCTAAACTCTAGATTCTTTTCTTTGAATATTGTGGGTGGAATAGTGGAAAGTGGATTTTCATCCATTGGATCAATGGTTTCTATTCTGTCCAGCCTTTTAGCCTCCATGAAATCTGCAATTTCTAGTTGATCTAGCTTTTTCTTATTTGCAACTTCATCTTCAATGAGTTGTCTAGCAACTTCTGCATCATGAGCAATTTGAGCTTGTTCTTTCTTTGAAAGCTTCCTTTTTGGTTGCTCTTTACTTAGCACAACTGCTTTACCTTTCTCATTCTTCTTTTTTTCAATTTCTTTCTCTGCAGTGGTAATATCTATTCCAGCAGTGGGAATTATTTGCTCTACAGTGGGAAAGTTTTCAGTGGTTGCAGCAGTGGAAGTTACTTGCTCAGGTTGCTGTTGAGGAACTTCTTCTTGAGTATCACCTTCCTCAGTACCTTTTCTTTCTCCAAAATCAAAACCTGCACCTGAAACACCTTCATCTCCAAAATCAATTCTCCTCCCCTTGGTTTCAGCATCTGTTTTCCTCCCCTATTTGGGAGAATTCCCAAATCTTCACTGAAGCATCTGAATCACCATCATGAGGTGAGGATGGAGATGATATCACAATCTTTGCAGTTTTCCTTTTCTGTTTCAACCCCTGCAACTCTTTTTTCAAAGTCTGAATCTCTTCTTTCAGTTGTGTAACATCCTTGGCATGTTGCTCTTTTACTTGTGCCAAGTCTTTCTCCAGAGATTCAACCTGCTTAACTAATTTGGTACATAGTTCCATCAATTCCATATGTTGCCCACTGCCCTCAACATTTCCAACTGTGTGACCTGTTGGGAGAGGTGAATCATAGGGCATTGGCTCAGATTCGTCCTAGTTGGACTAGGTTGAAGCCTGGAACCACCACTGCTTGTTTCTAAAACAAAAGGATCAGGGACATGCTGTGTTGTAGTGGGAGGAGTTGGCTGTTTTTACCTCCTCTCATAAGTGTGAGAAACTGGTGGAGTGTAGTTAATATATGGAACTATTATTGTGGGTGTGTTTTGGGATACAACTGGGATTGTTGCATCTTCACCCTGTACCTGTGAAATCTTTGCAAGCATTTGAGGAAAAAGAGGTTTAATAACCCTATTGCCATCCTTATTCATGTTTTGAAAAACTTTGGGCTTAAGGCAACGGATTTTATAAACACTTGTATAGGGTTGCAGTTGAAATTCACTTAGCACTGCTTGCACAAACCTTGGATACATCAAAAAAAATTTTGAACTCTGTACATTGCCTTGCATACTTGTAAAAATATATTTAGACCAATTAAAAATCTTATCAGTGGCTATACAAACCAAATGGTAAGCCATTGTTGAACTGAATTGTTCAAAAGAAGTTTTCTTAGGACTTAGGCAATGTAAAAGAGTATGTATTAAAAATCTCCAATGAGGACAGAAACCACCCTTTTTGAAAGTAGCCTTTTTGTCAATGGTATCATACCCCATGGATGAAAGATGTTCATGAATTTCTGGCATGGGTAATGTGATGATACCATTGAGATCATCCAATTGGAGAATTCTCCTCAAGGATGACTCAGTAACATCAATAGATAACCCATCCACTGTGGCTCTAAGAGCATCCACAGTTTCATGTGTGTCTCCATCTTCAATAGTGATGGACTGAGCAGAGGTCCAAAACTGTTTGATTTGAGAGACATAGATTGTGGGATTGAGAAGTAAAGCATACCTCACATGAGTAGTGTTTAGAAAATCCACAATCTGATGAAAAACATGGCCACTCTTGTTGATGAGTGTGTAAATACTCATCATTTTTGGTCAAATCTGAACTGCAAAACGTTTAAAAATGCTCAGAAATGCATCAAAATACTGAAAATATCTTAAAAATGCATTTTATATGTTTCAGATGAAAAATGTTCAAAATCAATGAAAACGAGCAAAGTTTGCATAATTGGCAGTTTCAGTCCCCCGACTTTCAGAAAATGGCAAAATCAGTCCCTGAGCACATAATTTCCAAAGAAAAATCACCAAAGGTCCTTTTAAAATCAAAAGTTGTGAAATTTAGTCCTTTGGTGAAAAATATCAAAAGTTTTGAGAAATTACAAAATTGGTCCTTCAAGTTTGAAATTTGGCAGAAATGGCCCCTGGAAAATTGGAAAATGACAGATTTGGTCCCTGTACTTTTGAAACTTGTCATTAATGGTCCCTTGAAGTAACTTTGATGAAATGGCAGCTTAGGTCCTTGTGTTTTCAGAATTTACATCATAGGTCCTTGTTATTTAAACCAATTTGGACCCTTGCACCCATTTGACCCCCTGTCATAATCAATTTTGGACCCCCTTGATATAATATCTGGTCAAATAACAGATAAGTCAAACCACCCCTATACCCGCCATCCCCTTTCCCTCTTCCCTCCCTGTATGCCCCACCATTGCAGCCACCTAGCTCACAATATCCTTCCCATGTCCCCCCCCCACCTCACCAAACTCCAAAAGCAATTAATGCTTCCCTCTCACCATCTCAACCCCCCCACTGGCTTATATATGTTTTTGGCGCCAAAACAAATCAAACGGTCAAAAAGTGGCTTAGCTAATCCAATGGCCATGAAAGCAGATGGGAACTATTCAGAATAGAGAGAGAAAGACATTGGATATAAAAAGAGAGCAAGTGAAGAAGCAAAAGAAGAGTCTACTAGTTTTTTAATTTTCTTGAAATGTCGTTTTTATCTTAGAATTCTCAACTTAGTATAAAGCTAGTAATATTTTGTTAAATTGTATCAATTAAAAGTGTTTAAGAGTATTAAGACTCATTTCAATCATCAATTTCAGTTTATGTTTATAATGCAAGTTCCAAGTTCACTGTTTCAATTTGCAATTTCAAAACCTTAAGTACAAGTGTTTAATAGTTATTTCAAAGCTCAAATAAGCTTGTATAAGCTCAATACAGCATTTAACAAGGTTACATCCAAGGTTTAAGTCATTTTGGTTCTTGGTCAACAGAAGTCAAACAGGGGCAATTTGGTAATGGAATTAGTCAATGGGTGAAGCAGAGTCCCGGATGTGGGTTGATATTGAGCTAGGATAGGGGTTTGGTTAGGTTAGTGGTCCATTGTTTCAGTAATGGCTAACCATTGTGGTTTGGACCTTTGTAAGTGAATTTCTCAAATTCTTGAATATAAGGCATTTGTAGTTATAATCTGTTGAAACTTGTTGTCATAGCAGTATTTTAGTTATTTAAAGTGAGCTTGATCATAATTACAAGTTGGTTAAAAGTTTGGAGTAGTTTTGAGCTCAAATCATGGTTAACAAAGGGTGTTTGGATTTGAGTCTTAAACTGCATTAGAAGCTAGCTCGATGGTTCATATCTGTGGTGTATGTTTGTCATCTCTAAATAAACTCATATTGGTCTTGGTTTAGGTCTGCAACATCACTCAAGTCAAAGTCAAACTTCAATAAAACCTGTCTCAACTACTTACTGTTGGAACTTTTGATTTGCAAATCCTTGATTTGTGTTTAGAATCATCAAACAAAGCTTGCATTACACTTATTACATCATATAACATCTATCTCAGTGATAAAAATTGGATCCAAAGTTGGATAAAGTCAACTTTTCATTTTTAATTCAAAAGTCAAAACAGAAAATCATGTTTTGAGCCAAATGGAAAGATTTTTCTAGGATTCATTCCTAAGCCAAAATCAGTAAAACTTGTTGGTTATAAAACTTCAGCTGGTCTACTTTCTTTTTGTCATTTTTATAGATTTTTGGAAATTTTCTTTAAGCTCTAAACAAGCTTGTGAACTTGGGCCTAGTTGCCCTGCTTCATTTTCTCAAAGATTCAATGAGATTTTTCTCAGATTGTGCAGCTTATGCACAGGGCTCAAAAGAGCTTATCATGGTCTGATTTTTGGTTTAGATAATCTCAACCAGGTCTACTTTAGGTTCTAATTGGTAGTTTTCAGTTTGAGCTTATTTTTAAGCTTGTGCTTGTGATCAAACTTGCTACTTCGGAAACTGTTTGTAGCTTAAACTCATAATCATCAAATCTGTTGTATCTTGCATATCAGTGGTATTAGCTTGTTGGAACTCATTTCATTTTGGTTAATTTAGCTTATTAGAGCTTCATTATAAGTTTGGTAGCCTTTGGATTCCATTTGCTTAATCAAGTGCTTATTTCAATAAGCACTTCAACATCAGTTCTATATTTCTCCATATAAGCACTTGTTTTTCCATTTTTCTCAGATTCCTAATATAAATTTAGAGCATTTCCTGAATTTTTCAGATTTTTCCTAGCTTGTTTGGTATTTTTCTTGATTTTAATTAGTTTTTAAGTACTTTTAAATAGCATTTAATTCAAATAATTAAGAAAAGGTTCAAAAAATAATTTTTCAATTTTTCTTAAGTTAAGATAAATATAAAAAGCCAAAAACATATTTTTCCATATTTTTCTTAGTTATATTTGTATTTTTAAATAATTTAATTAGTTTTAAATAGTTTAAAATTCCTAGAAAATAGAAAAATAATCAGAAAAATACAAAAATAGTTTTGAAAATTCTAGTTTGACATTTTAGACTTTTCCATTTCATAATTTTATTTTTCTAGCTTTATTTCCTATTTTCTTGTATTTTAGGTAATTATTAAATAGTTAAAAATAGTTTTTAATTAATAATAATTAGATAAATAGTTATAAAATTAATTTTATTTTTCTAAAAAGTTTCTTTTATCATTAGGATTGTAAAAATGTATTTTTCATATCCGTAGGTATTTTCCTTCTTTATTTTCACTTTTTATTTTGTACGTTTACGTTATTTAATTTAAACGTAAGTTTTAATTTTTAAACGTTCATCACTTTAAATATAGTGATAGCGTTTATTTAATAGATTTTATCTTTTTAACTTTCTTTAATTTGCATTTAAGCCTTTGTAATTTGTTTGCTATTTCTGTAGTTATATTAATCTCAAATCTCTTTTTCGTTCAAATTTCTCGATCACTATTCGTAGGGTGATCCATTGCATAGCTCGCTGGGACATAACGACCCGGGGAGACCCTCTACTCCTCAGATCCTCATTGCATTCGTGCTTAGGCAGTTTTAAGCTTGTTACGGTCTGCCATTCACAAGTGGCAGGCTTGAGTGATAAAGCTTGACTGTTTGGCACGCATCAAATTTTTGGCCATTCTGCCGCGTCGATCTATCTTCCGTAGCGATTAGTTGTTTGAATCCTCACTCTTTGTTTATATCATCCATCTCATATATATATATATCCATATTTTCTTATAAAAAATCCAAAAACCCAAAAACATCCAAAAAACGTATAAAACACAAAAATATTTTCCTTTTGTTTCTATATATGTATCAAATATAAAAATACAAAAAGATTCGTCGTTTTCTTAAATAATAACAACTTAAAAGATTACCACGCAAACCAAGGCACTACCACTACCTAACGGGGGTGCGACCATAATAAGTTCCCGAACTAAAGATTTAAAACTTGCCTTTTGTGTCCTTGTGATTGGTGTACCTTTTCGGAGAAGCCATTCATATTGTGATTATTGGTTAAGTTCACTGTTGTTTTGCCTCGATTTTGTGTTAATTGATTTTGTTGTGATATCGACGTTTCAGAACCAGAAAACCCATAAAGATTCTTCTCACCTGATTTTTATAAAACGTCTTCATAATTCCCATTTCTCTCCTTAACTCTAAGGTCTCTTAGAGTTAACTCTTGTGTATGCGCACTCGCTCTTCTAGATCTGTGAGCCCATTTCGTGAGCTTGTAAAGATTCCAAGAAGGGTGTACGTAAGGCTTTCTGCTCCATCCAGGCGTTCGGATCGAGATCCGGACTTGCTACACTACTTCACCGCTTACCATGGCGGAGAACGCATCTATGTGAGCTTCTCCGAGGCACCCATCGACGGTATGGAGATGCTATCGTTGGCCACCATCGTGGTGAAAATTTTGAGCTCAAAACCGGGTTCTTGAATCTAGTAACCTCAAATCAATTCGGTTTTGGCGGGATGATCCTCACGTATTCGATGGTTTAACAAGATTGCATCTACCATCAAATACAAGAATGTCCCTGAATCATCTGAAGCTATTCATTCCCATTTTCTCTTGAGAAGCCGGATTTGGCTTGAAAAACAACCCCTGGTCAATTGAGACATGGGAAGATCCGGTGAAGAAATTTGTGAATGAATTCTATCCACCTTCCAAAACCACGAGTCTTAAAAATGAAATCATCAAATTCACTCAAAAGTTTGATGAACCCTTCAGTGAATCGTGGGATCGTTTCAAGAATTGCCATGAAATGTCCTCCACCCGGTTTCTCAGAGTTGATGCAACTGATACTTTCTACAATGGAGTGAGTGTCGATCAAGATTCGATTCCTCCATGGAGGAAATTTCCTAAGCAAAGCGTCAAAGAAGCTTTAGCGATCATTGAAAACAAGTCTAAAGTCCGCACTTACTAGAAGCAAGCGGTTGTTTCCCAGTCATCTGGTGGTCCTTCTACTTCATGCACGTAAGTGAGTCTAGCAGATGCTAAGATTGACAAACTCACGGAAGCTTATCCAAGATTTGGTTCTCTCCAACCAAAAAAGTCTCTTTTCACAAACTTCACCTCTGCTGAAGTTAAGAAAGTGGAAGTCATTGGTACTTGTGGTGGCCCCAATGCTTATTACAATGTATGGCCACCGACGGTAACCCTTTTGAAGCCAATCTTTGTGATGGGTTTTCTAATCAAGGAGGCAACCAATATCGTGCTCCTATGGGCCGAACCACCGTCCTAACCACTACCCGACCTCCGGGTTTCAATCAAAACCGTAATCAAAATCGAATAGACCAAACCAAGGTTTCAAAACCAAGGTAATTTCACCCAAACAACGGTTTTCAATCGAGTCAAAATTTCCAACATCAAGGAAATTTCAATAGAAACCAGTGGGGAAATTTCAACCAAGGGTATTTTCATGCCAATAATCAAGGAAATTTTCAGAATCAAGGCCCTAATCCTAACAATAGAGGCCGGAATTTTCCTCATGCAAACTCAAGCCATTGTTCCAACTGGACCATCTTCTGATGAGTTATTGAAACAATTCATGAAATCCCAGAGGAAATGAATTGGTTGTTGGTGGTAAATTTCGACATCAAGAAGTCTTTAAATGATCGACCCTCGGGCTCGGTACTCTACCTAGCAACACGTATCGCTAATCCGAGCGATCTTGGTGATCACAACAGTGGGTGCTTCATATGTTGGACCCGCTATTCCTACTACCTCTTCTTCTTCTTCCCTTCCAAAGGTAGTGGAAAGAGTGAACCTCAGACACACAATGGACCTATGACTCCAATGCCTCCTCCGCGTGGCAATAAGTCAAGTTACCAAGGAAAAAGCGGACAAGGTACATTATTCAAGCCCATGCAGCGGCATCCATGATGGTCAACCTCAAGTTGTCGAAGCCCAAGTCAAATCGGAGTTGTTTTGAACCTCCCCGTAGCTCTGTTGAGAATCAAATCCAAATCTTCTATTCCTTACACCACGTTTACATGAGCAAAGCATGAGAAGGCTAGTCATCAAATGGAAAAATTCTTTCAAAATTTCCAAGAACTTCACTTTGACATAAGCAGCGGATGCCATCATGTTAATGCCCAGTTTGCATCTACTCAAAACACATGTTGAGCAATAAGGAAAAGTGTTGAAATGGCTAAAACTCCTTTAACGAAATTGCTTTCAATGATCTTGTTAAAGCTTCAGAAGCTAGGAGATCGGAAAATTTCTTCTTCCTTGTGTTTTCCGGGATGATTGAATGCTTTGCCTTGATCTTGGTGCAAGCATCAATCGATGCCTTATTCGAGTGTGGAAGAACGCTCTCTTAGAACTTATTCCTACACATGACTCTTGAGAGCTTGCAGATC
Source organism: Chrysanthemum makinoi (assembly GCA_910596185.1). Taxonomy (NCBI): domain Eukaryota; kingdom Viridiplantae; phylum Streptophyta; class Magnoliopsida; order Asterales; family Asteraceae; genus Chrysanthemum; species Chrysanthemum makinoi. Next base: position 280,215,672 of record OU343221.1, read on the forward strand.
GTTCTATCTCGCGTCCTCTTGGCATCGCCGAGGATGTATTCGTGAAAGTAGGAAAGTTCCATTTTCCGGTGATTTTGTGGTGTTGATTTCGATGCCGATCATCGGGTTCCTCTCATTGTTGGACGAGGATTCCTGAGAACGGGCCGTGCTCTTATCGATGTATTTGAGCAAGAGATCACTTTACGCTTAACGCTAAGTATTACTTTTAACCTCGATCGACTTGAGTACTCCTCAAATTAATCTTGAATCGTTAATCGAAGTCGATTTAATTGACATTTCTTCAGAGGAGTACTCTCAAGAGTTTCTTGGTTATCTTCATAATTACGTGGGTGGGATTCCACCACATCTTCTCGACTATCATTGCCGACTCTTCCCCTACTCTTCCGGTTTGAGGGAGGTGACTTCTGGAAGAGATCGATGCATTTCTTGCTCTTGATGAATCAATTCCGCTGGAATTGATGGTGTGTATGATTCGAGAGGAGACATTCTTTATCTTGAGCAATTGCTTAATGAAGATCCATTACCTTCACTCTCGAAAGAAATCGATTGAGAAATCAAATCGGTACAAACTTCTGATGAATTTCCGATGTTGAACAAGGACCTACCTCATCATCTCGAGTATGCATTCTTGGAGGGTGATGATAAATTACCCGTCATAATTGCTAAAGACATGACTGAGGAGGAGAAAGCTACTCATAAAGGTCTTGAAGTTACACAAGCAAGCAATTGCTTGGAAACTCTCGATATAAAGGGTATCAACCCCGGTTTTTTCACAAAATCTTAATGGAGGATGACTTCAAACCGTGATCCAACATCGAGAGAAGGGTGAATCCTAAGATTCATGAGGTTATCAAACAAGAGGTTCTCAAACTTCTTGATGACGGTTTGATTTACCCGATCTCACGATAGTCCTTGGGTTAGCCCATTCATTGCGTTCCAAAAAGGGTGGCATCGTCACGAATGAAGAAAACGAGTTGATTCCAACTCGATTGGTTACAGGATGGCGTGTGTGCATTGACTATAAAGGTTAAACCGCCCGTAAAGACCATTTTCCTCACCCTTCATGGACGGATGCGAGAGATTAGCAGAACGAAAGAGTACTATTGTTTCGCTTTGATGGTTTCTCGGGTTACTTTCAGATCCCCATTGATCCATTTGGATCAAGAAGACCACATTCACCGCCCATACGGACATTTGCCTACGCACGTATGCCTTTTGGCTTATGTAATGCTCCCCGCATTCCAAAGATGTATGATGGCAATTTTCCACCACATGATCGGGAAACTATGGAGGTGTTTATGGATGACTTCTCAGTCATTGGGGACTCGTTTCATACATGTCTCTCCCATTTAGACAAAATGCTAAAACGGTGTGAAGACACCAATCTATGTCTAAATTGGGAGAAGAGCCACTTTATTGTCAAAGAAGGCATAGTCCTTGGCCATAAGATTTCCAAGAATGGGATTGAGGTAGATAGAGCAAAAGTTGATGTTATTGCTAAACTGCCTCATCCTACTACCGTCAAAGGTATTAGGAGTTTTTTAGGTCATGCCGGGTTTATCGAAGATTCATACAAGATTTCTAAAATGCCGCCTGACCCATCTTCTCGAAAAAGATGCTCCTTTTATCTTTTCTCCTGAGTGCATCGAAGCTTTTTAAACACTTAAGAAAAAGCGTCTGGAAGCACCCATTCTAGTTGCCCCGATTTGGGATTTACCCTTCGAGCTCCATGTAATGCGATGCAAGTGAT
>OU343221.1:280217521-280324356 GCA_910596185.1 Chrysanthemum makinoi
TTTGCGATCCTCTGCATCCTCTCATGTATCGCCTTCCTGAGATATTGGTTAAACGCCCTCGTGCTTTTTGATTGGTGCTTTTATGCCATCCGAAGTTGATTTTTCCAAAGTAGTTGTGATTCCTCTTTATTAATCTACACTCTAGTACTGATACAACATATTATTCTCATGGCTTGTTCTACAACTTTGCTTCAGAAGATTATTTTATTTTTGCATAGGGACTTTGACATGACATATCTAGGTGCCCTTAATTACTTTTTGAGGATTTTTGTTACACGTGATAGTATAGAGATGTCTCTTTCTCAAAAGAAATATGTTATGGAATTGCTTGAGCGAGCACGTATGCTCAACCACAACCCTACAAGGACTCTTGCTGACATTGAGTCCAAGCTTGAAGCTGAGGGGCTCCCATTTTTTTTATCCCACTTTGTATCCAAGTCTTGCTGGTGGCCTTCAGTATCTTACATTCACTCGTCTAGATTTGTGCTTTGTTGTGTAATATATTGTCTCAATATGCAGGATCCTCGAGAGCCTCACTTACGTACTCTTAAGCACATTCTTCGCTATGTTTAGGGAACTTTGAAGTTTGGTTTATAGTTATATGCATCTTCAGGGTCCTCTCTAGTAGCTTACCCTAACGTTGATTGGGCTGGTTGCCCTGCTTCTCACAGGTCTACATCAGGGTATTGTGTATTTTAGGGCAATAATCTTTTATCTTGGTCTTCTAAGCGGCAACACACTCTTTCACGATCTAGTTCTGAAGCTGACTATCGAGGCGTGGCTAACGATGTTGTTAAGACATCATGGCTCCGCAATCTTCTTCGGGGACTCCACAAACCGTTGCTGACAACTACTCTATGTATTTTGGTAATGTTAGTGTTGCTTCTTTATCTGCTAATCCGGTGCAACGTCAACGAACAAAACACATTTAGATTGACATTCATTATGTTCATGCTATGGTTGCCAAGGTTCATCTGCGTGTTCTTCATGTTTCATCTCGTTGCCGGTATGCAGATATCTTCAAATATTTGAAAATTTTCACATCAGTTTGAATGTTCAGTCTCCTCCCTCTTAATCTGGTGATGAGTATTAGTCATGGTTTATGTTTAGCCCGTGAGCTAGTAGTTGTGTTTTGTAGTCCAAGCCTATATTATTTTATTCTATATTAATCTATGTACTTATATATATTATAGGGATAATTCCATATATCCCCAATTTAAACCTTATAATGACACATTTACCCAATCAAAAATCATAATGACATATATACCCAATTTAAATAAGAATTTGTCATATTTACCCATAATAGTAATTTAATCATTTTTAAGATTTATAAAATTCCTCATAATAATATGTTGAATATTTTACCCTTATTAATAAGCGGGTAATATTCCCTCTTTAATCTAGGTCATCATAGAAACTGACAGGTGATTGCATGTACATAATCACATACATTGTGGTCAAGATTGTTCATCATACAATCTCTTTTATAGAAGTAGTGATTAAGCTCATTGATTTTCAAAGTTAGTTTTTCCTATTTTTTCAAAGTCTTTAGTTGTTATTTGATCTTCTGATGAGATCATTTATTCTATAGTTGTTGTCCTTTCAATTCATGTGACTTTATTGATTTGTTATCTAGTATCAAAATGTTATTTGATTTGATAAGATGTTACAAATTTTTTTATGGGAATATATTAGCTATAATTTTTTGTAGCCAATTGGCTACAATTTTCAAGCAGATAAATGGAGTCCCTTACTCTTTTTGGGCCCCGATTATTTTCTCAGAAAGTACCGACCATTTGGTACAGATTTTATACGGAGGATTGAAATTTAATTGGCTACAAAAATTGTAGCCAAGCTATCCCCTTTTTTTTATAGGGCGTTCAAAATCAATAAGTGTTATTTAGAATACATCACACTACTGATATGAATTGTCTCGCGCTTGATGTTTGATTTTTGGTTTCAGATTTTTTCCTTTGTGATCCTTTGTTGTGCTATATGTATTAAATTTAAAAGTTTTGATGTTAGTTGATTTTTATGATGTACTACGACAATTTGCTCACGAAACTGATTAAGGGACGTAATGATCGTTGGTGGAAGGAATAGTTTCTTAATTAAAATTATCAAGGGTATAATGGGAATTTAATAACATAAATCAAATTTTAATTGGTTTTTTTAATAAAATGGGTAAATATGACAAATTATTTTTTAAATTGGGTATATATGTCATTATAATTTTTGGTTGGGTAAATGTGGCATTATAAGGTTTAAGTTGGGGATATATGGAATTATCCCTTGTTCTAAACCCAAATTATTTTAACAGAATTATAGCCATACACATAGAATACAAATTAAAAGGTTTCATTCACTTTCATTCACTTTCATTATAAACATGTCTAGTTAATACACCATTTTCAAACATTTCAATACCCTTAACTCCATAATTTATAATAATACACCATCTAACAAAAACATTCAAATCCAGTGGCATGTATTAAAAGGAGTCAATTAGCTGTAGCCAATGTCGTTCAAGTCTGGTCTATCCTATTCCACCATCCACAAATCCAAACACATAATTTAGTTTCCAGATATGTGAAACATGAACGTGGCGGGTGATTCTTGCGCAAGGGATCAATGACGGTGGTGGCTAGAAAATTTTACAAACACTAAATTAATAGATCGAGAACAAAGCTTAAATAAAAAATACAATATATCGGGATGTTTAAAAGTTCAAACAAGCGAAAAACAAAGTGTGTGGTTTATTCCTTTTTTTCAGCGAGCTTTCAGCGAATTCGTTTTTCCGGTAAGCTCATATTCCGACGATGAAAGTGTGTGTCTGTAACCAGATTTTGGTAACATGGTGTTTGAGATTGTTGTTGAAGTGAAGTGATTTTTGTTAAGATTTGTGAAAATTTGAAAAGGAATGATTTGGGTGTTTATAGAGATTGTATTATTGGTCAATGATTTGTATGGGTGAAGCATGTGATTGAGAGGGATATAATATCCATCTACTAATACTGAACATAAATTTAAAATTACAAAGAAAGCTTTTTTAGTTCATCACGAATGTGTTAAAAATGTGACGAAATTTCTATTATTAAAATGAATTCAAAATTTTTGTTACTAGTAATAATAATTTTTATTGAAGTAAATTATTTAGATGATGAAGATTTTAAAAATACGCTGTTAATTTATAGACTTAACCCTATTAATAACATACTTACAACTAAACATATTATCATATCATGTTACTTTTAACATTATAGATATAAATTAGAGTAAACTGCAAAAATCATCCCTGTGGCCAGATTTTCGCAGTTAATCATCCTTATCTCAAACCTTCAAGATAAACATCCCCCAAATTCCACAAACCTTGCAAATATCATCCCTATGAGGTCAACGTTAGCATATTACATCCCTACCCGAGATGAAATGACCATTTTACCCTTATTTTAACTTAAATACACTTTCACCCACACATTAACCCAAACACCCTCATCTTCTTTCACCGCTCTAAAACACACCCATCTCCACCACCACCACACGTAAAAATATACCATGAAAAATGTGAGAGTCGGACATTACCAACACCATCTAAAACACACCTCCATCTCCACCACTTTGATAAAACCATTTCTTTTCCTTTCAGATGTCGAGAAGTAACGAGACCCGCATAACTAACCAACTTCCTAAAAGCAAGGTCATGACCTTAACCAAACTTATATGAGTCAAAACCAATTTAAGAAATAAGCCAACATGAGCCATACACAAGTCGAAATCAAATAAGCAGCTTCTAACTATGCGAAAATGTCAAGAGCTAGTAAGTTTCAATTAAGCCATGCATTTAAAACAAATCAAAAATATTTATGTTTTTCTCTTTTGATTCTCGACAAAGAACAACAACATATGAATTTCACTTTACATCCACTTTCAATATCAATATTATATAAAATTTCAACACAAAATTTAATTACGTGTTTAATTGGTAACAAATGAATATGTTCTACAATTAGTTTCGATGGGTCAATGGTATGAAGACCCATCACCAAGAGCTTAATTAAGTGGGACCCAAGATGAATTGAGACAAATGGTACTTAAGGTGCTTCTTATGCCTCATTAACAAACCCCATGGTAATTTCCAAAACCCTTTAATCTACCTAAACCCCATTTTTGTGAAATTGAAAAGGATGTGCATTAAACCCGTGAAACACTCCTATTTATGGTCAATAAAGTGGAAGTCTTGCTTCTCGTTTTCTTTGAGCTTCAAGGAGAAGTACCCATCTTTAGCTTCCTATCTCTTCCCCGGCCTCTTAAAGTCTTCATATGTGAGGTCTAGTGTGAGTAGTGGCCAAGAACAAGGTGGTGATAGTGATAGATTTGAAGTTGACCATCAAAAGGGAAGGATGAATATATATTCGTGGATGGTGTAAGAAGAAGAGAAATGTTAAAAGAAAACCGAAAGTGATGGGACGACGAGAGGGAAACTAGTAGGGTGTAGCTTTAGAAAGTAAATGAGTAAATGACCTTACCCTGTGAGGGATGATTATAAGCAAAGCCGTTAGGACCGGATGTTTGAATGTCATGCCAGATATGGATATTCTTTCATTAAAATACACAAACCACAGGGATGATTTTTGCAGTTTACTCTATAAATTATGAGCATTTATCAATTATTACAAGACTCTGATTATAAAATATATTACTGCATTCGGGTTTGGAATTCGACCAAAAAAGCTAATCTGCTGGAATTATTTATAGAGACAAAATATATACATGTTTTATATCTATTTTTAAAATTACGCGAAAACATTCTTCATCTTAGTCTACTTCGATTAAACAAAGAGTTCCCACTATGTTATCGGTTCCGCTTAATACTCCAACAGTTAAATATTCATACTTGATCATAAAATAATACCAAAGTGAACATAACTCAACCTTGATGTAAATATAAAATACAAATAATCAACTGAGCATAATTCTACATTAAAGTAAACAAGTTGATCAATCATTGTCCAGCTTATTAGTCTTACTCGATTAGGCCAACTACACCCATGAAAAGAAATAATAGAACATGAAATTATTCTTTAGATAACATCTAATTTTAGTAAGTGCATTTGTATTCATTTCATTATCTCTATAAACTTAAGATAACATGCATCTACTAGTTCTTTTAGCTAAATTTAAAGCTAGGATTGCAAGTAGGTACATAAACTTAGTGTCATAAACAAACTGAATGTTCATTAAATATTTCATTAATCATTCCGTAAAAAGTTTGTTTTATTCGTTTATTTATTAAATGAACGAACTTAAATAATATTTTAGGTTCGTTTTGTTAAATAAACGAATATAAACAAAAGCCGCGTCTGTTCATTTATATTCATGAACGTCCGATTATGCGTTTATTAACGTTCATTTATAATCATTTATTTGTTTGTGTTCTTATATCATATCTTTTTAATAAAATACTTCGTGAATTGATTTCTTTAAACAATAACAGTTATAAATAGAATATTTTGCGTAATTCAATAGAGTTTATATTTGTTTTTCTACATTCGTTTATTTTCGAATATTTATGTTCGTTTAGAGTTTTAATGAACGGACACGAACAACTCATTTTCTTAATAAACTAATATGAACAAGAAAATCCGGCCGTTTAAGCGTTCATGTCCGTTTATTTTTCCGGTTAGAATTTAATGAACGAAAATGAACAAAACACCATTCGTGTTCGTCCGGTTCGATTAGTGCCCTACATAAAATAGAACATTGACACATATACTTTAAGTTGGCAATCAAATCGTGTTCGTGTTGACTTGTTAGGGTTTGCGGGTTGGTGTGTTGGTATAACCTCCATGCAAACACGATTTGTTTATTAATCGTGTCAATAAACTCAACCATAACACAAAACTGCATAACACGTGTAACCTGTTGGTGATTTTTCGATTCAATAGTTTAAGTTCAATAATGATATAATGATTTAAAAAATGATGAAATAACATATAAATAGTTATACAACAATTGCAATAATATCCAAGTTATAATCATTAAAGTCACATTAAGTACATAACAAAAGAAGTATAAATCCAAATCTAACATCAAATCCAAGTCATATACTTTATTTTCAGAGGCTTATATACTTAAATGTATTCATAGGTTGATACTTACTCAATCCAAACACGACCTATTTATTAAAAGGATATATAAGTTAACTTGTTTTTTACCAAACATGAGAGCACTTGCAACAATAACGCCCCCCGCTACCCCCTCTAACCCACGTTACCCACACCATGGTCGGCGTTAAGCACCCCACGTTACCCCAATAACGGGTTCATCTTCAAACCCGGGTTCATCTTCAAACCCGAACGCGGGTTAATCTTCAAACCCCAACGTCTCTTTTCCCAACCCACTAGGCTTGTTAGCCAAGATCTTTTCCTACAACATCAACAATATCTGTTTTGGCAACAAAATCAACAAAACACATTAAACACCAACTTTCAAAATCTACAATTCTCACAACATTCACAAACTGAAACACATGATATTCCTGAAACACCCACGTCTCCTCCAAAAAAATCCAAAGGTCGTGTTAAACGAAAGTCCAAAATCCAAAGACCTCGAACCAATCGATGATGATGATGACGAAGACTGCGTTGCTGGGCGTTGGCAACCAACAGAGGAAGAATTACTTGCCAGGTGTTATGTAGCTGTTACGGAGGATCCGATAGTCGGGCGTGCAAATGAGTTCAATAGACTCAATTTTCTACGACGCAACAAGGATATGATGACAAGCAAGTGGAAAACGTTGAACCATGATTGCACAAAGTTCAACGGTTTTTTCAAATGCAAAGAATGAACAAAGAAGTGGAGAAATGAGATGGATGTCATGAACGGGCGAAGCAAATGTATCGTGATCTAGCACAAATCAGCCAAGTATTCCTCGATGATGCTTGGGAGATTTTGCGTAAGCATAAGAAATGGGACACGCCGGATCCGGTTGATTTAACCGGCGATGTCCCAAGCCAAACAAACGCAGCTTTGTTTGGTCATGATGAACAACCATGCCCCATGGGAAAAAAAACATGTTCCAAGAAAGCAAGATCCGAGAGCACGACGAGTACTGGGGGAGCGAGCACCGGAGGAACGAGCCTCGCCAAGTCAATTCACCAAACTATGGAAACGGAGTATCGACAAATGTGAAACCTCCCTGCCGCGATCGCCCCGCAAGTCAGTCAAAGATGAAACAATAACAAGGTTGAAGAGAGAAGTTTTTATGATTGACATGATGGCAAAGATCCAAATGTCGGGTTGATCAATGACGAAAAAGACCGAATCATCAAAAAATATAACTTGCAACTTCACAGTAGATTGTATTCTCGCCATTTCCTTTATGTTGTAACGCTAATTTCAAAGTTTTCTTTTTTTTTTTATAATTTCGTATTGTAATATGTTTTTAAATTAATGATATGTTTTTTAATAAATGAAGTGTTTGTTTTAGTTTAGGGGTTGAATTTGAAAATATGTGAGTTTAGGTTTAACCTTGGGATGTTATGATAGTGGGTGTTTTTTGAGTGAGTTAAAGTGAAATGTTAAAGCTGATGTGACGCTGACGTGACAGAAGATTAAAGTTTAACTTGAGTTATTTTTGCAAGTGTTCTAACTCAAATCCGTTTAACTTCGTATGAGTTATCGCGTCGTGCAAAATTACCACCCCAAGTATATATACATATTAACAAACCAATGACAAGTTGACAACAATATAATAATGTACTATGTAACTACCTTATATAAACATGTTCACCATCCGCAACTTTATAGCAAACCAAAATGAAGAAGCAAATGCTATGTTTGTTGTTCCTCTCTTTCTTTGTTGCTTCATCTTATGCTCAACTTAGACAAAATTTCTACCAAAACACTTGTCCAAATGTCGAGTCAATAGTACGATCAGCCGTCGCCAAGAAATTCCAAAGAGACGTTCACACTGCTCCAAGCACTTTCTCAGCTTCTTCTTTCACGACTGTTTTGTTCGAGTTAGTCTCATTGTTTGATACCAACTTTTTGTTTTCATCATTAGTATCTATATATATAGTAATTTAACCAAGTATTGCATATTATTAATGTACAGGGCTGTGATGCTTCTATATTTTTGTCAAACAATTCAAAAGCTGAGAAGGACCATCATGATGATCAGTCACTTGTCGGAGATTCGATTCGACATCATTATCCGTTTAAAACTGCTTCTAATGTTACAATCCCATTGCTCTAATTGTTGGAAATGTATATATTTACAAACATGTGAATGTCCAGATTCGAACTCGTGACCACGGGATTGCACACATTAGCGAATGAGAATTAAAGTTAATAATTAATGTTTATGTTTACGATTAATTATTGCATTAAGTCCGTTAACGATCGTTAAGTATATAACGGAAAAATGACTAACGATCCGTAAATGAAAAGAGAAAGGACTAGAAATGGAAAACTTGGAAAAGTTATGGGTTTGGCTTTGGCTTTCAATATGGTTGGCCATAGGGGCTCTCCAAGGCCTAATTCATTAACTTGTTCCCAAAGTTTACCTACTAGTATATAAAGAGGTTGGGTCTCTGGGTTTCATACACTTGTGCTTGAATTAACCCTAGATCTCTCTCTCTCCTCTCTCTGTCCTATAACGCCTAACACCCCAAAGTAAGGAGTTTGGTTTCGTTTTTCTTAAACGAGGACTTGTGTTAGATCTAGCAATCGCTTGATTCGTTGGTTAATTCAGGTGTATTAAAGAACGTGGTTGTAAGACATTATTCTTACACCAATAAGTACTTTTTTGTTTTGCTTTGCTCGAGGGTTGTTTTGCTTTGCTCGAGGGATTTGACATTCGAAGAGGTATCGTTACGCATACTTTCAGCTAATTAATTTATTTGTTATGATCTTAAGTCTCATCTGTGTACTCTTGATGTCTTTATGTTTTATTGTATTTTATATATCATAAACTCAACAAAGGCATCACGAGCCTTGTATAACAAGTATTAATCATCAAACACATAATTAAAAATAAACATGAATGTGTTATTATTTGTATGCTTAGATCTAGGGTTTGCAAAACCTAAACCCTAATTTTTGTGGGGGCGTTAAGTGCCCTATTGTGGTTTTGTAAACTAAAGTTTTAATTGGATTAGAAACCCTAAGATGCATGCAACTTTATGTGTATTGCGTAACTTTGATTTAATTGCATTAATTGTTAAGTGTAATTTATGTCCATGATAATTACATGCATGTTTTATCATGGATCTGCTTTAATTGTATGTCTTTCTTGTTTAAGTGATATACACTAAATTATGATAGATCTAAAATTGGGGAAGACCTCAATCATTATTAATTTAATCAATTATGTGCTATGTGGTATGTATTTAATTTGACTTGCGCAATCGATGAATCGATGCATGTGGTTCACCATGTACATAGATGAAAACGGGTGAAAGTCTTAATTAAATATATGCATATTGTCAAATCTAGAATTGGTTATTAATAGGATTTATCAAAACCGTTTGCATGTGGCTATTTGATATGCATGACTTTATATTTGTTATGCATTCATTGTTTATTTGTTTATTTTTACAAATACTTGCTTGTTTGATATGTGTAACAAGGGTATTTTTACAAGAAAAATATATCGACTAAACAATGGTGAAACATGTATTTTTAAGAATAGTAATCATAATCGTCTAATTGATTGATGACTTTGGTACAAATGGTCTGAAAGGCTCACCCATGAGAATGAACTAATAAGGGGTTTAAGTTAAGCATTTACCACACCGAAAGGATGTCTAAGGTTGTGCTTTAGCTGCACCGGTCTCCTCTCCTGAAGTTCGAAAGTGGAGCTACTTAGTAAGCCGTTAAATGTGCAAGCTCATCTTAAGGGCTAATTAGTTTTAATTCCATGCCTACCGTGGTAATTATCCGAATCACTAAGTGTTTACACTTATGCAAAAGTACGGTATAATGGATGATAATTAACACTAAATTCCTTGATTGGTGAACCCAATACCTCAATTAAAGTTTGATGATGAAAGCTTATACATTAAAACAAGATATAAATGTTTTAATAAAACTATGCTACAAAGATGAATGCATGACATCTTTGTACATATTTGATTTAACATCAAAACTATTACCCTTTAATTTAAGTTATATGCCATCCAACGAAACGAAACACCTAAGATTACTTTCTATTTGCGTGAGAACGTGACTTAGATCTTAATCGAAGGGTAAAATGTCCACGGTCATGAGAACGGGCATGGACGATTTTGCGCTTTCTTAAGTTGGACAACTTAATTGATTTTTGTAGTGAGAACTGGCAACTCAAGGCATAAGATGGGATAAAACATGTTTACATGGCGATTGATATTGGCTATATGTAAATCCCATAAATCTAGGAATTGCAATTGAAATTGGCAATTGAGCAATAGCTCTACCATTTTGTATAAGGTTCATTACTAGCAGATCAACCGACGTGATGTAGACAATAATTGGATCCTAGTTTTCAATAATAATAATTGGTTATATGAATATGAACCTTGGGTATTTAATTGTTTATTGAAAAGGTTAATTATCGAAAATACTAAAATTGAATTTTGTAATTCTTTTGAATGTATAAATGCAACATTTAACCGTAAACGAGGTTTAGTCTTTGATCAGTAAATTGATCCATTCTACTTTCAAACAAATGTTTGATCGAGAATAATTTACCGAAAAGACAAACGAAGTCTCTTTTCCATGGGAGAAGCATGAGACTCAATCATATTCCTTTTCATGAATGAGAAAGGTATAATAGGAACATTTGAATTGTCTAAATTCTAAATGTAACTCATAGCAATGAATTGCACATCTTATTTTCCATAAAGATTTCATTACCCTTCATTTGGTGAATCATTTTGTAACAACATGAATGTTGGTTAACCGAAAATATGTATATGAGTTACTAAATTAGAAGCTAGACTAATTACCGCAAAAATTGGTAAAAGGCAAACTAGCATATTTTATCTAGTTGTTTTGCTTTAGCCTTTAAAGGTGCTACATACCAAGATGGGGATGGTAGGCTCATAAGGAAGAAATTGCATACCCAATTTTTCAAGTTAATAACATTGATGGATAACCAATCATTCATATAGTAGAATACACCTTTAGTACCTAAGTAATGATTACTTATGGTTCTTCAAAGGTGTAGGAAAGTAAAAAGCAAGCAAGTTGTTTTCACCGGTTATGCAACACTTACAATGTTGTCAAATTTAGTGGGAGCATTTGTGTTGCACTTGAATAAGAAGTTGTTTTAATGATTTCTAATTCAAATGGAGCTACAAGCCTTATTTCCTGTGTAGTAACCCAGATTATCTTCAAAGATAATTACTTTCCAAATTGTAGACACTTATGTTTTTAAGGATAGTCGTATACGTTTCCTTACTAAACAATATAGTTCTACATCTACTTGTTATATCTATGACACAAATCATATTAATCAAATAAACTAACGCCAGTATCGTGTTGTTTATTTGTTACATGATGTTGTTCCATGCACAAGTGGGAGAAATCTTATTGTGTGCAAGGTACAACACATATTACTTTAAAATGATTTAAAAGGATTCTCTTGATTGCAAAGTAAGAGAATAACGTTCTAATAGGAAGTATACATTTATATATGTATGATTGCCTTATTAAGAACATGTGTCAAGATGATAACAAAGACTACTTTATTTTAAATATTTATGTCATTCAATATTTAAGAAACACTTGTAGTTACAATTTATGTTACGTGAGAACGCGAACTAGATTGTAGCCCAAGGTAAAATATCCACGTGTCGTGAGAACGAGCATGGATGATTTTGCACGTTGAACATTTCATGGAATGACATAATTAAATGAAGTAATCTAATACTACTTTGAATTTAAGTATTCGTTGAATGACTTAAATATATGTAGTAAATATTAACTTGAAATATTAATTGAAACCCGAGGTGGTGTTCATAATTACTTTAATTATAAATGTTTATGATTTTGTAAAGTCACAAACATGAAGTCTTTAAAAGACTTACAATATAAAGTAAGACGTTAACTTGCTATGTTTTAAGACATATGCATGAAGTCAATGAGTTGATCAAATGACTTATAACGTATAGTGGGATTATAATTGATATGTCTTTTGACTTGGTCAAAATACTTGTGTTATAATGCATGCAATTGACTTGGTAATTCTATTGTACCATTAAGTTTTACTTTGTTGGTAAATATGATAAACCAAAGAATAGATGGTTATCTAAAATATTGTTAGATTAATCTTACAATATTAAATTCTAAGGAAATACCATAATTTTATGGTATGTTCAGTTAGAAGAATCAAAATCTATTGGCATTGTTTGATTCAAGATAACTATAGTTTCTTCCAAAAGTTATCAAGGTTAGTAGATTGAGTATAGATTGAATATACTCAATAAGACTCCAACCTAGAAGATTGATAAGACACCATTTGTTTATGGAATGTGATGAATCACATTAAGTCTTATAAATGAAGTTCAGAATTTGTTAAACTACTTATAGAGTGAGTTGTAACAAACTAATGTCGAACCTCAATGTTTTTGTAATATCCCAAAAGAGAACAATGTATTGTTGCTCTACTTACTAAACTATTTAAAGGTAATCTTTAAATTGTTAAAGGCAAGTGGGAGTTTTGTTTAGATCTTGAAAGATTGAATTACAAAATACATAATCTTCTAAAATGCACTAGCAAATATCATGATGAGGCTAAACATTTATATGATAGACCTCAATATGATGGAATTGTCATTCATAGATCCGTAAGGATATCTCGGATATTTAATATGCTGAGGATTATGAGTTACGATCATGGTAAGCTCTTAATCATGATGATGGATTTACCAAATGTTGAATTGTGGTAAATCAATCATACTATGAATGTTGAGATGTCAGTCCATAAATATAATCACTTTTAGATACTTGGTTTATCTAAATGAAGATGATTTTCTTCAAAGGATGGAAACCTTAGTGGTTTAAATCTTTATGTAGAAATCATATGGACAATATTGTACACATATTTAATGCATGTCTAGTGATAATAATATTAATCATATTTAAGCAATTAACTATGATTGAATATTCTTTTCTAGATACATTAAATAAAAGTATAAAGATTATAATTGTCATACTTAGTTTCATTGATATGAAATTTTGACAATGAATGTCAAAACTCTTTGTTGTGAAATTACTTTTGAGGATCATGAATAATACAAAGTAGTTTTATGATTTCAAATAATCTTTGAATATGTATAAACTGCAAGAATCCATGAATGGATATATGCATGCATCTATGAGATGATTCTTATGTTTAATATTAAATCAATGTTTGATTTAATAATTAAAATAAGATTGCTCATAAGTATTCCTGAAAGCTAGTGGGAGTATTATTTATTATTTCTTAAATCTTATATGTTGTATGGGCAACTACATTCCACTTAAATTAAGTTTTAGTTGGGAATGAAACTGCGTTTGTAAGATTTGGAAATAATATATACAACCTTGGAATATATGTTTATTATTATAAACATATGCGTGTAAATAAATGACAAAAAGAACATGATGAATTCATATCTTTGACAAGATAGATGAGATCTTAAAGTTTAACTTGAAGATTCATCATGAACATCATGTTGTGTATAAAGTTTTTGTGTCATGCTTGATTACAAGATGATTTGAAAACATTGAAAGTTGTTAGTGTAATAAATATTTTAAAGGAATATGTTTGGATTTAGAATCACATTCCACAATCCGGAGATGCTCCTAGATTCTATGGATGATTATATGACAATTGTTTCATAATTGTCATTGCCAACAAACTTGAGTTTTGGTAGGCACCAACATTACACTATAACTGTTCAAAAGTTTATTTGATGTTTAAAGAGCAAATTGTTGTACACAATGATGCTAGTATAATTGAGATGACACTCAATTCTAGTCATGGTATCCTTGATGATGACCATGTTGACTAGTTATGCTCAACTAAGAGCATAATTGCATTATACATTAAAGAATAAAGAATACTTTAAAACTTTAAAGTTTTGAAAGATAATTGTCATAAAAGGGTGGTTCATGTTATCACGCACCTTATGGAATGATATGACAATATGATATGTGTAACATATACAAGAAATTCACTTATTGAATTCTTGAAATAAGTATTCTCAAAATTCCTATAGATCAAAGTTAGTTGAAATTATGCATTGTCAACAAGTATGATTATCATGACTTGAGGCAAAATTCACTAACTAAGAATTATCATGCATTGATCTATTTAGTATTTGGATAAAGGATATTGTAAACATTATTATTGAAATGAAATAAAGTATTTTGTTATGTTTATTATTCATTTATTGTGATGTTATCCTATATTTGCATGTTTAAATCCTTGAATAACTTAAGTTATTCTAAATAGTCCGTTGTCAATCAATAAAATGGGAATGATATTGAATTAAGACAAATCTGAGAATTAGTTAGAATATACTTGAAAGTATATTGATGCGTAGCATGACTAATTTCGGATGATATTCAATGAATTGAGTATAGGACTTATCCCACCCACATGATAATACTTTATGGATCTTTGTCATTAAGTATATCATGGATATTTATCCTCCTCGACTTGAGATACAAGAGATATGTCATGGATGTAGTGCATTTTTAGAAACAATCTAACGCTATACGTGAATCGGTAGTTATAGGGTTGTTTCGGAAGTAAGTAAATCTATGAATCTGCTAGTCAAATGATTTGTTTCCTTCAAATTTATTTTGAAGTATAATATACTGGGCCCCTCAGAGGTTGTTAAGATGTTTGCATGGCCATGCCCAAGGTCTTCGGAATATGTTCGTAAGAATTTAATCTTATTCAATCACATAAAGCGAGAAACATAATAGTTAATTAAGAAATGAGTGAGATCCATATTCTTATTAACATGGTATTAGAAACAAAAGGATGAATATGATGATGAATCATCAAACTTGGTTTTTCCAGAAAACCATACACGAAGTTGTACCGGCATTGGCGTTGCTAGACGCTAACCAATGTCATTTCACGTTTTGTAAACATATCCAAGTGGGAGCCGTTGGAAATGTATATATTTACAAACATGTGAATGTCCGGATTCGAACTCGTGACCACCGGATTGCACACATTAGCGAATGAGAATTAAAGTTAATAATTAATGTTTATGTTTACGATTAATTATTGCACATTAAGTCCGGTTAACGATCGTTAAGTATTTAACGAAAAATGACTAACTAATCGCTAAAATGAAAAGAGAAGGACTAGAAATGGAAAACTTGGAAAAGTTATGGGTTCAAGCTGGGCTTCTCACAACTTGTTCCCAAAGTTTACCTACTAGTATATAAAGAGTTAGCAGTTCTAGGGTTTCATACACTTGTGCATTGAATTAACCCTAGATCTCTCCTCTCCTCTCTCGTCCCTATAATCGGCCGAACACCCCAAAGAGTTTGGTTTCGTTTTTCTTAAACGAGGACTTGTGTTAGATCTAGCAATCGCTTGATTCGTTGGTTAATTCGTGTGTACAAGAACGGGGTTGTAAGACATTATTCTTACACAAATAAGTACTTCTTTGTTTTGATTTGCTCGAGGGTTGTTTTGCTTTGCTCGAGGGATTTGACATTCTCGCAGTTATGACGTTACGATACGTTAATTAATTTATTTGTTATGATCTTAAGTCTTCTGCTGTGTACTCTTGATGTCTTTATGTTTTATTGTATTTTATATATCATAAACTCAACAGGAATAAAGTTTTTTGTGCCGATATATTGGCTCTAGCCACTAGAGATGTCGTAGCTTTGGTAAATATTCCCTCATGACTTGTCGTGCTTTAAAAAAAATTGTACATGCACAATGCATTTGACCCTGATTCTTAGTTACTTTTTTTTATACACAGATATAAAGATAAAAGGAAATTGATTTAGTCTACAACATAAACCTTTACTATTTTTAACATGTTCCTTTCGTTTGTTGTTTTTTTAAAATATATATAGACAGGTGGGCCATCATACAAGGTGGAATTAGGAAGAAGGGATGGTCGAATTTCCACAAAGGCAAGTGTTCAACATAAGCTTCCACATGCAGATTTTAAACTCGATAAACTTAACACCATGTTCGCTGCTCATGGGCTATCTCAAACCGATATGATTGCGCTTTCAGGTAAACATTTTGACACAACGAGACCAGTTTTCTATATGATCGCGCTTTCTGGTCTCGTTGTTCTATATATAACACATACTCTAATTTTTATATACCAGTTTTCTTAATTAACTAGTGCATGTTTTCTACTTTTGTAGGTGCACATACGCTTGGATTCTCTCATTGTGGCCAATTCTCTAGGCGTATCTACTCAAAGGCTGGAATAGACAAAGCCCTAAATAGAAATTACGCTCTTCAGTTAAGACAAATGTGTCCGGTTAATATGGATCCTAGTCGCTATTAACATGGATCCAACCACCACAAACTTTTCGACAATGCGATATAAGAACCTCCAACAAGTGATGGGGTTGTTTAGTTCATCAAGTGTTGTTCACTATCAACGCCAAGGCCCGGTTAACCTATTTGCGTTTCCAACAACAATGCTTTCAATCAGGCTTTTGTGAATGCTATCACCAAGCTAGGCCGTGTTGGGGTTTTAACGGGTAACCATGGTGAAATCAGACGTGATTGTAACAGAGTTAACTAAAAGATCGATGATTATTTATTTATTTATTGTTATACATCAGAAATGTAAATTTCTTTCTTAAATAACTAGCTACAAGCATTCAAATGCACGTAGTAGCTTTTGAGGAACAATATGCTGGTTAAGGTTTTCATAATAATAAATAAAGGAGGAGCGGACCCAAGACTCTAAGTCATTAGATGCACGTTTTTTTTTTCCGAGTGTAATGAAAATATAAGATGAACTAAAATGTACAATTTCATCAAATTATCCTTTTTGAAAAAAAAAAAAAGAAAAAAAAGGCCTCTCCCTCTAATGGCGATTTTGGCGATCCAAACCAACCCTAATTAGCGATCAATATAACTTTACCGTTTAGCCTCTAACCTATATCGATTCACGTTCTATTTTATGATTTATCATTCATGATCAATCATACTTCTTTACTTGATCGATTGGGTGTTAAGTCTGATTGTTACTAAGTATTGTTTTCCTTTTTTAATGTTTTTTTCCCTAAGAAATCGTTATTAGGGCTTCTCAATACAAAAAATGATCGTGTTTGGGTTCTTATTTTGTGATTGTTCTACTTTTCTTGTTTATGTGATTGGGTGTTGTGCGAGGTTTGATGCATCTAGGTTATCCTTAATCGATCTTACGTTGGTTTAGGTTTTGCTTATAACCTTGCTCGCGTTTGTGATTATTTGGTTTGTTATTAGGTTTTGGTTTGTTTAACTAGTCTGTTATGTTCTAAGTATGAAAAAATGATCCTGCTAAACTTGATGATAACTCGTCTTTTTCCGAAGTTAAGCGATTTGGCTGCTAACGTTCGTAGTTCCTATGGTACCAATAATGATACGAGTTCTAATGAAATCCCCAAGTCGAATTTAGTAGGGGCTGATGGTGGGGACAAAAATATGCCAAACAAGAATGTGAACACTATACCAAAATCATTTGCTAGTTTGGTTATAAATGAGGCTCATAATTAACCGAAAGGTAAACTTTAGATCTTTGACACTCGTAGCTACTAACCAGGTTCAAGTTCAAACCTGGCATCCTGCTTTGAATCTCCTCAGGTCCGTTTCGTTTGTATGGTTACCTCGTGGGTAATAGAGTAACATTCTCGGTTTTTGAGTACTATGTTAAGAATGCATGGAAGAAGTATGGCTTAATACGAGTAATAACGAACTCAACCGGCTTCTTT
The DNA here is from genome assembly GCA_910596185.1 of Chrysanthemum makinoi. Taxonomy (NCBI): domain Eukaryota; kingdom Viridiplantae; phylum Streptophyta; class Magnoliopsida; order Asterales; family Asteraceae; genus Chrysanthemum; species Chrysanthemum makinoi. The sequence goes on from OU343221.1 coordinate 280,235,471, forward strand.
TTTTTCAATTTTGCTTCGATTGAGGGTATAAATGAGGTATTGGAGAATGGTCCATGGTTCATCCGATCTGCACCTATCATCCTCAAGAAATGGAATCAAAATGCTAACTTACTAAAGGAAGATATGAAGTCGGTGCCTATCTGGTTAAACTTTCATGATATTCCGATTATGGCGTTTATTGCAGATGAATTGAAAGTGATGGCTAGTAACCTAGGTAACTTGATTATTCTTGATTTGTATACGAGTTCTATGTATTTGGAATCGTGGGGTCTTATGAATTATTCTCGTGCATTGATTGATATTAGGGTTGATCGGGAGTTAAAGGATGATATGGTTATTGCTATTCCTAATGTGGAAGATGATGGAAAGGTCTTTCATACGTTGAGGGTGGAGTACGAATGGGAACCACCTAGGTGTGGTGTGTGTACGATATTTGGGCATGATGGCATGACATATCCAAAACGGGTTGTCGATAAACCAATGAAGCAAAACACGAAAAATTATGGCTTCTAACTACCTCCTAGAAATGCTTCTAGTGGTACAAATGTGGGTTCTAAGTTTCATTTTAAACCTAATAAACAAGTCTACAAAGTCGTCTCTAACAAGAATGGTGCTAGTTCAAGTGGAACGATAAAGAAACCTGGTGTGTCTAGCCAAGAGACGCGTACTGCTAACCCTTTTGATGTACTTTGTACTTTGGAGAAGGATGATGAGCTTGGATCAAATGGAAGATCTCCAAATTCGGGTAACAAAGTGGTTCAAGATGTGGCCGAGGTACATGAGATTTATCCATTTGTTGGACTTGGGCAAACAGGTGGATAAGGTACATGAGATTAATGAGATGGTGGCTGAACCTAGTACAAATTATGCTGACGACCATAATGGTAATCAATGTCCAACTTCCTTAGCTAGGAAACTTCAAGATATTGAAAAGCTAATGCTCGAGAGGAAGCTCGTTCTAGCGGGTGATGATGGAAATCCAATCACACCGAAACCTGTGGAAACAAGCGCCAACCGAAGTACTTCTGAAGTTTTAATGTCAAGAGGATAGCTTAAGGTGAAGTGAATCATGTTTACTTATGAACCGGACTTTATGGCTTCTAAGTCAAGGAGTAGTGGATACGGGACGAAGAGCTTGTACGAATGATGGAAGGTATCTGAGGACGATGATCTATATGATTTATATGATGATGATGATGATGATGAGTGCAATGCCCATAATCTAACCGAAGATCAATTGGCTTTCTGTGATGCTTGGGATATCAAGGTTCGTGGGCGGAAGAAGTCATAGGTTATGTTTTGAGACGTTTAAGTCAAATATAATATAGTTATAGTCGTTATATCTAATTTTACTCAAAAAATGTACGATTTCATTAAAACTAGTAAATATATTAAGAAGAGATGTTAGTAATTTTGACTTGTTAGTAGACTAACATAATAAGACATGTATTTGCGTGACACAAAATTCCTGGAGTAGATTCATTTTGGAGAAATCAAAAATTTTAATGAAAATTTACAATATGCTGCAAACATTCATTGGATTCCCGGAAACCCCTTTAAGTCCACGCTCAATAAATGTTTCTTGTGATATGTATTTAGTTGCACGCTTTTTATTTATCGTTCAATTTTTAAGACGGATGATATGATTCGTAAATGATTTGGTTTAAGTAAACGTACATCTTAACATTTGTATTTTCTAAAATTTAAGGCAAAAAGTTCTTTTAATGACTGTTTAGAGTCCTTTTGTGTTTCCTTTTAGGGTGTACCAAAAGCTTTAAATAATTCTTCCCTTTTCATGACTCTTTTTTTTCATTTTAATAAAACCTCTACTGATAAAGCTTCTAATTGTCATTATTCTAAGTGGGTCATTTTTTTTTTTCTCTTTTTGTAAAAGTATCCTGGTTCAAGAATGTCACTTATAGTAAAAGGGATAGATGTGAAGACTGTGTTTCATTTTTTTGCTTAATGAATGTTTTAAAACGAGAGTTTGAACCCGCCACAAGTGCATAAGCTCAATACATAGTTATTGAAGTCGCTGGTTGTATTGGACGAAGCAAATTCCTGCGATTAGCAAGTTGTATGCCTTAGCAAGTTGTATTGAAGCTCCCAAAAGATAGCAATTCTTCCAAAGATAATGATGGTACTATTTCAAAGACGTAATACATGTGACACAACATTACAATATATAAGCGCTTGTTCCAAATGATGAAAACTAATAAGATAAAATGAATTAGAAAGTTAGAGCTCATGTTCATTAAAGTCTTATGATCATAAAAATAAATATGAACCATCGCTAAACTACAATTTAGCATAAAGCTAACATTTTTGCCCTTCTATTTCCAAATGCCTAGTCATGTACATTTGTTGAATTAAGGTGTTAAATAAACATACTCAAATATATATCTTGTCTAATTATGTGACTAACGCTCGGTCAGTTGATGGCGTACCATGAAAGCAATTGCACTTTTTCCACTTCCTCGCAGAACTATTTCATAAAAAGCTCTCGCTGGAAATGTATATATTTATAAATAATGAATGCCGGATTCTAACTCGTGACCACGGATTGCAATACATTATCAATGAGAATTCAAGTTAAATAATTAATGTTAATGTTTACGATTAATTATTACACATAAAGTCCGTGATAACTATCGCTAAGTATTTAACTAAATGACTAACTAATCGCTAAATGTTAAATGGGAGAATATATGGTTAATATCTTGAAAATGGAAAAGATTTCAATCTCCTTTTCCTCTCTTAGGTGGCCACATAGGGTGCCTCCAAGCCCTAAACCCTAACTTTTCTTTCTTCAAGTTTTCCATACACTATATATTACAAAGGCTGGGCTTAGGGCTTTTCATAACTTCTGCATTGAATTAACCCTAGATCTTGCTTCTCCTCTTTCTTTTCCCTTACCGGCCTAAACCCTCCTCCAAGGGGTGTTTTGGTTTTGTTTTTCCATAAAACAAGGACTTGTGTTAGATCTAGCAATCGCTTGATTCGTTGGTTAATTGGCAGGTACATAAAACCGTGGTAGTAAGACACTATTCTTACACCTAATTGGTTTGAGTTATAAAACGTAAGGACAAATCTTTTAAACCACTACTGCTTTGTTCAAGAGATTCCATTATCTCGCAAGAGGTATGTAAGTACGCTTTTAATTCAGCTAATTATTTATTATTTGTTATGATCTTAAGTCTCCACCGTACTAAGTGTGTGGTGTCTACATGGTTTTATTGTATTCATGTATTATAAACTCAACAAAGGCATCACGAGCCTTGTATAACAAGTAACAATTATCAAACACATAAATAAAGTAAACATGATTGTGTTATTATTTGTATGCGTAGATCTAGGGTTTGCAAAACCTAAACCCTAATTTTTGGGCTTTTAAGTTCTAATAGGGTTTTGTAAACTTAAGTTTTAATTGGATTAGAAACCCTAGGATGCATACAATTTTATGTGCATTGCGTAACTCTGTTTAATTGCATTAATTGTTGTTAGCCTCGCTTTTTCTAAAGATAACGTCATTTACGTGAATTGGACTAGATGCGTTGTACACTTTGCCCTTAGGGACTAGTATCGCTTAAGGCAAAGGTAGGTTTATATATACCCCTCATGACTCCCAACAGGGGTGAGTGAAGCATTAGGTTATATGTATTGTGTGTGTTTCTTAATAAAATCTTGTGTTTTCTCCTCCCTCTCTCTACTTTCTCTCACTAAAAGGATGAAGATCTTTCATCTTCTTCCACTCAACCTAGACCTCCAAACCACATAAATCTATATGTTTTTCTGACCACTATTGGTATAGAGCCATGGTTATGCTTTTGATGATTTATGCTGGTTTTGTATCATGTTTTTACCGCTTTTGTGTACTATATCCTGGTCGGAAATTTTTTCCGAAGTTGTGTGGTAAAACAAGCTTTTAACATTGTATTGTACTTTTTGGTCCAAAAGGTTCCTGTGGTCATAAAAAGTATTGATATCCGCTTGTGCCCTCTTTGGGTCCAAATGATAATACATCTTTTTAGACATTTTATTTGGTACCAAAACCGTGATATACCATGTGGTCAACCGCCCTTTTCGTGGTCAACCGTCGTTAAGCATCTTTATTGATGTTTCGTTTTTTATAATGAAGTCGGACGGAAAATGGTCCGGAAAAACCTCATTTTAAAATTGTCAAAGGGTCAAAACCCTAAACTTACGATAAGAAGAATCTACGAGTTGTTACGTACGTAGTCAGTGAAGTTATGGGTAAGGAATGGTTTACGCTAAGATGTATAAAGATAACTAGGCTACTTCAAGCCTAGTTACGCATAAAGGGCTTACGATAACCTCGGACCCCTCGATTTCACGATAAGACTCTCTTCACACGTTAAACTTTTCACGCTTTATGATTTTTCTACGCCAGATGAAAAATGGTATGTGAATTGGAATCAAAAAGACCATGACCACAAACATACCATTTACCAATACCATCTTCACCCATAAAACAAAAACAAAGATCCTGTTTTAAACAAATCAAACTCCAACATCATCCATCCATACCTATCCTAATCCCATATATCTTCAACAAATTCATCTCACCAAGACAATAACATAAATGATAAATATTAAAAACGATTCTGCATTCGAACTTAATTTTTGCAATCTTTTTATAGATTGTTTCAATTAAATCTAATTCATCATCAACTCTATTGAAACTCGCTTTAATATCCTAACCTTTAAGCAAGTACAAAACGAAAGTTTCATTCTTTTGTTCGCTATGACAAACAAAACTAAAAATCATTATCACAACTACCCGAGACCTTGTTATCCCAAGACCTTGGATGCCTCATTGAATCGACATTTTGGAAGAAGTGGGTTCCGATGATGGAGTGTTCGGAATATGATGAGTTGGTGTGTCAACGACATCATAGAAGCGTCATGATGGTTATGACATTGTGTTGATCTCGATTTTTTGTTAAGAAGTTAACTGTGAGAGAATATGGGAGAAAGGGGCGTTATATTTGTTGAATGTGTTTTTAGGTTTAGGTCATGTGATATATAGGCATGAAACGCTTTTTATCCTCAACCGGTATTATCATGATGGATCGGGCTCTTTGATTTGGATCGTGGAACCTTCGTGGACCTGATTTGTGTTGGATGGGCCTTGCGTTAATTTGGAACGCCCTAATTAGAGATGGTGAAGTATACATGTTCACGTTTAAGAATTAATTGGATAAAAATTGTTAACCAAAGTTTGAAATTTTGGATACAATTTTTTATACTAAAATTGGTATATTATTGGTATGGTAAAATTTCACGGAGGGATACAAATTCACGGCTCGAGGAAAATTTGAAAAATGGCTACGGAGTTTTTGTACCGGATTATTGATGAATTGAAGTGACATTTCACGGTGGATTCTTTATCTTTGAGCCGATGGTTGGTTGGATGCATGTCTCAAGATAACTTGTTGGAGCACATTATGAAATTTGACAACTGGTTATGACTCGTAAGGAGTTACGCTAGTGCTACAAAGGTGTAACCATCACTTTAAGGAGTTACGTTGTTGTGCTCGCTGTCACACGAAGTTGTGGATTGGTCAAAATTTAGAACAAGCAAAGAAGTCACAAGTTGGGATGCTTACTTCTTTTCAAGTTAGTCGTGATCGGCTATTCCATAGGTCATTACATTTGTACGTGAATTCAAAGGAGGTTCGATTAAAGGTTGGTTAGAGAAAATTATTGAAAGTATTCTTGCGACATATTCTCACGGGATTTTGATCAAGCTATGATGTTAAATATTGCATCAAGAAGGTAATACGGAATGTACGCAACATTATGATGATTCCATAGCTCGCAAACCATCGAGGGAGAAGTTGGTATTTCATCTTCCATGATTGATTAATGGGGATTTTTGCTTAAGATTGAAGAAGGATAAGTAGTGTGGTGTACATCGGGTTTTTACCAACTTGATGCAATACTAAGTGAGTTATGTTGTTATGATGTTCTTAATCCACAACCATTGTGCCAAGAGTTTACTTTCTCCACCGCGGTCCAAGATTAAAGACGGTGGAAGAGTGTTGTCGGTTCAAGAGGGAGCAAAGAAAGAAAAAAGGCTCACTAGTTAGGAGGGAGTAATAACCTAACTAGACAAGCATGCTTGAAGTTCAGAGCCAAGAAGATCATTTGCCGAGGTCATCGGGGAGAACTTCAAGTTTGCCTCGATTCTAGACTACGAGACTCTCAGACTTCAATAAAGTCAACATTGTTCATTACTATTGTAATTTACTTTGTTTTGTATTTATAGGTCTCATTAGGACTAGTATCGCTATATGGCAAAAGATAGGTTTATATATACCCCTCATTACTCTCCATGAGGGGTGAGGTGAATCATTTGGCTAGTTGTATTGTTTTGTTCTTATCAATAAACCTTGTGTTTTTTCCTCCCTCAGTGCTAGTTTCTCTCTCTAAAAGGATGAAGATGTTCATCTTCTTCCACCAACCTAGACCTCCCGAACCACATAAATCTTATACTTTTTCGGTCTTGACAATTGTCAAGTGTAATTTATATCCATGATAATTATCTGCATGTTTTATCATGGATCAGCTTTTATTGTATGTTCTACTTGGTTAAGTGATATACACTAAATATTATGATAGATCTAAAATTTGGGAAGACCTCAATAATTATTATTTAATCAATTATGTGCTATGTGGTATATGTTTAATTTTGACTTACGCAATCGATGAATCGATGCATGTGGCTCACCTTGTACATAGCTGAAAACGGGTGAAAGTCTTAATTAAATATATACATATTGACATATCTAGAATTGGTTATTAATAGGATTTATCAAAAAGGTTTGCATGTGGCTATTTGATATGCATGACTTATTTTTTGTTATGCATTCATTGTTTATTTGTTTATTTTTAAATACTTGCTTGTTTGTTATGTGTAACAAGGGTATTTTTACAAGAAAAATAAACCGACCTAAACAATGGTGAAACATGTATTTTTAAGCATAGTAATCGTAATCGCTAATTGATTGATTTTTATGCACAAAATAGCTAGAACGGCACACCCATTATTGACAAACTTTGTGCTGCTCTTAATGGAGCTACCAAGTATTCCTATGAATGTGCATAAAATCTTAAGGGTGAATTAACCTAAATTCTACGCGCCACTTTTGTGGTAATTATCCGAATAACTTGGGTCTTTTGACTCATGCAGTAGTAGGATATAGTGGTAATTAAAGGTAATTCTTTAATTGATTATCCAATACCTCAATTAAAGTTTGATGATGAAAAGCTTATACATTAAAACAAGATATATAAATGTTTTAATAAAACCTATGTTACGAAGATGAATGCATAACATCTTTGTACATATTTGATTTGACATCAAAATTATTACCCTTTAATTTAAGTTATATGCCATCCAACTAAACGGAAACACCTAAGATTACCTTTTATTTGCGGAGAACGCGGACTTAAATCATAATCGAAGGGTAAAATGTCCACGTGTCGTGAGAACGGGCATGGACGATTTTGCAGCTTCTTAAGTTGGACAACTTAATTGAGTTAGGTTAGAACCGGCAACTCAAGGCATAAAATGGGATAAAACATGTTTACATGGCAATTGAAATTGGCTATATGTAAATCCCATAAATCTAGGAATTGCAATTGAAATTGGCAATTGAGCAAAAGCTCTACCACTTTGTATAAGGTTCATTACTAGCGAGATCAACTAAGTGATGAGATTATGACAATTTGGATCCTAGTTTTCAATAATATTAATTGGTTATATGAATATGAACCTTGGGTATTTAATTGTTTATTGAAAAGGAAAATTATCAAAATACTAATTATGGTTTTTGAACTTTTTTCTCAGATGGCTCATCAACCCGAAAACACTATGAGCTTAATGAGTTCTCGCTTTCAAAGATATGATTGGAAGAGACAAGACGTGATCGCCTAATTTCAATGATTGGCATCGTTACTTAGGATCATCCTTCGTGTTGCCAAAATACTTGATATTTTGACTACACCTCCGCCGATGCTCCTCCGACACGGCTACGCTTCTTGAACAAGAGCATATCGTTGAATATGAGAAGCACAATGATGTGGGCGTGTCTAATGCTGGGGATGTTTGCTCAATTGCAAAAACAATTTGAGCACTATCCGCCTATGAGCATGCTAGATGAACTCAAACGTATGTTTGAGAAGCCACCGCCAGCTGAATCGTATGAACTAATTGAAAAGGTTCACAATTTATGGGCAGCGGAGGTTGGCAAATCTGTCTCCGACCACGTCCTTGAGATGAAACATCACTTGGACAAATTGGAGAAGCTTGGCTATGGTTACTCGAACGATGTATGTGTTGGTCTCATCAATCACTCCCTTAATCGTGAACAATTTGGTGATTTTGTCCAAAATTTTAACATGCATTGCAGACGGGAAGACAGTGAATGAGTTACATGCAATGCTTGTAGACTTCGAAGAGATTGCAGAAGGCTCCTACACACACTGTATTAAAGCAATACAGGTGGTAGGGTGAATAAGCCAAAGCCGCAGCGATAAGAAAGGGAAATGAAAAGGAAAGGGGAAACAAGTTGTCATCCCACCAGCTCCTAAGAAGAACCCTGCAAAGAAAAAGGAGAATCCTAAGAAGGATTTAACTTGCCACCACTGCAACTCACCGTGCCAATCGGAAGCGAATCCGTCTTTTTTCTCAATGAGTGCCTTCGAATAAAAATAAGATGGTGCCTAACTCATCGTATTTTTATGTTTGAATTATTTTCTTTTCTCATAAGCAAAATTCCTCGATATATGATACAGGATGTGGTACTCACATCCGTAATACATCACGTGGACTTAGAGGAGCGAGGAAGCCGACCATGCGGAGAGAGATACTTTGTACATGCGTGGAAATGGAAAGCGTGCAGCTTGTCGGCCGTAGGGACTTTTGATTTAGTGTTGCCTTCGGGCTTAATTTTGGAACTAAATAATTGTCATTATGCACCCACCATTGTTAGGGGTGTTTTTCAGCTTTGTTAAAATATATTGGTTTTGTGCACACTTTTACCGCTTATGGAATTTCAGCTTTAAATAATGTTTTTTATTTTAATGCAATTCTTATTCTAGGTGTGTTTGAAATTGATATGGATGGTTGTGTATCCAATGAAAATAATTTGTTGTATAGCATTAGCAATAAGAAGCAAGTTGAACTGACTTTCTTATCTTTGGCATTGTCGCCTTGCCCATATAGGCAAGAAACGCATGGAAAAGTCAAGCAACACGATGGGCTTTTGCAAAAGGTCAATGATGAATCATTTGACAAATGCGAGTCTTGCATAGTTGGGAAGATGACAAGGAAACCTTTTCACCACATGTGGAAAGGGCTTCGATCTACTTGGATTGATACACATCGATGTGTGTGGTCCACTTAGACATGTGTCAAAATGTGGTGCTACCTACTTCTTAACCTTTACAGATGATTTCACCGTTATGGTTATGTTTATTTACTTAAACACAAACATGAAGTCTTTGAAACATTTAAGGTTTTCAAAAGTGAAGTAGAATTACAACTCGGTAAGAAGATTAAAGCTCTTAGATCCGATAGAGGTGGTGAGTATATAAGTCAAGAGTTCAAAGATTACTTATCGAAAGTGTGGAATTATCCAGCAACTCACATCTCCTTATACTCCACAACAAAATGGTGTATCTTAAAGGAGAAATCGTACTTTACTTGACATGGTACGATCAATGTTTGAACTTACGACTCTTCCTTTTAATTTTTGGGATTATGCCCTTGAAACTGCTATTCGAATTTTGAATATGGTTCCAACTAAGAAGGTTGTTAAAACTCCATATGAAATATGGACAGGAAAAGCTCTCAACTTTTCTTACTTAAATGTTGGGGATGTGAGCGCTTGTTAAAACGCGTGACACACCGTGATAAGCTCAAGCCAGATCTGTAAATGTATCTTTGTAGGATACCATAAGGAAACTATGGGTTACTACTTTTACTACCCAGCTGAGAACAAAGTCATAGTGGCTAGGTATGGAGATTTCCTTGAAAAGAATCTCATATCTCAAGAACTCAGTGGGAGAGTATATGATATGGAATATGATCAAGAAGATACAACACCTTATGAGAATACTAGCCAACTTCAAGAAGATCCCGAAGCTTAGGTGCTCCTCCCGAAGTTGTTCCCATTCGTAGAGGTCTGAAAGGACAATACGCACCTGACCGCCTATGTCTTAACGTAGAGGTGGAGGAAAATATGGTTGGGGATCTTAATGAACTCGCCAACTATAAGGTTGCCATGGTGATCCTCGAAAAAGGATAAATGGCAGCTTGCTATGAATGGGGAAATGCAATCCATGAAAGATAATGATGTCTGGATTAAAGTTGACCTTCCTCCCAATGCTAAAGTCGTTGGAAGTAAGTGGATCTTCAAAAAGAAAAATGACATGGATGGCAATGTACACACCTACAAGGCTTGTCTAGTGGCTAAAGGTTTTACTCAAACCTATGGCATTGATTACGAGGAGACATTCTCTCTTGTAGCGGACATAAGAGCTATTAGGATTCTCATAGCTATAGTTTCACACAATGACTATGAGATTTGGCAAATGGATGTCAAAACCGCTTTTCTGAATGGTCATCTAGATGAAGACATCTATATGGCACAGCGGGAGGGGTTTGTGAATCCATTATTTCCAAACCGTGTATGCAAGCTTAAAAGGTCCATTTATGGACTGAATTAAGCATCAAGGCAATGGAATAAAAGATTTGATGGAGAAATCAAAAGCTTTGGATTTAATCAGAATCTTGATGAGCCATGTGTATATCACAAATCTAGTGGGAGTCATGTTACTTTCCTTATTCTGTATGTCGATGACATATTAATCATGGGAAATCATATACCAAGTCTGAATGAGGTGAAAGCCTATCTTGGTAAATGTTTTTCGATGAAGGACTTAGGGGAAGCATCATACATACTCGGAATCAAGATCTACAGGGATAGATCAAGGCGGCTAATTGGTTTAAGCCAAAGTGCTTACATTGACAAAATATTGAAGAGATTCAATATGCAAAATTCCAGAAGGGATTTTTGCCAATGCAAGTAAATCATGGTTTGAGCAGCCAAGGTTGTGCTTCAACACTGCGAGGTGGCGCGATGAAGAAAGTTCCTTATGCTTAAATTTTGTAGGATCTATCATGTATGCGTGCGATGCACAAGGCCCGATGGCGTTTGCTCAAAACTTGACAAGTCGGGTATCAACAAAATCGGTGAAATTCATCGATCTTTGCTAAACATATTCTCAAGTACCTTAGGACTACAAGAGAAATGTTCATAGTGTATGGGGAAATCGGAAGCAAAATTTCTTACGGGTTATTGCGATGCATCACGGAAGTGTGACAAAGATGATACGAAGTCTCGTGAGGCGGGTTACATATTTGTCATCAATGGAGGTGTTGTGGATTGGAAGAGCAAGAAATGATAACACTTGTATAAGTGCTGCTGAGAAAAGTGAGTACATAGCGGCGTCGGTGACATGGAAGCCGCTTGATAAGGAAGTTGTTTCGGGCTTGGTGTTATGCCGATTGAAAATCCTATAAAAGTATATTGTGACAATTCTCGCAATTACTTTTGCCCATGAACCTAGAGTCATGAAGGGCACCAAACACTATCCTAGACAATATCACTATGTTCGAGAACAAGTCGAGATAGGTGAAATTGAGTTGCTCAAAGTTCACACTGAGATGATAACCTAGCGCATCCTTTAACGAAGGCCTTACCCGGTGAAAAACTTAATCATTTGTCTGATAAGTTTGGACTTCGTTTAGCTAGTAGTTTCATGCCCATCTGTGACTAAGTATTTTAGATAAAAGGATATTGTAAACATTATTATTGAAATGAAATAAAGTATTTTGTTATGTTTATTATTCATTTATTATGATGTTATCCTATATTTGCATGTTTAAATCCTTGAATAACTTAAGTTATTCTAAATAGTCCGTTGTCAATCAATAACATGTGAATGATATTGAATTAAGACAAATCTGAGTATTAGTTAGAGTATACTTGAAAGTATGCTGATGCGTAGCATGACTAATTTCAGATGATATTCAATGAATTAAATATAGGACTTATCCCACCCGCATGATAATACTTTATGGATCTTTGTCATTAAGTATATCATGGATATTTATCCTCTGACTTGAGATACCAGAGATATGTCATGGATGTAGTGCATTTTTGTGATGCAATCTAACGCTATACGTAACTGGTAATATAAGGGTTGTTTTCAGAAGTGTTGCGAAATTTATGATATCTGCTTGTAGTCAAAATAGGATTTGTTTCCTTCAAATTTATTTTGAAGTAAAATACTGCTGGGCCCCTCGTAGAGTTGTTAAGATGTTTGCATGGCCATGCCCAAGGTCTTCTGGAATATGTTCAGAAGAATTGGTTATCTTGATCAATCACATAAAGCGAGAAACATAATAGTTAATTAAGAAATGAGTGAGATCCATATTCTTATTAACATGGTATTAGAAACAAAAGGATGAATATGATGATGAATCATCAAAACTTGGTTTTTCTCAAATCCATACACGAGCAGTTGTACCGAGGGCATTGGCGTGTTGCTAGACGCTAACCAATGTCATTTCACGTTTTATAAACATATCCAGTGGGGCTCAGTTGGAAATGTATATATATTTATAAATACGTAAATGTCCGGATTCGAACTCGTGACCACGGGATTGCACACATTAGCGAATGAGTATTCAAGTTAAATAATTAATGCGGAAATGACTAACGACCGTTAAATGTTAAATGGGAGAATATATTGTGAATATCTTGAAAATGGAAAAGATTTCGAATCTCCTTTTCCTCTCTTAGGGTAGCCGGCCATAGGGTGCTCTCCAAGCCCTAAACCCTAACTTTTCTTTCAAGTTTTCTATACACTATATATACAAATGATAGGGCTTAGGGTTTTTCATAACTTTGTGCATTGAATTAACCCTAGATCTTGCCTCTCCTCTTTCTTCCTTCCTTCGGCCGAAACCCTCCTCCAAGGGGTGTTTTGGTTTTGTTTTTTCATAAAACAAGGACTTGTGTTAGATCTAGCAATCGCTTGATTCGTTGGTTAATTCGTGTGTACAAAACTGTGGTAGTAAGACACTATTCTTACACCTAATTGGTTTGAGTTGTAAAACGGTAAGGGACAACTCTTTAAACCACTTCTTCTTTTTTGTTCAAGAGATCTGACATTCGCAAGAGGTATGTTACGCTTTTAATTCAGTTAATTATTTATTTGTTATGATCTTAAGACTTCCGATGTGTACCCTGTGGTGTGTACATGGTTTTATTGTATTCATGTATTATAAACTCAACAGCTCCCTCACAACCTGCAAATTTAATCGGGGTTTGTCTGTATACAGAAGTTCATAATGGAAATACATGTAAATCAGTATCTTGCTACAATACATTAATATCATGAAACAAAGAAATAAGGCCATGGTTGAACTTTGTTTCATGATTTAGATAGTCTTGCAATTTTGAACCCCGCTAAACCATAAAAAGCTGTTTATTAAAGATGCATCTGAATGTTGCCAAGGTTGATACCTGGTTCAATCTCTCTGCTGAGGGTGCAGCCTGTGTAGATGTACTCATTGCTTTCTACTGTGGAAAACACCTCCTTGAACGAATCCCTCTGATCCACACCTCCTGAAGCACAACACTCCCTGAACAGATGTAAAATTTTATTAGTTTATTAACATGGTATCTTTGACGTTTTTCTTTTTTCATGTGCAGATCGGTTTTCCAGAAATTTGAAGAACGTTTAATACATAATGGGTCGATTAGGGAATCAACCGAGATGAAAGTGCTTATAAGAAAGCTACATGTAGCATCATGGGGCTTGCAACATAATGAAAGATAAAATTGTTATAGCAGTGTTGGCTACATTACCTATTGTTGTCTCCAAATCTGTCTCAACCTTCTTTCTTGCTTCGTCATATACCCTTCATATTATAAACATCTTTCTGTAAAACAGCCCAACATCAGCATTGTTTCCATCTTACTTGTCCTATAAATCAAGGATTGAAGTATAGGCTTGAAAAAAAAATTTGGCGGGAAACCCACTAAACCCAGTAACAAAACACTGTTGTAATCATAGTGTTTGGGTAAAATGGGTAATTTTTTTGAGTAAGTTTTTTCAAATGCCATTTCTATAGTATGTGCCGGTCTTATCAGTGTTGAGTCTTCCATGATTGGTAGGATGTTCAGTAGCCCTGCATGATTATAAGGGATCCTATTTTCTTATTTTTTTTAAAATTTCAGTATAAAACTGCATTTATTCGTAGACATCTTATAGGAAAGTGTAGGTAGAAATTCCAAAATTTGCCAGATTGTTTTTTATTTGAGTTTTCATGTGCTTTCTGATTGAATAACCAACAATTTATATTGTATATGATATTGATATACGATGAATTAAAAACTCACAACGTGTTGTGCAAGAATTCTCCTCTTGGGAGGCCAAAAATTTTAATATTATCAGCAGATGCTAACCAAAACTCTCCCTGCAATTTTAGAAGGCATTGATAAAAATTAAAACATCATATAAAAAAATGAATATTCTCTATAGTGTCAGGTTCACATTTTTATGGGTTACTGATTCATGGGTTTAGGCAAGCGTTTCTTCAACACTAAGAGAGTCCTCATTAAAAAGAACGAAGACTGACCTTTTGATTTGATTGGATTAGATGATTGGAATGACGCAAGTTCTGCAAAACAGACATACACAAAAGAAATATATTATAATGCAAAGGTAATGGCACAAACAACCAAAAAAACATAATACCAATAGATGGTTGAGTATAATGTGAGTATGTGACAGGACCTAAACCGACCCAACCCCGATCGTATAAGAGCTCAGGTTATCAAATTTTGGTGGCTGTATAACTGTTACCTTTTTAACCACTGCTGTCTTTTTGTCCATTACTTCTATTATTAGTTGCACAAATGTTCAGAAAGTGGAAAATAAGACAAAAATTGAGCTTATGATATAAGTTCACTTTTTCAGGCCTATGAGCTTATTCACTTGACCCTAAAAACTTTATAAGCCCAAGCGGATAAGCACATAAGCCCACAAAACCGAGCCTAGCAAATTTTGAATAAGCTTTTAACTTCTTATATCAGATAGAAAATGTAACTGAATACGTCGAAACAAAATGTAACTGAAATAATTAGAGATAGAAACATATTTTAAAACATGAACATCAGATTAATTATTCGCCACTTGGTTAATGCAAGGAAATGAAGCTGCTAAGCAACTACAGCACAAACTGATTGAATGGAAAGTTGTCTAAGGGTCTGTGTTCTTTTTTTTTTTCTTTCTTCTTCATATATTGAATTATATAAATGGCTACATTCGATGTATTCAATAGAGCTATGCATAAGAGATATTAGAAGATGCAAAAAAAAAGTGTCCAATTGAGTGATTGATGTCGATATCTACTTGTTTATCTCAAAATTCAATACTCGAAAAATGGTAAAGTATGATGCTTTTACAATATGGTTTAACAAACAGAAGTAGTGATAAGGTTTTAAAATGTACCTTTTTGAGGGGTCATTTAAGCCCTTATTTGATCACTTTTGTATCCGTTATTACTTAATATCGTTCCTTTTCACTTTTTAGGTCTCTTGAAGGCAAATTGCTATAATGGCACTTATTTGGACGAAAAGGCGCGAATATACGAAGAAAATGGCCAAAGTC
Organism: Chrysanthemum makinoi; assembly: GCA_910596185.1. Taxonomy (NCBI): domain Eukaryota; kingdom Viridiplantae; phylum Streptophyta; class Magnoliopsida; order Asterales; family Asteraceae; genus Chrysanthemum; species Chrysanthemum makinoi. The sequence goes on from OU343221.1 coordinate 280,251,248, forward strand.
AAGAATCGAGACACTCAAGCTGCTGAAGTACAAGGTGACGGCCATCTTTGCTTAACTCTGACGCGTCGGCCGAGCATTTTATAACGACGACCAGTCAAATTTCTTATTCTCAAGTGACGGTGTCAAGCTTTAAAAGAGTAGGCCGTCGCAACTCAGACGACCTAGATTTGATCCATACGGCGTCATAAGCTGAAGGGGACGGCGTCACAAGCACAAGGTGACGCCGTCGCAAGACTAACGTGGCCAAGACGAAACCTAATGACGGCGATCCGACTGCGTCACAAAACATAAGGTGACGCCGTCGCATATGTAATCTTATATATAGAATCCGAATTTTTCAGTATTTGTGTGTAGTCTTTTGGAGTAAAAACCTAAACCGAACCAAGGCTGTCTTGTACAGTATTTTAGGGTTCCAAACCCTATCTTACATCAAGATAAGTGTTTTACTTCATTAATTCAATTATGTCTTTAATTATTTGTGTGTATGCTTGCATGTTCTCCATGTCCGGCTAATTTACTTGTGTGTTTGCTTAGGGAATATGAAACTTAATTATTGAATATTGATTGGTTGTCTCTTATCTTAATTGTTAATGATCTAGTAATGCGATAGGTCATTCGTTGTGTACTTAATGCTTGATTAATCTTTGTGAACCTTAGGTTATAGCACCTAGAGCGGTTGTAAGCTAAACCATCCAAAGAGGTCTTAGAGTTAGAGTTTATATTCCCTAGTGGGTTTTGTAGACGAGACCCTTTGGTAAGTTCAAAGATTTAGGGATAAACGCATACCCTACGACTTTAGACACACAACGCGATTAAGAATAAGGACGTGACAATTCAACCACCAATAGGAGATAATTAAGGAGTAGTAAAACCTAAGTAAACACATCTTTAAACTATCATACGAGCACACAATAATTAGACATAGACTACATACACCTTAGATTAGATAATTAGATAAGTAGAGTAATCGGTAGCAATACCAACCCCCAAATCTAAACCCCGAGATTCGTACCTTTCCATTTCATAAAATATAAAAATACAAAAATAATCATCCCTCACCTTTAGACTTAAATCGACATACACTTCAGCCTAACGACACTATTCCCCTAGAGAACGATATCAATACCCGTGGCTCGAAGAAAAGGAAGTTCCTTTGACCCCGAACGACGCGTGTAGCGTTATCAAGTTTTTGGCGCCGCTTCCGGGGAATAGTTATTGTTTAGGCTTGATTTATATCTCGTTTAGGTCTACTCACAAGATTCCTATCAAGTGAGATTTTTTTTCTTTTTATTAGCTTCCTTGTAGTCTATCCCCCTTCTTTGTGTAAAACCCTTTTCATTTGTCGCTATGGCAAGTGAAGTTGCATTTGAATCATTAACAAATAAGGAACAATTGAATTTCGCAAGTCGGGTTCGTTTTCATTGTTCTGATGAATTTGTGAGTGATCTTAAAGATATCCAAAAGGAGAAGGGTGTAAGGTTGGATGGATTTGATATATTCTGTACTTGTGTGGCTTCTATTCAACAATCATTGTCAGGATCAACTCCTTTTAGTGACACCATCCTGGAGAATTTTTGGAAAAGCCTCCTATGCATAAACCTTCGCTTGTTACAACTTGAGGAAATGGATAAGGAGGATTTATCTAACCTTAGGCATCATGATCAAAAGGACCTAGTTTTTAAGAACATGGAACCTAAACCCGAACAAGATTGTGAGATGGTTGAAGCTAAAATACCTAGTTGCATGTGTGGGATAGATTTCAAAACATATGACACATGTGAGGAATCCTTTAGGAAAATAGAACATAGTGGTCAAGTTTTTGAGAACAATTCTTATGAATCGGACCAAGAATTTGAAATGGCCAAAGAAGGATTTGAGATGCTTAGGAGCGTATTTGGGTTAGATCATACTAAAACACATGATGAACATTTAGGAGATCTAGATATAATGGAAAATAAGATGGAAACTCCAAGCCCACAAGCCCTACTATCACTTGAGGAACACGCATCGCCTATAACTTACTCGGAAGAAGTAGCTATAAGAACCCCAATTGTAGAACCTTTGGACCAAACGCCACTAGAGAATGTAGGTTTAGATGCTTGTTGTCATGACCTCTCTCTTAGTCCTAGGGAAGTTCCTAATTTTGATGAACCGGAGCCTCAACTAAAAACCTTACCCAATTTTCCGTCTTTAGATGTGAATCTTGGAATTGAATTAGGCCCCAATCCACCCATCAAAATAGATAGTCCGGGTAGTTGCTTGATAAAGGTGGTAGATTCTAGGCCATGTAGAGTGGAAGCTAATATAGGAGTAACCCATGACCTTACACACTTATATCACCCATTCATGGTTGATAACAAGAAACATTATGGGTTTAAACCGGGTTTATTAGGTCAAGATGGATCCTTAACTAAGAATCTTTTGAAGTTGATAGAAGACGATCCATTTTTAGGAGAGAGATTTGATTCACCCGCTACACCAATTGAATTAGGTAAGGTTATAATGAAGGGAGCACACTCCTTTGAGCATATAAATCACTCATCACCCTCTCCTCACGTAGCAAATTTCCACCCTAAGGGTGTGCATCGCTACTATCACCCGCACTTAAACCTAAGTGTAGGGAAAACCTCCCTTTATCCGTTAAATAAGGGTAGAGTCAGGCTCGTGACTCGAACAAAAACAAGCTTTTCTTGGGAGGCAACCCATGTGTATTTGTTTTTCATTTTCATTTGTGTGTCGTATATCTTTTATTAATTGTTTATTCTCATGTTTGAATTTGTAAAAATGCTTTATTTTGTTTTTAACCTCGTCTTAATTACATATAAAGGTATTTTACATAAAGGATAAGTTTAGGGAGGATTACACACGTTTTCAAAAGAAAAGTAAACATGAGAATTTCAATTAATTAAAAGATATACATGTGTGTTTGTTCGAGTCAAATGCTTGTATCGAGTCATAATGGATGTTTTGCAGGAAATTTTTCCAGATTTTAAAGATAAAAATTTTCCGAAATTTTTCCAGAAAATCGCACTGCCGGTTTATTTCGTCATGATAACCTAACGGCGTCAGGGTCGCAACCTTACGGCGTCAGGAGGAGTACAAACAGCTTCTAACTTTTCTCGTTTTCTGTGCTATTTATAAATTTTTGGAATTTTCCAGGTCTTAATTTTCCAGAAATTCTGTAAACATCCATTCCACAAGCATTATATCTTAGTTTAGTAGAGTCTTATATATATTATTACCGCCGATTTTACGCGAAGGTTTCGTTTGTTTTCTTCGAATGTGCAGGTTTTATTTATCAAGAAGAAGAAACAAAAGATTGGAAGGAGCTTTTCACGCATACATTTTTCTTGGAAAGGATTTAACCACCACTTTACACGGATCCTACCGAGCTAATCAGGGGAGTACTAGTTTCTTTCGTTTTTAATTACCTTCCATTATCATAACTTTGATACTTTAGGGGAACATTGGGGACAATGTTCAGTTTAAGTGTAGGGAGGGAAAATAAAACGGGAACTTTGAAACTATGCTTATCCTTGATTATTTGCTTTGTCCAATTGTATTTGTGTAATAAACCATGAGAAAATGTCGGTTAGGGTAATTTTGGCACCAAATTTTTAATTTTTCATGACATATAGGAGTGGGCCATTAGTCTTAACAAAAGCGTCTCACGGATAGGAAGTTGCATGACTAGCACAAAAACCCTTTACCACCTAAATTCCACCCAAAATGTGAGGATCGCCCTTAGATTAGTAGGAATTAGAAGCATTCATCTTCAATGCTTAGAGTGTGAACCGGTAGTATATTAGATTCTAGAACTTGTTTTGTGATGCATTCCGAGATCGCTAGTAAGACTACACTTGTGTAGTTAGGAATAACTAAATGATAAGAGGCATTAGGATAACCCTTGTTGTATACCCGTAATATAATTACTTCTTCCACATCGGTTGAGTAATTCCCCCACACCTTTGCGTTGTACTTACTTTTAGTACACGATACCCCTAGTTAACCCCTCAGAGCCTATCCTTTTCGCGGTTCTCTTGATTTTTCGGTTTTCCGGAATATCAATGAAGAGCATTGTTTACACCCCACCCCCAAATATACACCCAAATCGCCTTAGCCTACCTTGTATGCACTCACTTTTAGTGCATTATTGTTATCACCCTAAACCCGTAGTTCAATTATCTAGTTGCTTGCATGAGTTGCTAAGTCGAGTCATATCCTTTGTATACAGTTTTGGGACGATTGGGACTCATGGGAAAAAGTTAAAGTTTAAATGATTAAAGTTGCTAAGTCGAGTCATATCCTTTGTATACAGCTTGTAACATAAAGATTTTTGACATGCCACCACTAAATAGCCTATCCCACCAAACCCTTTATTTTCCCTACCGTAAGCCTAACATTACAACCCTTTAAAGACCTCTTTGATAGTCTTTCCTAGGTGCTTACGCCAAAGCGATGGAGGTTTGATCTAGTCTCAAGCCTATGGTAATCTATGTACTAGGACCGGTTAATAAGTGTTTATCTTCCATTTCCAACTTGTTATATTTCATATACACCCGAGAGAGATGTGAGTATCCAAACACCCCTTGTGAGGTGCTAGTATGTAATTTCCGTGCTTGTTATGACTTTTGCTGGGCTTATATGTGTTGTGGACTATTTTAAACCAATGCTTCATGACCCCTAACTTATAAATTAATTGGCTAAAAGCACATTTGCTTGAGGACAAGCAAATACCAAGTGTAGGGATATTTGATAAGATTTTAAAATGTACCTTTTTTAGGGGTCATTTAAGCCCTTATTTGATCACTTTTGTATCCGTTATTACTTAATATCGTTCCTTTTCACTTTTAGGTCTCTTGAAGGCAAATTGCTGTAATGGCACTTATTTGGACGAAAAGGCGCGAATATACGAAGAAAATGGCCAAAGTCAAGAATCGAGACACTCAAGCCTGAAGTACAAGGTGACGGCGTCATCGCTTAACTGCGACCGTCCGGAGCATTTTGTGAAGGGACAGAAGTCAAATTTCTTATTTTCAAGTGACGGTGTCAAGCTTTAAAAGAGTAGGCCGTCGCAACTCGGACGGCCTAGATTTGATCCAGACGGCGTCATAAGCTGAAGGGGACGGCGTCACAAGTACAAGGTGACGCCATCGCAAGACTAACATGGCCAAGACGAAACCCTAATGACGGCGATCCGACGGCGTCACAAAACATAAGGTGACGCCGCCGCATATGTAATCTTATATATAGAATCCGAATTTTTCATTATTTGTGTGTAGTCTTTTGGAGTAAAAACCTAAACCGAACCAAGGCTGTCTTGTACAGTATTTTAGGGTTCCAAATCCTATCTTACATAAAGATAAGTGTTTTACTTTATTAATTCAATTATGTCTATAATTATTTATGTGTATGCTTGCATGTTCTCTATGTCCGGCTAATTTACTTGTGTGTTTGCTTAGGGAATATGAAACTTAATTATTGGATATTGATTGGTTGTCTCTTATCTTAATTGTTAATGATCTAGTAATGCGATAGGTCATTCGTTGTGTACTTAATGCTTGATTAATCTTTGTGAACCTTAGGTTATAGCACCTAGAGCGGTTGTAAACTAAACCATCCAAAGAGGCCTTAGAGTTAGAGTTTATATTCCCTAGTGGGTTTTGTAGACGAGACCCTTTGGTAAGTTCAAAGAGTTAGGGATAAACGCATACCCTACGACTTTAGACACACAACGATTAAGAATAAGGACGTGACAATTCAACCACCAAGGAGATAATTAAGGAGTAGTAAAACCTAAGTAAACACATCTTTAAACTATCATACGAGCACACAATAATTAGACATAGACTACATACACCTTAGATTAGATAATTAGATAAGTAGAGTAATCGGTAGCAATACCAACCCCCAAATCCAAACCCCGAGATTCATACCTTTCCATTTCATAAAATATAAAAATACAAAAATAATCATCCCTCACCTTTAGACTTAAATCGACATACACTTCAGCCTAACGACACTATTCCCCTAGAGAACGATATCAATACCCATGGCTTACCCTAATACTACACTACAACGATTAGGTTCACTGCCTAGGGTGTTATAAAACTTGTTCGAAGAAAAGGAAGTTCCTTTGACCCCGAACGACGCGTGTAGCATTTTCAAGTAGCAAATAGATGTTCCAAAAAGAATGTTTATTTAGTAGATTGATGTCTGCTTAGTTTCCTCAGATCTGATACATGAATACTTGTAAATTATGTTGCTTTTAACATATGATTTGACAAATAGAAGTTGCAAAAACAATGTTGATGTTAATATCTACTTGTTTCCCTTAAACTTGATACACGAAAATTGGTAAAAGTATAATGCTTTTTAATTATAATCTTTGCTTGTCCTTCGGCGTTCAGTTTAGTCTGATCATAATACAAAAACTTGTTAAATCGCATACCTTTGTAGACCATTTAAATCTACCTGTTTTCAGAATCTGGCAATGGGAAAGTCTTTTTCAACTGTTTAATTGATTCTTCGGAAATGACTTTCATATTAAACAATAAATTACCCAATTCCATAGCCTAACCCCGTCTTCCAGAAAACCCAACCCCTTCCACCAACAAAATGTAAGTCGTCTGGTTCGGTTTGCAACCTGTTTCCACCATTTGCTCCAAAACATCAATAGCATCATCCATTCTATGAGCTTTACATAATCCAAGAAGCACAATATTATAAGTTATCACAGTAGGCATAAACCCATTACTTTCCATACTCTCAAATATCTCAATCGCCTCATCCACCAAATCCCATCTCTCCAGACAAACACGAAATAAGTGCATTATACGTTATCTCGTCAGGGTCGATTCCTTTCATTATCATAACTGAGACCATACTTAAAGCTTTTTGTTTCTCTTTATTATACCATAATGCACTTATCATTGTGTTATAAGTACTGACATTAGGTGGACACCCCATTTCCCCTAATCATTCAAAAATCTGCATAGCTTCATCTGCATTCCCATTTTTACACAAAGCTGATAACACTGTATTATAATTTACTATATCGGGTAAACATCCACTCGATATCATGTAATCTAAGAAACTAATCGCCACATCCAGTCTAGAAAGTATTTAAGCCAAGCTGTAACATATTGGTTTTCATAAACACACAATCAAACACAAATATGGGGCGTATGAGATGAGTTTAGAGAGAGAAAGTGGAAGAGAGTTGGGAACTTTAGTGAGACAAAGAAAAATGATATTATGAAAAGCACCAACCCTTTGCCTTGCTAGGCAAAGGGTATTTATAGTTACAAGCATGAACGCCCTCCTTCGGGCTGTGGATCAGGCATATAGTGGGTAAAGACCCGTCCATCCTCCACGGTGTTACTTAACAAACTACTTACTAACACTAAATGACTATGACTACGAGCTTTCTAACGAATACAAATACTTGAGGTGACCGACTCTTTAACTACCAGATTTTCTAAATCCTAACAATCTCCCCCTAAGGGAGGTCACCTCAATTACATCAATTACAAACAGATATTACAATTTGGTATTCTTGGATTCTTGATTAAGTTCTTTGCTATGTAGCCTGTAGTCTTTGATTCTTTATGTTTCGCATGTTCTGTTCTTTCAAGTGGAGGTATTTAACTGATCCATGTGTTGGTGATTATTTGAGCCAACTTTGAGATCATCAGCCATAGCAAATCTCTGAATCATCCTTTGTTGTGTCGCCATTATGTGAAGTTGTGACTTTTGGACCGACATGCTCACCTTTTGGATCAAGATATCTACTCACCAGAGTTGCGGAAGCTTTGTTGATTCATGATATTTGCAGCAGCGTAGCAGAAGCATGTATTGAAAATATTAGAGCCAGTTGATGAAGATATGCACATATCATGATTTCTTTAGAAGTGAATGTGATGTGTGAGCATGCGGCTATGGATTGACACCCCAATTCTGATCAGCTGCAACCGTCGAGAATTCCTGCAAACAATAGTTAGCAATAAAGAGCACGAAAGTGTCTTTGATCACTTTCGTTGAATAGGTTGCAAGAACCACGGTTCTCCGTTGATCAGTACAAGTACTGCCTGTGATCAGGTATAATTCCGAAGAATCTCCTTGACAGGGTTTCACAGCTAATCAAGCCGTTCGCAAACCGGAACGTCACAAAGAAGACAACACGGAGTGAGTGAACCAGCGAATTGAGATTCACTGATTGATGAAAAATGATTTGAAAAATGATCGTGTATTGCTTAATGGAAAGTGTTTTGCAATACAACGAAGGTTTTATGTAAAATCAATTATCAATCATAAATACCCTTTAAATTTTGAAACCTTAGTACACAGTCGATGTGCTGGAGAAAAGATTTGTTGAGCACAACGACAGGTTTTTCAAAGGTATCCGTCAATCCATTTCCTGGACCAAGGTTGATTCAAGAGTGAATCGCCCCATCGTTTCTATCCAGTTGTCACAAGCTTGATCTTTTGAAAAGATCACACATGTCACCCACCAAGAGCTTGTTTGATGTTGGCTCTAGAAGGATTTCCATCTTCATCGTGAATATTTAACATATCACTCGGATGTTCTGGAAATACTACAAGGATAATGCGTAGGACTCTTAAAGTATACTCTTACTTTCCACGTTGTGTGAAACATTAAGTCTTCATTAATTGTGTCCTAATGAGATTTATTGATGATCTCTTGGCTCTAGACTCAATAGAGCATATTTGGTTTCTTATGCCGGAGACTAGGGAGAGGGTCTCCTTCTTCAATATCAACAATCTCTAAGAGAAAGTCGATAGATTATGTAGGTTCCCCATGAGAATGAAACAAGTCCTTTTAAGAGGAACTTGAGTAGCTTGGGAAGTTAAGTGCAGTGCGTCACTAGGTCCATGACGTCTTGTCTTCAATACCGGCGTTACCTTAGTAACCACCAGTAACATATGTATTGAACCCGGTTTCTGCTCTAAGGTTGAATAAATGGAGGGCTATTTCTTTTCACCCTTTTTTCATTCAATTTCTTTTTCATTACTAGAATCTTGTTGGGTTTATTACAGTTCTAGCTCTATCTCAGTCCGCACTCTTCCCATTTCTCACTATTCTCCTTTTTCATCATTCCTAAGGACTTCTACACTATCTAGTGGATTGTCCCTGGGTAGATCCATCCGGCTCTGGCGGGATCGTGGGAACGAATACCTAACCTAACCATCCTTATATCTCCATGCATAAAATAAATTGGTCGGTCTTTTGGTATTGTTCACTCCACCTCGAAACCAATTAAAAACCATTTGAAAATCAATCAAGGTACTTGTGATATAATATCAAAGAATTTAGTACCTAAATTGTTTTTGATATTTTAGAAATGCTCCCCCTCAACATGTGCTTCATGTGTTAGAAATTATTTTAGCACACGGAGGCAAGAGGACTTTTGAAATCTTAGATTGAGAATGAAAGATCCAATCTTTGATTAACATTTTCTAAAATAATCATCATCACTTCCCGATCTAATATTCTGTATTGAGTACTTCGGATGAAATATTTTAGGAAGGATGAGGTTTTCATTTGATTGCTCCCCCTCAATATGTGTATCGAGATACGAAAGAGTTTTGGACATATTAGAGGGAACCTGCACTTTGAGATAAATCGATCACGTTTCAATTCTTTTTGGTTTAAGATAATTGCTCTCCCTTAACATGTGCATGGAAAATTTGAAATCGTATGGCACATGTAGGGAGGAGTGCTTGTTGTTTATATTTCTAAAACCACTTGTTGAATTATCAGTTTATATCCAATTTAAATCACAAATTCTCCCCCGATCACAATTTTCAAACCCTTTGAGATTCGTGATCTCAATTGATTTAAATTTTTCGATAGCTTTTGAGGAGAAGATGTGATTGATTTTAAAACATTTAGCTGATAAGGATCAGATTTTTGAGACTTTAAACTCCAATAATCAAACATGCTTAAGTATCTTATAAAAACACAGCATTAGCCTTGGTCTGGTTTCAATTGTACAAAAATATTCCTTTTGATTTTCCAAAGGTAGACCTTGCTCGTTTACGTGCTAATTGTTTGAAAAATAACCTTTTTGTTTTGATTGAAATCATTCTCCCCCTCAATCAATGACCAAAGTTGTTGATTGAGTGAAGGAGATTTTGACAAATGATAAGTCCATATGGTTTTCAAAAATTAAGTCCGAGTTACTTTCAAAAACAATTTAGTTTTCATTAGATGACAAATATTTTAAAATCAGAGCATGATGTTTCAAAATCTAGTTAAGCATGGCTCTGTTCTTTCATTTTAAAACGGGTTACTGCCTGAAATGACAATAAACCTTCATTTTTCTCCATATATATATATATATATTTTTTGGAAAATAAAATATCTTAAAACTGATCGAACTTCATCTAAAGACCCGTGTAATTCTTCGAATGACAAATCTAAGTCCGTAGATATTATCGAAACCAGATAACATGATATAAAAAATACTTTTGGACTTTTTTGAAATTTTCTGATTTTTATGGGTTTTGAAATTTTATATTTTTCTATTTTTTTGTTGGTTTTATAATTTTGTATTTTGCTTTTCGATAGGATATTTACAAAGAATAGATGAAGAAACACCTTTACTCCTTGTCTCCCTCTTGAAGACGTTTGAGTGTCTCAGGTTGTAGGCTCTTCAAGCCAAGTCGTGGAAGGATAAACTCAAAACGTTCTCTAGGAAGAGCTTTAGTGAAGATATGCGCAGGCGATATTAGGTTCTCACAAAATATAGTTCAATCACACCTTTCTCCACTTGTTCCCTGATGAAGTGATGTCGAATGTCAATGTGCTTTCCTCTTTAATGTTGAACATTGTTGCAGCAGAGAGCAATGGCACTTCGTTATCATCTGAGAGGAACTTTGTTGACTACAAAGCCATAGTCAGATAATTGGGATCTCATCCATAAGATTTGAGCACAACACGATGACATGGCTATGTATTCAACCTATAGAGGATATAGAAGTGCTCATTTGTTTCTTTAAGACCAAACATACTAACTTATCTCCCAAAAACGAGCACCTCGGACGTACTTCAACGTGTATCTTGACACCACGCATGGTGCGCATGACGCATCTTTGTTAGTGACATATCGGTATCCCGGTACCAAAGTCCCATGTTAATGGTTCCTTGGAGATACCGAAAGACCCGTTTAACAGTTCAAGGTGCTTTTTGGTAGGCTTAGCCTGGTATCTAGCACACATGCATATAGCGAACAGAATATCAGGTCTACTGGATGTGAGGTACATCATGGATCCAATAATACTTCGGTATTTTGTTTGATCAACCATGATCCCTGAGTGGTCCTCATCCAGTTTTGTGCGCTCCACCATGGGAGTGTCAACAGGATCACAAGAATCAAATCCAATTTTCTTTATAATTTCATTATCATATTTAGATTGATTAATAAAAATGCCTCCGGGACTTTGTTTGTAATCCCAAGAAAAATGACATTTGTCCCATCATAGACATTTGAAATTTGGAGCCTATATCTTTTGAAAAACGGTAACATTCATTAGGGTCGTCGAGGCAAAAATGATATCATCAACATAAATTTGAACATGAATTAAGTGTTTGCCTGACTTTCTGGTGAACAATGTGGGATCAACGCTCCTTTCTTTGAATCCATTTGTCAATATGAACTTTGACAGTGTATCATACCATTCCCTTGGAGCTTGCTTCAAGCCGTAAAGAGCCTTCTTCAAGCGATAGACATGGGTAGGATGCTGCGATTCACAAAACTTCGGTTTGACTTACGTAAACTACTTCTTTGGTCTTCATTAAGAAAAGCATCTTTACATCCATTTGATAAACCACCATATTCAAATGGATTATGATAGCCTCAATTCGTGCAACCGGAGCAAATGATTCTTCAAAGTCAATACCCTCCTCTTGACGATATCCTTTAGCCACCAGTCTTGCCTTATTTTTCGAACATCACGTGCTCATCAAGCTTTACTTTAAAGATCCACTTGAGAGCAATGATCATAGCACAATCTGGGCTGGTACTAATTCCCATACATCAAGACGATCAAACTCATGGATTTCCTCTTGCATAGCACTAAACCATGTCCTCGGATTCTTTGTTTTGACATCTTTAGGTTCGATATTTGATAATACAGAATTGAAGAAGCACCATAAGGCATCTGTGGCAAGTTGTTTACGGTGGATACCAGAGCGAGCGGGTTCCCAATAATTTTGTCCAATGGATGATCATGTGTCCATTTTCTGAGATGTTCATGTGGTTGATGATGAGGGTGATGTAGCGAAATTTGGATCGATGAAGATGATTGGTGTTGAGAATATATTTTCAAACGGCGCATCTTCTGGAGTAGCAAAGGGGTTATCTCCATCAAAGTTAGCAGTAACATTTCCTTGATGTACACTCGTGGATTGAGGATTTGAGGATGATAATGAGTGATCTGTAGCAGCCGCTTCTTGAGATAGAGACACATAAACAATTGGGTTATCTGCGTTGATTGGATTAGGAGCCACCACGGTTGATGATGTCGAATGATCATTATCAAGTGGTTCATAGTATTCATCAAACATTGGATCAAATAGTTTCTTCAAATCTTCTCCCGATGGAGGTACATATGGAACTCGAGGTGAGGGATTCTGTACAAGAGAAGAACTAATGGGACTACTTAATGAATGTTGAAATCGCGGTCGATTAGAGGAGCCATTTGCTCGAGCGACTCATCGAGCGTGGTGAATAGTTTCTATGATATCTCGGGTTCTTTTATTGTAGATTCGGTAACCCTTCCGGTTTGGTGCATAACCAACAAAAACTCCAATGTCTGCCTTAGCTCTTAACTTTCCTAAATCTTGACCATCATTTGTTGGATAGCATAAAGCACCGAATACGAAGAGATCCGGTTTCGGTTGTGGACAAATCGTAAAGTTTTTCCATGAGTGGTGTGAATAAGGGAGCGGTTTTGGGTGTAACATGCGGTGGCAATGGCTTCTACCGAGAGAAACATTGAACCTTTGAGTATATCACATAGATCCTTGCGGCTTCGACAAGAGTTCGATTTGCCTTTCAACTACACCGTTCTATTGAAGTGGGTGGGACCTTCTTTCTTTGATGGTGATTCCAATGCTTTCGTAGAAGCGGCTTAGTTCTTTGTTCGGTTCCACAATACTTGTTTGGATAATCGACCATTTTATTGAGATGAACACAGTAGTTGTTTAATAAGTTTAACGATGACATCTGGAGTTTCATCCTTTGTCCTCAAAAACTTAACCCAAGTAAACCGAGAATAGTCATCAACCACGACTAGCACATATTTGTTCCCGTTTATGGTTTGCACTCTCATGGGTCCGCACAAATCCATATGAAGAGTATGAAGAACTTCCATAATTGAGTTTGAGGCTTGCTTGGGTTTATGGGCATATTTCTTGCTTTTTCCCAATTGGCATGCTAAACAAAGATGATCTTTCTCATATTTCAATCTGGGCAAACCTCTTACGAGGTCCTTTCTAGAAAGATCATTTATGGTTCCAAAGTTCAAATGATTGAGACGGCGATGCCATAACCATGACTTTGTTTTCGAAGCCTTTGACAGCGGTGGAGAGGACTTCATCATGTCTTCTATAGAGATGGTGTAAAGATTTGTTCCACGGATTCCCTTTAAAAGTTCAACACCATCTAGTTCTCTAACTAAGCAAGTATGTTTTCGAAAGGCCACTTCTAGATCAGAGTCACAGAATTGACCAACAGAGAACAAATTATGACCAAGACCTTCAACATAATAGACCCTGGATATTACACTGTCACCAACAACATAATCTCCGTAACCCATAATTTCCCCAAAGTGGTTGTTCCCGAATATAACAGTCCCGATGAATTTACTCATGAAGTTCATGAGCGCGGCGATCTCCGTCATATGCTTGGAATAGCCTGAGTCCAAATACCACGAAACGATTGTGCGACCTGCGGTTGAACACGACAAGTATGGATGATTTGAAAAATTTGGATCCCCATGCTAGAATGGGTTCCATTTGGTTAGTAAACGAGATTGGAGCACCCACCGAACGAGAATCAATGATATCATAGAATGGCCTAGAGCGAGGACTAGTAGTGACAGTAGATCTATTCAAAGTGTGTTCACTTTTTAAAGGTATGATTCTACCAGTGGGCATCCATTTCCTAATGGACATTGATCTAGATAATTTAGGGCACAATTCATTTAGATTGAATTCACGACGATGGGTATCTAATTATAACCTACATTACTAAATTTTCTTCTGTTGTTGGTTTCCAATGTTTTTAACCTTTTTCCACCTTGGTTTTCGACATCCTTAACCTATTCGAAATTACGGCGGTTTATTGGAGACTTAGCAACATATTTTAATTCATTCCAAGACATTCATAATAAGTACCAAAACCAAACATTAATTACATGTTTTGCACATCGTGTCGGAATTGAATTAATTACGATGCAGCTTATAGCTAATACTAGAATCAACACGATTCGTCTTATTAAACTCAAACTTATTGTTCCTAGGTGGTCTTTTACTTCCTTTCCTTGATCACTCTTAGCTTGCGAGGTCCTATCTTGCTTTGTATTGCCTGGAGGCTTTGACCGCTTGCCTTAGTGTCACTGATTACTCTGAGGGAACGATGGGAACAGTGGTTGGTTTCACTACTGCATTCTGGTCTAGAAGTCTTTGGGATCTGAAGTACTAAGAGGCATGTTGGAATCGCTCCTAACTCGTAAATGGAACGACATTAACGGGATTACAGTTTCTATCTTTATTACCTTAAACACATGGGCTTGTTATGTCAATTACCCATTGTTGTATGTGTTTGGGTATATAAACCCTTCCATACTTCCATGGAGGGTGAGTCTCATTGTGTAACCTTTCCTTTCTATAATAAAACACACATAGTTTCTCCCTTCTCTTCATACTTTCTCTCACTAACATGATGAAGATGTTCTTTCATCTTCCCAGACCTCGATTCACCATATCAACCACATATCACGATCCTACATTGGTATCGAGCAAGGTCGGTTTTTTATTTGTGGTTGATTTTGGTGATGCTTTCTTGTCAAAATATTGTCTTACAATCTGTTTTTTACAACAAAGTTTTAACCTTTCAATCATTTTTTTTGTCTAAACAGATTTATTGACAAGTTTTTATGTATCTGTTTTGGTAAAAAAGTCGTTTGGGTTACAAAAGTTTGCAATATCTGTTTTTTGTGCCAAAAAGTATCCTCGTTAACTTTTTTAGCCTATATGATTTTTTCCAATACTTGAATTTTATTAATGGTCATGTCGGTGTGGTCAAAGTGGGTCAAAAGTGCATCTTTATGCCAACTTTCTGGGTTCTGATGAATCGAACGGAAAAGTGGTCGGAGTACATCGCCGGAAAAAGTCAACATAAGGTCAAAACCCTTTTTCTACGCATAAGGAGCCTGATATTTCATATAGCTGGGTATAAAGGATTATTACAGCGTAGAGTTTTACGCATAAGCCTTTTGGTTCCTTTAAGAACCCTACGGCGTAAGGCCTTACGCGTAGAATTATTAGCCTCAAAACTTCTACGCATAAGGTCGAGAACCAACATGTTTACGCATAAGGTTCATGTTTTTCGCAGCGTAAGACCAAAAGATTAGATGGAGAAGACTATGAGATGCTGTTTGACCAACCAACAAAATACTAAACATACTCTGTGACTTCAGCTCTCACATCATTAGTCAAGCTCTACACCTTATCAAAAATCACAATGCCATATCAATTCAAACAATAACCTAACCCTAACTCAACATAACACCCTTCTATCACTCGTTCAACAACATCAAATCTATTCTATTCCCATCATCACATCAAACACTGACCATTCACAAAGACCACTCAAAAGAAATTAAAAGCGATCTCGGTCTATTTTCCTTTTGTGTAATACAAACGTACATCAAGACATTGAATGTCTCACGAAAAAGGATTAACATCATCGATCCTTGTTGAAGTATTATACTTAATATCTCGAACTAAATGAAAAGATGTATAACAAATGTGTTATAATCTATTCTTGGCTCGTTTTAAGACCATAAACAAAATATAAAACATCTGACGACCCTACCTTAGACCTCCAAAGGATCTTGATGCCACGATAATTTCTTGATTGATTGGTGCTATAGCGTATACATCAAAGGTACGGTTAACATCTGTTTGTTTTGATTTGTTGAGATCGATTATAGGAGATGAGATTTGGTGATAAGATGATCTACAGATCGGATTTGATGATTTGGTGAGAAAAAGTTGGGTGATGGGCGCATTATTACGTGTGTGCTTTAGGGTTAAAACATATGTCAAATGGGATTAGGGTTATACTTTAATACCGTTTATTAGGTGTTCAGGCATGGATCGGGTATTGTTTTATGGATCGGGTTTCTTCTTCTTTTGGGGTTTATTCTTTTGGACCGGATCAATAGTATACTAAAATTGGGTGTTAGTCTTAATTTGATGGCGTAAAAACAGAAATAGATTGAAAAAATGATATCTAGATTTTTATGTTAATGTCATAATTAACTAAAATTAAGATATCATTTCATATAAAGTAGCATTTTGGTTGTTACAATTTTCACGAGGATAAATTTTTTTTGACAAGATCGGGAAAAACCATTATCATAGTTCACCTTTACCAACTAACAAAGGCTAGTTTTGAGCATTTAACCGTAAGATGTGACTACGGCGATAATTCATTATTATTTATTTGAGGTTGAAGTGGGATATCACGGATGCGTGTACTTAGTATCTGAAGATATCGGGTTTGGTTGGATGCATGATTCTTCGAGATCCTTGTTCGAGTTTTAACCATTTCGAATGACAAAGACTTGAGTTATCTAGTTGAACCTGATGTAAGGAGTTACGTTGTTGTGCTCACAGATTATAACTATCACTTTTAAGGAGTTACGTTGTTGTGCTCAAGTGTCACACTAAGGTGTGGATAATTTGAGAAACTTTAAGTTTACCTTTTCTCGATGGAGTTAAGAAAAAGGGTTCTTCGTCTGACAATAGTGCAAGTTTAAGTCACAAGTTGGGTTATACTACTTGATCTCAAGTTCGTCATATTGGGTTTTCTGTCATAGTCACTACAAAAATTTGTCGAGAATAATGATAATGGGGTCGGTAAAGGATTGAAGAGTATACGGTAGAGAAGTCTTATATGCAATTGATTCTCACATGATATTTATGGTACTTCACAATTGTTCGATTACATGGACATACATGGTTTCGTTGTCTTCAATTCATCATCAACATACGGGGTGTATGATTCTGATTCATTAAAAAACATCGGGGAAGAGTATATAGGTGGTGTTTGCTTCCTTTGATGTTTTTGTATTTTTTGCGAAAACCCTCTCCTTTCATGAATTTCTTCAATCGAGGGAAGAAATGAGAAGATACGTGGTTCAAGCGTCTCACTTTTGGTGTTATCGTCTCTCACTTTCACGAGTTATCGTGTGTGAAGTTACCTAAATAGGATGTTGTGATGCCTCACTACGGTCATTTTATCGAAATGCTGCATATTCACAAGTGATTATTATTCGATAGACCCTAACATTCGGGGGAAGTCGTTTCATTTTGTCTTTCGTGGTTTGTTTGGTGTGAAGCATCGTGAAGATCTTGTTGATTTCTGCATGTTACCCCGAACGGATTTTCCTAATAAGTCGATTTACCTTGTGTGGTTTCTTTGCTCTACAAATTCGGCTAGCGTTAAAATTTCAAAAGTTAGAGGAAATGTTCACTACATCAAAGTTTCGTCTCTGAAGACGGTTGTCGGTTGGGGAAGCCGACTTAAGCCAAAAGGAGTGTGCAGGAGAAGGCTGCTAAAGATATCGGCATGGATTGGGGGGAAGTTAATCCAATTTATGCATATTACATCATTTGCCTACAAGTGAAGAAAGCGGTTTGTCAAGGTACAGAAAGAAGACAAAGAGCGTAAACTTTCATCATCCTTAGCACTTGAAGAGCTTATGAAGACCTTTCTTTATTTGTTTCCTATATTTGTAGAAAATGTTGTAAGTAATCCCTTATGTCCCCATTGGGGAAGATTGTTGGAATCGCTCCTAACTTCGTAAATGGAACGACATTGACGGATTCTGATTTCTATCTTTATTACCTTAAACACATGGGCTTGTTATGTCAATTACCCATTGTTGTATGTGTTTGGGTATATAAACCCCTCCATACTTCCATGGAGGGGTGAGTCTCATTTGTGTAACCTTTCCTTTCAATAATAAAACATACATAGTTTCTCCCTTCTCTTCATACTTTCTCTCACTAACATGATGAAGATGTTCTTTCATCTTCCCCGACCTCCCGATTCACCATATCAACCACATATACGATCCTAACAAGGCACATCAAAGGTCACTTGCTTGACTTTGGGCATAGAGCAAGGCATAACGACTCTATATTTCTTATAGTTATTAGGCATTCTAAAAGTTCCTGAGCTCGTTTGGCATATAAGCATGCATCCTTAATCGCACTATCAAGTGGCTTCTCTATCTTATCCTCTTCAACAATCTCACAGAGACATTCTAGACTATCCTTAAGGTACAAAAAATTTGTGTGACATGCAAGTTCATTGTTTCTAAGATGAGGGGGAATATACTTCACAGTCATAGCATATTTAGGACAAGCAGGCACCTTTGGTCTTTGTATTATCACAACTGGTGATTGGCATTTTCCCTTTTACACGACTCTTGATTCTCAATTTCATTTTGCAAAGAAGTTATCTTTTCATTGTTCTTGTCACAATGACTTTGACGATTCATATAACTTCGTTGAAATGCGGTTTAACCTTTTCATTTTCATTAGAAAGCATTCATTTTCATGTTTTAATGCATTAATGATGTTTTGAAGATGAAAACTCTAGAATATCTAAAGGAGGCATTTGAGATCACATCATTCTTTTCACTCTTTAATTGTGAAATTTGGGTTTTTAATCTTTTGACCGTGTTACAATGAGCTCGAATCGTTTTATCCGCGTTTGCTAAAAGCGCATCAAACTTCGGGAGCATCCGAGGATGTCTTGGAATTTGAGGTTTTAACATTTTCTTTTAGATGTTGATATTTTAATTGCAAAGCAAGTTGCTCAACTTCCAATTTAGAAAAATGTTTGACCAAGTTATCATGATCATCCCGTTCTATTTTCTCATACAATTTTGAATTTGTGGTCTCAAGCTCAATGACATGATCATGGGAAACTTTCAAGGCAAAGTAATTCATGAAATTGAGAAGCAGTAATAGAATAATTTGTAATAGTGTAGAACACATCCTGAGCAACACATCTAGAAATCAAGTTATCATTTAAGATGTCTTGATTTTTCTCTCAATTTCATTACTTTTTAGCTTGTTAAATTGATGAGTGTCTAAATATTCATCATTTTTATACTATTAGAATGCCAAAAACATCTGAAAACACTCAGAAACACATCAAAATGATAAAAATATCACAAACAAGTGTTTTATGTGTTTTAAATGCAAAAACATCAAAATCTGGTGAAAAACGTATCAAGTTTGCATAATTGGCAGTTTTAGTCCCCGAAGTTACAAAAGTTGTCAAAATTAGTCCCTGGTAATTCAAAATCTTGTAAAATGTCATTTAAGGTCCATGAAATTCAAAAGTTGTCAAAACAAACCCTTTAAAGTTCAAAAATTACAAAATGACAACTTTAGTCCCTAAACTTTGAAAATTGTCAAATATAGTCCTTGGTTAATTTAAAAAGTGAAAATTATCAAATATTTAACCTTGTACTATTTATAAATGGCAAAATTGGTCCTTATGAATGAAACTTTGAAGAAATTACATTTTGGCCCCTCAAGTTTCAAACTTGACAGTTTTGGTCCTTGGATTTACAAAAATGGAAAATAATCAATATGGGTCCTTGTACTATTCAAGATTTACAGGTTTAGCCCTTGTGATATGATTGGAAAAGTTTCAATATCAGCCCCTCACTTTGGCAGATTTACATGAATGGTCCTTGTTATTTAACTACAACCAGCGGATCCAATAAACCAACGGGCCCAAATCCAAATAACAGTGGACCCCAAGCCCAAAAACCCAGCGGTTTAAAAATAAAACCCGCCTAGCGTTCATCTTCTCTCCCTTTCCACCGCTACCACTCAATCCACACCACTGTTTTTCTCACCCTTTCCACCTCATCCACCTTTCCGGCTCATCCCCCTCCTATCATCACAACCTACAAGCGGTTAATGCTTCCCACCATGTAACCTTCTTGTAGCACTCTCAACTGTTTATACTTTCCTAATCACCCTAAACCCATGCCTACTTCACATATTGTCCCCTCCACCTCCACAATGCTCCAAACTTCTTTAATTGGTTAAAAGCGTCTCCAAGCAACCTTATCTCAATTTTGGCACCAAAAGCAAGTTTGATGGCTAGGATATGTTTGGCGAATCAAAGGCTGAGATTGTTGATGGGATATGATCGAGACATGTGGGGAGTTGAAACTATAAAGAAAGAGGAAGTGTCAATGGAGAAGATATCTAGAATAATTGTAAAATTAGCTTATGTCGTTTTTAATTAAATTTCAAGTTCCAGTGTTTGTTTAAGCTTTAAGCTTTGTATTTTATGTTTCAAGGTGAAAATAAAACTTTTGTAAGCAACAATTTCAGTTTCAAGTAATATCTCAATTTATGCAAAATTTTCATTATCCAAGAATCTCATTAATGGTGAATGTTGTTAATTAGTTGTTACTACGGACTCGAAGCCCACATAAGCTCCATATAAAGCTTATGCAAGCTTTTAGATACCTTAAAAACAGTTTAGTACTAAAAACACAAAAATTCACAAAAATACCAAATAAATAGTTTAAAAATAAAAAGGTTCCATGGAAGTGAAGCTTAAATTTGGAGCAGGGGTATATTTTGGATTGCCGGGTTTAGTGTTTATTTGGAAGCTCTAGGTTGTGTTTGTATGTCTTGGTTCTCAGTATCTCCTTGGAAACCAATTTGTAAGCCATTTGCTAAATTCTAGCTTTTCCTTGTTCAATTGCCATTTACGCTTTTATCTTTGCATGCTTGTTGGTATTTGATTAGTGAGATTAAAGTTTAAAATAGTTTGCTTGTTCTTTAAAACTGGTAGTTGTTAAAATCTCAATTTAAACAGTCATAATAGCATACTTATTAATCTTGAGTTTCAGTTGTTGTTGATCTTGTTGTTTAAATGTTTCATTAGTTCTAGTAATCAATATTATAAGGTGCATTATCATTTGCATGGATTGGATCAGTGAAATCCTTTGAAAAACATCAAATCAGTCACATAAAGGGGTGTTTGGTTTTACTTGTTTCCTTTGTGTTAAAGTTTGTGCAGTACTTTTGGTTTTGGTTATTCGAGTCACACTTGGTCTAAAGAACTCAAAGAAACGAGAAACTCATGCTTGTTATAGTAAAAAGTCAAAAGTACCTTAATTCTCACCTAGCTTGTTAACTGTTGGATTTTAGCTTATCATAATCACCATACTAGCTTAGAATCTGATAACCTAGCTTAATCTCATCTCAACATAGCTTATTACATCATAATTAGTAAGCAAGATTGATTTAAATCTCATAAAGTCAAACTGTTTCATAACTTGTCAAAGTCAAAATCTTGAAAAACCAGTTTTCAGGGCCATCTAGCAAGATTTTTCTTGGGTTCATTGGACCAAATCAAATGAAACTCTGGGATTAAGAAATTCAACAGGTCAAATTACTTATTATGATTTTTGTTAAATTTTAGAGATTTTCTAAAAGCTCCAAACAAGCTTATCAACTTGGGCCTAGTTGCCACCTTTCTCGAACTCGGTTGATCTTAGATTTTCTCGGTTCTTGCAGCTTGTGCCTGGGGCTCATAAGAGCTTCTCATGGTGCAGTTTTGGTTTGAGACACTCTCACCGGGTCTACTTTAGTTTACAATTTGTAGTTTTCACTTTTAGCTTATTGTGTTGCTTATTATTGTGCTTAAAGTAGCTAGCCTAAATGCTTTTTAGCTTAAAAGTCAAAATATCAAATCATGCTAACTTGCAATCCAAAGGTTGTGGTTTGTTGTTTTTAGTTGATTTAGAGTTCTTATAGCTTATTAGCTTGTGTATCAATTAGCTTATTGTAGCTTTTGGCTTATCATAAGTGCTTATTTATAAGGATTTAAGCTGCATTCCATAATCTACCACACAAGCCCATGTTTTTCTATTTTTCTTAGATTCATTAGATTAAAATAGACTTTTCTTGAAATTTTCATAATTTTCCATAACTGTTTGCTATTTTCTTAATTAAAAGCAGGTTTTAGGCATTTTAAATAGCTTTTAATACAAATAAATTAGAAAAAGTTCAAAAAAATAATTTTTCAATTTTATTAGGTTAAGATAAATATAAAAGTAATAAAAAGTATTTTTCCATAATTTTCTTAGTTTAAAAATTATTTTTTAGCATTTTAATTAGTTTTAAATAGTTTTAAATTAATAATAAATACATATAAAGTCTTAAAAATATATTTTCAGTTTTAAAATAAGTTTTATCATATTTTAGACTTTTCTAAGTTATAATTTCATTTTTCTAGGTTAATTTTGTATTTTCTTATATTTTAGTGCATTTTAAATACTCAATAAATAGTTTTTAATTAATAAAAATTAATTAAATAGTTGTAAAAATAATTTTCTTTTTCTAATAATTTTCTTTTATTATTAGGATTGTAAAAATATCATTTTCATATTTGTAGGTCTTTTATTTCAATAAAACTCGCGTTTATTTTGTCGTTTCGTATTTTTATTTAAGCGTGCGTTTTAGGATTTAGCGTTCATCATTGTAAAATAGTGATAGCGTTTATTTAATATTTTTAACTTTTAATTTCTTTTAATTTGCATTTAAGTCGCTGTAATTTGTTAATCTTTTCTTTAGGTAATTTTCCATCAATATCCTTACTGATCACTATCCTTAGTGATCATTCTATCATCTGAAGTTGTTTAAACACCAATTCATCCTCAGGTGGGACTTAACGACCGGTGAATTCCCTATATTCCTCTTATCTTCATTGCATTTGTGCTTAAGCGTTTTAAGTTCACATTACGGCCATTCACAAGTGGCCGATTGTGATTAATTAGACTTGGCTGGTTACAGATCAAATTTTGGCATTAGCGGGTGGTGTAAGCGTGTTTTAGCATTTTGATTACTTGCACATATACCACGGTTTGTAGTTTTACGTAAAAGTTATATAAATCAAAAAGTTCAATAACACTTTTCCTAAAGTGTTAAAAATCCAAAAAAATTATAAAACAACAAAACAATGGGAGCGTTTTTCTATTTTGTATTCTCTTTTAAGGTGATTCTTGAAGAGATGCGATTTGGTTAAACGAGACGATACCAAAAATATTGTCCAAAAGTTTTTGAACCCATTTGCACAAATCTTACCTACGTCTTTTCAGTGGTACTTAATATATACATAAAAATCAACCACACCGTCAAGGCGGTGCACTACCTAGCTGGGGTGCGACCATTAATAAGTTCGAACATCGATTTAAAACTTGCCTGTGTGTCACTTGTGATTTGGTGTACCTTTTTCAAAGAAGCCATTTCATTTGTGATTATTGGTTAAGTTCACTTGTGTTTTGCCTCATTTGTTTTGAAAATTGATTTTACACTTAGTGCATGCGTCGTTCTTCCAGTTCTACTAGTCCACTTTCGAACTTGGAAAGATTCCTCGTGAGCGTGAGGGGCGTTCAACTCCTTCACCGTGGCCGAGCGTCTACCACCACCACCCACCGAAATGGCGAGAAGACAAACCTATGAATGAGCTTCTCCAAGCACCCATCGAGGGTTACAGAGATGCCATTGTTGTCCCGGCCATTGTGGGCGATACCTTCACTCTCAACCGGGTTAATCCAACCCAAAGCCAATTATATGGTTTTGAGCGGGATGATCCTCATGCACACATTCGATGGTTTAACAAGATAGCATCTACCATCAAGTACAAGAATGTCCCACATCAAGCTTCTTCGTTTCCCATTCTCTCTAGAGGGACAAGCGGAATTGAGAAACAACCCCCTCGTTCCATTGAGACATGGGAAGATCTAGTTACCAAGTTTGTTAACGAATTCTATCCTCCATCCCGAACTACAAGTCTTAAGAATGAGATAATGAAATTCTCTCAGAGATTTGAGGAATCATTCGGGGAGGCATGGGATCGTTACAAAAATTGCTCATAAGTGTCCGCATCATGGTTTTACCGAGTTAATGCAAATGGATACTTTCTACAATGGTCTCGAACCGGACTAATCAAGACTCTTTGAATGCCTCGCGGTAATTTCTTGAGCAAGACCACAAAAGAAGCCTTACAAATCATTGAAAACAAGTCCCAGGTCCGTCCTTTCCGCACAAAGACATATCGCACTTCGATCTAATCTTTGACCTTCTACTTCATCTCCGTAGTACATCTAGCACCGATGCTAAGATTGATAAACTCACAGAGATATTGTTCGAGCTTTGGTTCTTGCTAACCAAAAGAAAGTCACCTTCACTCATACACCATCACATGGTGAAGTAAAGAAAGTTGAAGTTTGTGTTACTTGTGGTGGTCCTCATGCATACTACAACTGCATCGCCACCGATGGTAGTTCGTTTGAAGCAAATGCTATAGCCGGTACTTCAAATCAAGGAGGTAATCAATACCGTCCTCAGAATGATCCAAACTACCGTACTAACACTTATCGAGCACCCGGTTTTAACGGAATCTTAACCGAATCAAAATCAACCTAGAATGAACCAAGGTTATCAAAACCAAGGTAATTTCTATCTTGGACCCAATCAAGGTTTCCAACAACAAGGAAACCTTCATCAAAACAATTTCAATCGTGGGAATCAATTTCATGGGAATGTGAATCCTAATCAAGGAAATTTTCAACAACAAGGTCATAATCAAAACATCCGACCTCAGAATTTCCCTCCACATCCGGTACCATCATCGATGAGTTATTGAGCAGTTCATGAAATCCCAAGATGAAATGAAACAGGTTGTTGGTCGGTCGGATCACGATCTAGAAGTCTTTAAATGATGCGACCCTCGGTTCCGGTACTTTACCGAGCAACAACGATCGCTAACCGAGGCGATGCTAAGGCGATCACAACCCGAGAAAGTGGTTCATGGACCCTTATTCCTACTACCTCTTCTTCTTCTCTCCCGAAGGTAGTGGAAAGTGAACCTAAGACACACAATGGACCTACGACTCCAATGCCTCCTCCACTAGGAGAAATGAGTCAAGTTATCAAGGAACCTCAATAACGGAGGAATGATGTCCATCCTCGAGTTGTCCGAAACCCAAGTCTAATCCAGGAGTTGTTTTTGAACCACACGTAGCTCCTTGAAAATACCAAATCCAAATCTTCTATTCCTTATCCATCCGCGTTTGAATGAGCAAAGCTCGCGTGAAAAAGCTAGTCATAAAATGGACAAATTTTTCAAATTTTCCAAGAACTACATTTTGACATAAGCTTTGCGGATGCTATCATCTTGGTTTGCATCAACTCTCAAACACATGTTAAGCAACAAGGAAAAGCTGTTTTGAAATGGCTAAAATCCTCTTAGCGAAACTGCTGCCGGTTATCATCTGAGCTTGGAGATCTGGAAATTTCTCTTACCTTGTGTATTTCCGAGAATGGTTGAATGCTTTGCCCTAGCGATCTTGGTGCAAGCATCATCGATGCCTTATTCAATATGGAAGAAACTTTCTCTTAGGACCTTATTCCTACATGCATGACTCTCGAGCTTGCGAGATCGTTCCATATCCGTCCTCTTGGCATTCCGAGGGCATTTGTGAAAGTAGGAAAGTTCCATTTTCCGACTTACGTGGTTGTTGATTTTGATGCCGATCATCGGGTTCCTCTCATTGTTGGTGAGGATTCACGAGCGGTGCTCTCATAGATGTATTTGAGCAAGAAATCACATTGCGTGTTGGTAATGAAGCTGTCACTTTTAACCTTGATCAAACTTGAGGTACTCGCAAACTATGATTAGAAGCGGTTAACGAATAGATATCATTGATGTTGCTTGAAGAGTATCGCACTAAAGTTCTTGGTTATGATCATAATTCTTAGAGTGATAATCTCACTCATTCATCTCAACCCATCATCGCCAATTCTACTCCTTCTCTCACCCCATTTGAGGAAAGTGACTTCATCTTAGAAGAGATTGAAGCTTACTTATCTAGTGATTATGTTCCATGGGAAATTGATCACGCTCCATTGACATTGAGGGGACATACTTCTCATTGAAGTTGTTTAATGATGATCCATCATCGACCCTCACACTAGTGATTCAATTCTGTGAGATTAATCAAAATGAGATTAATATGGAGGGAGATTTTCTTCTTGAGAAGTTGTTAAATCATGACATTTCTCCTCCTCTTCCTCCCATCAAACTTCATAACAAGGAAGTTAAGTCGGTTGAGAAAGAAGAATTTCCGAGGTTGAGCTTAAGGACTTACCACCTCATCTCGAATATGCATTTCTTGAAGGTGATGATAAATTACCAGTCATTATTGCTCGAGATTTGAGTAAAGATGAAAAAATATAAAAATCTTGAAGTCACACAAGCAAGCAATTGCTTGGAAACTCTCGACATGGGGTATCAACCACGAATTTTGTACTCACAAAATCTTGATGGAGGATGACTTTAAGCCGGCATTCAACATCGAGAGAAGAGTAAATCCAAAAATCCATGATGTTATCAAACAAGAGGTTATCAAACTTCTTGATGCGGGATTGATTTATCCGATCTCGAGATAGTCCTTGGTTAGCCCAATTCACTGTGTTCCTAAAGGGTGGCATAGCTGTTGTCACGAATGAAGATAACGAGTTGATTCCAACTTCGGTTGTGAGATGGCGTGTTTGCATTGACTATCGTAAGTTGAATGGCGCCACCCGTAAGAACCATTTTCCTCTGCCCTTCATGGACCAAATGCTTGAGAGATTAGCAGGGAATGAATACTATTGTTTCCTTGATGGTTTCTCGGGTTACTTTCAGATTCCGATCCAAGGATCAAGATAAAACCACACATGCATACGGAACTTTTGCCTATATACGTATGCCTTTTGGCCTATGTAATGCTCCTGGCACGTTCCAGCGATGTATGATGGCCATTTTCCACGACATGATCGGGAAACAATGGAGGTGTTTATGGATGACTTCTCGGTCATTGGGGATTCGTTTAAAACATGTCTCTCCCATCTAGATAAAATGCTCAAACGGTGTGAAGACACCAATCTTTGTCTAAACTGGGAGAAAAGCCACTTTATGGTCAAAGAAGGCATAGTCCTTGGCCATAAGATTTCAAACAACGGGATTGAGGTCGATAGAGCAAAAGTAGATGTTATTGCTAAACTACCTCATCCTACGACCGTCAAAGGTATTAGGAGTTTTTAGGTCATCTTGGTTTCTATCGTAGATTCATTCAAGATTTTTCCAAAATCGCTCGGCCAATGACCCATCTTCTTGAAAAGGATGCTCCTTTTATCTTCTCACCCAAGTGCATAGAAGCTTTTGAAACATTGAAGAAAAGCTTCTTGGCACCATTCGTTGCTCCGGACCGGGACTTGCCTTTTGAGCTCATGTGCGATGCAAGTGATTTTGCTATGGGTGCGATCTTGGGAACGCGAAAAATAAGCATTTTCGACTATTCACTCGCAAGTAAGACTATGGTGAAGCTCAAACTCATTACACCACCACAGAAAAAGAGCTATTAGCCGTGGTATATGCATTTGAGAAATTTCGGCCATACTTAATCTTAACCAAATGCGTGGTGTATACGGATCACTTTCGGCTCTCAATATCTCTTTGCAAAACAAGATGCAAATTGCTCCGGTTGGGTTCTCCTTCTCCAAGAATTTGATATCATCATAATTGATAAAAGGGAGAACTGGCTGCGATCATCGTCCGTTAGAAAACCTCACCAAGATGTTTTCGAGAAAAAGGAAATAAATGAAACATTTCCTCGCGAGACACTCAATGCGGTTTCTTTTCGTGGAAACTCTTCTACCCCATGGTTTGTTGACTTTGCAAATTACCATGCGGTAACTTCATTGTGAAAGGGATGTCGAACCCGCGAAGAATAAATTCTTCAAGGATGTTAAACATTACTTCCGGGGCGACCCTTTCTTATTCAAGACTGTGGGATCAAGTCATCCGGCCGGTGTGTTTATGGACAAGCTCTTGACATTCTCAAAGCTTGCCATCTTTGGACCCACGGGGCCATCATAGTCCAAACTACACCGCCAAAGGTGTTTGATTCGGGTTTTATACCATATAAGGATGCCCACGATTTTGTCAAAATCTGTGGCGCTGTCAAGCGTCAGGAAATATATCTCAAAGCAATGAAATGCCACAAAATGCCATTCAAGTTTGTGAGATATTTGACATATGGGGTATTGATTTTATGGGGCCATTTCCATCTTCTCGTGGTAACAAGTACATACTCGTTAGTGTTGACTATTTGTCGAAATGGGTTGAAGCAAAAGCTTTACCTACAATGAAGTAGTTGTGAAATTTTTGAAAGCTCTTTTGCGGGTTTGGAACTCCTGCGTCTATATATCATTGATCGGTGGTACACATTTTTGTAATGACCAATTTGATCGAGTCATGCAAAAGTATGGTGTTACCGTCTATCTCTCTGCATACCACCCCCAAACAAATTGAAGGGTGGAAGTTTCGTGGTATTAAAAGAATCCTTGAAAGGGCGATGGGTGAAAATCGTGCATCCCGGTGGGATAAACGGATGGCGACTCTGGGCTTTTAGATGCGGCTTTCAAAACACCCATCGGGTGTACTCCATACAAGCTAGTGTACGGAAAGGCATGTCATTCTCCGATTGAACTAGAGCACAAGGCTTACTGGGCCTTAAAACATGCAAACTTCGATATCTGGGCCGGTGGTGATCCGCGAACGTTCAAATGAATGAATTAAATGAACTCCGTGATCAAGCATACGAGAACTCTTTGATCTACAAACAAAGACAAAGAAGATTCATGACTCTAAAATCAAGAACCGCGTTTTCAACGTCGGTGATCGAGTCCTTCTTTTCAATTCTAGATTGAAGATTTTTTCAGGAAAGCTCAAGTCCTAGTGCGGTCCATTTACTATCACTAAGGTTTATCCTTATGGCACCATTGAGTTATCTCGGCGATGGTCCCAATTTTAAAGTGAATGGTCATCGATTAAAGCACTATTTTGGAGAGGACATTCCCCCTGTGGTTGTCCCGGATTTACAAACTTTCCCCATGAACCAATAAATGCGGGGATCGAGTCAAGCTAGTGACTCGGGAATCAAAAATAGTAGCACACACCATATGGATTTTCATCCATATTTCGGTCTTCTTATCCCCTTTCTATCACCCTAGTGTGGGGTTTTTCCCATTTGTTGTATATATCAATCATTTTCTCAAAAAAAAAAAAGTATATATCAAAACAAAATAATGGCCGTAGTATTTCCCTTTTATGTTACGTGTTTGGCGCATAACCTGCGGTACTTTGAATATTGAGGGCAATATTCATTTCTAGTGGGGGGAATTCTCACGAATTTTATCATGTAATTATTCCACCCATTCCCGTTTTGGCCAAATTTTTTTGGAGTAAGTGTTTTCACTTACTCAGCAAATGGTCAGTCATGCCATGTCTAACCCACATAAGGATTGGCTAATCAGCGGCTCTTGGTAAAGATATCTCAAATCCGTTTATGGCTTGCAATTTGCCTAAAATTGTATGGTGTTCAACTCACCATATCTTTAAACTAGTGAAAAGTTGGCTAGCCGCAAGTTTATGGCTTGTGGTAAAGGAAGTTGGAAATCCATAATTGGTAATCGGCTCACCAACGATAATATTGATAATTTATCTAAGAGTTGGCTAGTCCCTTAAAGCTTACGGTAAAGACAAATCAGCTTATGATTTGCTTAAAATCATTTGGTTATCGTTGTACCAAGATTCTTACTTGAATCAAAACAATTGGCTACTCCGAGTAATGGCTTTTGGTAATGAGATAAAATCCATTAAATTTTCTCAAATCATTGCTAGGGACTAGCAATATTTTAGTGTGGGGGATTGATGAGTGTCTAAATACTCATCATTTTATCTATTAGAATGCCAAAAAACATCTGAAAACACTCAGAAACACATCAAAATGATAAAAATATCACAAACAAGTGTTTTATGTGTTTTAAATGCAAAACATCAAAATCGGTGAAAAGCGTATCAAGTTTGCATAATTGGCGCTTTTCCCCAAGTTACAAAAGTTGTCAAAATTAGTCCCTGGTAATTCAAAATCTTGTAAAATGTCATTTAAGGTCCATGAAATTCAAAAGTTGTCAAAACAAACCCTTTAAAGTTCAAAAATTACAAAATGACAACTTTAGTCCCTAAACTTTGAAAATTGTCAAATATAGTCCTTGGTTAATTTAAAAAGTGAAAATTATCAAATATTTAACCTTGTACTATTTATAAATGGCAAAATTGGTCCTTATGAATGAAACTTTGAAGAAATTACATTTTGCCCTTCGAGTTTCAAACTTGGCGGTTTGGTCCCTGGATTTACAAAATGGAAAATCAATATTGGTCCTTGTACTATTCAAGATTTACAGGTTTAGCCCATGTGATATGATTGTAAAAGTTTCAATATCACCCCTCACTTTGGCGATTTACATGAATGGTCCTTGTTATTTAACTACAACCAAGCGGATCCAATAAACCAACCGGCCCAAATCCAAATAACGGTGGCCCAACCCCAAGCCCAAAACCAACCCACACGGTTTAAAATAAAACCCGCCTAACCTGTTCATCTTCTCCCACCACGCTACCACTCAATCCACCCACCGTTTTTTTTTCACCCTTTCCACCTCATCCACCTTTCGACTCATCCCCCTCCTATCATCACAACCTACAAGGCAGTTAATGCTTCCCACCATGTAACCTTTTGTAGCACTCTCAAACACGTTTATACTTTCCTAATCACCCTAAACCCATGCCTACTTCACATATTGTCCCCTCCACCTCCACAATGCTCCAAACTTCTTTAATTGGTTTAAAAGCGTCTCAAGCAACCTTATCTCAATTTTGGCGCCAAAAGCAAGTTTGATGGCTAGGATATGTTTGATTGAATCAAAGGTTGATGGGATATGATGAGAACATGTGGGGAGTTCAGAAAAGCTATAAAGAAAGAGGATG
This sequence comes from Chrysanthemum makinoi, assembly GCA_910596185.1. Classification (NCBI taxonomy): domain Eukaryota; kingdom Viridiplantae; phylum Streptophyta; class Magnoliopsida; order Asterales; family Asteraceae; genus Chrysanthemum; species Chrysanthemum makinoi. Next base: position 280,282,495 of record OU343221.1, read on the forward strand.
TGTCAATGGAGAAGATATCTAGAATAATTGTAAAAATTAGCTTATGTCATTTTTAATTAAATTTCAAGTTCCAGTGTTTGTTTAAGCTTTAAGCTTTGTATTTTATGTTTTCAAGGTGAAATAAAACTTTTGTAAGCAACAATTTCAGTTTCAAGTAATATCTCAGTTTATGCAAAATTTTCATTATCCAAGAATCTCATTAATGGTGAATGTTGTTAATTAGTTGTTACTCTGGACTCAGAAGCCCACATAAGCTCCATATAAAGCTTATGCAAGCTTTTAGATACCTTAAAAACAGTTTAGTATTAAAAACACAAAAATTCACAAAAATACCAAATAAATAGTTTAAAAATAAAAAAGGTTCCATGGAAGTGAAGCTTAAGCTGGAGCAGGGTATATTTTGGATTGCCTTGGGTTTAGTGCTTATTTGGAAGCTCTAGGTTGTGTTTGTATGTCTTGGTTCTCAGTATCTCCTTGGAAACCAATTTGTAAGCCATTTGCTAAATTCTAGCTTTTCACTGTTCAAGTGCTCATTTCTGCTTTTATCTTTGCTTTTATGCTTGTTGGTATTTGATTAGTGAGATTAAAGTTTAAAATAGTTTGCTTGTTCTTTAAACGGTAGTTGTTAAAATCTCAATTTAAGCAGTCATAATAGCATACTTATTAATCTTGAGTTTGGTTGTTGATCTTGTTGTTTAAATGTTTCATTAGTTCTAGTAATCAATATTAATTTATCATTTGCATGGATTGGATCGATGAAATCCTTTGAAAAACATCAATCGGTCACATAAAGTGTTTGGTTTTACTTGTTTCAACGTGTTAAAGTTTGTGTAGTACTTTGGTTTGGTTATTCGAGTCACACTTGGTCTAAAGAACTCAAAGAAACCAGAGAAACACGTACTGTTATAGTAAAAGTCAAAAGTACCTTAATTCTCACCTAGCTTGTTAACTGTTGGATTTTAGCTTATCATAATCACCATACTAGCTTAGAATCTGATAACCTAGCTTAATCTCATCTCAACATAGCTTATTACATCATAATTAGTAAGCAAGATTGATTTAAATCTCATAAAAGTCAAACTTGTCAAAAGTATCTTGAAAAACCGGTTCAGGCCATCTAGCAAGATTTTTCTTGGGTTCATTCTTGGACCAAATCAAATGAAACTCTGGGATTAAGAAATTCAACTGGTCAAATTACTTATTATGATTTTTGTTAAATTTTAGAGATTTTCTAAAAGCTCCAAACAAGCTTATCAACTTGGGCCTAGTTGCCGCTCCTTGAACTCGGTTGATCTTGAGATTTTCAGTTCTTGAAGCTTTTGCACCGTGGGCTCATAAGAGCCATCATTGCGAGTTTTGGTTTAGACACTCTCACCCAGGTCTACTTTAGTTTACAATTTGTAGTTTTCACTTTTAGCTTATTGTGTTGCTTATTATTGTGCTTAAAGTAGCTAGCCTAAATCTGTTTTTAGCTTAAAAGTCAAAATATCAAATCTTATAACTTGCAATCCAGAGGTTGTGGTTTGTTGTTTTTAGTTGATTTAGAGTTCTTATAGCTTATGTAGCTTGTAGTATTTGTATCAATTTGGTAGCTTATTGTAGCTTTTGGCTTATCATAAGTGCTTATTTAGCGATTACAACTGATTCCATCTACCACACAAGCCCATTTTTTTCTATTTTTCTTAGATTCAGTAGATTAAAATAGACTTTTCTTGAAATTTTCATAATTTTCCATAATGTTATTTTTCTTAATTAAAAAGCAGTTTTAGGCATTTTAAATAGCTTTTAATACAAATAAATTAGAAAAAGTTCAAAAAATTAATTTTTCAATTTTATTAGGTTAAGATAAATATAAAAGTAATAAAAAGTATTTTTCCATAATTTTCTTAGTTTAAAAAGTATTTTTTAGCATTTTAATTAGTTTTAAATAGTTTTAAATTAATAATAAATACATATAAAGTCTTAAAAATATATTTTCAGTTTTAAAATAAGTTTTATCATATTTTAGACTTTTATAAGTTATAATTTCATTTTTCTAGGTTAATTTTGTATTTTCTTATATTTTAGTGCATTTTAAATACTCAATAAATAGTTTTTAATTAATAAAAATTAATTAAATAGTTGTAAAAATAATTTTCTTTTTCTAATAATTTTATTTTATTATTAGGATTGTAAAAATATCATTATTTCAATAAAACTCACGTTTTATTTTTAATGCGTTTACGTAATTTTATTTAAAGCGTTTAGGATTTAAACGTTCATCATTGTAAAAATAGTTTATTTAATATTTTTTTAACTTTTTAATTTCTTTTAATTTGCATTTAAGTCGCTTTAATTTGTTAATCTTTTCTTTAGGTAATTTTCCATCAATATCCTACTGATGTATCCTTAAGTCATTCTATCATCGAAGTTGTTTAAACACCAATTCATCCGTGGGACTTAACGACCGAGAATATATTCCTCGATCTTCATTGCATTTGTGCTTAAGCACGTTTTAAGTTCATTTACGGTTGGCCATTCACAAGTGGCGGCTTGTATGATTAGACTTGGTGGTTCAAAACCTGAATCAATTTTTTCATTAAACACCTTTTTCATTTCTTTAAATCTTTGTATCTATGCCCTTTTGAAAATTGTTCTTTTAGTTGTTTAAAGAAAGGCATGACCTCAGCTAAATAACACTCTTTAGTTTGCTCAAAACCCTTTCCCTTGATAATCCCTGTGGGTGTGATTCTCTTCTTACACGTTTTCTCAAAATCAACAAATAATTGATAAACTACATATAGGCCGATTAAGGTCTTGGTTTGAGTGGGAAGTTAGGGCACTAAATGCATAGGTGTATTTGGGGGATACCACGGTGGCGGAGGAAATTTCCCACTGAGAATTCTTCTCAATGAGATTATCAATTTTTTGCTTATCCAAATCTTTCTTCGAACACTTGCTTTCAGGGGTCAATTGAGTTTGAGGTTTAAACTTATTCAAGGAAATCCAATTTTACTTAGTATAATCATGGGATTTAAGCGTTATATTATTCTTTATACTAACGGATCTTTTAGTTTCTTTGCCATTTTTTCTTTCGAGGCATCTTCTAACTTTCTATCTTCTTCAGTGCCCTCAATACATGATGGTGTTTGTCTAGGCTTAAGGATCTCATGGCCATCATAGATTACCTTTTGAGTAGTTTTTGCTTTCTTACCAACCTTAGGATTGGGTTCCTCTACTAGATTAGTACTGTGCTTATCGCTTAACACTCTATGCTTATTGATCAAGTGATCAGTCTGAATGGTGTTCCCTTGTACGTACAGTTTGTTTTCAATTTTGTTTTTCAAAGTTTTTAGGTTGGAAAAGTCATTTAAAGTTTTGATTCCTTAGCATTAAATTCTTGTTTAAGTACTTTTACATTTTCTTGAAGTTCTTGTTTTTGCTTAACAGTTTTATTAAGCTTTTGTTGTTAGGAGTTTACCTCTTGTTTTAACATTTCTTCCCTAAAATTACTTTTTCTAATAACTGTACGTATTTGGTTATCCATCTCCTGCTCACGGGTAGTCAGTTCAAATTTAGCACGTTGTTCATATATGGCAACTTGTTCCTTATAGGCATTTAGTTTAGAGGTTATGGAATCATTAGGAGCACATGCAGTGTATTCATCAAAAATATAGTCATCATTGACTGCAGAAGATGCATCACTTGGTACAATTTCACTTTCATCTTGTTTCACATATTGATCATATGGGACAACATTGCTATTACCCATATTTTCAATATTTGATTCAATAATTTCAGTTGATTGTACTTTTTCGTGAATCTTTTTCCCATCAGTCTCATCGTATAACTTTAATACCTTTGATATGATCGATTCCTTGGAGGGACTGACCTGTTGTGGTGAAGGAAACTTTGGAGAAACCATTGGTGAGATACTAGCAATAAAGATGGTATGTGCAGTTGGTTCATCATCCACATCCGGTCAAATGCATCGATCACCAACTTGAAATGCATTGGGATTGTTCGACCCATACCACACTTGCGTTCATCCACATCGGCATCATAAGTTTTACAATTTCCTTGACTAGGAATAGTAATTCTTCCTCATTCAACACTCAGCTATCTTGAGCTTGCACCCGTAGCATTTTGTCCCTAAGTACTCTGCATTTTGTGGACGTTTTGGAAGAGTGCAGTTCCTTGTGATGTGTCCTTCTCCACCACAGTTGTAGCACTTGATTGGCTTTCCTTGACCCTGGGCTATGTTCCTTCCACGATTCTGATTTCCCAAATATTCTCCACCTATACCAGCATTCCCATAACCAACACCAACCCCAACATTTCCTTGCTCATTATGTAGAAGATAAGCATTCGCCTTCCACGCGTTTGGACAACTACCCTTCCATCTTTAACCGTAGCATGATTGTGAAGGTTAGAAGTAGTTCTGAGATGATTGTTGGTATGTGGGGTGAAGTTCAGGTTTTCAACCATTAGAGCCGGTTGATTGACAAGTTGTTCCGTGAATGAGTGCGAAGGCTTATAACTTGGATCCGGAATGAGTTTGTGATTACCATTCGGTAGGTATGACTTGTGATGTTTTGGTAGTTATTCCCACATTAGTGTAGAATGCAAATGAATCATTTGAAGAACTTGCATCACCGATCTTGGTATTAAACTTTTCTATGACCATTCGTTCAAATGCAGCATGCTTCTCATTTTGGAGCAAATAAGCATACAATTGCTTGTAATTGGTGTTCCTCAAACCTTTGTTCGGTTTATTGCATTGAAAAAAATTTGTGCCATTCGGGATTCATGTTGTTCACAAACTTTGAATTGAGCTAGATATTTGGCATTGTCATTTTGATGTTCCTCATATCATTCACAAGCTTATGGAATCTCACATAATATTCGTAACACTTTCCCGGTTTCATTTTAAAGTTCTCAAAGTCATCATTGAGACTCCTGATCTTCTCGGTCAATTCTGAACCGAGAGAAGCATCTTAACATTGTCCCATCGCCTTAGCTTCGATTGTTGTGATTGATCAGCTTGTAAATATCCTTAGGTAAACCTTGAAGTATAATGTTTGAAGCTCGATGTCCGCATCGTATCTCTTTTTCTCCTTATCATCAAGCTCATCATACATCTTTGGTCTATCTAGTCCCAATACCACTTGAACCATCGACGGTTTCAAGGATATCTCTGGTAGTTTCAATTTGATATGGTCCTTCATCAATTGACTTAAGTATGTTAACCCCATTTTCCTTTACTAAGTATCTATCGATTCTTTGAGCCCAAGAGTCATAGTCGGTTCTATCCAATGGGAGGGCGGTATCGGATCCTGGCTTGAACGCCATGACGGAAGAGGTGATCGTAGACATGATTTGCATTCCACGAGGTTTTACTACTTTTGATTAAACCGGGAAAATAGATTCTTTCACGGGATTTTACTAAATCAAGAGAAAACCATAAAAATGTATCACAAAAATGATAAGTCTCAATAGACAAATCACATACAATACAAATCGAACCCTTGACAAACCGCTTTAGTCAACTCGCTTCCTACTCAAATCACTTTCCTGACAAATCGCTTAAGTTGACAAAACGCTTAACAGTCAAAACGCATAATACACAAACCGCATAAGTTGACAATCGCATAGTACACAAGTACACCCACTACTTTGTCCTTGTCGTTTTGTCTCAATAGACAAACCGCTTACTAGACAAACCGCTTCACAAAAATATTACAAATCGCATACAAATGGTGACAAACCGCTTCAATAAGCGTTCATTTGTGAGACAAATCGCATAGTTTTCAAGACAAACCGCATCAAAGAAATCCTATTTGAGGGGCAAACCGCATGCATGAAACATTCAAAAACAACACTTTTCAATCCAAAAACAATCCAACCACGATGATTCAAGCCTTCCAAACCAAAACCTAAACACTTATAATGATTCTAAAGACAAAAGTACTATCAAAATTCAAACTTTAACACTAAAAATGATCCAAATAATGAAAACTACTCTAAACTCATTCAAACCCAAAAACCATATGAAAATCACTAGAAATCCAAGAACATGAAAGATGAGTGATCAAACCATGGCTCTTGATACCATTTGTAACATATTGGTTTTCATAAACACACAATCAAACACAAATATTGGGCGTATGAAATGAGTTTAGAGAGAGAAAGTGGAAGAGAGTTGGGAACTTTAGTGAGACAAAGAAAAATGATATTATGAAAAGCTCCAACCCTTTGCCTTGCTAGGCAAAGGGTATTTATAGTTACAAGCATTAACGCCCTCATTCGGCGTGGATCAGCATACATTGGTAAAGCAAGGTCCGTCCTCCACGGTGTTACAAAACTACTTACTAACACTAAATGACTACAACCTACGAGCTTTATAACAAATACATATACTTGGGTGAGACCGACTCTTCGAGATTTTCTAAATCCTAACACAAACGAAATATGCAAAATGATTTAAGTAAATGATTACCTTCCGATTTTTCTTAAAAATATCACACCGTTGGCTGCAAATCTAGAAAGTTGTCCCACCAAGACAAAGACGATCTCAGCTTTAACTGATCGCACCAGGACACATCACAGCCTCTTAAAATACAATTAATATATCAATATATTTTAACATTAAGAGTATTTTGAGCAATACACTTTTGCCAAGGTACACAATGTATCAACCAAACATTCAAGGCATTTTCGATGGGCGAAAACATCAAGAAGACATGTCGTGTGGTCGCAAACCAAATAGGTTGGCACGCCAAGTTATGGACAATCTCAGCTTTAACTGAACCCGTGTGAACTCATGACAACGTAGGTAAAAATGATTGCAGACCAAATCCAATGAAACGGATTACAGCTAAAAGAATCATAACACATGTATAACATATTTATCAAAGACGTCTCTAACACCAAAATATATAAGTATGAGGCTCAGATAGGGAATTCATCGGAAAAAAGAGGATCCATCCAGCATGGCTGCAAACCCAAGAGGTTGCCCTTGAAGTTCACCCGATCTCAGTTTTACCAAACCAGTTAACTCATCCGACCTCAAGATATTATTTTAAATATTATATAATACAAAAGCCAGGCAATGTTTGGTAAACATGTCAAGTAACATATGAATTATATATTAAATCTATAGTAAATTGTGAAAGGGTGATTATGCATTACATTCATGACATCAAGTTTTGAAGAATAGGCTCAGATAGGGTAGCAATTAGAAAAAAGCGGATGCACACGCCATGGCTGCAAGCCCGACAGGCTGCCCTGCCAAGATACGAGCAATCTCACCTTTAACCGGACCCGTTCAAACTCATCACAACCTCAAGAAATTATGCAATATACATTTACCAGAAAGACAACGACACATCCTAAGCGCGCCCAATCCAAAATGTATGCACATCCAAAGTACGCACAAACCAATTCAATAAATCCTCGTCATGGCTTCGAGTACCACATCATGGCTGCAAACACCATTCTCGTGGTCTTGCCCCGCCAAGATAAAAATTCCATCAAAAACCACATCAGTTAGTGGAAAAAAAACAGACATGGAAACACAATAAGTGACCCAGGGATGCCGAAATCAAGCCTAAGCAAATGCAGGCCATCATGAGCAAACCATTAATAAAGCAAACATCAAAACAACGCATCATAAGCAGTTGCGAAACGCGTATTCAACATGCAAAGGATGCAAACACCACTTTCTTGGTGCTACCAGGCCAAACAAATTATTGAATAAAATAGAGCATTGTCCGAATCCACCCAAGCACATGCCAACTGCCCGAGTTTAAGTCAACCTTTTTTTCCAATTATGTTATGAGGAACAGAGATGTGTAAAGAGGCAGAAAAGGAGGATACATTTGCCATGGTTGCAAGCTTAGGAAGCTCGCCCCGCCACGATGCAAATAGCCTCATGGCTGCAAGCTTCAGCGCCTAGATCCGGTCGTAAGTAAAATGCTCATTCAAGGCTCAAGATATGACTCTGAAATCATGATGCAAGCATCAACAATGAATAGCCTCATGGGCGATTTGGATTATAACAGAACCAAACGATGCGTAATGCTTCGGCCTTAAGTATCTCACTCAATCCTACACATAACAAAATCATATTTTAGAAGCAAAATTAAAAAGAATTAAATAAAGATAAAAAATAAGCAGTAACAATAATTGAAAGCAACAAAACCCAAAATTTAAAAAATATCGATCGAACGGATCGGATCAGATCATTCAATACGTCGATATAATTTTAAGCCAGACCCTCAAGAAAGCGATAAATCGAAAACCACAAACAAAAATCAAGTCGACAAGTCATCAGCTAATTTAACAGGATGTTCGATGAAAATCCACTCCGATACATATAACGATCATCCACTTCGAGTGGTGTGTGTGTAACAATAAAAAGGAAAAATCAGGTCATGATATGGGAAGAAGCTTCAAGAATAGCCAAAATCAGAAAACCCTAATTTAATAATTCAATCTTTAACCCCAAAAAATAGAATCCACAAATTCCAATAAAACCAAATCCATAACTTTTACCTGTGTTGGATGAATGATGCAAGCCGATTTGTCAATCTGATTAATTTTCTTTGGAGAGGAACCGATAATTTTTTTTTGGGCGGATTTAATTTGTGGAAGAATGTGAAAGAAGATAACGTAAGAAGTTTAGGGGTAGGAAAAGGCTTGTGTGGTTCTAGAATTATATGGAAGAAAAACCACCAATAGATGGCTGCCAACGCAACCCTCAAAAATAAAACATGAACGGTAATGTTCATAAGGTTCCCAATAAATGTAATATAGAAGAATTACCTTTCTACCTTTTCATCCAAATAAATCCAACTGTAACCACCAATGAAAACTTCAAGTCAATTTCCAAATCCATTTTGCAATTTGTTCCAGACCACCAATTGCAACTTTGGTCAAGAAACTAAAATCATAGCAATTTCTTAAAGATTGCTCAATCTCTTACACACCCAACTTTGGTCAAGACCCCCAATTTTTAGAAACAATAAACACCCAATTTCGACAACATGGAGGCATCGACGACACCAACTAATTGGAGGCAACGAAGGAAACGAGAAGAAACATACTTGCTATTTTTAAGTACATGAAAAATAAAGTAAACCAGTTTTTCATTTGATGAAGACATTTAAAGATCACAAGTGGTGCGGGACGAGTGGAGGGGTGGCAATGGATGTGGAGGTGTTTGTGGTTCCGATAGATGGACGAGCGATGGTGTTGCGGGTGAGTCCAGGTGGTAGCCGGTGATATGGTGTGTGATTAAATGAATAAGAATGAAGAGGTTTTTATTTTTATGGTTAAAAAACAATGAGGATGAAGAGGGTAGATTTGGAATGTTGTGTCCTAGATGGGGGAGCCTCCCCTTTTTACACTCTTCCACGTTTAGGATCCTTGTTTGTAATAAGCAAAAAAGAAACGGTCTAACTTTCCTAGTTCTATCTAGTTTTGTTTCTATCTAGGACATTAAGTTAAAAATAAACACGCCCTAAGACTATAAGACCGGCGGATCATGGTTGATGCATTGTTAAACTTTTGTGTTGTTCGATCAATAAGATGAATATAAATTAGTTACTTTTGATATGAAAATAAACAAATTAATAAAGAAATGTACAAATCATGTTATCGACCATTCTCAAAGTAATATAAAAAAACGTGATAGATATTTAGATATAGCCGTATGTCATAGACCACTACGAATAAACAAGTACTTTTAGAAACTTGCCTTAAAATGTTAATTGGAGGAAGAACCAGTAAAGTGTGTCGTGTATTATTTGATGTACTATTGGGTAAAAGGGATCTATCACCTTTGTAAAATATATTACTCTAAAAAACCATTAAAGAACAATGGAATGTGGCTCAACTATCACATTAATATCAAGCAACCACTTGAATTACCACTAGATCATTTATGACAGGTCATAAATGAACAACTAGCTACCAACAACTAGGACTACTAGAAAACAACATAAAATGACATGCCAAACTTATGCCAAACTTGATGTACTATTGTGAGCTGTAAGAGTGTGAGATTTTATATTGTGATAGATTATGCTTATTAAGGTATGGATTTTTTCTAACTTGTGTCTTAAAGGCACAAGTTAAGCACACTAAAAAGACACATGAAACCCATAAAAAAGTACAATTTTTGTAAATCCTTGTGTCATTTTCTGTGGGTTGTGATGTCCTCTTAGTGTGTTTAACTTGTGCCCTTAGGGCACATGTTAGACAAACCCTTAAGTTATTATTATGGCAAATCTTATAAAAGTTATTACATTTAAAGTCAATTTAAACTTTAGATATTCAATTTTATTATGATTAATTTAAAATATCAATGTTATATTTTGTGCAATATAAGATTTTTCCTTTTTTACTTTTTAAAAGTGATTATCGGTCATGTTTTGAGCCAAAATAACTTTTCAATTTTCTATTATAATGATTGAGAAGAGTTATTTTACATACCAAACTTTTTTTACATACCAAGGGACTCATCTCCATCATCCATTTAAAAAGAAATCAATAGTGAGATTAAAAGCGTTTTATTATTTCACATATTTTTATAATTTAAATATCTCTTAAGCGGATTATTAGCGAAAATATTCTGTGGTCGGCGAGCGTTTAATTATCTTCTATAGGCGGGCACTTTGATATCTTACAAAAAAGAAAATTAGTTTTTTCCACCTTTTTCACGTTTTCGTTTTTTACGTTCTTGAAATTTCAATGAAAAAATCATATATGATAAAACACTAAGTTGAATATCACATGTGATATTAGTGTAATATCACATATGATATTACACTAATATCACATGTGATATTACATATCATATATGATATTACACTACAATATCATTTAATAATATTACATATCATATATGATTTAACACTAATATCATATGTGATATTCAAATTAGTGTTTTATCATATATGATTTTCTCTATTTCAGTGCGTAAAAAAACTTTAAAAAAAGCGTGAAAATTTGAAAAAAAATTTTTTTTAGCGAAGAATATTTATATCTATAGAAAGATAATTAATGATTGTCATCTATATTTTTTTTTAGATTAACGGTTTAAAAGATAAAAAAAATGATTAAAGTGTGTTTTTAAATTGTTGGGATTATTCATCTATTCAGTAGAATCAAAAATGAAGGGTGAAGATTGATCCCTTGGTATGTAAAGAATCTTTTGTCCTCAAATGATCTTAAATTAGCACATTAATTAAGCATTTCAGTTGAAAAATGATTGATAACATTTTTCAAAAAATAATAATAATAATAAAATAACCTTACATTACACAAAAACTAATTTCATTATCTTAAATTGAGAAAAATAAAATTAAGTACGTAATATTCAAATTGACATAAAGTAAGATATTTTTTTGTACGATTAGCCTTATTATTATTATTATTATTCTTAAGCCGATGCAAGTGAAGAAAAATCAATTACTGTATCAGATTAACATATTTTCTAGATTTTCTATTAAATATATGGTGCAATTCTGAAAGAGCTTATAAATTAGTCAAATTGTACAAGTCCCAAGTTTTTTTTATCCGACAAATCCGTTACATAGAGAATTCTTGATCTCTTTCAATTCTAAAATCAAGGACTTGAATTCATGTCTTCCATATCACCATATGGTACTCACACAAAATAGCTAGCGATTAAGTAGCGAATGTTGTTTAATGAACTTTTTTATTTTATGTTTTCTTGGCAAATATTGTTTAAGAATTTTCTATAATAGATGATAATCTACAAATTATGTGTATTTGTTGTGAGATTGTAAAAAGCTATTATGTCATATTATTATATACAAACTTAAAAAGTTATTAATTTTTATTATAAACATATAAACTTTATTATATTATTTATATTTTATTATTATAACATCCAATTTAACGTTATAATATAATGTCGATTTTTTTTAGTAAAAGGATTTAATACCCTTGGCAATTTTATAACGACAAAAAACAAATAAGTACAATGAAGTGGATGGGTCCCACATCTCAGTTCAAAAAGGCAAAACAAACGTTCTTACTGTGCTTAACACCTAAACTAGCTTAAGAATGACATGCCAACTAATGAGACCTAAAAAAACCCTATTTAATTTGACCATGGAAACTAATGTCAAAAGCGTTAGCAAACTCAATTTGAGCTTCAGTCAAAAGGCAGTCATTAAAATCATCATCATCATACGGGTTTTCATCATAGGTCTCCTCCTTCCATTGCTCATATAAACTCTTCCTACTCACTCCACCTTCACTTTTAGAGATTTTTATCATACGGTTTTTTATCATAATGTCTAATTAGTGTATTTACAAAATTTATTTTCATAATTATTAATAATAGAATGTGTGTTAACTTATCTCTACTACATATAATGCATAAATGTTTTTTTCTTAATCTTTAAAAACTTAAAATGTGTAATGTTTAATCCTAAAATGCATCTTTAAAACTTAGATTTCTATATTTTATTTTTACTTTCCCACATAAAAATGTTTTCTAAAAAAGTTTTAAAATAGTTTTCTAAAAAATAGTTTTTATTTCTAAAGTTAATGTTCTTTTCTAAAGTAACCTAATCTTCACTATTTTTTTTATAGTTCATAAATTAATCACAATCATATTCTCAATCCCGATCCATATTTCAGTCTCAATTTGTGTTGCAATCTCGGATTATGATGAAGAGAGTTATCAACGTTAATTGTTAAACGTTATACGAAACACTTAGCCACAATATATATCTCAACTATAATTATTTGCCGTTAAAAATCTTTATCGCTATCTTGGAATGCTAGTTATTAAGACTTCTAAAAATAAAAGATAACAAATATATTAGGAGTTGAGATAGAGATTAGTTCAGATTTATGTTTGTATTTGTCTTTTATGATAATGCACAAAGGCGGCTTCTTTTTCATGGTTAGAAACAATTCGATTGTCGACACATTCTTCAGTTCTCTTCACTATCATTTCATTAAAAAAAAAAAAAACTTTCAACTTTCATGCAACGTATATTTGACTGAATTTTATTGAAGTTTACAAATGTTGGTCATCATTCTTTTACTATTTGATATCAAAATAAGTATAAAGTAAAAAGTAGTTTTACTATTTGGGTTTTTGGAATATAACTTTCACATGTATTAGGCATTGGAATGTGCTTTTGGGACCATAAGATAACTTAAGTACCTGCATGATATCCACTACTTAGTGACGAGAGTGATCGATGGATATTAGGTGCGTTTATCTTTTTGTAATTAAGTTTTGCGATTATAAAGATGGTTAATCATCTTTTATACAGATTTTGATATATGTTCAACCCCTCCCTCTTCCAAAAAAAAAGGATAATCAAATTAGTAGAAATTCCATTTCGACATTGATTGTTTTCCAAACTCCGCCACCTTTTAAATGCTTTATGGACATTACATTAAGTATAAGTATTATGCTGAAGCATGTGAATGATCATATGTTAGGTTAAACATGCATGTGTTTAGTTTAACCATCTTATTCAAAGACTTTAATAGGTTTTCAAAATAATGAAACTTATATGTACATTTTCAACATGCCATGGATTGAATTTTTAGGATTGAATTGGTGTTAAGAGATTCACAACTACAGTTGGATAAGATGGGTGCCTTACTTGAGGGATGTGGCAGCCTTTGTTCACCATGGTGAATTCCACGAGAGAGTCCAAAGGATCCAAACGCACCTGCCGGACTCTGAGAAGTGTAAACAAAATGTTACCTCAAACCAGGGACGGAGCCAGACATAAATATGACCGGGTGCACAAAAAATTTTGAACCATAATATAATAGAGTTAAAAAGTGGATTAAAACGAAGATTTCATTAAAATGATAAATAAATGAACATATTACCTTCTAATTAGTGATTCTACGATCTCCATAGCAAAAAGCAACTGCATACGCCTTATCATTTTTAACAAAAGTTCTTCTTTCTACATAGCACTTGAAGTTAAAGCGGTTAAAATAATCATCACCCATCCGATTATGCAAATAAGTTTTAATGAGCTTCATTTTAAACATCTTTTCAACCATAGCGGTAGCAACAACAGTAGCCAACTTAACAACCGATAAACCAAATGATGAGATGTATGCTTTCTTATCCACCATCTTCTGGTTTGGCAATACTATCCAAGTTAGCGGAATCATTATCATTAGGCATGATTTGATAATGGTCGCGGCCAGAAGAATATCGGTTGTGGATGTAGTTTGAGGTCCTTGTGAAGAATCGGTAGTGGCATTTATCTTCTCAGTATCGTCGTTATCGAGCGGAAGCTTTCTTTTTAGATAACTCCCAATCTTAGCCTACAATAAACAAACTACAAATTTTAGCCCACACATTCATATCACTATTACATGATTATTAACCTAGTGCAAGAAAGACCAAAGAATGACTTAATATCCCAAATGATTAGACTCTTAATTTCAAACAACCAATTAAAATAGGGAAAACATTAAAAGATATAATGAAACAAATGAAAAGATATATGTTACGACTTCAAGAATCGAGTTACGAACCTGTTTCATATTTGTGGTGACTTTCGGTTCAATTGTGGATTTTGCAAATTGTTAGTATTATGAATAAAACTTGTTTAATTAATAAACCTTTTCATCTTTGGACAAACTGCGCTTTAATTTATCAAACTTGTTTTATCTTTTGGCTTTATTAGAACTTTTACAAAATTTTATATTTATTTTTTAATTGTAAATATACCAATTAAATAATACTAGAGACACATTTTGATGCAGCGGGTGCATTTAAGATACATTTTGAAAAAATCTATAATTTTTTAAAAAATTAACACTATATCAAAAAAATTCATGGGGTGCACGTGCACCCGCGGGCACCCCCATGGCTCCGTCCCTGCCTCAAACTGAAACGTCCTTGTACGTGCTTAATTGCATGCTATTGAATGTATTTACAATTTCGGTTAAGCTAAATTGAATTTTTGATTATAAGGTTTGGCACAATAACATACAACGTGTGAGTATATACTTCGCAATTGCTAGCTACAGAAATTTTGCATTATGATAAGTAGGTTAAGGAAATGCCATTTCTTGTGAAACAAAATTACATTATTAGACAAATTTTATGTAAAGAGATTGTGGGTCAAGTAAGGTCAGATCTTTCAGGTGTGGTTGCTATCTGGTTTTGTAATGTTGTAGCGTGTTCGACAACTTTCAATGTACATAAATAATCGAATTTGCCATTTTATAACCAACATAGATTTTCGATTGAACCTACTTTATAAATATCATTCGGGAAAAGATTAGGCGGTAAAACTTTTCACCGAAAGTTCTACAACTTGTCTACCAGTCTATAAGGTAAAAGAGTTTACAAAAAGTACCATTTTAAACCTTTAGTAAAAGCTAGAAGATGCTGTATGCGATCTTGTGGCATCTACGATATTCATGTAATAACAAAATGTTTTGAGTGGTGACGTGATGAGATGGTGGTGACCACGTGATAAATATAGTTATATGTGTTTACTGCCGTTTAGTGAATCGTTTACAACACTTAATGTATATGTGTTAGTTGTAAGTGTTTGTTTGGGTTCAAAGTAACTTTCACGTGACATCATTATTCCCGCGTATAAAAAATCACTGCTTGTCTGCTACAGCGTCAAACACTCCCAAAGTATATGATTTTGAATCGAATTATATATTGATTGGAATAAATGAAATAAATGTTAAAGTTGTAAAAATTTGAATTAAAATAAAATAAACCCATTAAAAATATAAAAACTAAAACTCATAAAAATATATTAAAATGGATGTTGAATTAAAGAACATAAAATTTTAGAAAATATGATGAAATTAGATTATAATATAAATAAGTAGATAAAAAGATATTTTAATTTGAAAATAAAGATGAAGTTTTAGTTGAGAAGTGGCATGTCGTTTTATAATGGAGCTCATCTCAATTTTGGTGGTTAGGAGTTAGCTTAGTTTGTTAGAAGTTAGGCTGAGTTTGTTAAGAAGTGCACTGTCATCTCTGATTGAATTTCCTTATCTTAATTTTACGTCATTATAATATATCTTTCATAATAAGCAGTAAAAAGTCGAGATTTTTAAGCCCTAATTTTAGAAACTTAAATCATTATAAAGTAATATAGATATAGCACAGGTGAAATCACTTAGACTGAGGAGGTCGAGCCTGGTTAACCTTTTACCGAGTCAAGCTTAAAACGTTTAGCAAATCGAGCTGAAATAGCTTGCAAGTACTTGTTCACGAAGTAAGTCGACATAGATAATGAGTCATGTGAACTTTTCCGTCATGATTAGGTGGTCCTTGTTGCACTAAACATTTGAAAAGCAAAAAGCTTAAATAATCATCTTATATAGATTCAATAACATTTATTGATTTGTATGTTAGATAATTAGAGGCTCCTAAACAAGTTGGGTTCAACCCGTTTAGTTGCTAGAGTTAGGTTAGTTTGTTTTCTATTTAATATCCTGTAATCTTCATTATTTAGTGAGGCTGATTAATATATTTTCACTATATCTTCTGATTTATACATGGTTTCAAGAGCTAGAAAAAAAAATGTTTCGTCTGTTGGCTGTCTGAATTCGTGTGTTGGTTTGGTCCATCACTATTGTTGTTGACGAAAAGAAAATAAAAGAAAAGAAGAGTGGCGTCAGACCGGATCGACGAATCCCGAAATACCATTCCGATTAGCGGCTAGAACCTCAACCAATCCCACCAGAAAGTAGTCGGTTGCGGTTGAATGATTCGGTCCAATCGGTTTTGTCGGTTCGGTCCTTCGCTTGCTTTTCTCGGTTTTTCGAATCGGACCCAGTCGAACGAGGAAAACTAGAAACGAGTCGACCGAGTTGCGGTCGGTCGGATTCGATCGAATCGATTCCGTGGTTGGAAGCGGTGTCGGTTTTCGATGGGATGCTCACAGAAAAGTATGCTTGTCCTTGATGCCGAATTGTAGGATATAAAGTATGTTAATTTGATTGTATTGGTATTGTTATTGGTATTTGCATCTGTAAAAATGGTATCAAAACAACTAAAACACAAGGCGTAATCACCCAACAAACCACCTCTTAGTGATCAAACTTTTATTATAACAATATACACTGAAAGCTTGTTCCCAACACGGATGCAAGCATACAATACAAAAGAAAAGAGATAGTCCCTCTATAAGGTGCCATCATACAAACTCACACGCTAAACCAAACTGTTAAGATCAAGATGATCTTAATCAACTAAACAATAAACCCAGTGAAACAATGAAACCAAGATCAAGTATCAACATAACCCAATCGCCAGAGAGAAAGACAGAGATGAAACTTGTATGTGAAAAAACTGAGAAACCCTAGGAGAGATATCTCCTTATATAGCCTGAGAAGTTACACTTCAATCCCTGCACAATACAAACTAACAAAACAAGACAGAAACTTAATATATTTCCAATTAAGCCCTTATACTTTCATAAGATTGATGTACTTCCACACCCTTCCTCAATCTCATGAAAGAAATAAGTTCAACATACCCAGTTTCTTTACCAAAAAACCATGTTGCATTGATCCAAGACCTTTTGTTAGAATATCAGCAAGTTGATTTTTAGAATCAACATTCACTGTCTTGATTAAACCAGAAGTTTTCTCTAACAAGATGAACATCAATATCAAAATGCTTAATTTTTTCATGCATGACAGGGTTTGCAGCAATCAATTCTGATCTATTATCACAACATAAACTAACTGGTAATAACCCAGTTTCACCCAAATCCTCCAACACTTTCAAAATCCACATAACTTCACAAGTTACAGAAGCCATACTTCTATATTCTGCCTTAGAAGAAGATTTGGATAAAGTAGCTTGTTTTTTGCTTTTCCAAGAAACAAGGTTACCATTCACAAAAACACAGTAACACGAAGCAGAGACCTAGTAACACGACATTTAGCCCAATCAGAATCAGAATAAGCAATAAACCAAACTTTTTCTCAGATTTAATAAATCCTATACCATTTCCAGGAGCAAGTTTCAAGTATTTCAACACTCTTAAACCAAGACTCATATAAGACTGTAAAGGAGCATGCATGTATTGACTCAAGCATTTAACAACATATGAAATATCAGGTCTGGTCATAGTTAAGTATATAAGCTTTCCTACCAATTAATGATAACCAGTAATAGTTTTTAAGAGCTTATCAGTATCACTTTCCTTATGTACCAAGACATAATTTTCAGGTAAAGGAGTCATAACTGGTCTACATGCAAGTAACCCATAATCATTTAACAACTCAAGACAATACTTCCTTTGATTCAAACACAACCTAGTTTTAGTTTTCAAAACTTCAATTCCCAGAAAAAAACTTTAACTCACCCAAGTCCTTTATTTTAAACTTAGTTTTTAAAAACTGTTTCACTTTTTCAATTTCTTCAATATCATTACCAGTAATAATCAAATCATCCACATATACTAAAAGAAACACAACTATTTTACCATTTCTTTTAATAAAGAATGAGTGATCATTTTTTGATTGAACAAATTTTGCTTCAAACAAAGCTTCAGACAATTTGTGATTCCATTGTCTAGGAGCTTGTTTAAGCCTATACAAAGATTTTTTCAATCTGCATACCTTATTTTCACCTTTAGTAGAATATCCAGGTGGAGGAAGCATATACACTTCCTCATTAAGGTCACCATAAAGAAATGCATTATTAACATCCATTTGATAAACACACCAATCATATTTAATAGCAATGCTCAACAAACATCTAACAGTACCAATTCTCACAACATGACTAAAGGCCTCCTCATAATCAATACCCTATTTCTGACCATAACCCTGAGCAACAAGTCTAGCCTTCTATCTTTCAACCTCATCAGTAGATTTATACTTAATTTTCCAAACCCATTTGCTACCTACAGGCTTTTTACCAACAGGTAGTTCAGTTTCTTCCCAATTACTATTCTCATGTAAATCATAAATTTCCTCATTCATAGCGTTAACCCATTTAGGATCTCTACTAGCTTCATCATCACTACTAGGCTCAATGGTCTTATTCAAATTAGACACAAAACAACAATTTTCAGCACTTAAAACAGCATAATTAACATACTTATTCAATCCATATTTAACCTTAGTGTCTAACACATAATCATTCAATCTTTCAGGCAACTTAGAAGATCTAGAAGACCTTCTATGACTAACAGACCCTTCCTCAATTTGATTTTGCAAAACATTTTGAAACCTATTATCATCAGATAAATTTGGACCAACATTTCCTCGAACTTGTATTATCATCTAAAGGAGTTGCAGAATGCACATCATCTCCAGATGGTAGAAAACTATCATAATTATGTATCTGTTCTACATTTACATTATGATCTCTGTTTGCCACAACATCTGGTTGATGGGTCCTACCATCTCTACCTAGATGTTGCTTCCTTCACACTATCATCATTGGGTAGGACGAGGAGTCTTGGGTTTTGATACATATTCAGAATCAACAAAATCAAAAAAGTTTAAGTTTGAAACTTCTAAGTCTTCTTTAAAAACATCATTCTGATTCATTTTATATGGAAAGATAGTTTCATAAAACTTAACATCTCTTGAATACAAAACACTTCTATTTTAAAGACTTAGAAGCTTATAAGCTTTCTTTCCTGCAGCATATCCAATTAAAACACATTTTTAGACTTTTTAGAAAACCTATCGACCACTTTGACAATAGCGACAAAACAGTTGAAACTCCTAAGATGAGACAAATTAGGTTACGTATATAGACTAGAGAAAAGGGTGACTTACCCTTTAAAACAGAGGAAGGAAGCACTAATCAAATAAGTAGCAGTAAGAACACATTCAGCCAATAAACAAGAGAATCCCCACGAAACATAAGACTTTTAGCAATATTTAGCGATGTCTATGTTTCCTTCATTATACCATTCTGGGGTGTATATGCACAAGTAGTTTGATGAATAATACCCAATTTAAAAAAAATCGACATTACGGTATTCAAAAACTCTGTACCATTATCAGATCTTATCATTTTAATCTTTTTATTAAACTGAGTAAGAACCAGATTATTAAAACTTACAAACATTGAAAACACTTCATCTTTTGTTTTAAGCATATACACCCAGACAGACCTACTATAGTCATCCACAACAGTTAAGAAATATCTAAACCCTTCCCTGCTAACCACTTTATAAGGACCCCAAACATCAAGATGTATTAGTTGTCCAAAAACCAAAGATTTTTTTTCACTTAAAGGAAAAGAATCCCTTGTTTGTTTTGCCTTATGGCAAACCTCACAAGGACCTTCATGATCAACATTAGTCAAATTTAAAGATTGTTTAAGCATTTTCAAACTTGATTAGCAGGATGTCCAAGCCTATTGTGCCAGGCCTCTTTAGAAACATGACAAGCAAAAAACTCACTTTGATTAACCACAGCAGACTTATCACAA
Source organism: Chrysanthemum makinoi (assembly GCA_910596185.1). NCBI lineage: Eukaryota > Viridiplantae > Streptophyta > Magnoliopsida > Asterales > Asteraceae > Chrysanthemum > Chrysanthemum makinoi. Next base: position 280,302,947 of record OU343221.1, read on the forward strand.
TATCTATCAAACAGATACAAACCACCAAACTCACTACCAGTCCCCAGAACAATTTGTTTTTTCAAATCCTGAATATAGCATTTAGTCTCATCAAACCCAACAGTCAACTTACTGTCTTTAATCATTTTATGCACAGATAACAGACTAACACAATATTCACGCACAACTAACACATCAAACAAAACAACATTCTTACTAAGTCTCAGATTACCAACATGAGTAATCTTAGCAAGGGTACCATTAGGATGGCCAACAGTTAAATTCAAATCATATATATCAAGTAAGCCAAACATCTTATCAGTATTATTAGTCATATCTTTGATTAACCCTGAATCTATGATCCATCCCAAATGATAAGAAACACCCCCATTTATCTTAGCATAAAAAAGCAGATAGAAGTTCGATTAAAAACATTGGTTAAAGAAGGAACAAGAATCACTACGCCATACTAGCATGAGCAGATAGAACGGAGTTTTATCATTCAAAAGATTCATCAACATCATAACCACGCTCATTAGTGAAGATACAGATACCAATGTTTTAACATCACCACTCACATTAGGCATACCCTTAACCTCAGCATTATTACTTTTACCATTATTAAAACCATTTGCAGGTTTCAAATTAGGATTCTTTTTAAACCCAAGAGGATAACCAATTAGTTGAAAACATCTTTCAATAGTATGCCTGATGTGCTACGTGTGTACAAGTTTTAAATTTATAAAAGGTGAATTACCAATATTACCAATAACACATGACAGTATACACAAGTACGTTATAGCAAGATTATGAAGGTAAGTCGGGATGGTTGCATGATTTGAGTGAATCTAAGATCAAGTTTGAATCAACAGAGTCTATCCAAAACATATAACAAAGCAAATAGATAGAATGAAATTCAGATGATTAAAAACAACACTTGCTTAAACTAGTTTCATATCATAGATTAATGTGATTGTGTTAACCTCTTAACATGTTGGTTATGATAATTAGTTGGTAGACTAATCTATTGTTCTTACAAGTTAAACCTTCGTCAAGATTTTAGTTCATAAAAACAAGCATTACGTTTAACCAATCAATTCAAGATCAATTCAAGTTTTATAAGTCTACATACATAAACTTAAACACAAAAACATCCACTTGTTTCATCAAATTGCTTAAGAAATGGTCAATACAAAAGGTAACGGATCATAGACAAAAGGCTACAATTGATTCTCAACAACTAATCTTACGACCTTTTAGATGTTTTCAACCAATCCAATTTGATAATCAAAATGCGTTTCTATTACAACCACACCTTAGTTCCTTTGTATAATCAAGAATAATGGGTAAAACAATCATCCATAGACAAAATGGTTATGACTAGTTGAATAACAATAAGTTCTTTCGACCTCTACGATTACTATCAACTAATCAAACTTGATTAACAAATGTCACTATGAAACTTAAGCACAATTGGATCTTAGAATCAACTTGAAATTGAATTAAAACATGTTAACACAATCACTAACTAATCATATGATAATCAACATCATTTAAGCAAGTATATAAAGAAACTAGCCACTCATAGCAAACATGAACATAAACTCAGAACTTTGAACATTAGAAAACATGATTAAAAGTCTTACAATGCTTGGAACAAGATTATAAATGGTGAAGTAATGATTCCTAAAGTATTGGGGTAGACTTCTTGGTGATTTGGCCTCCAAATGTGGAACCAGGAACTCAAACTTCGGACTTCTAAGGACGAATTTGAGAGCTTAAAGCTTTGTTTGATGAGTAGAGATTTGTATTTTAAGTGTGTGTCTCATATGCTCACAAATGGCCTCTATTTATACTAATTCCAAAGCCTAGGGTATTAATTGCTGAACTTGGCCTCCAAGGGGAAGGGACTAGAATACAGAAGAACCTAGAATCGTTTGGATGCAAAGGGAAACCTAGTGATGAAGATTTGGCGATCGGCTTCTCCAACCGGATCGGTTATATGACCAACCGATCGGTTGGTATTCTAAAGAACCAACCGTTCCGGTTTGGTGGCGACGAGCGGTTAGTGATGGTCATTTGGCATTTACGGTCAATTTCGATCCGGTTACACTTGTAACCTATCGGTTGGATTTCTGAATTCTGAAAACTTGATCTTTTCATTTCTTTATCTTGTAGAACTTGGTTCTTCAATCACTATGGTCTTCAAAGGTCCTTGAGATCTTGATTTAGGCTTTGACGGGAATATTTTTTACTTTACTTTCGTTTCCCCGCGGTTATAAACACTAGTAAAACATCTTTTGATGCGTTTAAGCACTATAATCATGTAAATATAACCAAATAACCTATATAAAAGCACACATAATGCTACTAAAACATGCACAATCGGCGTTATCAAATTCCCCCACACTTAAACTTTGCTTGCCCTCAAGCAAATCTAGGAAAACATCCATCGGTCCAAGATCGTGATTATAAAAAATGTGATGCAAATCAACCAAGTATAAATACGAGAGAAGATTCATCAATTATGCTTTATAAAGATGAAACATCAAGATGTTTGACAATATCCAATGATTTTCTTGCATGATTAACATTTCAAAACACCTCACGAAAAGGAACGAAATATAATTCACTCGATCACTCATTTTTAGTGGAGTAACAAGATAAATCACACTCATTGCTCAGTCATGATTAGATTATTACCATAAGCTAGTACAAGAAAAAAAACTCCACCGATGTGGCGTGAGCACCAAGTAAAAACATCTAAAGAGGACTTTTATTCGGGTTGTAATGATATGGCTAAGGGTTAAGGGTATGGATAAGGCATGGGAACGTATATGAAATGGGTGTTAAAAGAAAAATGAAATCAAGTCTAATACCCGTGTTGCTAGCTACCAAACATTCCACGAACCAAATAAATGATTGTAGCTTCAATATTTTTTTCTTTTCCGCTTTCCACAGCTTTTTGCTTTGCCATGACAATTGTTCTTCGATCATAGCACATTGGCTATTATTTTCATACTTTCAAAACATTTTTTTTTAACATAACATAATGCATGGCTCAATCAATCTCACAGGATGTGGTACTCATAATCATTTGAACAATCTTCACTTTCCAGGCGACTAGCAACCAACCGTTTAGACATTGATACGGGGTAGGCTAAGGTTTAAAGTGTAAAATCTTTTGTATTTTCTGGGTGAAGCAAAAATGAAAAGGATGGCTCGAGGGGTAACTAGGGGTATCTAGTGCTAAAAATGAGCACTACAAATGGGTCCATGTGGTTGGTTAACTAACCAATGCGGATAGCTAATATATCATTAGATGTAAAATGGAAGGCCATTTGGGTTAAATCCTAAGGTGCCTCTTTATCACACAATTCACTTATATGCATACGAATGCAATCTCAACTGTGATGCAGTAATGATTTACAAGAACAAGTTCTAGAATAAATAAAATCACCAGGCACTCATAGCAAAAGATCCAAGCATAAAAGATGTATGATGTTTATGAAATAGGCTCAAATCCTCACAATTTAGTGAAAAAGGGGTATAATATGTGCTAGAAAATGTTTATCGATCCCATAATGGATTGCAATAGTAATCGGAACACATCTCGAAGTTTCAAATATTACCGGTTTACCGGTGGTTTGATCCAGTTATTATAATAGATAATCCTAAAAGTGTGAAAACAACTAGATCACAAGGGCAAACAAAATTTAAAATTTAAGCATGAAAACTCTAATTTTTCCTATTCACCCCACCACACTTAAGTTAGACATTGTCCTCAATAAAAAGCGACAAAAGTATAGAAATAGGGAAAATAGAGATGAAACCGATATATGTCAACGAGTTTATCGACTTAAAATTCTTTTCTTCATTCCTAGCGTCCATATGGAGAAATCATTACACGCACACAATCTTATAAACAAGAAAAGGTTTTATTAAAGGTGGCACCCCACAAAGTTCAACCAAAGGTTAAAACTTTGAGCGAAAATCAAACTTGCAGGTTGCCTCGAAGCTTGTTTTATTAGAGTCATCGGACGACCGAATCTTCCCAATTCACTTGGCCAAAGATGCAGCGAACATTTTGAAAGTTCGAGGATGTACATGAATTCACCGGTAGCTTCAATATCGTCCCAGACGAACTTCGTGATGGTTTCCATGGAACAATTTGTGTTCTTCACGGAAATGGTGCTACAAAGGTGATAGTTTGAATTCATTTTCGGGCTGTTGCAACGAAACTTCATTCGTTTGCTCTTTGTCGTAATATAACTTGATTCGATGCCCATTAACAATGAAACTTCCACCCTGTTTGTCATAGAGTTTGACATACCCAGATGGATATCCATGTTTAACGATATATGGTCAAAACCATTTTGGTTGTAATTTAGGAGCTTTGAATTTAAATTTCATGTTGAAAAGCAGAACTTTATCTCCGACTTTGAATTCTTTCGAACTCGTAGCTTTTTATCGTGATAAGCTTTTGTTCTAGCTTTATACAGTTTGGAATTCTCATAAGCTCGGAGTCTTAATTCATCGAGTTCGTGGAATTGCAGGAATCTCTTTTCTCCAGCTCTTTTGAGATCGGTGTTACGGTTTCGAGCCCAATAAGCATGATGTTCAACTTCAAGCGGCAAATGACAAGTCTTTCCATACAAGAGTGCGTAAGGATTTGTGCCAATTGGAGTTTTATAAGCCGTGCGAAATGCCCAGCATCGTCGAAGCTTCTTTACCCACATGAAGGATTGTCCTTGCTGTTTTCTCTAGTATTCTTTTGAGAGCTCTATTGGTATTTTCAACTTGACCTTTGGTTTGTGGATGATAGGTAGCCTCTCGAATCGGTGATGAACTCCATATCTTTTCATGGTTTTCTCCATTTGTTGGTAAATGGGTTCCTCGATGCTTATCAAGGCCTTGGAATTCCATATGGCGAAAAGCTTTTGAGGAAATTAACTACGACACGAGCCGTTTGTTGGTAAAGCCGACTTCGCCCATTTGGATACATAATCTATAGCAGCGAGAATGTATTCAATTTGTGGGATTTAGGAAAGGTCCCATGAAATCTATTCCTCAAATATCGAATATTTCACACCTATTGAATGCTTGTTAATGGCAATTCATATCTTCGAGAGAGATTGGTGGTCCTTTGGCAAGCGTCACAATTTTGAACAAGTGTGTGTGCTTCTTTGAATATTGTTGGCCAATAGAATCCAGCATCAAAAACTTTTTTAGATGTGGTGGAAGGACCATAATGTCCCTCAGTTGGGCAATGATGACATTCGTCAAAATCTTGCGGGGTTTGGAACCGAAACACATCTTGGATCATTCGGTCGACACATTTTGAAAAGATATGGCTCTTCCCAAAAATAGTATTTAAGTTCGGAAAAGAATTTGCTTCTTTGAGCATGAGTTAGACCTTTTAGAATTCCTCTGCGAGTAGTTCGCAAAGTCAGACAAACCAAGGATCGTCAGTTCCATCGATGGTCATGAGAGTTTCATCAGGAAAATAATCATCGATTTCCTCTTCTTTTAACTCCTCAAGATCGGGATTTTCAAGGCGAGATAGGTGATGAAAGCATTACCTGCTCTTATCTTTGATTACGATGATGTCAAATTCTTGGAGTGGCAAAATCCATCGAATAAGACGTGGTTTAGCATCTTGCTTGGTGAACAGATACTTGAGTGTTGAATGATCGGTGAAAACTGTTTTTGAGAGCCCGAGGTATGATCGAATTTGTCGAATCGCGAAAGCGACGGCCAATAATTCTTTTCGGTGGTATAATTTTGTTGAGCACTATTTAGTGTTGCTAGCAAAATATATAGGCCGAAAGTGTTTTCCTTCACGTTGGCCTAAGGCGGCTCCAACGGCAAAATAAACTGCGTCGCGCGCATAAGTTAAGGGTAGTGACCAATTAGGTGAAACCATGATAGACAGTAAGTTGAGATTTCGGTGTTTGAAAGCTTTTATGCAATCGGCGTTGAAGTTAAAGATAGATTCTTTCTCAAGAAGTTTTGTCATCGGACGAGATATTTTTGAAAAATCTTTGATAAATCGGCGGTAAAACCAGCATGTCCTAAAAAACTTCTAACGGCTTTGACGTTAGTTGGTGGTGAAGTTTGAGATGACATCGACCTTTGCTTTCTACTTCCATTCCTGCCTTTGGAGATTTTGTGGCCAAGCACAATTCCCGGTTACCATAAAGTGACATTTTCCCGATTAAGGACAAGATGTGCGGAACGCCTTTCGAGCATTTTATCGAGATTAGAAAGACAAGCTTCAAATGAGTCTCCGAAGACTAAAAATTCATCCATGAAAACTTCCATGGAGGTTTCTAGCATGTCTTGGAATATGGCGATCATACACCTTTGAAAGGTCGCAGGTGCATTGCAAAGACCAAAATCATACGTACGTATGAGGTTCCAAAAGGACAAGTAAAAGTGGTCTTTTCTTGATCGTTAGGATCGATAGGAATTTGGAAATATCCTAAAACTCCGTCGAGAAAACAAAAGAATTTATTTCTGCCGGTCTTTCAAGCATTTGATCCATGAGCGAGTGGAAAGTGATCTTTTGGTGGCTTTGTTTAACTACGATAGTCAATACAAGCAGCCAACGGTGATTCTAGTTGGAACTAGTTCATTTCGTTCATTAGTCACAACCGTCATTCCTCCTTTCTTGGGAACCGGTGAGCAGGGACTAACCCAAGGGCTATCCTCAATTGGGTAAATGATTCCGGCATCGAGAAGTTTTATGATTTCCTTTTTAACAACTTATTTCATGTTGGGATTGAGTCGGCGTTGACGTTACCACATGTTTAATCCGTCTTCAAAATTGATTTTGTGTTTGCGAAATTAGGACTAATTCACGGGATGTCGGATGTTTTCCAAGCTTGTTTGTGATTTTGAGACGAAAACTAAACTTTCTTTCTCACTATCCTCGAATGAAGATATGACTTTTGGAAGAAGTGAGTTTTCCTCCAAGTAAGCATATTCAAGATGATTTGGGAGAGGTTTGAGTTCGAGATCTATGGGTGGTTCTTCGATAGAGGATTTAATTAGCATCTCGTCATTGAAAGTTATTTCTTCAAAATTTTCTTCCTCTTCCTCCATTTCTTCTTATTACGAGTTATCTCCAATTCTACTTTCATGAAATCATCAAACTCTTTGTCAAAGTCTGTTTCATTGATTTTTTCGTAGTAGTCATGAATGGGTCGGATTCGTTAAGTAATCGTCCAATTCTTCATCGATGACTTCATCAATAATATCGATGTTAAAACAAGTGTCATCCTGAATTTGGGTAGCACATCGCTTTATTGATTAGAAAAGTGATTCGATCTTCCCCAACTCCAAGGTTGAGTTCTTTTCCTTTCACTTTGATGATTGCATTTAGGAAAGGTCTTCCTAAGATGAGTGAACCTTTACTATCTTCTTCCATTTCCAAGATCACAAAGTCCACAGGGAAAATGAATTTACCGACTTGAACAAGCATATTCTGCAATACCGGGATATTGATAGGAATGATTTGCTGCGAATGCTCATTTTGTTGGTTTGTTGTTGCACAACTTGGAATACTGCGAATAAGGCATCAAATTGATACTAGCGCCAAGATCGCCAAAGCATCACATTTAACATTATTCGAAAGTACATGGAATAAGAAAGCGGGATCTCAGAGCTTTGGTGGGATCTTGTTTTGGACAATAGTGAGCATTCTTAGTTAAGGAAAGTAGGCGATATTTGCTCAAGCTTGCTTTTGTTATTAAGAAGTTCTTTCAAAAATTTCCGTAATTGGGCATTAGGCTATGACATCAGAGAGGAACATTAAGTCTAACCTCTTTGATTATTTCAATGAACTTCTTATAACGCTCTTCCATCTTTTCTTTCTTGACGTTAAGGATAAGGAATTTTTGGTGTATCGCCTGGCGGATGGAATGTTTTTCTTTTTGTGGTTTGAGTTGTGTTTGGTTCCTTGGTTTCATCCTCACTCAATGGTGGCAGGAGTGTTTTCATTAGGATTTGGTGGTGGATCGTCGAGACCACTTCTTGTGAAAACGGCATTGATATGCTCATTTCTTGTTTGTGGTGGATGGTACGTCTTATCATTTGATGGTTTTGGATTGGGTATTACTTGGCAATGAACGATGGTGCTAGAGGAATGTTGGTGGAAAGTCACGCCAAACTTGTTTTCATGATCTTGGATAGATGCTTGATGATTTTTCTGTCCTTGCTCAACTTTGGCTTTGAGATTGAAAAATTGATTTTTGATAAAATCATTTGCGATTTTTGAGCGACTAAATTCTCTCATGGTTTTCTCGAATTCGGTTTCTTCCATCTTTTTGCTGGGGTTTTGTGGTGGTGGATCGTCGGTTAAGTGGTTGAGAATCATTTGTCATCCCTTGGTCGGCGATCTTGCCAATTTCGAATTCGACCATAATAATTACTACGATATCCTCCTCCACGGTATCTTCCTTGAGCGTAACTTGCTTCTCCTTCCTTCGGTCCACCCATAGGCTTATCGTCGCTTTCGGACAATGGATGATTTCCTCCACAATTGTTGCATCCGTTTCGCATTTCCTTCATTTCATCTTTGATATCTTTGTATTGCGAGTCGATTTTTGAGGTTAACGCTTCCATCTTCTCCATGAGTTTTGAAGTATCGGTGTTTTCGACAAAAGCAATAGTTTTTGGAGGAGGTTTAGTTTTGGAATCTTTGGACCAATCACGTTTGAGAAGTACTTCGATCTTGAGCAATTGATGTGCATCGTTGGGAGTCTTATAAAGAAAAATTAATCGGCATCAAGGATGCCTTGAGAGATTTCATCTAGTCCATGGTAAAAGATTTGGATAATGGTTCCTTTAGATAGTCCATGTCCATGGCAACTATGAAGCAAATCTTTCATTCGAAGCCAAGCATTGACAAGTGATTCATTTAGGTTTTGGGTAAAAGCATGAATTTCTCCCATTAATCGATCAAACATGGCAGGTGGAAAGAATCGGCTTACAAAAGCACCATCTCCTCCCAGTATTCTTGATTCTGGGGTTAATTCATTGTACCATACTTTATCTCGGCGAGTGATGACGGGAAAATTTTAAGTTTGATGGCATTGACATCGGTGTGTCGCCATGGAACATGCCGAAATTCGATGAATTTGGCAATGTGCTGTCTTGAGGATCGGCCAGCGCCGCGGCCATCGAATGGCGGTCTTTGATCATAGAAAGGTGATGTCCCTTCACGGTGAAGTTGTCACCAAGATTGACAACAATAGCACTTCCGGTTGGTGCTCTTTCGGTTGGTTCCCACATGGGTTGATCGTCCGGCATGGGAAAAGGTAAATTGGTGAAAGGGTTGTAAACAACTTTGGCTTCTACGAGGTTATCAAATGGTGGGTTTGGTACTCTTGGTACACGATTTTCCAATGGTATGGCGTTCTTCTTCTTAGAATCAAGCGTTCGGGGTTGGTAAGGGGTGTAATTGGTTCTATTCCCTTTGCGAGTGTTCATACAATGTCCTAGAGAATCCGGGCAATATTTAAACACCACGGACAAACAAGCAATTTTTTCGGTCGAGGTTGGGTACCGGATCGGTTCGCGGATTGCGACGATCGGCTAAACCGATTGAGTTATGGATAAAATCGTAAGATTCGGTTTAATGACAACGCCGGATCGGTTAAGAAAAATTTTGGTTGAATCGGTGAGGAAATTCAAAAACTTGAAAACAATCAAATCCCGTGGCCAAAAACTTGATGTGATACGTGTGTACAAGTTTTAAATTTATAAAAGGTGAATTACCAATATTACCAATAACACATACGAGCAAGTATACTCGTCGGTTATAGCAAGATTATGAAGGTAAGGAGATAGGGATGGATTGTGAGGATTGGCGAAATGTAAACACAAGTTTGACTCAACAGAGTCTATCCAAAACATATAACAAAGCAAATAGATATAATGAAATTCAGATGATTAAAAACTACACTTGCTTAAACTAGTTTCATATCATAGATTAATGTGATTGTGTTAACCTCTTAACATGTTGGTTATGATAATTAGTTGGTGGACTAATTGTTGATCCCAGTTGAGCAAACGATCTAATATAGAAACTGACTTAGAATAACAACTTATTAAGTATTATGCGGAATTTAACACTTAATCTTAAGAAGAACAGTTAACATTCAACACCTCAATATTATTAATACGAATACTCTTACAGTATTAGGGTTTTGCAACCTTGAAGTGTATCGACCTTAGATATAAAACTTAATTATCTCTAACCTAACAGAACCTCCTTTTATAAATAAGAGTCCTATACATAATATAATACGTAACCTACAAGATAAATATCTTTTCCATATTTATCTAATACAATAAACTAACCGACTATACAAAACACTAGCAGTGGTTACAATATATCATCCGTGGTTACACATTACTACTGCTCATGCGTTATCTTCATCCGTGGTTACATTCTTACGTAAATGGTTATATCAAACATGTCAGTGGTTCCAATTACTTAAAGTAATTCATGATTCAAGGAACCAAAACCCAACAATCTCCCCAAACTTGATACATTCCAACGAATTCTCAAGTTTCCTGCTCAAAACATCGAAATGGAGGATGTACCCAAACACTTATGAGATTTAAGAATTTTCTCATATTTCTTCAACAAATCATAGGCTTGACCATCATAGGGTAACAACATCTTGATAATACCGAGTTTCAACATCGAAACAATAATTTCGGATACTTATTCAACGGGATAATCACCTTCTACTAACATGTGAATAACTTTCGAGAAACAGTTAAAACATGAACTCCAAGTTTGATATAAAACCATCTTGTTACGAGTACCATTGTAGAGTCCTTTCCATTCGGGTTCATCATGAGTTGGTTCAAATAAAATCTTCAAATTATAATAGACCAATCTCTCATGATAATCAGTTGGATGTACTTCACCAAACTTGTTCTTGTAAAGTCTCTAGAGATCCATCAAATCATCCCTTTCAAAATACTGAAGCATTTGTGAAAATTTATTATACTCATAAACTTCATTGTTGAGTCTTTGAATTTTCCAAACTCCTTCATCCATCATGCTTAAACTCATAAGAAATAATTTGATTAACATCTGCAGCTTCTTTCAATCTTTTAGAATCAGATGTTTCTTGAATCTAGATTTTCTCTTTTCTTTTGCATCCACTCATCATGCTTCTTAATCCACTCTTCTTCTTCTCAATTCATTGAATGATAATCATCATGATTAATCTTCATACATCTTTCATAAATTTCAAGAATTCTTTCAAATGAACATTTACTAAGATTTTGAAAATGTGAATGCACTGAATTCTAATAATAATTTTCATTAATACATTCCTCTCTAGAGCCATTGAAAGAGGTTTCTTTCTTATAACCCCTTCCTTTCTTTACCAACCTTTCTTGCCCATTCACCTAAAGCCTAGCTTTTTCCTTATCATCCAACAAATTCCATTCTTGTGCAATATATTCATCATTTATTTGTTGAGAAGCTTGAAGAAAGTTTTGAGATTCATACCATATAGCTAACATTCTCTGACTAGCTTCCTCTTCTTTCTTTCTTTTCTCTAGGTTTCTTGTTCTTAAGCAACCATATTCTTTCTGAACTCGCATCATAAGCTTCTTGTTGCTCTAGATTTAAACTTCAACTGATGCTGCCTTTACCTTTTCCAACATCAGTTGAATCACCTTCTTCTTGATGGACCAATAACTAAAGTTTTCCTCACGGGTTTGGGTTTAGTTGATGAGTTTGAACAGAGATATCCTGAGGTAGTAGAAATAGATGAATTTTTACTTAGATTTATCAAAGTACTAGCAGCTTCTTTCTCAACTTCTTTAGACTTAGGTTGTGATACCGAGAGAGTTGTGACAATAGTGGAAGTGGTTATAATAGTGTGGTAGTGAAGGTAGTTGTAGTGGTTATAGTTGCCATGTCGATGACATCGGTGGTTAGAAGTGTACTAACCGTGGTTTGAATATACCATCGGTGTTTGTGTTCAAGTACTACATCTTCTACAACTTTCTTCACATTTTCAGAACTGCCTCATTCCCATCTTTATCGAGATACCACAAAGTTTGATCTCCACTATCAACATCTTCTTCCATAGATACATTAACATCCTCCCATGAATTCTTGCCTTCACTCCTCCCCTGTTTGGATACATCCTCCATATTCCAGTGGAGAGGAGTTGACTCTTTCCTTAGCCCATGAAAAGCAAGCCGGAGCCTCTTTATCTTCTCCAAAACCAAAACCTGTGCTTGGCCGAATATCCTTTCATGAAACCACCCCATTTCTTGAGATTGAGATCGTCTCCTCCATCTTGGTACATTTGGCCGTCAAATCATTTAAGCGTTCAAGAATATCCTCCCTTGGAGCACGTGGTAGAGAGTGGTTCATTGGAAAAGTAGGTATATGCAGTCAATCGATTCATGGTCAATGATCCTGTTAAACATAGCATGGGAGGCCAGAACTGAACATCTATGCACTTACTGTATTAGCAGTGACTCAGTTCCTCCACTGTGTTAAGTTCCAAGGAACTCTCCACAAGGTTGCCAATGGTTGGGTCTTATTATGTTTCCACTATCGTCGGCATCTAAGCATGTATCAATGGTGGAAGCCCTTCCAATCATGTCTTCCAAACTTGTGGCGGCCTCATGAGCAACCCCACTAGCACTAGCATGAGGCGTGGTGCCCTTCTCTCTAGTCCATACAATAGGTGTAATATCGGTGATTTGAGGTGTACTATCGGTGGTTGGAGGTGTACTTCGGTGAAAATGGTTGAGTTTCAAGACCTTCATCAAAATCGAGGCGATGAGCAAAGTAAGCATGTGAAATAAAGGAACATCTAATTTGTACATTAGTGATTCCTCATATGTGCAAAACCTTAGGAAGCATATGATGTACTTATACTCTAGAATGTTCAATAGGATAAACAATTTGATGTGCTATCAGTTGAACAAACCAGGATACAAATATTTATTACCTTCTTCCCCAATGTTTTGTACTAGCCCCATAAATCATTCTAGACCAATTAAACCCTTCCCTCGGATAAACAAATAATAAGCAGTATAATTTTTGAAGGAAAGTCATTAAAACACATTGGTCTTGTTACTCATACACATCAACAAGGTGTGAATCAAAAATTGTTGTGAAAACAAACTCTTAAAGAATTGTACCTTTTCACCTCTATTGTATATCAATCTCTAAACCGACAACAATCTCAACATCCGAAAGATTGTCAACCCCATCGGCATCAATGCGCAAAACTTCTGAATGATATCCTCGGTAACGAAATAACATGCTCATCCACTTGACGAAACATCTCGCACACCATCAACCGTTCAAGTGTAGCATTCTTCGGAACGATGTATGTAGGCTTTAAGAATGGTGGTGTAACGAGTTAAAGCATAATGAATGGGACCGAACTAAGAAATCAATCATTTGATGAAACCCTTGAGATCGAGCATTCTTGGTGAGAATGGCAACTAAGTTATGGGAAGTGGAATACTTTTGATATTATGATTAAGGAAGATAATGATGTGAGTTAATGAATTATGCAAAGAAAGTGATTAGGGTTAAGGTTGGCCCAATTTGAAGTGGTTTGAGAATCAAATAAATGATTCGTCCGTGATTTGGGGAGAGTGATATAGATTCGCCAATGTTACCAAACGAGCCCACATTCTATCCAAAACTAGACTCCATGCTATCCTTGCTTCGAATATACTATCATGATTTGCAACATACCATCGGCGAATACATTGGATCACTTCTTCCAAATGACCAAGAGATATAGCAAGTAAATCAGCTCCTTATGCACCCAAAACCTTCATCTGGTAAAGACAAAAACACAAAGCCAACACGAGTATAAAGTTATTGTTGTCGGTGGTTAGGAAAGGCTAAAGTGGTTCCAAAGGACCTATCCGTGGTTTGAACAGGTAAGTCAATATGGTCAACTTCTAGAACTAATATTAGTCCAACTCCCAAGAATCTCAATAACTCCTCAACCACATTAAACGCCCTTATTCTTCTAAACCCCACTTATAAAGAACCCATACCGCACACATCAATATCAAAACCCTAATTCAAAGCTCCAATCAGCGACAATCACAATGTGGAACCTAGTTGGAATAAACCCAGTAGTCAATCTAACATCCTCCTCATCCTCATCATCATCTTCATCATCAAGTGAGATGACCCATGGCGATTCTACCTCCTCCCGAAAACAAGACCATTAAAATCTCTATTTCTTCCATCATCGAAGATGACGGTGTGAGTGAATCAAGTAATGCATCGAGGACTCGATGATTCCTCAAAGAAGAGATCTTCATACTAACCTTAATCTCAACCCCAAACAAGACCACGAGCAAGAAACCTACCACTTCCAAAAGCAGAGGTGGTTCTTGGTCTTCAAGTACAAGTTATGGTGCTTCTTCACACATGTAATGGGAAGGAAAAAAGGAAAATGGAATGATGCTTTTTGGTGATATGACTATGTCCTTAGTGCTTCATCTAATGTGGTCATCGTCATCATCAGCGTTTTCATCAATCCATCCTTTCCATTTTGATCCTTAGCATCCTCGTCATAGTAGTCATGCATCTCCGACCATTGAGATAGAAGGAATGGGTGGTTATGCAAGACTTCACAGCGTATCCAGCATCTAGTGTGAAAGATGTGAGATCATGCATATCCAACATTTGTTAGATGTTGGAGATGATATTAGATTAGAGATTAGTAGATCATGTAAGCTCTTTTCTTGTACTCTACGGAAGGCGTATTTCAAAAGCATTTCTCGAATGAATGAATGAACAATTTGCATCGTACTTCTTTTACTTCTATATGATCATTCTTGTATCAAAAATGGTTAGTGAAAAGGATAACTAGCGGTGGTTTGAACCAAACTATCGATGGTTAGAAACAAACTATCTCGGTGGTTAGAAACAAAAAAGCAACTAAGATTACATAATATGAGTTCGGTACATATACAAGCTCGAACAAAACAATTTGAGAATTTAGAGATTAATCATTCCAATACTAACAACAAGATCTTTGAAACCTCCCGCATCAAAAGCTTTGGTGAGAAGATCGACAACATTGAAATCGGTATAGATTTTTACCATTTGAATCAACCTTTTCTCATTACAATCTCTAATAAAATGATGTCTTATCTCAATATGTTTAGTTCTAGAATGTAAAAGCGAGTTTTTAATGATGCATATTGTACTGTTATTATCAATGTAAATCTTAGTATGCATAAATTGTACCCAAAGTCCAACAATTGATTCTGAATCCATAGAACTTGACCATCAACTAGCAGCGACTACATATTCAAACGGGTTGTAGAATTTGCCACAATAGTTTGCTTTTTACCTTGCCATGAAATAAGTCAGCTTCCCTGACATCCTCCGGTTGTAGACTTCTATCCAAACTAGCACCTTGGCTAGTCACTATCATTGTAGGCCACAAGTCAAGGAGAATCCTTTGAGTACCAAAGGTCCAATTTAGGATTACCCTTAAGATACCTAAAAATTCTCTTAACAGCATTCATGTATGATGAATTAGGTGTGACTTGAAATCTTGCACACATGCGAGAACATTATATCTCCTAGATGCAGTGAGATACATCAAAAGATCAATCATAGACTGTCTTACCGATCAACTCACGGTACTTCCATCATCGGTAGCAAGGGTTTGAGTCTCCATTGTTCGGCACTTTTCACATCTGACCCAAACTTCTTCAAAATATCTGCTACATACTTGTCTTGACTAATGAAGATACCATCAGTCCTTTGTTGAACAGTAGCCCCAAAAGAAGTGAGTTCTCCCGTAGAACTCATAAAACTTATCATGCATATGCTTCTCAAAATCTTTGCATAGCTCTTTATTGGTTGAGCCAAAGATGATGTCATCTACATAAACTGAACGATGAAAATATCGACTTTGTGCTTCCTTATGAACAAAGTTTTATCAATCGATCCTCTTTTAAACCATTGTCCATCAAATAAGTGGCAGGCACTCATACCATGCCCTAGGAGCTTGATGCAAACCATACATAGCCTTCCTCTTGTAGACCTTGTCGGGATGATCGGGATCTTCAAAACCAGGAGGTTGACAAACATAAACCTCCTCATCAATTGTGCCATACAAAAATGCACTTTTAACATCCATCGGATACACAACAAAGTTTTTGAATGAAGCATAACCTAAAAACAATCTAATAGCCTCAATTCTTGCAACTGGAGCAAACACTTCATCATAATCCAAGCCTTCGGTTTGTGTGTATCCTTGAGCAACCAACCTTGACTTGTTCCTTACAACAATACCTCTTTCATCCTTTTTGTTTCTGAACACCCATTTTGTCCCAATTGCCCTCTTACCATTAGGAAGTTCTACCAATGTCCAAACCTCTTGAAGTTTGAACTGAAGAAGCTCCTCTTTGATTCTACCCATCCTTCTTGGATAATGCTTCTTCAACTCTCTTTGGTTCCTTTTGAGGCAGAAAACAAGCAATGACAATTTTGAGATCTTTATGATGTTTCTTTTGTGAAGTGATCTTGCAAAGAACCCATGTTCGAGGAAGGGTTAGTGTTCTTAACCTTGCCTTGTTTGAGGTATTCAAATTTCAAGTATTTGTTCCTTGGGATGAATCTTGTGTATCTTTGTGGAGGTAACAGGACTTTCATGAATGACATGTTCCAAATTATTAAATCGACATTGAAAAATCATCCATGTCTTCATCATCGGTAGGAGTATCAATTTCAATCAAAGCGGTATATCAGGGATCATGTGGATACTCACCATGTAATGGCTTTGCATGTGGTCAAAAATACTATCGTTACTACAGTAGAGTTTCTTGTAATGACAGTGGTAGAAGTTGTTGGCTTAGCGTTGGTTGTATTAACTCTATCCGGTGCTATGTTTGGCTTATCCGAATTTAACTATGATGCTTTTTCTTCTTTTCAATTTCTTCTACCAATACTGAATTATCTTTCAATAACTCATCCTTATCTTGATGATGAGCACTATTGCCTCGATGTTAAAACATCATCATCGATTGGGACCTTGCTTATCAATGATGGGTGATAGAACTAGCCACTTATCAAACAAATAGAACTCTTGAGGAGAATCGCTTCCTTAAAATTGCTTCTTCACAAGAATGCTTTTGAGTACCTGCATCAACATTAGTGGAAGTTCCTGCAATGATAGGCTCATAATTCATAGATTTGGTTAGCATATCAATGTTAAGCATGATCTGGTCCTTGGTCTCAACACTAGGAGTCTTTTCATTGAATTGAACATGTAGGTTCTCTTCAACAATTCTAGTCCTCCTATTGTATACTCTAAAGGCTTTACTATTTGATGAATAACCTAAAAAGTATCCATCATCGAAACTTTCTTGAAACTTGCCTAGGTAGTCTATGGTATTCAAGATAGTAGGACACAAAGGTTTTAGAATGCAATCATTGGCTTCCTATCATGTAACAACTCATAGGAGGTCTTGTTATGAGGCTTCACTACCTTACTTCTATTCTGCACATAACATGCGGTGCCTAAACTTCAGCCAGGTAGTTGGTAACTTAGACTCGAACAACATAGTCTAGCGGCCTCAATTAGTGTTCTATTTTCCTTCTGACACCATTTTGTTGTGGTGTTCTAGCAACACTAAACTGTCTTTCTATACCTTTATCTACCCGATTCATCTGCTTTCATTCTTAGCTTCGGTTCCATTATCACATCTGATTATCTTGACTTTATGATTCACTAGATTTTCTATCTTAATAATGAAACTCTTGAGAACTTCACTAGTTTCACTCTTAGCGACCAAAAAGTAAACCGAAAATCTACTATAATCATCGATGATAACTAGGCAATCGCTTATGGTTCAAACTCTTGACAAAAGTGGGTCCAAATAAGTCCATATGAAGCATAGCGGTGGTTGTGAAATGGTGTTGGCAGTTTTGGTATCACACCTTTGACTACATTATGAACATATATATAAAAACCACACCCATGTCCTCTTTATATACTAGAGGATTAGGGTTTACAAAAATACTACCAAGTAAATAATAAATATTCTTTTGCAAGCAAGTCCTTCCATCTTTCATGATTTCTTCTTTGTCACTTTAAGTCCCTTTGTTTCATTCTTGTATTTATTTTGTCTCATCAAATCCAAGGAACCTAAAACCCAACACTAATCTATTGTTCTTACAAGTTAAACCTTCGTCAAGATTTTAGTTCATAAAAACAAGCATTACATTTAACCAATCAATTCAAGATCAATTCAAGTTTCATAAGTCTACATACATAAACTTAAACACAAAAACATCCACTTGTTTCATCAAATTGCTTAAGAAATGGTCAATACAAAAGGTAACCGATCATAGACAAAAGGCTACAATTGATTCTCAACAACTAATCTTACGACCTTTTAGATGTTTCCAACCAATCCAATTTGATAATCAAAAAGTTTTTCTATTACAACCACACCTTAGTTCCTTTGTATAATCAAGAATAATGGGTAAAAACAATCATCCATAGACAAAATGATTATGACTAGTTGAATAACAATAAGTTCTTTCGACCTCTTTATATCAACTAATCAAACTTGATTAACAAATGTCACTCTGAAACTTTAGCACAATTGGATCTTAGAATCAACTTGAAATTGAATTAAAACATGTTAACACAATCACTAACTAATCATATGATAATCAACATCATTTAAGCAAGTTTATAAAGAAACTAGCCACTCATAGCAAACATGAACATAAACTTCGGAATTTTGAACATGAAAACATGATTAAAAGTATTACAATGCTTGGAACAAGATTACAAATGGTGAAGTAATGATTCCCAAAGTATTGGGGTAGACTTTTTGGTGATTTGGCCTCCAAATGTGGAACTTCTAGAACTCCAAACTTCCCTGGACTTCTAAAGACAATTTGAGAGCTTAAGCTTTGTTTGATGAGTAGAGATTTGTATTTTAGTGTGTGTCTCATATGCTCACAAATGGTCACTATTTATACTAATTCCAAAGCCTAGGGTATTAATTGCTGAACTTGGCCTCCAAGGGGTAAGGAAGGGACTAGAATACACAAGAGAAGAACCTAGAATCGTTTGGATTAAAGGAAACTTAGTGATGAATTTGGCGGATCACGCTTCTCCAACGGATCGGTTATATGACCAACCGATCGGTTGGTCTTCTAAAGAGGCCAACCTTACGTTCGGTTGCGATTGGCGACGGTGATTGGTGATGTTGGCGTTCGGTCAATTTCCACCGATCGGTTACAACTTGTAACCGTCCGGTTGATTTCTGGAGTTACAAAAACTTGATATTTTCTTCTCTTTATCTTGTAGAACTTGGTTCTTAAATCACTATGGTCTTCAAAGGTCCTTGAATCTTGATTTGAATCTTTCTTGTGAACATTTCTTCACTTTACTTCGTTTCCTGCACTTGGTTATAAACACTAGACAAACATCTATTGATGCGTTTAAGCACTATAATCATGTAAATATAACCAAATAACCTATATAAAAGCATACATAACGCTACTAAAAACATGCACAATCTGAGCGTTATCAATGCCCTTTTAAACCACAGTTTTTACACAACAGATTATGATAATTCCCTCTATTATTATTGTTTCCAGACCTATTATTATTAAAGTTATTCCTGTTATTACCATTAGGCCTAGAAACAAAAGTAGAAATTTATGGTTTCTCAATTTTAGCAGAAGTGGAAGGAATCCCTCTATGGGATTCTTCCCTTGACACAATCACAAAAGCATCGTTAACCTCAGGAAGGACTTCGCTAGTTAGAATATAGCTTCCGATGGGTTGATATATGTCATCAAGACCCATCAGGAATTGCATAAGTTTCAACAATTTAGCATGATCAACTAAATCTATTCTAGCCTCACAAACACAATCAGGAAGTTTAGTTAAAGTATCAAATTCTCTTCACAAAGAATTCAACTTATGAAAATATTCAGATACATGTAAACCACCTTGCTTAAAGGAATTAATCTTTTGAATCAAATTAAACACCACATAACCATCATTTCTATCATATGTATCCTTTAAATCTTTCCAACGGATCGTAGAATCAACACATGACCAAGATACACATCGGATAAAAGCTTAACAACCAATTCAACACAACATTGCATCATCCCATTTATGCCTCTAACAAAGGACTAGACATAAGCATTTCTAACACAAGTACCATCTAGAAAACCCATTTTATTTTAATTTGCCGCCAATTTAATAGCACTAGACCAAACACTGTAATTCTCAACACGGATAATTTCCACGATATGATAGTCAATCGGAATCATTAGGATGAAGATGAAGAGGATTACGATCCAACTACTAATCATAATAGCATAATGAGAAACAAGAAAAAACCAGCAGGACCAAAGAAGAAACCAAACAAGAAAACTAAACACTAGCACGACCAAGAAACCAATCACAACTTCCAATAATCCCAAAAAACCTATCCTCCTTCGACCTAGACACCAAAAACTAGCCTAAACCCAACACACACCCAAATACTTCCTAAGTTAAGCTTGCTAGTTTATTTGGTGTAGGCGAATATTCAAACACTCTTGGTGTGATTAAGATGTTAACCAGTCCATTTCGTATACTCAAGTTAGAAATATCTAAAGAGATTTTACTTACGGTGCTTAAGCAGCGACATCGGAAAATACCAAGAACTTAGCGAGAACCACAAGATTCCCAATAATGCAAAAACCCCAGGCAATTGTCTTTATTAAATGTTTCAGTCAACCGGAGAATCCATCCCACAAAAATTAGGGTTTTGAAAAAACCACTAATTAGCACCAATTAATTATCCAAGAACTGATTAAGCCGAAGAATTAACGAGATCCTAAGTACCCGGTATTCAAATCGATCAATTTCAAATCAAAATCAAACCGTAATTAGAACTGGCTACGATACCATGTAAAATGGTATCAAAACAACTAAAACACAAGGTGTAATCACCCAACAAACCACTTTGGTGATCAAACTTATATTATAACAATATATCTTTAAAGCTTGTTCCCAACGGTTTGCAAGCATACAATACAAAAGAAAAGAGATAGTCCTCATAGGTGCTATCATACAAACTACACACTAAACCCCATTAAAGATCAAGATGATCTTAATCAACTAAACAAACCCAGTGAAACAATGAAACCAAGATCAGTATCATTGAATCAATGCGATGAGAAAGACAGAGATAAAACTTGTATGTGAAAAAACTAAGAAACCCTAGGAGAGATATCTCCTTATATAGCCTGAGAAGTTACACTTCAACCCTTGCACAATACAAACTAACAAAACAAGACAAAAACTTAGATATTAGAGAAACTAGGCTTAATATATTTCCAATTAAGCCCTTATACTTTC
>OU343221.1:280324866-280501992 GCA_910596185.1 Chrysanthemum makinoi
TTATAGAATTCTAGAAATTTTAAATTATAGGAATTGCAATTCTTTCAGAAAATTTTAAAATCTAGCATCTTAGGTGGTTTGGATTAAATAATTTGGAACGTGCCAGAACAGATAGAAAGTAAAAGAAGAGAGAATTATTGGTTAGGTTCAAAGTGAAAAAGTCAAAGAAAATGTGAAGATAGGAAATAGAGTCAATAACGTGTGGACTATTTTTGTCTTTTGTAGCGTTATAAAACTAATTGGTCATAGAATTATAAATTCCCACTCAACGGAAGAAATATAATTTGCTCCATTCATGTACTTTTAATTTCCTGTCCCCACATAAAAATTTTCTTATTATGAACCAAACATAGAAATTCAAGCAATTTTAATTCTAAATCCCACCAAATTCCTTGAAATTCCCCCAACCAAACAGCACCTTAGTGTATTAGATTAAGCTGGGCCAGTTTTAAAGGCTTCTGTTTAGGGGTTGTTTGATTAATGCTTAATGGGAACATTCAGCGCTGAATGCTGAACGGTTAAGTATTAAGTGTGTTTGACGAAAACAAAAAATCATCTCTGAACGATGAAAATAACACTGACCGATTCTTCAAGAAATGAATGCAATATCATTCAGCGCCAACCTTTATTTTGCCACCTGATAACATTTCTTCCACCTTTATTAGAATAATTGCTAATATACTTATAAACCAATCGGTGATACGTACGTAGTAATGCAATAATAATAGTGACATTATAATATTATTGAAGCAATGCCACTTGAGCACATGTTCGATAGTTACATGCATTTTAATGTAGATATAAATATTGGTGAATTAGAAAAGTAGAAATATATGTCAATGTTGAAATGTTTTTTTTATAGAGTTTCATGTAAACAAAGAATTCACACTTTAGCTATTAATATTTACGTGTGTATATTCATATGATAGATTCATGTTTGTATACTACTTGGAAATTTCAACTTTAATTAAATGTTTTGGTTCTTGTACCATATTAGAGAAAAAATGAAACAATACTTCATAAAAATTATTTGAATGCTAAAAGTAATATTTTTCATTTAATCATGAAAATTAATATAGTAATTTTTCTCATTCAGATTGTTTATTCAGAGCAGTTTCCAAACAACGAAAATAGATTCATACAGAGTCTTTTAATCATTCAGAATTATTAATCATTCAGTGCTAAATCATTATATTTTATCAAACAGCCCCTAGTGTAGGGTCTCATTCAGGGCTTAATGGGCTTAAACAGAAAATCTTGTGAAGTATTAAACAAGTCCAATGGTCAGTATAAAACTATTTCAAATCAGAAACTGAAACAAGAAAATGCACCGGTCGATAGATGGCTCTTCATTCTCTTCCACCATCATTTTAACGACCCAAGTTTGTCTCCTAGCACGACTGTGATATCACCATATAGTCGTTACCCATGCACCATCATCGGCTCTCGCCGCCAAAAAGACACCCTAAACATAATAAAAGAATGCCCAAGGAAAAAAAAGAAAGTAAACCTGTCCCTAGCTCAAAATGAGACATTGAGAGAATAATCAATTAAATATTACCCGGGCGTGTGATTAAGACCTAAACCGACTATGATTAGGAGCAGCCATGGACATTGCTTAGATTTTGTTATGGTATTCTTTTTTGTACTTATATGTGTTTCTAGTTCAATAAAAGAGTAAGTGTTTGTGGGTATTTGATTTGTGTGTGTGATTACTATACTTTGTAGAGTATTTGTTGTTGTGTGGGTGATCAATCGACATTCGTATGTATACTCAAATAATTTTGACTGAGTAATGAGAGATTGAGAGGTTTGTCAAGTTCATCATATTTGATTAGCTTAGTAGCATCAAGTACTAGCAGCAGAAGATTATCAACATATATACAAATATAGCATTAAACTTACTTTATCTTCAATACGATTCTAGCTGGACATATTTTGAACTGATGCTAATTTCACATTGTCTGTTTCAAAAAATAGAATAATCTGTATATGTAACAATTTTATGAAACTAGTTTACTAGTTGCACTGATACTTTTCCTAAGAAGGAAATCAAAACATCCAAAGCTTATGATAATAAAACATAATCTGACACTTTTAGTTCACTCGATTTCTTCGTGTATTTTATTTATTTTCTCATGTGTACGTCGTGATTTTATTATTAACTGGATATACTTTTTAAAAATTGGAGAAGAAGGTGGCTAAAGATACATGATCTAATGTCTTCAACTGGTGGAATCTCAATATCACAGCCCCTATGAGCCTCTTTAACACCATGAACCTAGCAGACCATACGAGTCTTGCAGCCACCCAATTGATTCACTTTGATATCGCCATCCAATACTATTTGGTTCCTTTGGAAATTGAGGAAAGACTTTACCTTCTCCACAAAAAAACCTTCAAAGGATCTCATTTTCAATGACATCAAGCTTTACTCGTGCAATTGGATCTCGTGTAGGCTTAGGCTTAGGAAACCACATTTAAAGTGGTTTGATTGGTTCACCCATGCTAAATGAAAGCAAATTATTACAAATCTCTTTGGTGCAATAAACAAGGAAAGCCGAAAATCATATAACCAATCATTTCAAATAAAAATTAAGGAACATGCAAATACTACTGCACCCTTTTTTCATGTGATATAATTGTACCATTGATAATTGAAAAGCTCATTTACAGCTTCAAGAGCATATATTACGAGCAGGGTTACTCAAAACCAAAACACATGTTTATTGTTCTCAAAAGTTACATGTATTTGAACAATTAGAAACACTTACTCAAAACTCAAATTCGAATTCGAATGAAATAAATAACAAATAGTGTCAAGCTGGATCATCGTTTTTTAATTGACCCTTGCGCAGTCGCGTCTGATCTCTCCCAAGTTACCAGTCAAAACCCCAACTCGGCCAAGCTTGGTCATTGCGGCTACAAAAGCCTTGTTAAAAGCAGTGCTGTTGGATGCAAATAGGTTGACAGTTGCCCTTGATCGGCTATCTGTGAACAAGATTTGGTCAGAGACAAACAAGCCCTTCCCTTGTTGGAGGTTTTTGTAATATACATTGTCGAAAGTTCGAGGGGTGGTGGGGTCCATGTTAATCGCGATATTGGGGTCTACATTTTGTGGACACATCTGTTGTAGCTGAGTAGCGTATTGTCGGTTTAGGGTTGGGTCTATTCCATTCCTGTTATAGATTCGTGATGCGAATTTGCTACAGTGAGAGAATCCAAGGGTATGTGCACCTATAACACAATAAGACACAAGTAGTTTTATACATTCATGTTTCATATTTGAAGCAAAAAAAAAAGGATCTTTGCATGAAATGTTTACCAGAAAGTGCAATCATATCTGTTTGAGAGAGACCATTTTTGGCAAACATGCTATTAAGTTGGTCCAATTTAAACTCTGGATGTGGAAGATTATTTGTAACACTTGCTGTTGTTGAAATTCTTCCATCTCTCCTTCCTAATTCTACACTATAGGATGGACCACCTGCCTGTTTATTAACCACATAATTAACCTAAGATAAATTATACTGATATACTCATATACACTATAACGTTTATAAATCAAAACCTCTGGTTTTGCATAAACTATTTAATTTCTTAAACTTTAGTTTTGCACAAAATATTTAGTTTCTTAAATATTTAGTTTCACATACTACACATTTAGTTTCTTAAACTTTAGTTTTGCATAAAATATTTTGTAAGCTAAGGTTCAAAACTAAACATAAAAGTACGTCTTTCAAAAACTAATGAGGTTTAATCATGCCAGAAAAAAAGATATATATTTGTAAAATTTTATCGGATAAGAGGATTTTACCCTACAAAATTAAATAGATAAGGTTTATTTTAAGAATAATTGCTGATATGATTGTCCATACCAAGCGTATAACGTCTCTAGTGGCAAGAGCCAGTATATCCGCACAAGAAACTTTATTGAGGCAACTTGGATTGCTATCAACGGCAGCTTTGGCTTTGATCACGGTGTCAAACCCGTCTCCAGCAAGTGACTGATCATCTGGGTGGTCCTTCTCAGAATTTGGATTTGCTAGTATAACTGAAGCATCACATCCCTAAATGTACATAACATACAAAAATTGGTTATTTGTCTAGTGAAATAAAAAGGTAATAATTGGTATGAGAAAATGAGACAAACCCGAACAAAACAGTCGTGAAAGAAGAGACGAAGAGTTCCAGGAATGGTTACGAACGTTTGCCGGAATTTCTTGGTGACTGCTGCTGTTACTATGGATTCGACATTTGGGCAAGTGTTTTGGTAGAAATTTTGTCTAAGTTGAGCATAAGATTGAGCAATAAACAAAGAAAGGAACAACAAACATAACATTTGCTTCTTCATCTTGCTTTGCTTTGCTTCCTTTCTTTTTTGTTGCAAGAATAAAGGTGATAGGTGTTTATATAAACTTCTAAATATAGTATTATAATATGGTTATTGACCTATACATAAAATCATAAATACATAGAAGTGTGCCTCATGTAGATGTTTATTTATGTTCATTGACTAATGCAGCTATGGTACATGGTTACCTGCTATAGTATTGTGATTTAATTATTCAAGGCTATTTAGTCAAACAGAACATGTATATACGCGAGTTGAATTAACCCGCGCACTACGACGAGATAAAACATTAATCAACAATAAGTATTTGATATATATATATATATATTTTTTAGTTTTCAGTTAATTTATAAATAATTATTTGTTAACATCTCTGACATAATTTTTTTTATTAAACTTTAAAGTATCAACGTTTTTTATAAAAGAAAGTACATGGACTATTTATGTAATATTTTCTAACTCAAACAGTTTTTAAATTAAACTCAAGGATCGTTACTGAGATCGGTAGGTAATTAAATGGACTATTTTTGTAAGTTTTTGTTACAAATTGATGTAATTCCATTTAATGGTAAGGACGAGTTTTATAATTTGTTAAGGACTATTTATGGAATGCAATTAAATTAGATAGACTATTTTATAATATATATATAGTGTTGTATTCTATGCAGTAGCATTATTAGATACAGTACTTTACAATACTCTTAAAATGAATCTAGACCTTTGGATAGTTTGATCAAAAGCTAGGATTAAAAGTGCTA
Source organism: Chrysanthemum makinoi (assembly GCA_910596185.1). Classification (NCBI taxonomy): domain Eukaryota; kingdom Viridiplantae; phylum Streptophyta; class Magnoliopsida; order Asterales; family Asteraceae; genus Chrysanthemum; species Chrysanthemum makinoi. Next base: position 280,329,979 of record OU343221.1, read on the forward strand.
AAATTGTAATTAACCAAAAGATGAAGGTTTTATTTTCAGTTTAACAAAAGGGTGAAAGGGTATTATAGTCAGACCACAAATTAAATTTTCAAATGCCCCTTTAAAAAACCATCTTAAATAACTTCCGCCTTTTTTTAAGCTTTCTTCATATCCCTAAAACCTAAATCATTTTCACAGCCTCCATCAATCAAATCTGGATCATAAACACAAAAACCTAATCATTTTAATTTTTAGTTTCTATAAACTATTTTGTGTTGATGATCTTGGCACTTAGATGATTTACCACAAGAGAAAAAAACATCTCTCTTGTAACCGTAAACACAAAAACACAGCCGCCACACTAGAAATTTTATTCTAGCCGTCACTTTGTGGTATATTCATGTCGGGGTGGTCTTGGTAGCGTGGTGGTCTGGTATAAAGGTCAATAGTGTCATGGTTCCAGATGGGTTTGTAGATCGATAATGGAGGAGAACCAAGGCGGTTGCGGCTAAAGGAGGAGGACAGCGGCGGCGAAGGTTGGAGGAGGAGGACGGCGGCGACTGGGACGACGACGGGAATTTGGGGTTTATGTCGACGGCGGATTAGAGGAGAACGATGACGACACCCATTTCAGGATTTTTTTTTTTTGGTTTTTTTTCTATTTTTTATTCAATGGGCATTTGACTTGTGATATTTGAAAAGCTTATGTGCTTCGTCGTGGTTTTAAATTTGTAAACATGAATTACCGGTTAACTAGGAACACATTCGGGCAAGTATACCCTAGTCAAGTTGTAGTATAGTATATGGTAAATCAAGGTCGTCCCAAGAGACTTGGTTGCACTACAAGTGTCGTTTGTTTTTTTAAGCAAGTAACAAGTTGATGGTTATGATTGTCACATATCAAACCAACAAGAAAAGCAATATAAGAACAAGCACGTATCAAGGTCGTAGTTATGATTGTCACGGATCAAACCACTAAGAACAAGCACACAAAGAACATACATGTTTAGACAAATGATCACAAGGATATTAGGATGTTTAGTTTGGAAAACATATTATCAAAGATAGAACCTATAATAATAGTTTAGTGTTTTATAAATCAAATGTGCATAAGCCTCAATCAAGTGGTCATGTCATGAGCCTTATACCAACAACAACAAAGAATCCCTTTCGGCCTTAGACTTTGATGTTATTAATTTGTGAAGTTCCATTTACTTGAAAGATAATGAGAACACATATTCAAAAGATTCCTTTCGGCCTTAATCCAAATTAAACCTTTACTTGTTATGTTTATTAATTCTCTTGCACAGTCGTCACAAAGTACAAGACCAAAATCATTTGTCACTAATGAATTGAAACTAACCATTGTTAAGAATACTTTCGTCCATTGAACTCAACAATGATCAACCAAAACAATAAACAAGTACAAGTTCCAATTCAACCAAATATGATGTTATCAACATTTTCCAAACAAACACCACAATTATCCAAACATCCTTTTATCACAAGTTCTCATATGAAATAAACAAGTATAAAGACAACATTCACAAGAATCACGTAATCAACACAATCAAAGAACCATACATGAACAATAGCATTCAACATCATAAAAATAACAAGAGTTTACCCACAGTAAGATTACATTAGGCAAGGGCGAAGGATTATAGCACTCCTTCAAGCCTCCAATCAACTACAACTTCTAACCAAGCATACTTCTGGAAATGGTAGAGGTTTGTGGTCTTTTGGGGAAGATAAGTTTGGTGGATAGTTGGTGGAAATTCGTCCTTAAGGGTGGAGGATCGAATTTCACACCTTTGGTGAATGTAAGTTGAGAGAGGGATGTTGTTTTAGGTGGAAATTCGTCCTTAAGGGTGGAGGATCGAATTTCACACCTAGAGATGGAGTGGTGGGTGAAAGGGATGAGAAAGATGGAGAAGGGGTGATGAAATGAGGTTGCAAAGGCCTCTATTTATACTACTTCCAAGCCTAGTGGTATTAAATGTTGAATTTGGCCTCCAAGGAGCTTAGAAGGACCTAGAATACATGTAGGAAGGACCTAGAATCGTTTGGGACAAGTTTTGAGTCTTAGTGATAAAGAAATAGCTGAAACAGGCCATCCAACCGAATCGGTTAAGCTCCAACCGTTTCGGTTGGTGTTCTTGACCATTCTCCAACCGGATCCGGTTGCGAGGCTCGACCGAACGGTTGGAGCAAAATCACAAAAAGTCATAAACAGAAAAGTTGTAGATCTTTCTCTTAGCTTTCCGTGGCCGTGAACCGGGGGTCAAACGGAGTCCGTATGCAACAGTTATGGCCAAAATGGTGAAGGTGTGTCGGGAACAACGAGTCTTCCAATATGTCTTCGTTTTAACTTCTATTCTTCATTTCTTTCTCGGTTTCCTTCTTGAACTTTATTCTTGAGTCTTTGGACCACTAACTTGATGACTTTATCTTCTCGAATATACTCCGCAAGTCTTTCTTTTGTCGGGAATTCTTCGTATTTGGAGAAATCTTCGTATTTTACTTCTTTTTCCGTCTTTTTCTCCACTTTCCTGTACTTGGCTACAAATGAACTAGCAAACACACTTTGATACGATTAAGCAACAAAATCATATGATTATAACCAAATAACACACATAAAAGCACGGATAACGCTACTAAAAACATGCACAATTTGAGCGTTTTCAAATTCCCCCACACTTAAACTTTGCTTGCCCTCAAGCAAATCTAAGAAAAGAAAAATTAAAAGACAAACCTAAATGACAAAATGAAAAGAAAATAAAAGAAATTAAAATCTTTTTGGCTTTTTTTTTAATTAAATAACAAACATAAAAATAAGCGAAAAATGAGCGCAAACTCCCCCACACTTAAGGTTTTGCTTGCCCTCAAGCAAATCTAGAATTAAAAAAAAATAAAACCCACCTGGTGCATGAAATATGATTAGAAAAATGTGATGCAAATCTACCAAGTACAAGTACAAGATAAGATTCATCGTTTTAAGCTTCCATAGTGAAAAACCGAGATGTTTGACAATACCCTATGAATTCTCTCGTTTGATAACATGGCTAAGCACCTCACGAAAAAGAACGGATGTATAATTCACTCAATACTCATTTTATTTAGTGATGGATAGTATTAATGAATAGTACACTCATATTGCTCAGTCATGATCTAAATATTACCATAGGCTTGTACAAGAAACAAAACTCCACCGACGTGGCGTAAGCACCAAGTATAAACATCTAAAGAGGGATTTTATTCGGGTTATAATGATAGGCTTCGGGTAATTAAAGGGTATGGTAAGGCATCGGAATATTTATGAAATTGGTGTTAAAAGAAAAATAAATAACGTCAAGTCTAATACCCATGTTGCTAGTCACAAACAATCCACAAACCCGAAAATGATTATAGTAACAAACTTCTCTTCACATATCGATCACCAAATACATATATCACGTCTTAGAAAATTGGCTAATCGATATCTCAAACATACCTCATCTTTGTCATCACATTTTTTTTTCTATCATTTTTTCCTCTTTCGATGACTTATTCTTTTTTTTTTTCACTTTTTTTTTCCATTCATTTTTTTTCATATACATCACATCTCCCCCACACTTCGTATAAGCATCACCACAAAAATACAAATAAGAAGCTGCAGTCTTCGTCTTTGTCGGAATGGCACACACGAATGGCAAAGTGCGGCTAACTCATAATCATCGAAAACAATCCAACAACCAAGCAACTAGCAACCAACAATTTAGCCATTGACAAGGGGTAGGCTAAGGTTTAAAGTGTAAAATATTTTTTTATTTTTCTGGATGTAACAAAAAGAAAGGGATGGCTCAGAGGGTGTACTAAGGGTATCTAGCACTAAAGATGAGCGCTAACAAATGGGTCCATATAAAGATGAGCGCTAACAAATGGGTCCATTTAAGCAAACAACAAGAGCAATCAAACAAGAGCAAGGAAACTGTTAATACAAATAAACCGTAAAAACGTTTATTAACATTTTGCGATCTCTTTGTGTTTTGTTGATAACAAATGTAATGTTATCTTAAGTATAATTACAAGGATACATGTTATTTTTGTAAAGCATTTACATATAGCCATTTAAATACAAAAATGTAATAATTAAGCATTTGTTGTAATAGTTTATTAGAATGGGTAAAAACCATAACCCATGGACCATAACCCATACCCAAGTTGGCTAGATACAATGTATACTTAGATACATTGAATCTAAAGAAAACCCATGGACCAACCCATAACCCATGACCCATAACCAAAAAACCCATGGGCAAAGAGGAGCGGACCACGGATCCCTAGGATTACACTAGCCGGATCCCAAGTGGGAGGGATCCGTGGGATCCGTGGAACAGAGGAGAAATTTGCGTATAAATAGAGAGCCATTTCTTCATTCTAACTCACCCATCTTCTTACTAAATCTCTCATACACTCTCATTCTCTTCTAACATATAGATCACTTGATCTAGAGAGTTGTTCTTCTTTCTTTCTATTTGTGATCCTCATATAGGTCCTTCTCTAAGGCGAGATCACGAGCATTCTACAAGTCATCCAAGCAAGGGGTCCTTGATTGATTTGTCACTCCGCAAGATTTCTGTAGCGAAGATCTTGTATTTGATATTTCACATATTTGTTGTGTAATAGTTGTGTTGGTTTGGTCCACCGTGCTAAGGACTCGGTATCTAGCTTTGTACAGGAAAAAGTGTAAGCAACGTTGTGAAGGCTTCTCCGCCAAGTGAAGGAGATTGTTGACATAGTGCTTGAACTCTCGAGTAGGTGACTCGGGGAGTGGAGTAGGGCAAGGAAGGTGACCTTCTAGCCGAACCACTATAAATCGGTTGTGTCATTTCTATCCCTTAACTTTATTTATTTGCTTGCATTATCATTAGATCTACACGTTCTCAACATCCATACGATTTCACATAATATCGAATCTAAAGTTTTTGAAATCAACTTTAAATCGGCAAAACTATTCAACCCCCCTTCTAGTTTTCCACAATTGGCATCAAGAGCTAAGTTTATAAAAGTTTTAAAATAAAATTGTATTTTAAAAACTTTTCGATCACTATGGGTTCTGAAAATTATAAGGAAGGGCAATCTATGCAACGACCACCACTACTTGAAACTAATGGTTTTATATATTGGAAAAATAGATTCGAAACATATGTGAAGTCTAAAGATATTGATCTTTGGTACATTATTGTTGAAGGTGATTTTGAGCCTACCTCAAATGATGATTAAGCAACAAAATCATATGATTATAACCAAATAACACACATAAAAGCACGGATGTTAAAATGGTATAATCATATGATTTTGTTGCTTAATCATCATTTGAGGTAGGCTCAAAATCACCTTCAACAATAATGTACCAAAGATCAATATCTTGGTGTTGCTTCATAATAATTTCCCCCCGCGTAGCTATCTTGGTGCTTATAACACTGCTAATTCCCCACGGGAATATACTCTTGCATCGTAACATGTACTTGGGGGCTAGATACTTCATCATAATGCTAGAAAGCATCATGCTTGCCTTGAATATAGTAGTTGTCCATTTAGGACTTGGTGAACCCGCATTTGGTTCAATATAGCAATATATATTCTAGTTGTCCACTTAGGACGTCAAGTCCCGCTTTTGAGACTTTTCATATTTAGTTGTGCTTTTCATAGCTGACGAGCCATATAAACATACTAATCATCCACTTAGGATGTCTGAGTTCCATTTTTGGAACTTTTGCTATTCTGAGGCTCGATTCTCCACTAAGGAGGTCTAAGTTCCAACTTTGTCTGGAACAACTGTATGTGATCACATAATAGCACATGTCGTCCACTTAGGACGTCTAATCCCATCTTGGGTCATAATGCATATGATTATGCAAGTCACCCACTAAGGATATCTAGTTCCAACTTTGTCTGGAACACATGTATGACTCTTATAGTCATGCCGTCCACTTAGGACGCTAAACAAGTGAAAATAGACAATATTGGCTAAAATCACTTTACTACGACCACATGGGTCATTACGGGCTGTCTTGACCCGTTCACTTTATTTCAAAAATACAATTATACCGTTCAATTCATTAAACTTATAATAAGCAATATAAATTCATAACACGAATATAACACATAAACATACAATAGAACTTAGATATAAGTATCGTGAAATATGTGACACTTCTAACGAGCTACCAAAGACCCGTTACGGGCTATTTTGACCCGTCTAAATTATTTCATATATAATATCATATCGCGAGATCCATTTCTACTCATGATATATACTTCAACATAATTATGTGCTCACTTATCATAAAATCGTTGCACAAGTGTAATACATAAGCATATAACAAAACACGAACATAAGTACCATAACACATTTGGTATATCTAACGGGCTCTTTTAATCTCGTTTCAATCTTATATACGTTAGTCTCCTTGATATGGCTTGTAATCTATCGTGAGTTCCCATAAACGTCCCCGACTAACATTTACAACCTAGGAACATGTAAATAACATAGAGCTTACTTAAAATAAGGCTTAACTTGTCATAAACAAGCTTTAGAAGTATACTAGGCCATAAGGGGGTGTTTGGTTCCACGGCTTATATAACACATAACTTATATTCTGAAAATTAACACCATAAAATGGTGTTATGTCATCTTAACAATTTACCCAACACTTGTCTTAACACATAAACATGCTTAACACATAGTCTTGATTATTTGCAAAAATCACAAATTAACATAAACTTATAAATTTCTGCAAAAACCCCTATATGGCATCAAATCAACATCTTAATCATTACTCACTATTGGGTAATCATAAAACATGAATTTAAGAGCTTTGGTATAATCTTTACCTCGAATTGATTTGTGAGAACCCTAGTATTTGCATTTCTAAGCTCCAATATAGCAATATCCAAGCTTAAACTTGAAGGAAATCAAGTTATAATCAAACCTTAGATGATTTCTTACATATGTGTATGTGTTACGTGAGGTAGAGAAAGGAGAAGAAGAAACATGAACTTAATAGAGCTTCTAGCTCTTGAAGTAACCTTAAATGGTTATAATTTAAAGTTTCACTACTTGGCAACTTTAGCCCTTGATAGAAGAAATATTGTGTAGACAGTCCTATTTGATTTAAACTTATTTCATGGGAGGTCCTTTGCACTAACAAAGAGTTTATAATAACAATAAAACTATTTGGGAACCTTTAAAATAATAGTAAACCATTATTTTAAAAATCGGGGTGTTACAACTCTCCCCTACTTATTCGGTTTGTGTCCTCACAAACCTTTCTTAATGAATGTTAAGGAGTACTAGATGAGATTTTCTTTAGCTCTTGCATATACATATATTTTGACCCCTTTATGTGCGCCCATTAGACTTAAAGATGGAGGACCTCTTGATTCTGAGCATCTTGACCTTAGTGTCAAGTGTTTCTACTCGTTTCTCAACATAGTTTAGTCATTCTATAGTCATGATATCTATTAGAGACATACTCTGTCTCAATTATAAGCTTGATCTTAGCTAGAATATATGGTAGGTGCTAGAATACTATAGAGTTCCTTTGATACTACAAATCTGAATCACACCTTTCTAATTCGATCTGCTGACTCGGATAACTCCTTTCTAAAGGAATTCTGTTAACACACTTAGATCGACAACTAGAAATTCTACTACTCATCTACTCTTATCCTCGTGGGATTTCAGCTTATCATAGACTATCTTATGTCTTTCCTTTATCAGGACGATATTTTCATTCATCTGAATGGTCCTAACACTTTGACCATCTGTCTAATAATGATAGACTGTGTTGAAATTAACACAAGTGCCTAAATTCTTATGGAATTTCTTTATGAATTTAGAAGAGTCTGTCGTCTCTATTAAAAATATAGAGACGAGTTCTCTATGACTAACAATGATTTCACAAGGATACTATTTTGTGAAAGTTTCTAGAACATTGATTCTTTATTGATTATTCGATGAAAAAATTGAAGCTGTATTCTAGTGACGGATGTCACAATCTAACAGTTGCATTATTTTGCATGACATGGCTCATAGCGTGATCATGCTCAAATTTCAGACATACTTGATGCCACACAGGATGATTTAAATATCTTGAGTTCATTCTCTCTATAAAATTGACCAATTACATATGGTCCTTATTCTAATTAAGTGTACGTAGCACATTCGTAACTGAATTTAAAATAAATGTTGAACTGAACTATAGAATTATTCTTAAACTGATTTCTAGCGGTTGCAAGTTAAGCAATACAACCATACTTAGAATACTGACAATTTGACTAATAATGAAATTATGTGTGGAACTTACTATTGGAATTGCACACGTATAACATGATACTGGATAAGTACATAAAACACGTCACTGTCTGAGTGTATAACTGGTCGAGTACATAAGTATATACTAAGTGCGTAAAGCACATACTGACTAGGTACATAAGCACATACTTAGTTCATAACTGACTTAGTACATAAGCACATACTTAGTGCATAAAGCACATACTGACTGAGTACTTATAGTACTATACTAGCTAAGTGCATAAACACCATACTGACTGTGTGCTTATAGTACTACTATGACGGATTAAGTGCATAAAGCAATTCACGCGTCTTATTAAATGCATAATCATATCTGCGCAACTGAGACTGACTAGTGTGTATAAACACATCGTATGCCTGACTAAGTGTATAAAACACCTTGTGCGCCTTACTCATTGTATAACGTATTTATTCACATTCGGGATTGGCTAATAGTAAGTTGATTACTAAATGTTCTGAGGCTGGAACTGTCAAACATTATATTCTTATATAAATTTAAGTAGAACTAATTATTGGGGCTTGACTACATTGTGATACTAAGTTGAGCTAAATACTTAAGCTGAGTAGTTACCGAATACTAGGATTAAGTTGACCATGAAAACTACGCTATAATATGACATTGGGGGTTAAACTTTATCATAAAATAGACTAGAGCTATGCTATATCATAGTGTAGAGGCTGAACCATGGCATATATTGAGACCGAACTAAATACTGGAGATTTAGAGTCCGCAATTTGCCAATTAGTCATCAATGTTCTGACTTAATCTTAATATCATGTAAGGCATTGCCCATATGATTTACTACATTTCTCTCGTACTCGGCCACTAATTTTCACTAGATCGAACTTAACGTCTACACTATTAATGACATGTTCGAGATATTTAATTTCTCATAGCCAGAATTTGCATGTTGAGAATTTAGCATAAAGCTTTTCTTAAATAAATATACTAATACTTGGCGCAATTGAGTTCATGATTACTGATTGACTTAAAATAATTCAGGATGTCATCATTGATCTCATAACTGACTTATTTAACATAGGACGACTGACCCGATTTATTAGGCTCATAAAAAATATTGGGACATTCGTTAAGCTAAATGGAATAACAACTCATTCATGCTGCCTATATTTGGTCCAAATACCCTGTTCGTGGTATCTCCTTCTCAAATCTATAACTTGGGATGTCCTGAAGGTGATCAATTAAATCATCGATCCTGGGGCTTGTGGGTTATGGATTTTGGACAACGACATATTAGATTCTCGGTAATCGATAAGAACTTCTATTTCTATGTCAGATAGAATTACCTGAGAATTCTTTTGAAAATATATCAAAAAATTCCTAGACAGTTGAAATGCCTAGATAGTAACTTTCTGAAAATCAACTACATAAGCTAGATAAACTTAACAATCATGATTCAGGTATTTCTTGGCTCTAGAATTTATATTTATAGTCAGGGAGGCCTTCTTACACTAGATGTAAATGGACATTTCTCCCCCACTTAGGGTTCAACCCAAATTAGCTTATTCTGGTCCAAATAATAACTTATTCTCATTGAGTTACTACGTACAATTGACAACGTCAATTTCCTTATAGACATATGAATTTAAATCATCTGGGAACTTCTCATAACGAAATTACGTTTGACCCTTCTTAAATAATGATGTTATATATTAAATCTTATTATCTATTCTCTCTTTAAAGTCTAAGGGGTCTATATTGACTTAAAAAATGATTACCTTCAAATAGATAACTTAATAGTAGGTGACTGAATCGAACAAGAATCATATGAACACACGAGCAGGTATTATATTAACGAAGGAGGTACCTATTTAATATCATGTGTCTCTAATGATTTCTTGATTAATGCTAAAAAAGCACGATCTGAAGGTCTCAGCATCGAGCTATGGAATATAAGCATATCCACGCTTATCTGATACAACATACATGGGAGATAGTTCTCGAGATTCCTTGGTTAAATATATACAGTAACTGGATTCGGTTAGGGAAATCTTAATAAATCTGTAAACTATTAAGAGGATCTGATACGTCGATAAAAACTTCCGACGTACTTCTTAATTTCCGTTAATGAAAGATTTCTGGATATAGAGTCTCTCAGACTCATTATATAATTAGTTACTAATTCTACATCATTTCTTAACATAAAATGCATAGGTCTTATAATTCTATGCTCGCACCTACCAACAAGTTCAATCCTTCAGTACAATACTATGCTGGTAATCGTTATGTGATGCAATTATTACCACGTTGGCCAGACGCCGTAATAATTTCATCATATAACCAAGTCCTTACTGTCATCGTATAATACTAAATTCATGAACAAAAGGCATAAACATAAAATGCAAATAACATATACAATACTATAACAGAAACTACTTGCATATGCGGAAATGTGTAACTCTATAGGTTGCCCAGAGCCAAGGTTTAAGTCTAGGTACCCATCTATGGTGGATACCCAAATCCCTTAAACCACAGCTCTGATACCAACTTGAAACGCCCATTCTAATATATTTTTTGAGCATACGGCTGTATGGTTTTCTTCTAATAGCATACGGCTGTATGCAAAAATTGCATACGGCCGTATGGTCCTTTTTACAGAAACTACCTAAAATGCATTTTTTGAGCATACGGCTGTATGGACTTATACCATACGGTCGTATGGTCCACCTACACATTTCTGCACATCACCACTTTATGAACCAATTTTTCTTAGCCAAAACTCAAAACACATATCATTACTAAACTAAAACTACGCATACATTATACAACATGACTACACCCGGATATATGTGTTAAACGGGTCAAAAACGGGTAAGAATGGCACTATGCCAAACACCCTTTTAATTTGTAAAACATGACATAACTTGTTATAAACTTCATTAATTTTGCGTTTATATAAAACATGATATTAAAACATTTTTCCTAGGCGTTTCGTGGTATTAGAGAGGGTTTAGGATAAGCTCAATTACCCATGAGCTCCACCGTTAGCTAAACCGCGACCTTATGCGTTAAACTTGATCTCACATATAAGAAAAACATAAATGAAGCAACGTAAGCATAAAGCTTAGTGAGATAACATATATAAAACTGAAAATAAACATGTCAATCCTACTAGATGTTGCTTCATTAGAATTTTCCCCCGCGTAGCTATCTTGGTGCTTATAACACTGCTAATTCCCCACGGGAATATACTCTTGCATTGTAACATGTACTTGGGGGCTAGATACTTCATCATAATGCTAGAAAGCATCTTGCTTGCCTTAAATATACTAGTTGTCCACTTAGGACCTGGTGAACCCGCATTTGGTTCAATATAGCAATATATATTCTAGTTGTCCACTTAGGACGTCAAGTCCCGCTTTTGAGACTTTTCATATTTAGTTGTGCTTTTCATAGCTGACAAGCCATATAAATATACTAATCATCCACTTAGGATGTCTGAGTTCCATTTTTGGAACTTTTGCTATTCTGAGGCTCGATTCTCCACTAAGGAGGTCTAAGTTCCAACTTTGTCTGGAACAACTGTATGTGATCACATAATAGCACAGGTCGTCCACTTAGGACGTCTAATCCCATATTGGGTCATAATGCATATGATTATGCAAGTCACCCACTAAGGATATCTAGTTCCAACTTTGTCTGGAACACATGTATGACTCTTATAGTCATGTCGTCCACTTAGGACGCTAAACAAGTGAAAATAGACAATATTGGCTAAAATCACTTTACTAGGACCACATGGGTCATTACGGACTGTCTTGACCCGTTCACTTTATTTCACAAATACAATTATACCGTTCAATTCATTAAACTCATAATAAGCAATATAAATTCATAACATGAATATAACACATAAACATACAATAGAACTTAGATATAAGTATCGTGAAATATGTGACACTTCTAACGAGCTACCAAAGACCCGTTAAAATGAGCAATGATACATCATTTATGCTAAAAACTTGTTACTAAGACCACACGGGTCGTTACGGGCTATTTTGACCCGTCTAAATTATTTCATATATAATCTCATTTCGCGAGATCCATTTCTACTCATGATATATACTTCAACATAATTATGTGCTCACTTATCATAAAATTGTAGCACAAGTGTAATACATAAGCATATAACAAAACACAAACATAAGTACCATAACACATTTGGTATATCTAACGGGCTCTTTTAATCTCGTTTCAATCTTATATACGTTACTCACCTTGATATGGCTTGTAATCTATCGCGAGCTCCCATAAACTTCCCCGGCTAACCTTTATAACCTAGGAACACATAAATAACATAGAGCTTACTTAAAATAAGGCTTAACTTGTCATAAACAAGCTTTAGAAGTATACTAGGCCATAAGGGGGTGTTTGGTTCCACGGCTTATATAACACATAACTTATATTCTGAAAATTAACACCATAAAATGGTGTTATGTCATCTTAACAATTTGCCCAACACTTGTCTTAACACGTAAACATGCTTAACACATAATCTTGATTATTTGTAAAAATCACTAATTAACATAAACTTATAAATTTCTACAAAAACCCCATATATGGCATCAAATCAACATCTTAATCATTACTCACTATTGGGTAATCATAAAACATGAATTTAAGAGCTTTGGTATAATCTTTACCTCGAATTGATTTGTGGGAATCCTAGTATTTGCGTTTCTAAGCTCCAATATAGCAATATCCAAGCTTAAACTTGAACGAAATCAAGTTATAATCAAACCTTAGATGATTTCTTACATATGTGTATGTGATACGTGAGGTAGAGAAAGGAAACGAAGAAACGGGAACTTAATAGAGTTTCTAGCTCTTCAAGTAACCTTAAATGGTTATAATTTAAAGTTTCACTAGTTGGCAACTTTAGCCCTTGATAGAAGAACTATTGTGTAGACAGTCCTATTTGCTTTAAACTTATTTCATGGGAGGTCCTTTGCACTAACAAAGAGTTTATAATAACAATAAAACTATTTGGGAAACCTTTAAAATAATAGTAAACCATTATTTTAAAAATCGGGGTGTTACAATATTGCTTTTGGGTTATATAAACTTTGGAAAGTTAGTTGCAAAGTGATGAGATTACATGGTTTAATTAGTACTTATTTGTTTTGTTATTAGATTCTAGGTATGTTCTTATTTGTGCTTAATCGTATTTTTAACCATTCATGTGTATGAATGTGGCAAAATGAGCCGATTAGGCAACATGTTGAAATGGGATAGGGTCAACTACTGATTATTACTTATTAGCTTTAAGGACATAGTAAGGCTGAGATTAAAAAAATGCTAGATGCATTGTTTGGGTTTAGGTACAATGAATATTCATCATTATTAAATAACTAATGTAATATAGGATTAGGATTGTGCATTTGTCTTGAAAGTAACTTTTTTTTAGAGAAGTTATATCAAAAACCTTGTTAATGTGTTGGGTTTTGGGTTTTGGATATGAATTTTACGAGCCATATCATCAGTTTTGGTGTTATGTCAAACGGTTTAAAATATCAAATTTTGTGCAAATCAAACACTTTGCTTCGAATCTGTAACATAGTTACTAGTAAAAACTAAGGTATTAGATACCAAAGTGTTAAGAAGTATATTTGAGTTTTGAACCATTTGTTGTTTGTAGGTGTTGTTGTAGTCAAGTCGGCCACATATATAAGCTATAAAGAAATATTTGTGTCAGTTTAATACGGCTAGTTTGGTCATTAAAAACATGTAACTACTTAGAACTGATTGGGTTAGGCCATAATGCAAGCACTATTTGTGTTTCATTATCTTGAATTAGGCCAATAAGAAAATGTTTTAAGTCTCATTAAGAAAAGTATATGATCTTTAATAAGTGTGCATATGTGTTACGGTAATAATGTTCTATTTTTTTACATTAATGCAAAGAATGTGCATATATGTTATGTTAGTTATAATGTTAAAAAAAAGTTTGCAATTTTTGACATAGCAAATGGTGCATATATGTTTTATACCTTGTATAGCCCAATGAAAATGGTGTGCATATGTGTTTTAAAGTTATATAATTTCAAAGAAAGAAGTTTGCATATATATTTTAGATTGTGCATATGTGTTTTAATTGTACATATGTGTTTGTTTTCTTTATAATAAAAAAATAATAACTGTTGATTGTAATTTCAGGTATTAAACATGTTTGATAAAGAATTGAGGACCTTGATCAATTTAAAGAGGTGCATGTTAAAGAGAGGTGCATGTTAAAGAGAAGTTGATCATGGTAAAGATGTATTTGAACACAATAACAATTATTTTGTAGTTTCAGGTATTTAAACATGTTTCATAAAGACGGTAACCACGACCAATGTATAGAGTGCACACGTGTCTCGGAAGGGTGCTAATATGTTATAATGAATTTGATGAGAAAGTGAAGCGTGCACATATGTTTTTGGAATATTGCACACATGTTTTTGAATAACGTGCACATCTCTATTCAGCAAGATACTTTTTGTATTTGAATTGTATTTCATTTGATATCAAATTTAGTGTATACTATTTATATTTTCGGTTTGTTATAAATTTAGAGGTTACATGTATATGTTTATGTTTATGTTTATGTTTTTTGTTATAAATTCTGAAGATAAAAAATGTACACTAGAAACATATGTGTAATTACCATTTTAAGTAAAACAAGTTTGATGTATAAACAATTATACACAAGAAACATATATAAATTTACAAAAAAATAAAAAATAATAATAATAATAATAAAATGAACTTCATTTTATTGAAAACATGTATATTGAAAAAAAATAAAAAATAATTCGAAAATTAAGGAAACTTAAAAATATTTTTTAATTAAAAAAGTTCAAAAAGAAACTAAAAATGTGTTTGACTATTATGCCCTTTTCAATTAAATAAAAATGTTTATTAATACTAAATTTCTATTGGTCTAAATGAGTACTGTAAAGTACTGCATCTAATATGGGTACTGCATAGAACGCGCCCATATATATATATATATATGGGAAAATCTTACCTACATTATAATGTAGGTAAGTTACCTACATTTCCTTTGAAGAAAATTTGAAAAATGTACATTTTAGTCCCTGCAGTAAGTCCCTGGTGTATGTTTTCCCCTTGTCCCTACCTTTTTTTCAAAAGAAATGTAGGTAACTTACCTACATTATAATGTAGGTAAGATTTTCCCATATATATATATATATATATATATATATATATATATATATATATATATATATATATATATATATATATATATATATAGGGTGGGGTTATTATTAAAAGTTTTTTATAATGAAAAGAATGAGAATGCATGTGGAGGTGACATGTGCCACATTTGGCACGTCATGTGACATGTGTCACCCCCCCCCACAATTTTTTTTCCCGGCAAAAATTTTCCGCTAAACTTTATTACTGCATCACAGTTATAAAGTTACTGCATCACAATCATAATTGTGATGTAGTAATTTATAATCTTAATGCACTAAAATCATGATTATGATGTAGTAACTTTATAACCGTGATGCAATAACTTATAACCTTAATTCACTAATAAGTTTTGGTGCATCTTTATTATAAGTTAATGCATCATAGTTAATAGTTAAGTGCATCAACTATGATGCACTAAAATCAAGGTTATAACCTTAATGTACTAAAATCATGATTGTGATGTAAGAACTTTGTAACTGTGATGCAGTAATTTATAACCTTAATGCACTAAAATCATAATTGTGATGCGGTAACTTATAACCTTAATGCACTAATAAATTTTGGTGCATCTTTATTATAATTTACTGCATCATAGTTAATAGTTAAGTGCATCAACTATGATGCACTAAAATCAAGGTAATAACCTTAATGCACTAAAATCGTGATTGTGATGCAGTAACTTTATAACTGTGATGCAATAATTTATAACCTTAATGCAATAAAATCATGATTGTGATGCAGTAAAAAAAATTGGCGGAAATTTGTTTTTGCCCAAAATTTTTTTTGCGGGATTTTTTTTCTGGGGGGGGGGGGCATGGTGATGTGGCAAAGGGTGACACATGTCACCTCTACATGCCTTCTCATTTTTTTTCATTCTAAGAAACTTTTCATAAAAACCTAAACCTATATATATGAATTTCTGGATGGACCGATTTCCAAGGACCTATTAAAATATTAGTTAGGTTGCACTTTAATGCCTTCAGCCCATTAGCATATGTTGTCAAGCCCAAATTGATAGTTCGTGTACGTGTGCCTAATATTCAGTATCAAATTGATAAAGTGATAAACGCTAGCCAGACTTCGAGTTTCTCAAAATTTGCGGATAAACTTCACCGTCTCTTGCTCGTCGACGTTCAGATCCTATTGAAACTATTCAAACGGCTTCTTCCTTGATCAGTAGTCATGGCGACGTAGGTGCACAGGATCATGACCCAATCTTTATTTTTATTCAGAGTATTCTTAGGTTCCTTTGTTTTACCTAATTTTCTTTGTTTATATAATATTATGGTTTGTTTTCAGAAGTATCAGGTTATAACAAGAAAGAAAGATGCTGAAAATTGTGTCAAGTAAGTAATATTAATCTTATGTTTGATGTTAGCGGAGCAGCTGCATTTTTCAGGTTGTGTGACAAGATGGATGTAGAGAAGTAGAGAAGAAGAGTGACAGACGAGGGTTTGACCTTCAAATGGCATGTAAGATGTGCAATTAATTTTAGATTTAAATACTTAATATTAAGTTTTTTTAGAGTTCTTGCCAATACAGCTATGAATTTTATTTTGTTTCTAAATTTATGAATGTTGTTTCCTGTGTAGTTTATTTATAATTACTTTTAGGTTTTTCATGATTTTGTTGAAAATTTTGGGTGTTTCTTTAGAAATATATAGATAAAGTTTTGATTTGTAACGTGAAATTTAGGGCTTTATTTTCGTGGGTTTTAAATTTTAGGTTGTTAATCATCTGAAGGTAAGCAGCGATAAGTGACCAAGTTGCGGTTGCAGCTATGAAGTGCGTCAGGAGGCGATTTTATGGGTTGCAATACCATACTGAGATAATTGTTAAAATGTAAGACTTTGTTTGTTTAAGCTTATTTTTCGACTTATGAGCTAATTTCACTTGGGCTATGTTTTAGGCATTAGAGGATTGCCTTGAAAAAACAATTTGTTGGGTTCATTCTCGACAACTAATTTTGGGGTTTAAAAATTATTGTGTAATTTTTTTTTCAACCTTTATTCTATCTCTAATATGTATAATCGATCCACCACACAAACAAGTTGGATTATTAGCCCATCTGCAACCGTCACTACTAAAAAAGGTAGCATATGCAATCATCATTGTAGCCATGGATTATTAGCCCATAAATATGTTTAATTGCAACATATCTGAGACTCCTATTAAGAAGCTCATGAAATTCTGTAACAAAGATAAAGTCCTAAAATCTATCAAAAAGTTAACTGCTTCTCCTTTATTTGTCAAAATACATTTTGTCTGGTCAAAGATTGAACTTATGGTAATTGTCTTTTGTTGATGAGATAAAAAGGAGTAGATACCCCACTTGATAAGTTTGGTATTTTTGTTACCTTTAGTAGCGACTATCCCAATAATAATTTTCATGTGTGAGGACACTTGGTTATTCAAACCCAACATACAAAACATGACCGTTTGTATGAGATTTGATTATTGATATATTTGGGTATTTGCATATGTACTTGGATATGTATTTCATAGTTTACTATATACTTTGACAAGGACACTATTATTGCATGGCTAATTATATATTGTTTATGATTGGCAGCCAGAAGAAATAGGTATTACATCCCATGAGTCTAAAATCAGGTTGCATAACTCACAGATCGAGTTGACTAACAGTAAAGTTAAAAAGGAGATTTTTTTCACAAGCGCTACCCACGAAGTAACTACTAAAATCGGAGTACCTTCAAGAACCTTGGTGAGAATTTATTATATGTAAATAATATATTACACATTTACACTTTATCATATTCCAACAACGTTATAAACACTTCAAGTCTTTTTCCTTTTTAAAATTAACGCTTTGATGAAAATAGTATGTTCTAATATTCGATATAATGCAGAGCGAACCGTTATCCATTGGTATATCCCGCAAGGAGTTGACAACATGTTCTGATCATTTGAAAATATCGGCGACGGGGTTACTAATACTTCATGTATGCAGCAGATTCACATACACGTTGTGGACCGATCGTGTTGGATTTTGGTGCTGGAGTCATAAGTCATGTTAGAGTTGAGGGTGATCTACAATATGGTGACCATACAGGAGCCAGCGGTACTACTCCCAGCCATGTACACAGTGTAACATCCACGCAAGAAGCATGTCCACCAACATGTAAAATGTGTTCGGTACTTTTGATCAGATTTAGGTGGTACGATATGTTGGCGTTCATTTTATGTCAATAAACTACTATGTGTGCCTGAGTGTTGAATGTGACTTTCAAACTACAGCCACTCATACAAACGCGTATGCTACTCGCAAAAGAAGTTTCGGCCAGAAGCGTGCAGGTCGGTTTACATATTAATAGACTACACATTTACGATTTGTGCACAAAATAGGTTACTAGTTCCTTGAACATCTTATTTGATTATCATTACATGCTCATATTTTTCACACTCCTAGGATGCAAGACCAGATGTGGGGACATCAAGTGGTCCACCACTTACACGACAACGTAATTGACTTCCCTATCCGCTTTTATGAGTCTAGTATACGTGTTCTAAGATTCCTTCATTTAGTTACCAGCATTGTTAATCAGACAAGTAATCGCAACGACTTCATGAGTTGCTTTTTAATATAATGTACATCTCTAATTTTTAAGGCGCAGCTTTAAAAACCAATTGTCTGTCAATGTCCGTGTAGCTTACCTTTAAATATGTATGGCCTATGTGAAATGAATACTTATTAAATCTCTTGGCTTACTGTTGGCACAAGCACGTACGTAGGTAAGAAGAGGGGGCGACAGCCACAACCATGACAAACAAGTACTACACGTTCACAAAGGATACCGTCCGTACTTGCATGTTATTCACAGGCAACAAGCCCCTGCATTACAAACTCTTATGCTTATGTTATGCCATGTCGTTTGATAATCCAGACCAACATGGCAGAATGGCTATATTTTTAGAAAAGTGAGCTACCATTCCCTGGAAGCCGAAGCTAAAGTTCTTATATCACCTCCAATTTGGGGTACAGATTCCAACACAAATTTATTCATGTTTTTGGTTATTTTATGCAGTAAAATGGTAAATGTATTCTATTATAATTGATTAGTTGGAAAAAAATCATGTCTGCAGGTAAAAAAAATCACAGTCCTGTTACCGCGCATGATTCCCGCTACAAGGCCTAAAACATGCATTTTTCTGTAATGACAAGCGGCGATAATATAAATGCAGGATTTTGTATAACAATACCATGTTGTTCCACACCTGCACTAACTAAAACAGATGGCAAAGGCCCCCGCCGCAGCGCGGCGGGTTCCTACCCCTTGTTTTTGTCATTTGTGGAAGTGAGATTTTTTTTAGATGAACAATAATTCCACTATCATATACTATTAGAGTTAATTGCATAAATCATCCATGAACTTTGACGAAATTGCATATTTTGTCTCAACCTTTTTGAAACTGCAGATACAATCCCTGTAAGAAACCATTGGGGCATATTTCATCCCTACCTTAAAGTTAAATGACTAATATACCCTCTTCTTTAACCATTTTGGTCATTAACATAAAAACAGGACCAAGATTTTTACTCGATTTGCATTCGTGAAACACATACGGTAAATCATCCTTTAATCTCACACACCAACACACACAAAAACACATATACCATTGAATTCAATACACAAAAAATACACAAACCACATTATCTCTAAATCATCTCTTTTTAAATACACACACAAGAACTGTTACTGCCACACCTCCACCACCACTACTTCTGTCGCTGCCTCTACTTGAATCCGTCGTTTGGTTTCAGTTTTGTGTGGTTTGGGTGGCAGATCATGTGGTTTTTGTGGCAAATCTGGTGGTTTTGGTTGTAGATCTGGCTGTTGTGGTAGTAGATCTTGTGGTAGAAGTGGTAGAACTTATGGCGGGTGTAGATTTGGTTGTACAAGTGGTAGATCTTGTGGTTTTGTTGGTGGTCTTGGTGGTGAACTAAGGTGTTTGTGATGTCTGCTTGGATCTACTTTTACATGTGATTGTGTGTGATGATTTAGTTGTGATATTATTTTGGTTTTGGGTGATGTGTTGTGATCCGCTCCAGAACAGTCAAGTTTTATCACTCAAGTCTGCCACTTGTGAATGGCAGACCGTAACAAACTTAAAACGGCTCAGGAACGAACTCAATGAAGATCTGGGGAGTATAGTGCTTCCCCGGGTCGTTATGTCCCAGCGAGCTATGCAATGGATTACCAAACGTAAAGTGATCGAGGAATTTGAATAGAAAATAGGGATAGATATGATTATAACTACAGAAAAAGTCAACAAATTACAGAGGCTTAAATGCAAATTAAAGGAAAGTTAAAAAGATAAAAAATGTTAAATAAACGCTATCACTATACTTAAAATGATGAACGTTTAAAACTTAAAACTTACGTTTAAATAAAATTTACGTAAACGTACAAAATAAAAAGTGAGATCTAAGAAATAAAAGTCCTAAAAATATGAAAATGACACTTCTACAAACCTAATGATAAAAGAAAATTTATAAAAAAAATAAAATTATTTTTATAACTAATTATCTAATTATTATTAATTAAAAACTATTTTTAACTAATAAATAATAACCTAAAATGAAAGAAAATATGAAATAAAGCTTGAAAAATAAAATTAAGACTTAGAAAAATCTAAAATATCAAAAGAGAAATTTCAAAACTATTTTTGTATTTTTATGATTATTTTTGGATTTTCTAGGAATTAAAAACTATTTAAAACTAATTAAATTACTTAAAATTACAAATTTAACTAAGAAAAATCTAGAAAAATATTTTTTTGACTTTTTATATTTATCTAAACTTAATAAAAATGAAAAATTAGTTTTTTGAACCTTTTCTTAATTTTTTGTATTAAATGCTATTTAAAAATGCTTAAAAACTAATTAAAATCAAGAAAAATAGCAAACAAGCTAGGAAAAATCTGAAAATTTCAGGAAAAGTCTAAAATAAAATAAGGAATCTAAGAAAAATGGAAAAACAAGGGCTTGTGTGGAGGAATAAGGAACTGATGTGTCAAGTGCTTATAAATAAGCACTTGAATAAGCTAAATGAAGAACAACAAGCACCAACTGTTTACAGAAGCCAAACTATGCTACAATAACTCAAATGCAACTAAAAACAACAAGCCATAGCTACTGAATTGCAAGATTAACAGATTTGGTGTTTTTGAATTTATAAGCTAAAACAGATTTGGGTACCTACTTTGGACCCAAGAATAAGCAATCAAATAAGCTAGCAACTAAAAACCAAAACTTAGAACTTACACTAGACCTAGGTGAGACCTTGTAAACCAAAATACAGACCAAGGTGAGCTAAGATTAGCTCTGTGCAAGGTCTGCAAGAACTGCACAAGTCCTGTGTAGTTCAAGCACCTGTGCACAGGGCATTTACCCCCTTCTTGACAAGCATTTTTGACCCTTATAAAAATTCCACAAAAATATACAAAAATGCTAATAAGAAAGTAGACCAGTTGGAGATTTTCAAACAACAAGTTTCACTAAGTTTGGTCCAAAAATGAGTGAATGAAAATTCCTCTCAGTTTGCTCAAAACAGACTTTTCACAATTTTGACTTTTGAAGCAGTTGAGAAAATTTGACTTAAGTGAACTTTGATTCCAATTCTATGACTGATATTGATGTAAAGTGATGAAATGAAGATACTGAAAGCTATTTTTATTGATTCTTAACACAAAACAAGGTTTTGATTCTTAAAAACTCCAACAGTGAAGTATATAAGACAGATTAATGACTAATTTGACTTTTAGAGTGTGCAGGCTCAAATTGATGACAGCAATGAGCTCAAAAGTGCTAAGTAGACATGAACCAACAGGTTTCCAATCCAAAACAAACCTCAAACATAGACCAAGCAACAAATCCAAACACCCTTTAATTCAACTGTTTTGCAATTTTATTGAGATAACAACTGATTCAGTTATTATAATTGATCAAACTAAGTCCTTATATCCTAAATATAGCTTAATTAACAAATAAAAAACAACCTAGACTACAAGAACAGATTTTGCACATGAAACTTTAAAATGACTTACAAATAGTCCATAGCCACTATGGCTTGAAACAATGAACCCATGAACCTCTAACCTATTTATCAACCCACTGGATTCCAAATCAACCCAAAGCTAGCACTGCTTCAACCCTTATCCATTTTCTTTTCAATTTCTGCCCATTTTGAATTTCTTTGACCATGAACCAATTTGGCTTAAAACTAAAATGTAAGCTTATAAAAAACTATGGAAAGCTTGTATAAGCTTACTAGAACTGAGAAATGAGCTGTTTGAAGCTTTTGTATAAGAATTGGAAATGGAAAATTTCAACAGTAAGCTTTAAACATGAATTCTTAACATAACTTGAATTTATAACTGGAAATGGTTTATAATGATACAATACACTTAGTCTGATACAAAGAAACAAAATACAACAGGTTTTTCACTAAGTTAAATACTTTAAGTTAAAAACGACATTTTTGAGAAAATAAAAACTAGTAGACTCCTCCTCATGCCTCCCTTAGCTTCTTTTTATACTCCAGGCTCTTTCTCTCTCATCTCTGATGAATTCCCACTTGAAATGATAGCCATTGGATGGCTAAAAGTGATCCTGGCCTTTGAATGGATTTTGGCGCCAAAATGATAAATAAGCCAGTGAGGTTGAGATGGTGGGTGAAGAAGCATTAATTGCTTTTGGAGTTTGGTGGAGGTGGGGGGAACAAGGTGAGGTGATAGTGAGGCTGGTAGGTTGCACTGGTTGGGGTGGTTTGCAGACAAGGGGGAGGGAAATGGGGGAAAGGAGATGGCGGGTTGTTTGGTTTGACTGGTGAGTTTGACCAGGATTTAATATTAAAAGGGGGAAGGGTTCAAAACAGGGGGGTCCAAGAGGGATGGCAGGGTCACTTGGATTGTGACAAGGGTCACAATGGTTTAAAGGGTTTTAAATATCAAGGATCTCTTTTGTAATTTTCTGAAAATGCAAGGACCAATGCTGCCAATTTGCAAAGTTGCTTCAAGGGACCACAATTGACAAGTTTCCATAGTACAAGGACTAAACTTGACATTTTCCAATTTCCAGGGGCCATTTTTGCCAAATTTCAAACTTGAAGGACTAATTTTGTAATTTTCTCAAACTTTTGATATTTTCCACCAAAGGACTAATTTTGACAACTTTTGATTTTAAAAGGACCTTTGGTGATTTTACTTTTGAAATTATGTGCTCAGGGACTATTTCTGACAACTTTTGAAACTTGGGGGACTGAAACTGCCAATTATGCAAACTTAGCTCATTTTTCATCTGTTTTTGAACATTTTGCACCTGAAACATATAAAATGCAATTTTGGAATATTTTCAGTATTTTGATGCATTTCTGAGCATTTTTAAATGTTTTGCAGTTCAGATTTAACCAAAAATGATGAGTATTTACACACTCATCAATCCCCCACACTAAACTATTGCTAGTCCCTAGCAATCTTTTGAGAAAAACTTAATGGTTTTGAATCTCTTTACCAAAAGCCATTACTTCTGGAGTAGCCAAATGTTTCAGTCCAAGTAAGAACTATGGTACACTGATAACCATGTGATTTTGAGCAAACCACCAGCTTTCAACGGATTTGATTTTGTCTTTACCAGAAGCCGTTTGCTCTGGACTATCCAACTCTTAGATAAATTATCAATATTATCTTTGGTGAGCTGATTACCAATTATGGTTTTTCCACTGCCTTTACCACAAGCCATAACCTTGCGGGCTAGCCAACTCTTCACTTTTTAGGATATGGTGAGCTGAATACCATACAATTTTGGGCAAATTGCAAGCCGTCAACGGATATGAGATATCTTTACCAAGAGCCGTTTGCTCCTGGATTAGCCAATCCTTTTGTTTATTAGACAAGGCGGACTGATAACCAATTGAGTAAGTGCAAAACACTTACTCCAAAAAAAAATTTTGGCCAAAAACGGGGGAATTAGGCGGTATAATTACGTGATAAAATTCGTGAGAATTCCCCCCCACACTTAGAAATGAATATTGCCCTCAATATTCAAAGTACCGGCGGTTATGCCGAAACTGAGAACGTAAAAGGGAAATACTGCGGCCATTATTTGAAATTTTTTTTTTTTTTTTTTTGAAAACATGTGGGGCAACCCCCCCCACACTAGGGTGGTAGAAAATAGAAAGAAGTCAGAAATATGGGTGAAAACCCATATCGTGTGCTATTGTTTTTGATTCCCGAGTCGCTAGCTTGACTCGACCCCGAATTAATTTGTTCATGGGGAAGTAAGTGGAAGAGACAATCTCCATCGGACTTTCATTCAAGATGTTTGGACAACATTTGAAGCACGTGAAAGTTCCACACCGATGAGATATACATAGAACCGGCTCAAAAAATGATAAATGAAAATGCCGGGGTCAAAGATAGTGTCCTCACTCCCGAAGGAGTGAAGAACAGGAGAAGCCACGGGATAGGTGAAGAAGAGATAGAAAATCATGATAAACATCATGACTAACTCATCATCATCAGAAGGAGAATTCATAATAGCATGAATCTCATCATTTAAGCTCAATTGGTCTAGACATATCCCGGGTGTGTCTAGATCAAAGTAGAAGTTATCATACTCCGGCGGAGATATGATATGAGTGAGTTCATCTGAGAACTCCATGAAGGTGAATGAATCATATTCAGAATTGATATGAGTAGGTTCACCGGTGAACTCCTCCAATGTAAATGATTCATAATCGGGGAGAGAATTATGAGAATGAAAAGTGGTACTGCCACTAATCTTCTCTCCCATATTATCAAAACAGGAGGCTTTCATTTCCGGAATAGAATCATCGGAAAGAATGTCACTACCCTTAATGGGGATAGGAGATGAAATTGGTTTCTCTTTGAAAGCCTCGATTTTAGAAATGAGAAGACTGACATTCAATAATGTAAGACGAAGAGCTTCATCTTTGATTTCAGGTCAGAACTTCATCATTCTCTTCTTCTAAGCTAACAAGCTCAGAAGGTAAATCTTCCACATAAGCGATGTCTCTACAAGATAACGAATCATCATCATCAGAATCGGAGAACATCTCAACATGATCTGTTGGAAAGACAAGAGGGGTAGGGATATCGACAAATGCTCGAGAATTCCTGTGACTCTCTTGGGATTGGGACAAGGTTCTCAACACTAGACTTTATGAATTCGTCCGATTCCTTTTCAGGAACAGTGTCGAGATGCTCGTCCCCCATAATAAGAGAGTGAGTGTGAATCTCGGGTGTGATAGCAGTTGTTTGAGATGGAATCTCAACTGCTGGGATATCAACTGACTGAGGGAGTTGAGAAATATTATCTTTAAAAGGATAAAAACTCTCCTCGTCATCGTCATATAGAGCTGCCTTGAGAAATTGGGAACGCCTTAGAGCTGCTTGCTCTAGGACTAATAATTCTTCCCTAGATTTGCGGGCCTCTCGCTCTTCTCGCTTTGCTAGCAATTCTCCCATGGTCTTTTCACCACTCACTTGCTTCTTAAAGTTACTAATCATATCATCAAGTGTTTTCATTGTGGTTTCAAAATCTTGGGAGATTTCTTGAGACAACGACTCAGGTGGAGCTTGAACCGTATAGTGCTGTGGAGGTTGGAAATTTTCAAACCTGAGAGAGTCATGATTGTTACAAGGAAATGGATTCCCTATTTGACAATCAGAGCTGAAATGGGGACCTCCACAGTACTCACAACAGTAAAACTGTTGAGTCTGGACTGGTGAATCATATGGATTTTGGTTATAACCAAAGTTCTGAGCATCACTGGAAAACTGTTCATAGACAAACGTGTTTCCGGATTGACACTCAAATCCTTGGTGAGGACCTCCACAAAATTCACAGCAGAAGTGTTGATTACATGAAGATAAGTCGGGCTGTGGTGGGTAATTGGAAAAATTTGAGGGGTCGTTAAATGAGTTCGGATTAGGATCATAATCAAATGAATTCCTCGAACCACAAAACAAACAACTCCCGTTATGGATATCATTACCACATTGCACACAAGTACACCAACGACAGGGTGAACCAAAGAGAGGCTCACCACAACCGACACAAGGAATAAACGATTGCATTTGAGAGTTATGAGCAGGAATCAGTTTATTCAAAGAATCAACAAAACCAACATGGTGATCCGAATGATTATCAAATCTCGAAGAACATTCTGAAAAATCCGGAGGTGGGACAAGTGGTGTGCTCTGAGAGCTAGCAATTTCCACCACTTCCGTTATGGTCTCCGGTTCTTGAACGGGTTCATCGGGTTGTGGCGGATGGTCGGAAAAACTTGGAGAATCATCGAGAGAGTTATCAGATAATTCGCACCAATAACAATATTTGCTTGCACCCATCCTTCCACATCGCTTGCATAAACAATCCAGATTCTGACAACAGAGCTGATCCTCTTCCATACGGCTTTTGCAGTGGAAACAACGAGG
This sequence comes from Chrysanthemum makinoi, assembly GCA_910596185.1. Lineage (NCBI taxonomy): Eukaryota > Viridiplantae > Streptophyta > Magnoliopsida > Asterales > Asteraceae > Chrysanthemum > Chrysanthemum makinoi. The sequence goes on from OU343221.1 coordinate 280,357,026, forward strand.
ATAATCGAACGTCGCCATGAGAATTAAACATGTAGAGGGTTAAAGAAATAGAATTAAACGGTTATGAGGTTAAAGAAGAGTAGAATCAAACGGTACGAGGGGGTAAGAGAAATAGAATCATACGGATAAGAGGAATGAGAAGAGTATTTTTGTATTTTTATAAGAAAATATAAATATATGTAGATGGATGGTATGAACAAAGAGTGAATATCCAAATTACTAATCTGCTAAACGTAAGATAATCAAGACATGCAAGCCGGGCGCCAAAATTTGATCCGCTCCGAACAGTCAAGTTTTATCACTCAAGTCCGCCACTTGTGAATGGCGCCGTAACAAACTTTAAACGGCTCAGAAACGAACTCAATGAAGATCTGGGAGTATAGTGCTTCCCCGGTCGTTATGTCCCAAATGAGCTATGCAATGGATTACCAAACGTAAAGTGATCGAGGAATTTGAATAGAAAAGAGGGATAGATATGATTATAACTACAGAAAAAGTCAACAAATTACAGAGGCTTAAATGCAAATTAAAGGAAAGTTAAAAAGATAAAAAATGTTAAATAAACGCTATCACTATATTTAAAATGATGAACGTTTAAAACTTAAAACTTACGTTTAAATAAAATTTACGTAAACGTACAAAATAAAAAGTGAGATCTAAGAAATAAAAGTCCTAAAAATATGAAAATGACACTTCTACAAACCTAATGATAAAAGAAAATTTATAAAATTATTTTTATAACTAATTATCTAATTGTTATTAATTAAAAACTATTTTTAACTAATAAATAATAACCTAAAATGAAAGAAAATATGAAATAAAGCTTGAAAAATAAAATTAAGACTTAGAAAAATCTAAAATATCAAAAGAGAAATTTCAAAACTATTTTTGTATTTTTATGATTATTTTTGGATTTTCTAGGAATTAAAAACTATTTAAAACTAATTAAATTACTTAAAATTACAAATTTAACTAAGAAAAATCTAGAAAAATATTTTTTTGACTTTTTATATTTATCTAAACTTAAGAAAAATGAAAAATTATTTTTTTGAACCTTTTCTTAATTTTTTGTATTAAATGCTATTTAAAAATGCTTAAAAACTAATTAAAATCAAGAAAAATAGCAAACAAGCTAGGAAAAATCTAAAAATTTCAGGAAAAGTCTAAAATAAAATAAGGAATCTAAGAAAAATGGAAAAACAAGGGCTTGTGTGGAGGAATAAGGAACTGATGTGTCAAGTGCTTATAAATAAGCACTTGAATAAGCTAAATGAAGAACAACAAGCACCAACTGCTTACGAAGCCAAACTATGCTACAATAACTCAAATGCAACTAAAAACAACAAGCCATAGCTACTGAATTGCAAGATTAACAGATTTGGTGTTTTTGAATTTATAAGCTAAAACAGATTTGGGTACCTACTTTGGACCCAAGAATAAGCAATCAAATAAGCTAGCAACTAAAAACCAAAACTTAGAACTTACACTAGACCTAGGTGAGACCTTGTAAACCAAAATACAGACCAAGGTGAGCTAAGATTAGCTCTGTTCAAGGTCTGCAAGAACTGCACAAGTCCTGTAGTTCAAGCACTGTGCATGTGGCATTTACCCCTTCTTGACAAGCATTTTTGACCCTTATAAAAATTCCACAAAAATATACAAAAATGCTAATAAGAAAGTAGAACAGTTGGAGATTTTCAAACAACAAGTTTCACTAAGTTTGGTCCAAAAATGAGTGAATGAAAATTCCTCTCAGTTTGCTCAAAACAGACTTTTCACAATTTTGACTTTTGAAGCAGTTGAGAAAATTTGACTTAAGTGAACTTTGATTCCAATTCTATGACTGATATTGATGTAAAGTGATGAAATGAAGATACTGAAAGCTATTTTTATTGATTCTTAACACAAAACAAGGTTTTGATTCTTTAAAACTCCAACAGTGAAGTATATAAGACAGATTAATGACTAATTTGACTTTTAGTGTGTGCAGGCTCAAATTGATGACAAAGAATGAGCTCAAAAGTGCTAAGTAGACATGAACCAACAGGTTTCCAATCCAAAACAATCCTCAAACATAGACCAAGCAACAAATCCAAACACCCTTTAATTCAACTGTTTTGCAATTTTATTGAGATAACAACTGATTCAGTTATTATAATTGATCAAACTAAGTCCTTATATCCTAAATATAGCTTAATTAACAAATAAAAAACAACCTAGACTACAAGAACAGATTTTGCACATGAAACTTTAAAATGACTTACAAATAGTCCATAGCCACTATGGCTTGAAACAATGAACCCATGAACCTCTAACCTATTTATCAACCCACTGGATTCCAAATCAACCCAAAGCTAGCACTGCTTCAACCCTTATCCATTTTCTTTTCAATTTCTACCCATTTTGAATTTCTTTGACCATGAACCAATTTGGCTTAAAACTAAAATGTAAGCTTATAAAAAGCTATGGAAAGCTTGTATAAGCTTACTAGAACTGAGAAATGAGTCGTTTGAAGCTTTTGTATAAGAATTGAAATGGAAAATTTCAACAAGAAGTTTTAAACATGAATTCTTAACATAACTTGAATTTATAACCGAAATGGTTTATAATGATACAATACACTTAGTCTGATACAAAGAAACAAAATACAACAGGTTTTTCACTAAGTTAAATACTTTAAGTTAAAAACGACATTTTTGAGAAAATAAAAACTAGTAGACTCCTCCTCATGCCTCTCTTAGCTTCTTTTTATACTCCAGGATCTTTCTCTCTCATCTCTGATGAATTCCCACTTGAAATGATAGCCATTGGATGGCTAAAAGTGATCCCGCCTTTGAATGGATTTTGGCGCCAAAATGATAAATAAGCCAGTGAGGTTGAGATGGTGGGTGAAGAAGCATTAATTGCTTTTGGAGTTTGGTGGAGGTGGGGGGAACAAGGTGAGGTGATAGTTGGGCCGGTAGGTTGCACCTGGTTGGGGTGGTTTGCAGGTGGGGAGGAAATGGGGAAAGGAGATGGCGGGTTGTTTGGTTTGACCGTGAGTTTGACCAGATTTAATATTAAAAGGGGAAGGGTTCAAAACAGGGGGTCCAAGAGGGATGTCAGGGTCACTTGATTGTGACAAGTGGTCACAATGGTTTAAAGGGTTTTAAATATCAAGGATCTCTTTTGTAATTTTCTGAAAATGCAAGGACCAATGTCGCCAATTTGCAAAGTTGCTTCAAGGGACCACAATTGACAAGTTTCCATAGTACAAGGACTAAACTTGACATTTTCCAATTTCCAGGGGCCATTTTTGCCAAATTTCAAACTTGAAGGACTAATTTTGTAATTTTCTCAAACTTTTGATATTTTCCACCAAAGGACTAATTTTGACAACTTTTGATTTTAAAAGGACCTTTGGTGATTTTACTTTTGAAATTATGTGCTCAGGGACTATTTCTGACAACTTTTGAAACTTGGGGGACTGAAACTGCCAATTATGCAAACTTAGCTCATTTTTCATCTGTTTTTGAACATTTTGCACCTGAAACATATAAAATGCAATTTTGGAATATTTTCAGTATTTTGATGCATTTCTGAGCATTTTTAAACGTTTTGCAGTTCAGATTTAACTAAAAATGATGAGTATTTACACACTCATCATGTTGTTACTTTAGACATGTGTTCTTTTGTTTTTGGATCATTTTTGCTTCCAAATCTGTTAATATATTTTGAAGTCGGGAACTTTTAAGGCTGACTCATATTTATAAAAGGCAATGATGATCTTAAAAAAGTTTGAGGACGGTGAATTTGATGGTACACTCATCCATATCGCAACCTAACATTTGATCTAAGCCTATTTCAAAAGATTCTTTAACACATGCATAAACCATTCGCAACCCAACATTTTATTTGGGTCTTGCTTTGATGTTAAATGACTAAAGGGTTGAAGAAGAGGGTATTTTGGTCATTTAACTTTGAAGCAGGGACAAAATATGCCTCAAAGGTTTCTCATAGGGACGGTATCTGCAGTTTCGAAAAGATTGGGACGAAACATGCAATTTCGTCAAAGTTTAGGGACGATTTATGCAATTAATTCTAAATGTTATATGAAGAATATAATTTGAAATAGTATATTTTAAGGAGCAAGTGGCTAGTTTGGCATGTTACGTGCTTTATACGTTGAATGTATTTGCATTGTGTTTGTTTATTATCTAACGCGTATATGGATATGTGCTACTCTTTTTGACTAATAACAATATTAGATTATGCTAACATAATTAGATAATTAGCAGTAACAAAAAATGATTCTCAAGTTCGGATACTATTTGTTTCATATCAAACCCACTAGTCCACTACTAGATCAAATAGATATATTGAATTTCTAGGGAGAAAGTATTAACAAAATGTTTTTATGAATCTATAACATTTAAGGGAGAAAGTCGTACATTTTTTAATATATATGTTAATTAGATAGGTGATGGCTGAAATGTTCATGAAAAGGTGGGAATAATGAAATAAAATAGCATTTTACTTATCTTGTTATATTTTGTAATCTAATTTAAAAACAGGAGATATATGGTTGGCATGAAAGTGAAGGAGGTGGACATTGATTGATCAACTCATGTAAACTAATTTTTATATTTAAGATTGAGGTCCAGTTATCTGCAAATTGCTACATATTATCGTTAATTATGAATAGTTGTTGGAACCATTATAGAAAAAATAATAATATATTAACATATACCCCGACTATACGTATGTGTGTAATCTATGCAAGTATATATCAATATATGTATTTTCGGTGGTTTGGTTGTCTATTGTTTATTTGTATATTTAAGTTTTGGGTTAATGACATCTAATAGCTACGAACTTTTTCAAATATTCACATATAAGGTATGAACCTAATAAAATATCATAATATCCATCAAACTTTTAAATTTTAGCTCGATATCATATTTTTGCTTACGTGGCATGACCGACAACCGGCTACACCAGTTAAATTGCATACGTGGATTTATTTATTTATTTATTTATTATTATTATTATTATTATTATTATTATTATTATTATTATTATTATTATTATTAAGTTAATTACGTAAAGCTAGCTGTTTCAAAATACTCGTCCAACTTTGTCAAATGTTTTAAAATACCAATCAAACTTTGTTAGATGTTCACTTATCAGACATGAACCTAATCTGACGCGGATCATAACGGTACAGATTTATGACGTGACATGTACATTTGTCGCTGACATGGATTTTGGAGGTAAAAACGGGTTTTCGTTGATATCAACATAATACAAACAAAGTTTCATGAGTATTGTGGTATTTTATTGGGTTCATAATTGATATGTGAACATTTGAGAAAATTCGTTGCTATGCCATTAACCCTTAAGTTTTCATAAAATAGTTATAACGAGATGGAAACCCCCGCCGCGGCGGGTTTTTTTTTTTATATTTTTTTTTAAACTTAAGGTACGTTGCATTAGGTTTGCACGTTTTGCTTTTTTTTTGGTATTCGGAAGTTTTTATTCGTAAAACCCCTCTTTTTTTAGTGAAGCTAGGTAACGCGCAGGTTGTTAAAGTAATTTTTTTTAAGTAGTGTAATTGTTTAGAAAAAAAATGTGTTCGGGTTTTTCTGTTATGTTTTCTTGTGGTGTTAGAAAGTTTTTATTGGTCCTAGAGGGTATTTAAAAAAAAAAAAATATGTAAACGCGATGGTTGTTAAAGTAGTTTTTTTTTTGTCAAGGATAGTTTTTTAAAAGAAAATGTGTTGTTTGATTTTTTTTTTATGTTTACAATAATGTAATTTTTTCTTTTTTAATATCTATTCTAGTAACGTTTAGTAAAATATTTTTTTATTATATTATACTTAGTAATAAATCAGGTTTTTTTTTTCCATTCGGTCTTTTTCTATCTTTACTTTCACCAACTAACCCTCGCCACCTAACAATGACAGCGATGCCTAACATTGAAGAACTCAAAGCAGCAGGTGGTTCTGATAATTTGGCGACAGCGTATAAATTTCTTTTTAATTGTGAAGTCAGCGAGGATCGCAGTTTTTTGATTCGTATGGAAGAAGAGCGAACAGTTGCGACGTAAAATTGAGAAGCGGGAGCAGACTATCATGGAGACCCACTGGTTTGGACCGTTTAATTAAAAGGCTGTTGATGGGTTGAGGGGGCTTGTTGAAATCCAGCGTGTTGATCGGGAGACACTTCTTGCACTTGGGGCTGTTATTGATGGGATACATGATGGGATTGCTGAGAAGGAGAGGCAAGTTAGCTTTATGGAGGTTGATGAAGATCTGTCTGATGGTTAGTCTGGTTAACAATGTCTTTTGTTGGTGTTTCATGGGCAACATTTTATGTTAATAGTAGCTTCTACTGGTTATTCAGCTAGTTTGCTTTTGTGGATTATTAGGGGTTTTAAGGTTTTTATGTAGTTATGTGTCGCCAATGGGTGTATGTAATCTGTAGCAGATTACAATTTTGTTGTGTTTATGATGATCACCCGGTTGTAATGACAATGATGTAATTAATATTTTGTTAATGCTAAATGATGGTGCTCAGTTTCTCTTAATTTTTGTGATTGTTTGGTTGTTGTTGTAATGTTACTTTAGATGCTTGTTTTCGATTTCAATAATGGTGTCAAAATGGTAAGCAGTAGCAGCTTGTGAGTCAGAAATATAAATGTTGGTTAGTATTATCATATTTTCGATGCAAAAATGTTTGTGGCTAAAAGTAGCAATGTTTTTTAGGACCCTTAATGTTCCTTTACATATGTTTATAGTTTATGCATCTGTTGTAATTGTGTATATTAGGTTGTGAATGTGTTAGTTGCAGAAGTAGAAGTTCCCGTTTATGTAGCTATATGATTGATATATTGTTTGTTGTGGTAAGTGTTAATACAAATAAACCGTAAAAACATTTATTCATATTTAGCGATCTCGTTATGTTTTGTTGATAACAAATATTGTTGGGTTCAGTAAATACCCAAACCCCTTAATCTAGGATTTGAATAGAAAATAGCCCAAGTGTCTAGTCTTTTAAATACTAACAGGTCACTGAGTGCATAGTCTCTCAGTGAGCCATCTTCAGGATACTCAGTACGAGGCAACAATATAGTCTCTCCACTCCGCAAGGCGGAACTTAAAGGGTGAAGACTGAGTCAAGAAGAAGATGGTGGATTCAGTGAGTGATGACAATAACTCACTAAATCCCTAAGACTCCTCTCCAACTACTTACACTGAAGACAAACTGAAGTAGAAGACTCAAGGATATGAAGACTGAAGAATGAGCGGGACAAGGAGGGATAAGTTTGAATCAGATAAGACGAAGTCCTTATCAACCAAAGTCAACTTTCCATGAATGGCTAAAGATCGTGTCGTGTCATCACCGACCTTAGGAAAGTAGTCTTGTCTCTTACCTAGAATAGACTTTGTAAACAGAGACAAAATGCATCAGTATTTTGTCTTCAGATGATGTCAGCTTTGTCACTTAGGAAAGAGTTAAAACTCATACATGTATAAATAGCATAAGAGATGGAGTGAAAAGGTTAAGCTTGTGAATTGTAAAAACACACATACACGCAAGCCATCTTTTTACTCTTCCAAATACAACTTAGTTCCTGAGATAGCTCAGTGAGCTCTAAGAGTTGTGCTCAGACTTAGCCTGTGCTTAGAGAGGAGTCACCAAACTTTGTTATTTCAATCCCAAGTACTATTCCGCAAGTACTTGGGCAACGTATTCTTTTTGATTAATTTCTAATAAAGAATATGATGTTGAAAATTACTTTGTGTGTTTTACTTATGTTAATTTCAGTCATTGTTCACTATTAACTTGTTTTTGATTCTTAAACTGTTTTATACGATAGTGAACGGGGAACAACAAGTGGTATCAGAGCAAGGTTAATTATAAAACTCGTTTTTAGGCCGCTCTAAAAGTTTTTAAATTAGGATCCTAAATGGGTGAAATTGATGTACCCCAACTAGTCGATAAAAGGGTGGAGCTTATTCAGCTGTTGCCCCTAGACTTGAAGTTGGCAAAGTCAACAAATGGAAAAGCGTTTAATGCTTTGCTATTTGATTGGGATGGAACCTTATTATATCAAGTGTATAAATGAAGGTCCATTTGTCCCAAAGACTATTGAAGGGTTGCCCAAACTCAAGCTCAGTGGACCTGTGATGAAAGGAGAGTGGTCAACCGTGACCAAAGACTCAAAAGTATCATAATATCTTGTCTTCCCGACGATATTATGGAGTTCTGTTATAAGTCGTAGTACAGCTAAGCAAACCGGATGACCTAGTTCATAATCATGAAGGACCATCCGATACCAAGGAAAACAAGATAATGGACCGAAACTTGAGTATAACAACTTCGTGGGTAAGGACTCAAACTCGTCTCAAACTTACACCCTGTACAAAACTCTTTTAAATGAACTGTCAAATGATGGTGTTAAGTTGTCCAAACATGAAATCAATGTTGGTTTTGTCAACAGCCTCCCTGAGAAGTGGTTGAATTTCTCTCATGGACTTAGGAATGCTAATCATATCCAAAATCTTGAGCTTCCTGAAATTTATGGGAAATTTGTCTATGAGGAAAACCTCATCAACAGACAATACCCTGACTTAAAGAAGTCTCTGAAGTCAAGAAGTCCTTGACCACCACCTCATCACGAATATCAACCGCTATTCTAACAATGTTGTTCAAGATTTTCGTGAAAATTCGATGATGAGCCCGATGAGAGATCAAGTGAGGAGTACCTAAATGATCCTGAATACTGAATTTCGTGAAAGGGCACTTCTTGCTAACTCTCAAAGGTTTATAAAAAGAAAAAAAATTTTTTCAAATGCTAAAGCAAATGAGGACACCTAATGCTTTAAGTGTCACAAAAGGGTCATTTTGCAAAATAATCGTTTTTCTAAAACAATTTCGTAATCCTCTTATAAACCATCGGTCAAATCACCATCGTGTTTTAGCAAATTTCAACCAAAAATGTATCAGTCTCATCAAAACTCTCAAAACAAATATGATAATAACAAAACCATTAATTATGAAGCTAAGTATAAGAAAGAAAAAGCTAAGCTTGCACTGCTTGAGGCCAGTCCCTCAGAAACAACAAAAAGTGTTCAAACTGCAGGTGGTAAAAACAAGGGCCTTGTTGCTGAAACCTTTGACTGGGATGAAGAGCCAGCCTCATCTGATGATGAAATGGTACATGTCAGTGCACTGATGGCCCTCTCAGAAGAAGACAAGCTAGCTGTTGGAAAGAATCATGCCAGAAATGGAGAATGGGTCAACATCACAATGAAGAAGGTAAGTACTCTACTTTCTATGGATGATGACTCCGATTGGCAGCCTTACATGAATTATCTTAATGTTGACCTTAAGTTCATAGAAGAGCAAAGACTGAATCTTTTTTTCAAAATACAACAAGCTAAGTTTGGAATTACACAAGTGTAGAGATGAACTGCTTATTTTAAAACAAGCCAAGCTTGAGGCTATCACTTTGCAAATTCAAAACACTGAACTAGTTAAAAGAAATCAGTCTCTTCAAGAAGAACTTAAAAGGTACAAGATATCCTTGATAGTTGGATCGCCAAGAATCCTGTGGTCTTTGATGTCGTGGGAGCCCCCAAGAGCAAGAAGAGAGTCTTAGGTGAAGATCATCTTCCCGACTCTCTCAACAAAGACCAGTCATAAGCCATTTTATATGGTGGTATGATTACCAATATGTTGACTACTCCCAAACCGAGTGATTTGATTGAAAGGGTCAATCCTGAGAGTAAGCTTCCAAATTTTGATTCTCGAAGGATTCTAGAGCCTGAAAGCCAAGCTCTAAAAGCATGCTTGACTCCCCGATGTGCCCAGTAGTATGAACACATCTCGAGTCTCAGAATCTCAAGCACCGCTTCCACCATCTGAAACCTCTTCAGGTGCCGCACCAAGCTCGAGCTTACTCCATTACAATTCAATCCTCACTCACCAAAAGAAAGGTCTGACTTGGTAGAACCATCCTGAAAAGACCAACAAAACCAACTCAACAAGAATCTAATCCTACTGAGACTTCAACATCCTCTGTTCCCACTAAAGTGACCAAATTCAGAAGTAATCGAGCTTGTGATGAAGCCGACCGAAAAGATGGAATCCATCGAAAAAGCTCCTAATTCAATCAAGGAAACTAAGTCAGCCTCATCTAGCTCATCAAAGTCAAAATCCACCAACAAACCCAAGCAAAAGTGTGAGCCGTGTCATTACACCACCATACCACTCGACAACTGCTATAGAATCCTTTTTGCATGATCTGCAAAAGGATGATCACAGGATCTGCAGACCACCTACAAGATGTCACCAAGCAAACTATACCAAAGTTGGTCATCAGTATGCTTCATCCTCCAAAACAGCTCCCAAGAATAGAGCAAAACCTTTTCCTATGTGCCCTCACTATGGGTTTAATGATCATCATCAGGATGATTGTCTCATGAACACATGCTGTGATATATGCGGTAATCTAGCTCATGAGACATCCCAACATGACAGTGTCATTCATGCAAGGAGAGGTACAAAACAACCCAAAATCACTTAGTCATCCTTAGTCTCTAAATGCAAAACCTGTGGTAGCACAATGCACTCAACCACTGACCATGAGTCAATTACCAAATTCAAAGAGACCTTGAGACCCGAGCCCACTAGTAAGTGGGTCACTAAGAGAAACTAATTTAGTTTACTACTTGTGCAGAGACACGCCAGGGAGCCTATTTGGCATCTAGACAGTGGATGCTCAAGAAGCATGACTGTAAAGGAGTATCTCGCACAAGTATATAGAGGAACCAGGACCCAAAGTAGTGTTTGGTGATAACTCATCATGTCCCACTGAAGGTTATGGTTCAGTAAACTGCAATGTAATTGTTTTCTCTTGAATAGCTTATGTCAATGGTTTAAAATACAATCTCATCAGTGTCAGTCAATTGTGTGATGCTAAGTACATTGTGCAGTTCAATGACAAACAAGGTACCATCTTCAATGCCAACAAGGAAGTTATGTTGATAGCTCCAAGGAGAGATGATGTTTATGTGTTAGACATGTCAACACTCTCTCAAGATGGAACTTGCCTCTTTGCTAAGGCTACTGAAACTATTAATTGGCTGTGGCATAAGAGACTCTCACACCTGAACTTCAAAAACCTCAACAACTTGGCAAAACAAAACAAGGTCCTTGGCTTACCATCACTGGTTTTTGCTAAAGACAAACCATGCTCTGTCTGTGAAAAAGGAAAACACCACAGAGCATCATTCAAAACCAAACAAAATTTCTCCATCAAAGTCGCCTTCACCTCCGCACATGGATCTCTTTAGACCTGTCCCCGTGATCTATCCAAAGATGAGAAGTATACACTTGTCATTGTTGATGAATTCTCAAGATACACTTGGGTATACTTTCTTTTCAAAAAGAGTCAGTACCGATACAATAATGTCATTCATCGAAGATTGAAAACCGTAATGACATTACTGTCATAAACAAATCGAACCGACAATGGTACGAGTTCGAAATCAAGAGCTTGAGAGTTTCGTGATGAAAAGGAATTCTCACAATTTCTCATCTCCTTATACCCCAACAAAATGGGGCCGAAAGGAAAAACATGTAACTCTCATTGAGGCTGCTAGAACCATGCTAAATGGCTCACCTCTCAAAGCATTTTTGGACCTGAAGCCAAAACCGCATGTTACACTCAAAACAGGTCAATCATTGTCAAAAGACATAATAAAACCCCATATGAAATCTTCAAAGGTAGACTTCCTGACATAAGCTATTTTCATGTGTTTGGATGTCCTGTGTTCATTCATAACCACAAGGATCATCTAGGCAAGTTTGATGCAAAAGCCGATGATGGATATTTCTTAGGCTACTCACTGATCTCCAAAGCCTTTCGGTTTTTAACACAAGGAGACAACAAGTTGAGGAAACCTTTCATGTCACCTTTGATGAAAGTACCGAAAGCATCAGTTCACCAACACCTCAAGGAGGAAATAGAATTGATAACTCATCAAGATATCCTCCTGATGAGTACAACATCAATTCAATTCCTCATATCAAGCCGATGCTTGATAATCAATCACCCCTACTGATAGGTAATCTGAACCAAATGTTCAGAACCCGTGATTCAAGAACCCCAACATGAATCGACATCTCAACAGATGCTCTAAATGAATCTGTTGCTCCCGAGACTAATCTCACTCCGAAGTTTCCAAAGTGACCTCTTCAAGCTCAGATCCTAGACCACAAAGTAAGTTGACAAAAACTCAGGATATTGAGCTTGTAAACATTATTGGTGAACCCACTAAGGGCATGCTCACTAGAAGCATGGTCGCTAAATTAATTGCGCTTCATCCAATGAATGTCTATATGCCTGATTACCTATCGAAATAGAACCCAAAAGTGTCACGAGGCTCTAAAGCACCCAAGCCGGGTTCAGCTATGCAAGAAGAACTGCAACAGTTTGATAAAAACAAGGTCATGACCTTGATCAAATGTCCTCGGGATGTCATTGTCATTGGAATGAAGTGGGTTTTCGAAACAAACTGATGAAAACGCACTGTCACTAAAAACAAAGCCAGACTTGTAGCCAAAGGTTATAGTCAACAAGAAGGCATTGACTATGATGAGACATTTGCTCCTGTTGCAAGAATGGAAGCAATCAGGATCTTCCTTGCATATGCAACATACATGAACTTTAGGGTCTACCAAATGGATGTCAAAAGTGCATTCTTAAATGGTGATCTAAAGGAAGATGTGTATGTGCAACAACCTCTTGGCTTTGAGAGTAGTGAATTCCCTGACTATGTTTGCAAGCTTGACAAAGCCCTTTATGGTCTTAAAAAATCTCCCAGGGCATGGTATGAAACTCTCTCAGCCTTCCTGATACAAAACAAGTTTGTCAGAGGTAAGATAGACAACACATCGCTTGTCTATAGAACAAAACAGGATGTGATACTGGTCCAAGTTTATGTTGATGACATCATCTTTGGCTCAACAAACTACAAACTTTGCAAACAGTTTGAAAAACCGATGACAAAGAAGTTTGAAATGAGCATGATGGGTGAACTCACATACTTCCTTGGACTACAAATCAGGCAAATTGATAAAGGAATATCCATCACCAAGAGAAATAGACCAAAAATCTCTTGAAGAAATATGAGATATCTGACTGTGCCTCAGTGAAGACTCCAATGGTCCCTCCTAACAACCTTGGACCTGATCTCACGGGCAAATCAGTCAATCAAACCCATTTCAGAGGGATTGTTGGCTCATCGATGTATCTAATCTGCTACTAGACCGACATACAATTCTCACCTCGTAATAGCAAGATATCACCAATCCCAAAGAATCTCACCTCACGACAGCCTAAAAGAATACTCAGTACTGAAGGGAACCCCAAACCTTGGAATCTATTATCCAAAATGCTCAAGGTTTGATCTCAAGGGTTACTGTGATTCTGATTATGCTGGCTGCAACATGGACAAAAAAGTACCTCGTGGTCCTATCAATTTCTTGAGGAAAACTGGTTTGTTGGAGTGCTAAAAGCAACAATCAGTGGCTATGTCCTCTCACGGTTTAATATGTAGCTGCAGCAGGATGTTGTGCCAATGTATTATGGATGAAAAGTCAACTCTGTGACTATGACATCCATTACAAAATGGTGCCCATCTTCTGTGATAACACCAGTGCTATTGCAATCTCCAACAACACTGTCCTCCACCAAAGAACCAAACACATTGATATCAGATATCACTTCATCAGGGATAACATAATGAAAGGAGACATAGAACTTCATTTCATCCCTACTGAATATCAACTGGCTGATATCTTCACTAAACCCTTGGATGAACCTACCTTCGAGACCTGAAAGCTGAATTGGGAATGCTTGACATTGAAATTCAGGCATCTGAAAACCAATCTCAGTAAGTTCTCTGAAAATGTTTTTCCTCCCTGAACAACCAAAATTATTCTCTCACTGAATAAGTAAAACTCATTCAGGGTCCCTGACATTTGACAAAGAGCATTCAATAAGTAACTAAATGCTCTAAGTATCAGTTACTTAAATGTCCTAGGTTGGTAGCAATACCAATTTAAATAAAAGAATATATGTCTCTTTGTCTTACTGTCATCCCACTTGGCATTTAATGCATCCTCTCACAAAAATATCAAATTGATATTTTATCTCTGCAAAAGTGCACTTTTATCGCAGACGCAATCGTTCCTTGAAAACGGATTTTACTACGGATAATGGAGTGGTAGCATTAAATGTGGAAATTCAAACGTTTTTCAAAAACCGACTCTTAATATTCCCATTTGTGCACAAACCACCCTTCTCACCACTCTATAAATACCCTCTTCCAAGACAAACAAACACACACAAATTATTTTCTGCAACAAAACTCTGGCAAAATCATTTCTAAAATCCAGAAATATTTGTGTGTTCTCAAAAACTCTTCAAACCTCTTTTTGGAAAACCCTTCTTGTAAACATTTATAAAAGTTTTTCATCACAAAACTTGAGAGATCTAAAAACCTTGATTGTTCTAGTCAAAAGAATTTTTTTTCAAAAACCCTAAAATCTTTAATGGAAATGGCTAGAACACAATCTCTCCAGTTTGCTTCTCAGTGGGTAGGGGATCTTACAAATGTTGAGTTTAAAACAAATAATGTCATAGGCAATTTTGAATATCCTCAAAATGTCCCAGCCTATAAGGACATTATGAAATTTCTTTATAACTGCCCATTGAAAACGGCCTTTGTTCAGTGTCCTCTACTGTACCAAAACCTCCTCGGGGAGTTTTGGGCTACGCTAAGGCCTTTGACCCGACACCTTTCTATGATGAGAACAACCTTAGACCTCTCGGGAATATCTCATCGGGTTCACCTCAACGGGGCAAACAATTCACCCTGGATTATAAAACTTTTTGCACATCTATGGGGTTAGATTACAACAAAGGTGTATATGTAGCCCATCCCTGAACCCTCCACATGAAGGATGGGTTAAAATAAATTGTTTTAGATCCAACGTTTTTGTACAAGACCCCAGTCACCAAGAGTTCATTTCCCGTGGCTTGGAGGATCCTATTCACATTTGTGATTCAGGTCCTCGGCAGGAACCACTCATCACCTCAACAAGTTAACTCTATTCAGTTGATGATGGCATACTGCTTGATGAATGGGGTCACTGTCGACATAGGGGAGATCATTTACAGTGATCTCGTAACCAAGCTACAAAGCAAAACTAGGACGAAATACATTTCGTATCCTAGGTTTGTCTCTTGTGCTTTGCAAGTGTTACTGTGTACAAATTATCCTCAGGAAGGAAAATTTTGTGCTTTACCGGGCATCCTGAGCCAATCAAATTTTCAAAAGGACCCATCCCTTGTCACAAACATTGAATTGACGGCCCATATGGTTGCTGTAAACAACCAAAGGGAATCAGTATCTCCTAACCCTGCTCCTTTAAAGAAAAGGGAGAAGTCTCAGACTGGGACTAAGACCAAACCCAAGTCTCGGGCCCCGAGGCTTCGGAGCACCGCCAAAAGGAAAAGAAGGCCTAAGACTGATTTGACACCCATTGGTGACCAGGAAACATCTACCCCCGTGACAACGAAGGACACTGATACATCACAGTCAGTGCCCTTGGTCACAACCACTACTCCCCTAGATCCAGAGGGAAACATACAACCCGCTAGTAGGGGAGCGCCTTCCACAACGCCCAAGGATGACATTAGCAAATCACATCCTTTGTTTGAGGACACAATGATCGATCCCAAAGACTCGGAGGGAATCAAACAACCCGCTGATAGGGATATAACTATCACTGACTCTGCTAAAGGCACTGGGAAACGCCCACCAGTGTCTCAGGGTCACCGGGGACAAAGACTCGGAGGGAAAGAACAACCCGCCGATATGGAACCCACAACCAATCCTCGACTCCAGCGAAGGCACGGAAACGCCCACCAAGTGTCCGAGGGGTCAACGGGGACAAAGATCGAGGGAAACATACCACCCGCCGATATGGAACCCATCACCAACCCCTTGTTAACCGCTTGCGATGTTATGGAATACTCTTTTCGAAGATGAGCTTGTCTGAAACCGATGATGAAGTGTTATCACTGGGGAAGAAGTGGACGCGAGGTTCAATCTTAACAAGAGCCTCACTGATCCACGGAACATACTGAATCACCATTCCAGCATGAAAATGATGACTCCTCTTCCTCCACTGATGAATTTGAAAGATTTGATAATGTTCTCCCACTTACTGAAAGGCATCTTGTTCAGTGGATCACCAAAGCTTCAAGAAGGTTATACTCTGGGGTCACTGAAACACTATGGGAACAACACACTGAGGCTGCTGCTAGTTACGCTGATCTTAAATCCGATGTGCTCACCTTCAATGAAAATGTTCACGAACACAGGGATCTTATGTATCAACAGATTGACGAACAGAATGCAAACCTGGGTAAAATTCGAGAGTATCTTCAGAAGTGTGGCTCATCAATAGATGATATCAAGGAGACTGTCAAGGAGGACCCGTTGCTCAATTCTAAAGTGCTGGAAGCCACTGAAGTTTATATGAAGAATTCCTCCCGTCTCACCGACCTGTTGATATGCTTCAGCGCCAATGTTCAAGGCCTACAAAGTTCTGTTCAATCCCTACAATCTACATTGGGTTCTCTTGATGCTCGGTGGCTAATCTCGGCTAAGGCATCATCCTCCATGGCTTGGAATCTTGGGCCTCGGATGACAGCCTTGGAATTATCTCATGCTAATTTGGAAGCAAAGGTCACTGGCATTCAAACAGATACTTCTGATATGAAGGCAATGATCACTGAAATTTATCAGGCCTTCAAGGGTCAAGCAGCTCCTTCCCCCTCTGCACCAACACCAACTCTTGCCCTCACTGGCTCCGCCACAGTTGAAGGGGAGAATACTGCTGAAGAAACTCCTCTTCACACTGAGGGGGAGCCAACACCATCAGTATCAGTAGCTCCAACATCATCATCTGCACCAGTCTCAGCAATACCCATCTCATCCATCCCACCACCAACACCTTCAACAAAAACACTGACATTAATCACACCAATAACAACAACAACACCGCCCCTGGTGGCATCATCTTCCTCAACAGCTAAGTAAGTATCTTGGTAAAGAAGAAAGGAGATTGAAACAAGCCGAGGAAGATAAGAAGAGTAAGGAAGCACTAGTTAAAGTGATTGCCGAGGAAGCTGAAAGCATTGGAATTGATGCTAAGAAACTTGAAAAGGGTCAGGCAGACGAAGTTCAAGGATGCTCAGGCAAAGAAAATGGTTGAAATGAAAAGCGTTGGAAGAAAAGAACAAAAGATCTGCAGCGATCAAGAAAGCAAGAATTGACCATTATAATTGGCCAATGACAAGCGAAGACTACCGAGAAGATCATCGATGTCAAAATCATCCCAGTCTAAACCACTGGCAATGAACGTCTACAAGGGGTTGATAAAAGGCATTTCGAGGTTCATGATCCCCTAAAATTCACTGACTTTGGGATCACTGAACTCGATGAACTTGGTCCAATAATAGAAAAGAAGCAAAATGCGGTGGTTAAGGAGCTGTTGAAGATGCTCAGTAAAAGATATAAAAGACTGAGGGATTCACTAGCACAACTGGGAATTTAGCCTGCCTTAATTGCACCTCAAGGATCTCAACCACAACCATCCACTGGCAAAAGAAAAAGGGTTGAGTTCCAGCCTGAGATTAAAGTGCCTGGACTGGAGTGTAATAGGGAGCTGCCTGAAGGAGTGAAATTTGTAAACTGTCTTGTGATTGAAAAGCCTGAAAGAGGGCTATTTTTCATTGATGTTTATGGAAACCCAGCATTCGAAAGGTGGAGTGATATCGATCAGGCAGGAGTGGCTACAATGATCAGCTATATTCCAGTGGCCTCTCAAATTCAGACTCCTGCGAATATCATGTTCTGTCAAGACCTGAATGCCAAGATAAGAAACCATCCTGACAGGGAAACACTCATCACCAAGAAAGTCAAGCTTGAAGCCCCTGGAATCCATCCGACGACATCATTTTGATTTATCTTTTGTACTAGTGATAGGAACCTTGTAATTTGATCAATAAACGATGTATGTTTTATTAAAATATTCAGTGTTCCTTATTGTATTCATTAGTACATTCAGTGTAAGAAGAAGCCATTTGCTCACTTACACTGATCAAACACTTAGGCTATTTGTATATCCAAATAGGGGGAGACTGTTGGTTTCAGTAAATACCCAAACCCCTTAATCTAGGATTTGAATAGAAAATAGCCCAAGTGTCTAGTCTGTTAAACACTAACAGTGACGAGTGCATAGTCTCTCAGTGAGCCATCTTCAGATACTCGACGAGGCAACAAGATAGTTCTCTCCACTCGCAAGGCGGAACTTAAAGGGTGAAGACCGAGTCAAGAAGAAGATGGTGGATTCAGTGAGTGATGACAATAACTCACTGAATCCCTAAGACACCTCTCCAACTACTTATCTGAATACAAACTGAAGTAGAAGACTGAAGGATAAGAAGACTGAAGAATGAGCGGGACAAGGCGGGATAAGTTTGAATCAGATAAGACGAAGTCCTTATCAACCAAAGTCAACTTTCCCTGAATGGGTAAAGATCAGGCTCCGTGTCATCACTGACCTTAGGAAAGTAGTCTTGTCTCTTACCTAGAATAGTCTTTGTAAACAAAGACAAAATACATAAGTATTTTGTCTTCTGTATGATGTCAGTTTGTCACTTAGGAAAGAGTTAAAACTCATACATGTATAATAAGCATAAGATATGGAGTGAAAAGGTTAAGCTTGTGAATTGTAAAAACACACATACACGCAAGCCATCTTTTCACTCTTCTAAATACAACTTAGTTCCTGAGATAGCTCAGTGAGCTCTAAGAGTTGTGCTCAGACTTAGCCTGAGCTTAGAGAGGAGTTACCAAACTTTGTTATTTCAATCCCAAGTACTATTCCGCAAGTACTTGGGTAACGTATTCTTTTTGATTAATTTCTAATAAAGAATATGATGTTGAAAATTACTTTGTGTGTTTTACTTATGTTAATTTCAGTCACTGTTCACTATTAACTTGTTTTTGATTCTTAAACTGTTTTATACGATAGTGAACGGGGAACAACAAATATAAAGTTATCATAAGTAAAATTATAAGAATACATGTTATTTTTATAAAGTATATATATTTGGTCATTCACATAAAATGTTGTAATAATTCATTTGTTGTAATAGTTTATGTAATAGGATGGGTAATATCCAAGACCCATGACCCATACCATGGAGCTAATCCATAACCCATGACCCATTACATGACATCATGCATGAAATCATTTTGGGTATTATACATGACTCATGACCCATGACCCAAGACCCATGACCTATTGTCTAGATACATTGTATCTTGTTGGGTACCCATGACCCAAAGTCCATGACCCATGGCTCATACCCATAACCCATATCCCGATTTGCAACCCAAAATCCGGACTGGTATAACCCAGACTGCTGGATCCCTAAGTTTGCACTGGCCGGATCCCCCAAGTGAAGGATTAGCCAGAACTGTGGGGCAGAAGGCTTTTTGTGCCTATAAATAGTGAGTCATTTCTTCATTGTTACTCACCCTTCTTCTTACAACTATCTCATATATTATCTCACTCTTCTAACCTCTGATCATTTGATCATTCTAGTAGTTCTTCTATCTTTTGTTGTGATTCTCATATAGGTCCTTCTCAAAGGCGAGATCACGCTATACTACAAGTCATCCAAGTAAAGGGTCCTTGATTGATTTGTCCATCCACAAGATTTCTGTAGCAAGATCTTGTAATTCATATTTCACATAGTTGTTATGTAATAGTTGTGATAGGTTTGGCTCTACCTCGAGGAAGAACCCGGTATTTAGCTTTGTACCGGAAAAAGTGTAAGCGACGTTGTGAGGCTTCTCCGCTGTGTTGAAAGAGCTTGTTGACATAGTTCTTGAACTCTCGAGTGGGGAACTCGGGGAGTGGAGTAGGGCAAGGAATGTGTCCTTGTAGCCGAACCACTATAAATCACTTGTGTCGCTACTTTCTATCCTTAAGTTTACTTGTTTTCATTATTTACTTTACTTATTGTTTTATACTATCTATCCATCCACACAAATTCACATAAGATCGAATCTAAATCGTTGAAACTTAAATAAAAACCGGTAAAACTATTCAACCCCCCTTCTAGTTTTCCACAATTGGAATCAAGAGCAAGGTTTACCAAAGTTTTAAAGTAAATTGTATTTTAAAAACTTTTCGATCACAATGAGTTTTGAAAATTAACAAAAACAAGATGTTGAAAAACAAAAATGAACAATTAGAAAAGGAAGTTCTTGAACTAAAAGATAAATTAAAGAGATTAGAAAAGAGAAAAGAAGTAGATAGTGAGTGCAAGCTTTGTGTAGAACTTCAAACGCTAGTTGATCATCTTGATTATAAGATTGCTAGAGTAAGTACTAATACTCTTGATAAAATACTTGATAGTGTTAAAACGGGTAATAATAAAAAGGGCTTAGGTATTCAGGAACACATCGCGCCAACTAGCGAGATTAAAGAAACACAATTCGTTAAAACAATTGAAAAACAGGCTACTGTAGCCACGGATCCCTTGAAAAAGTAAATGTCTAGTGTAAATTTAGGGATTCGTGGGTCTGTACCAGTAAACAGTAGAAATAACGCAACCACATCCTCTAGAACCGACTTTGTTATTGTTAACAAGAAGAAACAATTAGAAAAGGAATTTCTTGAACTAAAAGATAAACTAAAGAGATTAGAAAAGGGAAAAGAAGTAGATAGTGAGTGCAAGCTTTGTGTAGAACTTCAAACGCTAGTTGATCATCTTGATTCTAATATTGCTTGAATAAGTACTAATACTCTTGATAAAATACTTGATAGTGTTAAAACGGGAAATAATAAAAAGGGCTTAGGTATTCAGGAACACATCGCGCCAACTAGCGAGATTAAAGAAACACAATTCGTTAAAACAATTGAAAAACAGGCTACTGTAGCCACGGATCCCTTGAAAAAGGAAATGTCTAGTGTAAATTTAGGGATTCGTGGGTCTGTACCAGTAAACAGTAGAAATAACGCAACCACATCCTCTAGAACCGACTTTGTTATTGTTAACAAGAAGAAACCAACCCATGTTACTGTCAGAAATGTCAAACAACCACCTCCCCTAAAACAAAATCAAAGTTTTTTGGAAAACAAGGGTCCATCGTTTTCTAAACCAAACACAAATATAAGAAGACAAAACAATGTTTATCCTAGGAGTAACCATCATCAAATGGGATGTAATCCTAATGCACAAAATGGTTTTCCATTTCAAAACTTTACACCTTGGAATACTTTCCCACCTTTTTCGTATATGCCTCATATGAATAAAATGTATAACACCAATGGACCCATGAACAAATGGGGACCAAACTTTTGAGTTAATTATTTTCTTAGGTGTGCCTAAAGGTTGACTTAGATCCGGACGAATGGATCAAGGATAGCGGGTGCACACGGCATATGACCGGTAATAAAGATTTGTTCTCCACATACAAATCCTTCAATGGAGGAAATGTGGTGTTCGGAAATAGCAAGAGCAAAATCATCGGTAAAGGTACAATTTCTCACAAATCCTTAACCATTAACGATGTATGTCACGTAGAAAACCTAAACTTTAATCTACTAAGTGCAGGTCAAATATGCGATAAAAAGTGCAACGTACTTTTTAGTGAAACCAGTAGTAAACTATTGAAAAATGGTATTACCATAGGAAGAGGCACTAGAAAACATGGATTCTATGTCATTAAAATTAGAAATAAACCAAAAGACAAACTTTGTCTTACCTCTATGGATGATACTTCGATCTTATGGCATCGAATATTGGGTCACGCAAATATGCGACTTCTTCAATCGCTATCATCCAAAGAACTAGTAAGAAACCTACCCAAACTAAAATACGAACATCATTTTTGTGATGTTTGTAACATAGGAAAACAAGTCCATGCTAGTCATAAAGCTAAAAATATGGTTTCTACAACTAAGTGTCTAGAATTACTACATATGGATTTATTTGGTCAATCCGCTATTCAAAGTTACGGAGGTAACTTCTATACTTTGGTTATAGTGGATGATTAATCTAGGTATACATGGACTAAATTTTTAAAGAATAAAACTGAAACGTTCGATTACTTTGAAATATTAAGTAAGAAAATCCAAAGACAACTAGGAAGTCCTATTGTGTCAATTAGAATGGATCATGGTCGGGAATTTGATAATTAAGTGCAATTCGGAGCTTTTTGTGATGCTAATGGTATTACCCACAATTTCTCTGCTCCTCGCACTCCACAATCAAATGGGGAAGATGAAAGGAAAAATAGAACCCTACAATAAATGAGTCGCACGATGATTAATGAGCAATCTATTCCTCAAAAATTTTGGTGCAATGCCGTTGACACATCAACCTATATACTAAACTGAGTCCTAATTAGAATATTCTTAGGAAAAACTTCATACGAGTTACTACGAGGCAAAAATCCTTCGTTAGAACACTTTCGAGTCTTTGGTAGTAAATGTTTCATACTTAATACTAAAGATTATTTAACTAAATTCGATCCTAAATCAACCGAAGGTATCTTCTTAGGATATTCTCCTAATAGTAAAGTATACGTAATACTAAATAAAGAAACCATGAAAGTTGAAGAATCTTTAAACGTAAAATTTGACGAGAGTCCACCTAAAACTACCCTACCTCTTGTCGATGACAAGTTAATCGAAAGTGAAGTCCTAAAAATCAAAGAAAATATAAATAAAGAAGATGAACCATTAAATAATGAAATCATCAATATTAAAGAGTCTAAAGATCATCCCGTAGAGAAGGTTATAGGAAAGTTAAATGAAAGAACTTTAAGATCTCAAGTCCAAAACCAAAGTAGTCTATTTTGTTTTGTCTCAACCATAAAACCTAAAAATACTCAAGAAGCTAAAAGATGAAAGTTGGGTAATGGCTATGCAAGAAGAGTTAAATCAATTTGTTTTTAACAATGCTTGGACAATTGTCCCTCCACCTAAAAACGTAACCATAATCGGAACAAAATGGGTATATAAAAACAAGTTAGATGCAAACGGTGTCGTGTCTAGAAATAAAGCTAGACTTGTTGCTCAAGGGTATAACCAACAAGAAGGCATAGACTGTGATGAGACCTATGCTCCCGTAGCTATATTAGAGTTTATAAGAATACTTCTTGCTTATGCTTGTGTTCATGATCTTAAGCTTTTTCAAATGGATGTTAAAAGTGCTTTTCTAAATGGTTTTATTAATGAAGAAGTTTATGTAGCTCAACCTCTGGGCTTTATCGATTTCGAAAAACCTAATCACGTGTACAAACTAAAGAAAGCTCTCTACGGTCTTAAATAAGCCCCAAAGGCTTGGTATGATAGACTCAAATCAATTTTAATCAAAAATGACTATACCATGGGTT
The DNA here is from genome assembly GCA_910596185.1 of Chrysanthemum makinoi. Lineage (NCBI taxonomy): Eukaryota > Viridiplantae > Streptophyta > Magnoliopsida > Asterales > Asteraceae > Chrysanthemum > Chrysanthemum makinoi. The sequence continues at coordinate 280,380,572 of OU343221.1, forward strand.
TAGTTGACAATACACTTTTCACAAAGAAAAAGGATTCACAAATAGTTATTGTTCAAATATACGTGGACGATATTATATTCGGATCGACTTGTCAAGACATGTGTGATGATTTCGCAAGAATCATGCATGATGAGTTTGAAATGAGTATGATGGGAGAATTAAGTATCTTTCTTGGTCTACAAATCAAACAACTAGAAGATGGTATCTTCTTTAATCAATCTAAATACATAAAAGAAATGCTAAAGAAATTCAGATTAGAAGAGTCAAAACCAATAAGAAAACCAATGTCATCCGATACCAAACTCACCAAAGATGAAGACGGTGAATCTGCTGATAATACCAAATACCGCGACATGATTGGTGGTCTTCTCTACCTTACGGCTAGTCGGCCGGATATCATGTTTAGTGTATGTCTATGTGCTAGGTTTCAAGAAGACCCTAAAACTTCACACCAAGAAGCCGTCAAAAGAATATTTAGATATATTAAGGGTACTACTCAATTGGGATTATGTTATCCCAAGGGGACGGGGTAGAAACTATTATATATGCGAATTCTGACCATGCAGGTGATTATGTTGACTAAAAAAGTACAAGTGGTGTTTTCACTTTCATGGGATGTTGTTTAACATCTTGGTTCTCAAAGAAGCAAACGACATTAGCCATATCAACAACCGAAGCCGAATATGTCTCCGCGGGCAAAGCATGCCAACAAACACTATGGATGAAACAAGCGTTAGTTGACTACGACATCCATCTAAGTGACATTGCCATTTTATGCGACAACAAAGGTGCTATTTATTTAAGCAAAAATCTGGTGTTGCATTCTCGTACCAAGCCTATAGATATCCGTCATCACTTCTTAAGAGACAATGTTCAAAAGGGGAACATTACTATTGAGAAAGTGTCTTCCGAAGACAACATAGCCGACGTTCTCACAAAACCGTTAGAACGGGAACAATTCAACTTGCTTCGTCTAGGTCTTGGTCTTATGGAACAATCATCGTGAAATATTTTCATTCTACAAGGTACATAAATATTCGCCTTACCTTCTTTTCTGAGTCTAGGATCTCTATTTCACACAACACATAAACAATATGGGGATTTATTTTCAAAACTCAATGTTAATACAAATTAGCCGTAAAAACGTTTATTTATATTTTACGATCTTCTAATGTTTTGTCGATAATAAACATAAAATCATTTTAACGAAACAAATAAAATACGTAAATAGTTTGAGCCAATAGTTTACTAACACACTTACGTTTTCACATAAAACACTAAACAAGTAGTAGTGCTTTCATGATTTAGTAATGCATATGTACAACAACTAGTGTTTACATATTGGGTACATATATACATACTTAGTATGTAATGAGTAATAGAATGGGTAGAAGATTAAGTATTTAACCCATTGACTTAATACATTGAATGTAGTTGGGTAAAACCCAAAGTCCATGACCCATACCCATGGAGCATAACCCATGACCCATTGCATGACATCATGCATAAGTCATGATGGGTATTATCCATGACCCATGGAGCTAACCCATAACCCATGGACTAGATACATTGCATATTCTAGATACATTGCATATTCTAGATACATTGCATCTACTTGGATACCCATGGTCCAAAGTCTAGGACCCATGACCCATAACCCATGACCCATGACCCAAAACCCATGGGCAAAGAGGAGCATCCCACGGTTCCCCCAGTTTACACTGGACGGATCCCTCAAGTAAGGGATCCGTGGGATCCGTGGAACAGTAGCAAGTTTTCTTCTATAAATAGTGAGCCATTTCTTCATTGTAGGTTGCCACTCCTACACATACTTTCACCTAGTATTGTAAACTCTCTAACTTCAGATCCAAAGGATCTTTCTATGTAGTTTGTTTTTGTTTTTGTGTGATTCTCTAGGTTCCTCTTAAAGGCGAGATCACTACCTCTTGAAGTCGAGCAAGCTCAAGTCCATGAGTTGCCATGCTTCGTCATCATCAAGACTGCTGAAGTTCTCTTGTTGATAGTTCTTTCTTCTTCTCTAGAAGTATAGTGTCAAAGGCATTAGTGAAGGATGCCAAAAGGGTCAAGATGAAGGCATTAGTGAAAGGTGCTTAACGTCCGTGTCAAAGGCATTAGTGAAGGATGCCAAAAGAGTCAAGACGAAGGCATTAGTGAAAGGTGCCGAACGTACGTGTCAAAGGCATTAGTGAAGGATGCCAAATGGGTCAAGTCAAAGGCATTAGTGAAAGATGCCAAGGGTGTACAATTGATATGGTGTATCAATGTACAAATAGAGATAGGTTGTGTCCAAGGATATTGATATCCTTGATGATGTTGTAATAAGGAGTGGGTCTCCTTTGGGATAGGTGTTGTGTAGTGTTAGGTGATAGTTCCTCCTTTGTAATGGAACTCGGTATCTAGCCTTGTACCGGATAAAGTGTAGGCGACGTTGATATAGGTGTGGTTCTACCTTGTGGAAGAACCCGGTGTCGAGCCTTGTACCGGAAAAAGAGTAGGCGACGTTGTGAAGGCTTCTCCGCCATACGGAGTTGTGTTGTGTAGTGCTAATGAACTCTCGAGTAGGTGACTCGAGGAGTGGAGTAGGGCAAGGAAGGTGTCCTTGTAGCCGAACCACTATAAACACTCGTGTCGTAGTTTTTTGTTTCTTACTCTTTACCTTTGAATTACATATTTACATATCTATCTATCAACATCCAATATATACATCTAAATAGATTGACATAAGTCGATCTAAATATTTTAAAACAAAGTTTTAATCGGTAAAACTATTCAACCCCCATTCTAGTTTTCCACAATTGGCATTAGAGCTTCGTTACCAAGTTTCTTAAGAGTATATTGTACTTTAAAAACCTGATACGATATATGTATGATTGAAAATTACAAGGAAGGAAAGTCCTTAAAAACAAAAGGTCACGTTTTAAAATCATCATATTTTTTAATGTTGGATAATGATAGATCTTTCTAATATTTCTTTTTGTTGAGAATTCTCCATACTAGGATTTGGGAATCCTAAGAAGATCATGAAGAATTTCTCTCTAATAATTATTTCCCTAAAAGAAAATTTAGCAAAGGTATGATCTTTAATAAATTACGAATATATTTTTTTTAGATCAATCAATAATGTCATTTTTCTTGTTTAAATATGATTAAGTTTAAGTAGTATCATTACGCTCTCTTAAAAATCATTAAAGTAATTATCTATATTGAACTCATCATCAAGAATGGTATTCTTCGTTGATCTCTATAGACAAAACTACAAACTAGTGATAACGATATCTCGGCTATTTAAGAGCCTTGATCATCACTCCTCACATAAGGATTATTGACATTTCATCTATGTCAACAAGTATCCATGTGAGACTTCACATATTTTGATAAAATGGGATTTTATCATAATATTTGAAAACTTCCCAAAAAATTATGATTTATTCATAAAAGGGGAACCTCATCAAATAGGACTAGTATAACACGTCAAAACCCCAAACCATAAGTTATAGAACATAAACATTAACCCTAGGAAAAAATTAGAACTCCCAAACCAAAATTATCAAGGATCACTTAGCTGTCAAATTGCTGATATGCCGGATCCCTGTGCTTGAACTAGCCGGATCCCTCATACAAGGGATCCGTGGGATCCGTGCAACCGAAGACAGAATAAGAAAGAAATAATCACTGTGGAAGTTCCACTCCTCTCTTTACTCTATCAAGACTCACGAACATAAAACCTATTTACTATTCACAGGAGCAAATTGATCATCTTCTCCAAGGAAACAATCTCTTGTGTAAGTATAATCTTTACTACATTGTTATTTCCATTCCTTGATTCCTAGGATTACAATTTTCATCTTTAGAAATTGAGTTCAAATGGGTTTGTCACAATTTGTTACCACATTATTTTCTAAGATAATCTAAATCAAAGAATCAACATTGTTAATACAAATTAAACTCATTTTTTGAAATCATTGAAGATGTTTTGAACAAAATTGTTATTAACCCCATTAGGTTACTATTCACACAATTAACACCACATTGTGGTTTTGATGTTTTGGATCAATCATGCCTAGAAACCGTCAACAAGATTACCATGACACCGCTCACTACATTCCCATGTATCATCGTAAGGAAGGCCTAAGCCCGGATGATCGAAAAACCTTTAAGATGTTGGAAAAGAGACTCTTCCATGAAGGCCGAGTGGTTGAACCATTATTCCTCAACAACACCAACATTCGACAAGTCTTTGGAGGAATTAACTTTGATTGCCTCTTGGACATTAATGAGAAAAATGTCCGGTGTTTGTGCTTGAGTTTACAAGAAAATGAGAATCGTTCGGAATGAAGACGGGACCATTTCAATAGCCTTCATCATCAATGAGCACGAGTACACCCTCACTCTTGTAGAATTTAGAAGGATACTCCGTGTCCCATATCAAGGAGTGTGTATGTACTCTAACGAATGGTCGTTGGCGGAGCTACATGACATGGTAGATCATCATGAAGTATACTTAACAGCCATCCCGGAAGCAACCACGGTAAGGGATACCGTCTTCATGGAAAGAGCATCTCCATCAAGAGTCATGAGAAACTCCAAGGTGATCTATAGGGATCCATTTCAAATGGAGCTTTCAGAAATGTTCCCATTGTACAAGAAATGGGAACTCGTGCTAAAGGAGAACGTGCTTTGTTTGGGAGGAAACAAAGATCATCCCAATGCTTGCTTAAGCTTCATGATTTATTTCCTTGTAATCGACACTCACTTCAACCTCGCCTATTACACTGCATAAAGAATGGCAAGTGTGAAAAGCATGGACAATATGGTACTCCCTTATGCAATGCTCCTGACCCGTCTAGCAAACTTCATCTTTGCTCTAGATCCTTCTCCTTATTCCTATTACCACAGTTTTTGCAACAAGGTCATGGTACCTCTATCCGATAGAAGGACTACAAGGATCATGGTGGATGGCAAGAGACCTCACCCACCAACGGACTCATCGGATGAAAGAGAAAGACAAAGAGAAGGAGAAGGAAGTAGCAACCCCCTTGGCAACACCGATCTCGACCCCTTAGCATACATCAACCCACTACCGGACATCCCAAGCCCTTCACAAGAGTGGCAACAAACTAAGGGCATATTCAAATGTGATGGATCTGGACACACACCTTGTGTCAATGATATTTTGTATAATATTAATAAGCACACTGAATTTACTTAGTAATACTTAGAAGACGGATTGTATGATGTATTGTAAGGGAACACAGATTAAACACAAAACTTAAGCTCCAATATTATTAATGAATAATACGAGTGATCTTGCTTATCACTAGGGTTACACCTTGAAGCCTTTGTGAATAATACGTATGTACGTAAGTATCTAAGACAATGACCTAGGACCTCCTTTTATAGTACAAGGAGTCCTTTACAAGATAAGTATAAAGCTAACAATATAGAATATGCACAAGATCTTTTCTATACTTATCTAGACACGTTCTCCTAACCATTATCTAATAGCAGTGGTAATAATGTACCAGCAGTGGTAATACGTTTCCACTGCTAGTGCAATCCAAGTAGTGTCTTCCATAACTATCAGTGGTAACAGATTATTCCCAACAATACTCCCCTAAACTTATGATTTCTCTGCAAATCATTAAGTTTCTTCAATCTGCATCATCTTTAAGGATTTGGGGAATTCAACCAAACACTTTACTTCTTTCTTAACTTTTGAATAGCTCTTGAACATTGATCTTGAAGCCTATGTAACAATGCTCTGACCTTCTCATTGTCTTCATGAACTCTTATTGTTGTACATAACATTACTGTGAGAGTTCCAGCTCTGAGTGGATATTCTTTCTTAGCAAGCATGAATGCATCTACTCCATTTGCTGTAGAAACATGGTGAACTTCACATGAATCATAGTAAAACCATTTAATACTAGGACATGAACATGAGAATTTCTAGAAATCATCATTAACATCTGGTTCATAGAGCCTTCTAAGATTAACCCATAACTGCATCTCCTTCATATCTTTGAAATCTTGAGCATCAAACCTTTCTTGAACTAACTTCCATAACTTGTCAAGATCATCTCTGTCAAAAGCTTTGATGAGATCTTCAAATTGAATGAATGAGAAAGTTGCACCACCTAGCCTTGTGATCTTCCATGTTGGAGCAAAATAGCTAGCAGTGTAAACCTCCCAATCAATGATAGGATGTCTAACTTGCAGTGGTTCTGGATAAAAATCTTCTTCTTCTATCACAATCATTTCAGTCATCTATTCTTTAGTGAACTTCTCAGTTGGAACTTCTTGTTCTTCAGCAAACTTGGTCTTCTTACCAGTCTGAGATTCACTGTCTTTGGCCTTTCTTTTCAAACTAGGATACCTTCTTGCTTCTTCTTCAGAATCCATTGGAATGAAATCCTTATCTTTTCTTTGAACTCTGTAGTAGATACTTTCAACTTTATCATCATACATTCCTTTGAATTGATGTCTTTTCCAACCACCAACATTGCAACAATAAGTCTTCATGTATGCAATAACTTGTGCCTTAGTTGGTTGCCTTGGTTTCTTGTGACCTTTCTTGACTGAAACAATAGCCTCTTGAAGTGCTTGATTATTCTTCATTTGTATAAAATCTTTTAACTGTGCAGTTCTTTGTTCTGCAGTCAAAGATTTATCAGCTACAAGGTCAATTGCCTTCTTCTTGATTACTGGATCATGTGCAATCAAAAAATCAATTTCTTCTTCAGTAGGTACATAACTGAACTCTGGAGTTTTCTCTTTTAATCTTGTAAGTGGAACAGTGGAAATTGGGTTTTCCAATCTATCCAGCCTTTTAGCCTCCATAAAGCTTGCAACTTCCAATTCTTCAAGCTTTTTCTTTTCAACAACTTCATCTTCATATATCTTTTTAGCAACTTCTTTATCATGAGCAATCTGAAGTTGTTCTTTCTTTGAAATCTTCCTTCCAGGTTGCTCTTTACTTTCCATAACTGCTTTACCTTTGTCTTTCATCTATTTATCAATTTCTTCACTTGAAGTGGCAACATCATGTTCAACAGTGGGAATATTTGGCTCTGCAGTGGAAATTGGATCAGTGGTAAAATCAGTTGCAGTACTGAAAATATCTTGCTCTAGTTGCTCTTTTTGAGTATCAGCTTCCTCTGCACCTTTACTAGAAACACCTTCATCTTCAAAATCAATTTTCCTCCCCTGAGTTTCAGCACCTGTTTTCCTTCCCTGTTTGGGAGAATTACCCAAATCTGCACTGAAGTCTTCTGAATCACCACCAGGAGGTGAAGATGGAGATGAAAGCACAATATTTGCAGTTCTTCTTTGCGTGAACCCCTGCAACTCTTCCTTCAAGGTCTGAATCTCTACCTTTAAAGATGTAATATCCTTGGCATGTTGCTCCTTAAGTTGTGCCAAGTCTTGTTCCAGAGATTTGACCTGTTTGGCTAACTGTGTACACAAAACCATCAATTCCAATTGTTGCCCACTGCCCTCATCACTTCCAACTGTGTGACATGTTGGGAGAGGTGAATCATGGGACAATGGCTCAGATTCCTCCCTAGTTGGAATAGGTGGAAGTCTAGAACCACCACTGCTTGTTCCTAGACCAAAAGGTTCAGAAACATGCTGTGTTGTCATGAGAGAAGTTGGTACCGCTTTGCGCCTCCTCTCATAGGTGTGAGAAACAGGTGGAGTATAATCAATGTTTGGAATAGAGATTATGGGTGAGTTTTGTTCAGGTGAAATCTTTGCAAGCATTTGAGGAAAGAGAGGTGTAAAAATCATGTTGCCATCTTTGTTCATTTTTTGAAAAAATTTAGGCTTGAGGCAACAGATTTTATAAACATTAGTATGTGGTTGCAGTTGAAACTCATTTGGCACTGCTTGCACAAACCTTGGATACATTAAAAATTTTGTTGAACTCTTTACATTGCCAGTCATACTTGTAAAAATATATTTTGACCAGTTAAAAATCTTATCATTGGCGAGACAAACCAAAGGGTAAGCCATGGTTGAACTAAATTGCTCATAAGATGTTTTCTTTGGACTAAGACAATGTAAAAGAGTATGTATCAAAAATCTCCATTGGGGACAAAAACCACTCTTTTTGAAAGTAGCCTTTTTATCAGTGGTATCATACCCCATGGATGATAAAGTATCACGTATTTCTGGCATAGGTAATGTGATGATACCATTGAGATCATCCAATTGGAGAATTCTCCTCAAGGATGCCTCAGTAACATCAATAGTTACCCCATCCATAGTGGCTCTAAGAACATCTACTGTTTCATGTGTATCTCTATTCTCAAGTGTTATGGACTAAGCAGAAGTCCAAAACTGTTTGATTTGAGAGATATAGATTGTAGGATTTAAAAGCAAAGCATACCTTATATGGGTAGTATTAAGAAAGTCCACAATCTGATGAAAAACATGGCCACTCTTCTCGTTTGACTTTTGTAGGTAGGCCACTTGGTTGTGCTCGTCTGCAAATTTTAATGGTGCCATAGAAACTTTTGATGAAAAACGATATGAGGTCAGTAATAATTGAAGGAATAACTAGCCAATTGAGACAAAAGATATATAGAGGTAGGGTTTAAGAGTGTTGCGCAAGAAAGATTATCTAAGGAAAGTATTTATCTTTAGAGGATAAATATCAAATACGAAAGTAGATAATTCTCTAGAAGTTACCCTATATATATGGAAAGAAATTTTGCTACAACGGCTAGTAAAAAATATTAACAGTGGTAAAAATACAACTTTCAGTGGAAACTGTGAACTAGCAGTGGTAATTTTTCACAAAAATTTCAAAGAGCAGTGGTAAAGAAAAACATGTAAAAACTAGACTGCTCTTATCATAGTTTTTAGCAAACTATCAGCTATCAACGGATTTGATATGTCTTTACCATGATCCATTTGCTATGGACTAGCCAACTCTTAATCATAAAGAATATGGTGAGTTGATAACCATATAGTTTTTGGTAAACTATCAACCATAAACGGATTTGTCAAGTCTTTACCAGTAGCCGTTTGCTCTGGACTAGTTGATTCTTATGTGGATTAGACATGGTGAATCAATAACCATTTGTTGTATGTCTCAGTTACACACCTTTTAAGATCAACTCCCATCTTTGCTTCATAAAAGTGAAGCAACAAAACAACCAAAAAATATACAAACTTATACAACAATGTTAGTACCCAAAAACTTCCCTTCAGCACCAAAGACCATCAGACACAAACAGTTTATGGATTAAGCATTCCAATACCTATTACCAAGTACTGAAATCTACCCACATCCAGTCCTTTTGTTAATAAATAAGCATAGTTGTCATCAGTATGAATTTTGACAACTTGGATTAGCCTTTTCTCATAACAGTCTCTTATAAAATGATGTCTGATTTCAATATGTTTAGTATTTGAATGTTGAACTGGATTTTTAATTATGCAAATGGCACTACTATTGTCAATATGAATGATGGTATTTATGAAGTTGTACCCATAGTCCAAAAGTTGATTCTGAAGCCATAGAACTTGAGCACAGCAACTTGCAGCAGCCACATACTCTGCCTCAGTTGATGAATTAGCCACCATTGTTTGTTTCTTGCACTGCCATGACACCAACCTGTTTCCAAGAAATTGGCATCCACCTGTTGTAGATTTTCTATCCAAACTAGCTCCAGCATAGTCACTATCTGAGTAAGCAACCAAGTCTAGAGATGATTCTCTAGGGTACCATAATCCCAGATTTGGAAATGCTTTAAGATATCTAAAAATCTTCTTCACTGCAGTCAAGTGAGAAAGCCTGGGAGTGACCTGAAACCTTGCACAAGCACACACTACAAACATGATGTCTGGTCTAGGTGATGTAAGATACATCAAAGAGCCAATCATAGACCTGTTCATATGCACATCAACTATTTCACTACTATTTTCCTTCAAGAGTAGATGTGTAGTCTTGTCTGCAGGAGTGCTAGATGACTTTGCATCAGTAAACTTGAACTTCCTTAGTAACTCAGCCACATATTTATCTTGATTGATGAAAGTACCATCTGGCCTTTGTTGTACTTAAAGTACCAAAAAGAATGTGAGTTCACCCATAGAACTCATCTGGAATTCATCCTTCATTAGCTTCACAAACTCTTTGCACATCTATGTCTTTTTAGAACCAAAAATGATATCATCAACATATACTTGAACTAGCAAGATATCATTCTTGTCTTTCTTGATGAACAAAGTCTGATCCACTCTGCCTCTATGAAACCCATTATTAAGAAGATAAGTAGCTAAGGTCTCATACCATTTTCTTGGTGCCTGATGCAAGCCATACAAAGCCTTAACCACCCTGTATACTTTGTTAGGATATTCAGGGTCTTCAAAGCCTGGAGGTTGTGAGACATAAACCTCCTCATCAATCTGCCCATATAGAAAAGCACTTTTTACATCCATTTGATAGACTTTAAAGCCCATAAAGGATGCATAGGCTAAAAATAACCTAATTGCTTCAATTTTTGCAACTGGGGCAAACACTTCTTCATAATCAATACCCTCCTCTTGAGTGTATCCTTGATCCACAAGCCTAGCCTTATTCCTGATAACAATCACTCTTTCATCCTTCTTGTTTCTGAACACCCATTTAGTACCTATTACCTTCTTGCCAGAAGGTAAATCACAAAGCACCCAAACCTTTTGAAGCTTAAATTGGATCAACTCTTCTTGCATTGCTTCCACCCAACTTTCATCTTCAAGTGCCCTGTAGACAGTTTTTGGCTCCATGTGTGACAGAAAACACATGAAAAGACATTCATTCTTGCCCTCATGATTCTTGGATTCATAGATTTCACTAATAAATCCATGAACATCAGCAGCTTTTGATTGTCTTCTAGTCTTCACTGATGAATTTACATTCCCAATCACATTTTCAAGAGGATGTGATTTATGAATTGTGGTATTAGGAATTTGAGAAACTACAATCTCAATCGGCATATTTGAGATTTCAACATCATTGGCTTGAGCTTCCTCAGAATGGAGTTGTAGTTTCCACTTCTGGTGTTGCAGTGGAAACTTCTGGCCTAGCAGTGGAATCTGAATTTCCACTGTGTTCAAGATTTACAGTGTTCATTAAGGCATCTCCTTCTTTTTCACAATCATTAAAAGGTTGAATATCTCCAGTGTTTGGAATACAGTCATTATCTGCATAGTCCCAAAGTGGTAGACTAAATTCATCTTGATCATCTGCTTGATCCTTGCTTGGTTCATCATCATCAAGAAACTCTTCTGAACCTGCAAAGTCATAAGGAGATGTACCTGTAGAGATAGGTACATAATTCATAGTATGAGTTAGAGTATCAAGATCAAACAGCCTTTCTGGACCAGTTCCTTTGACATTCACTTTGTTTTCCAGGAACTCAACATGCAGATTCTCTTCAATCTTTTGGGTTCTTAAGTTGAATACTCTAAAAGCTTTACTGACCATGGAATACCCAACAAAATACCCTTCATCAGATTTTTCTTCAAATTTTCCCAGATAATCTATGGTATTGAGAATAGATACATGACATCCAAATGGTCTCATGAAGTCAAAGATAGGTGGTCTACCCCACTCATAAGGTGTCTTGTTCTTTGTTTTACCACTAAAACCCTGTTTGCACATAACAAGCTTTCCGTAAAGTAATTGGCAATTTTGAATCTCCAAAATCATCCATAACTCTATTCTTGAATTTTGTCCCATTGTCACACCTGATGATTTTAACTTTCATATCATATTGGTTTTCAACTTCAGTGATAAAGATCTTAAGGATGCCAGTTGTTTCATCCTTAGTTCTTAGAAAGAAAACCCAAGTGAACCTGCTAAAATCGTCTGTCACAACAAGACAATATTTTTAAGGTTTAAGGATGTAGGACCAAACAAGTCCATATGTAACATTTGAAGTGGATGAGCAATAGAGTTAACCAACTTTGACCTGCAAGAAGCTCGTTGTTGTTTGCCTTTTAGACAAGCCACACAGGTTTGATCATTTTCAAATCTTTTCTGAGGTAAGCCTCTTACTAAACCATCTTTGACAATCTTATTAATGGTTTTGAAGTTAACATGACCAAGTCTTCTATGCCATAGCATGGATTCATCCACTGTGGCTTTTGCAATTAAGCAAGCATAATCATCTTTAGCAACAATATTGTTCATATCAAAGCTATATAGATTTCCTTTTCTAGGAATCTTAAGAAGAATCTGACTTTCATCAGGCATCTTAAAATCCTTAGAGAGAACAAAGCACATATCTTTAGTAAAAGAACGTTGTTTTTCTTGTCACACATTTGTGACACACTAAAGAGATTATACTTAAGCTCTTTTACATAGTACACAGGTTCAAAATCCAAGTTACCAGTTTTAATAACTCCTTTCCAGCAACTTTTCCATTAACACCACCTCCAAAGCTGACATACTGTCCATCATAATGTTCAAAATTAGAAAGATAGGACTTCTTGCCAGTCATGTGCCTTGAACACCCACTATCTGTATATCCTTGATCTGATCTTTTTGTCTTTGGATGTTCATGCACATTTAAGAAATGGGTTAGTTTCCTTTGGAGACCCAAGCCATGATTGACTTGGATATGCCTCGTGTATCAATATAGTTATATTTATCAAAGGTCATTGATACACCATTGGGATTGGTTAATGAGGTTATTCCTTTAGGTTTCCATTCCCAACGTGCTGAGGCCTTCACAGCATTGCCCATGTGTCTCCTGGTCTTATTTATATGCCTTACAGTGGTAACTTTTGATTGAGCAATGGTAACTGCTTGCTTTGTTTTTGGTACCCACTGTAGGTTTGATTGAACCATTTTATTTGAAAAAGACCTTTTACCTGTTTGTGCAGTTCTTGCAAAAGTTGTTTTGGGTTTTGCACTTGAAACAGATGATTTACAATGAGCAGTGTTAATTGTTTTTGCATTGGCAAAAGTTTTAAGACCACCTCTTAATAGAACTTCTCTTGGGACCATTTTGCTGTGTTGTTTAGGGTGTAAATTATTTTGGAACTTGTTAGACTCCACCCTTTTGTTCCCATGAACTTCCCTTCTCCTAAAATGATAGTCACAGTTAGCATTTAAATGATAAAAACTACCATAGATATAACATGCTTTGTTGTACATCACAAAATCACTACCAAGTTGTTGAGATTTAACATGATTCCAACTCCTCTGGTTACCCCTAGGAGCTGGTGGCTTGTTTCTATACATCTCAGCATACCTTACAGGTGATCTAGGTTTATTAACTGGTTTCCTAGGTTCCTCTGTAATAGTATTAACAACTTTTGGGATAGAAGCCTCTACATTCTTTTTAACATTCTCATCAACAACAGATGAGTCACTAGAACTTTCAAAAACATCAGTTTCCTGCTTAACCTGGTCCTCAGTTTTCACAAATGTGTTCTTAAGAGGACCATATTCACGTTCAAGATCCTGAAAATCTTCTAAGCCTGTATGAGCTAAATCTATACCTGGAGGTGATGGAACACCTCTGAATGGTGGAGGCATTGTATTATAACCCATACATGACTTAACTTTACTATAAAATTGAGCATCCTAAATTTTATCAATTGACTTAGATTGATGATAACAAGTGTCAATAGTTATATCAACATTCTCATTTTTCTTTCTATGTTTTTCAAGCTCTTCTTGGTATGCCTCATTCACAGCTGTCTTATGATCTATTTCTCTTCTAAGAAGAATCATATCATCATTATATTTTGACTCATTATCTCTATAGTGCTCTAGTTGTTTTTCTAAAGCAGCTATAGCTCTCCTAAGATTGGACACAACATAATTAGCAGCAAACAACTATGTTCTTTGACTTTCATATAATTCATTAAGTCTTTCAACTTCTCTAGCAGCCCTACATGTTTTAGAACAACTTTCAAAGTTTTGTACCTCAGAGTCAGAGAAAGCCATGAGAGCATGTTCTGTAGCAATGAAAGCACCATCTGAAGCTTGTTCCTCTTGTTCATCAGCCATGAAACTCCAATCATAGCTAACACCATCAATAGCCAACATTGCCTTTGGTTCTTCCACAGTTGGTTCCTTATTTTGCTTGTACCAAGTAGTCCTGGTGTCCTTGGTCTTTGGTCTTCTACATTCTCTAGCAAAGTGTCCCAACTTGTGGCAGTTAAAACACTCCACTTTCTTCTTATCAAAGCCCGCAGTTTCACCACCATTGATGTGAATAGGCTTGCCAGTCTTCTTGTAGAATTTCCTAGCCCTCATGCTAAGAAGAGCTATTTGCCATTTTATATCCATCTTGTACCATATTGGATTTCATAAACACATCAAACCATGATCAATAAGAGGCGTACACTAGAAGGTTTTAGAGAGAGAAATAGTTAGAGGTTTGGGAACTTAGTGAGAGAAAATGAAAGTATTATTATGAGCTCCAACTCTCTACCTTGGGAGGTAGAGAGTATTTATAGTCTTACACAAATCGCCACCTACGGGCTGTGGATCAGGCATACAGTGGGTAAAGACCTGTCCGTCCTCCACGGTGTTACTTAACTAAATACTACTTAACAGTAAATAACTTACGACTATGAGCTTTCTAATGATTACATATACTTGAGGTGACCGACACTTTAACAACTGGATTTACTAAATCATAACAATATCCCCCTAAGGCAGGTCACCTCAAATTACAATGAATACAAACAGATATTACATTAGATTATTCTTGTATTCTTGATTAAGTTCTTTGCTCAGTAGCTCGTAGTCTTTGATTCTTCATGTTCCGCATGTTTGGATAATTCTAGTGGAGGTCTTTAACAGATCCATGTGATAATGAGTTTTGAGCCAGCTTTGAGATCATTAGCTACCATAAATCTCTGACTCATCCATTGTTGTATTGTCATCATGTAAAGTTGTGACTTTTGAACCGACATGCTCACATTCTGGGTCATGATTTCTTCTTATCAGAGTAGCGGAATCTTTCGTTGATTCATGATATTGGCAGCAGCGTAGCAGAAGCATGGAGTGAAAATATCAGAGTCATTGATGCACTAATCATGATTTTGTTATAAGTGAATGTGTTGAGTGAGCATGCGGCTATAGATTGACTGCTTCATTCTTATCAGCTACAAACGTCAGGCGTACTTGCATACAACAGTTAGCAATAAAGCGCACGAAAGTGTCTTTGATCACTTTCGTTGAATTGAGGTACACGCCCACGGTTCCGTTGATCAGACAAGTAATCTGCCTGTGATCAGGTATAATTCCAAAGAATTTCCTTGATAGGGTTTCGCAGCTGTTCTAGCTGTTCTCAAACCGGAACGTCTCAAAGAAGACAACACGGAGTGAGTGAACCAATGAATTGAGATTCACTGATTGATGAAAAGAGATTTGAAAAACAATCGTGTACCGCTCAATAGAAATTGTTTTTGCAATACAACGAAGGTTTTAATGAAAATCAATTATCAATCGTAAAAACCTTTTATTTTGAAATCTTAGTACACAGTTGATGTGCTAAAGAAAAGAGTTTTTAAGCACAACGACCGGTTTTTCAAAGGTATCCGTCAATCCATAACCTGAACCAGGATTGATTCAAAAGATTGAATCGCCCCATAGTTTCTGTTCAATTGCAAGTGTTCTCAAGCGATTGGACGGCATGACTTAAATTTGTGACGGGTAAAATATTTTGATGTGAATCAAAAAAGTGTCAAGAAGCATGCATTCATTCTTCGTAGCACAAGTTAAAAACTTTTCTTAACTTAAGTCTAATCATTGTTTTAATTTATGTGTGTCAAGTTGTCCATTTTCAAGTCTAATATAGAACCTAAGTGGATTATAATAGAGATTGGACAATACATAAATCGAATAACATACATAACAAGTTAAGAGTTATTTTTAAAACAATGATTTTAAGTTAAATCCGTATTTAAACTTAGTTAAACTAAATCATAATATTTAGTTTTAAAAAAATGGTTTGTGTTAGTTGCTTAAGTTTTAGAAAACAATATGCAAGTTATATACATTCACAACATACATAATAAGCAAACAACCAACACACAACCACAATATGCAAAGCCTCAACCGATGAAAGAACCTATGCTTGGTCTCGTGAGCCATCACGAGAACCAAGAGTCAACTAGGGACATAAACCACAACTACACGGAGGACTCCCACTTGCTCCAAGACCAAGCTAGGACAAGTAGAAGCCCATTATGCACATGAAAAGTGAATCTGCCAGCCCAGAATTTCTGCATTCGGAGGCCCAAATGGCCTAGAATGAGTCATCCCCGAGCTTAGCACCAAACTACAAAGTTGTGGGCCCATGAGTTGTCTATGCGTGGGACCTAGATATATTTTCAAGACGTTCTCAAATTGGATGACTTAATCGAGTTAAGCGGTGAGACCTTGACCCGAGGCAAGGATGGGACTAAACATGCCTACTTGACACTAGATGCTTGTTCACTAGTGCCATGAGTCCCATAAGGATCTAAGAGTTGCACATGTAATGCAATTGGTGATCGTCGCCTACCAATTGAATCTACTATTGCTAGCAGATCAACTGATGTGATAGTAGAAGCACAATGTGGATCTTAGCCTTTTTTCGTAAATTAATTGTTTTATACATGGGGTAATTAATTTGTAAAAGGATAATTATTGAAAATGCTAAAAATTGAACTTTGTAAATTCATATTAATGATATAATGCATCACATCCGTAAACAAAAGTTTGTTATTTTCTTGTTAAAAAGACAAACTAAGTACTTCTTTCTTGTAAGAAAGAGACTTGTTCCTATCTGATTTCTTTATGAGGAAATGGCATAATAGGAATATTTGAATTGTCCTAAATCTAATCAAACTCAAAGAACACCTACTCTAGAAATCGTGATGTCTTGCAAAAGTCAAAACGGTTAAGTATGGTTGCACATCTTATTCTTTCAAGTTTGTTTTATAACCCTAGTTCCGGTTCCGAAACATTGAAGTAAGATAAGATATTTGGATAACTAGAGAACACGTTTTCTATAGCTACCAAAATAATATGAGTTTTAATAATTAGAAGATGGAAATATCAATAAACCGTAAAATGGTAAAGACAATTACTAGCATGATTACCTAGCAATTATCTTAACCCAATAAACCTAATAAGGTACTATACACCCTTGTGGTAAAATAGACCTTATGGAGGAATTGCATGACTATTTTCAAGTTAAAATATCAATGATGGCTAGCCCGTCATCTATATGTTAGAACTTGATGCACTTCATTGAATATCTAAGTACATGTTTACTAGTCCAAGTGACTCACATTAGCAATAATGTGTAGATGTTCAAAGAAAGAAGGAAAGTATCCAATCGACACTCAGTCTCCTTAATGGTGACATAACATTTATAATGTTGTATAATCCAATGGGAGCTATGTGACTTTAATTCTAGTGATGAAACACATGTAATGTTGTCTAATCCAGTGGGAGCCGTAATCTTTATTACCTTGCATGTTGCCCATATTATTTCTTGATTGTCTTGAAATAATACATTACTTTCCACACGTGAAGCATCATAGTTTATATAAGAACCATTGCATTAATTTTATTAGATAACTTGTCGCGTTCCTGATGTTGCTTCCTAAAATGTTATCAATAAATTGTTATGCATGATTCATTATTAAAACAATAAAGTTCTACATATCTATATTTTTATTTTGTATAAAATCATATCTGTGACACTATCATATTTCGCATGATGTTGTGCCGTGCACAAGTGGGAGAAATCTTCATTGTGTGCAAGGTACAACATATAATATGAAATGTAAGAAAACTAATATTCTACTAGGACTTCTTCACATGAAATGTAAGTTGCCCTAATTAGAACAAATGTCAAGATAATATGAAAAGCTACTTCAACATATTCACCGAATTGTTCAGTAAATATGATTATGTATTATTGTAAATTCATAATCTTGAAGTATGAAATTAACTTGAAATTACTATTGAGGCCAAGAGCCGGCACTCTAAATTGCTTTACTTGAATATGTTTAGGTCTCTTGTAAAGACTTAAACATCAAGTCTGTTAATTGTTGAAAGACTTATAACGTAAAGTAAGACGTTAACTTGTTATGTATTCTTGTTAAATACATGTACATGAAGTCATTAAATTGTAAATGACGTATGACGTATAGTAAAATATTAAATGTTTATGTTTTCTAGTCAAAACATGCACATAAAGTTATTGACTTGGTTGAAACTTATAAATTAAGTATGCAATGTAATTAAAAACACTGTTGATGCCATCGGTTTGACTTGGTTGGCGTGATCGTAAGCCAAAGAGTATAAGTTCATCTAATGAGTTGTGGGATAGTCTCACAACATCAATCCTCATGGAATACCACATCATTATGGTATGTCCATCATGGAAAATCAAGCTCTATTGATATTGTTTGATCTTTGATGACTTAAACTATCTTACCTCCAAAGCTATTAAGGTTAGAAAATTGAATGTGCCATGGGTACACTCAATATGGTTCCAACTTGGAAGGTATTTAAGACGCCATTGTGTTATGGAATGGGATGAATTCCATTATGTCTTGATTGAAGTTCTTAATTTGTTAAATACCTTAGAGTAAGTAATTAACAAACCTGAGTCAAGAACTACTAATGTATTTTGGATGTCCCAATTGAAAACAATTTATTGTTTCTCAAGATGTTGTGTATCTAGAGATTAGTCTCTATGTACAAAGCAAGTGGGAGCACCTTTAGATCTTGAAGTTGTTCAAGAACTAATATACACAACCTTCTATGTACACTTGGCGATGTCACACTAAGGTTGAACATGCACATGTTAAACCATAGTATGATATCTCTCATTCATAGATCCGAAAGGATACTTCTTGCACCTGAATGATATAGTTTTATATCAATGCTAAGGCATATAAGTTAGAGGGTCATTGTGAACCTGCTAACTATAGAGCCGCATTATCGGCTTTTGAATCGATGAATGGCTCAAAACTATGAATGATAAGATGCAGTCCGTGGAAGACAATCACTCATGAAGCTTGATTGATCTATTACCAATCAGTTAGACTGAGGTTAAAATGAGTCTCAATGAGAAGACTCAAAAAGGACAAACTTGTACACACATTTAATTCACGAGTAGTGAAAGGAGATACTCATACTCAAGATATTGACTATGATTAAATCTTCCTACCTGCAAATATTAAATGTATAAAGATGATGAATTGTCATACTTGTCTTCATGTAAATGAAATATGATAATAGGATTTCAAAACTCTTTTCTTATTGAATACATTTGCGAGGACGATGTGTATTCAAAAGGGTTTATGAATCTTTATAATCTTTATTATGTCTCTAAGATTCAAGAATCCAAGTATGGATTAGATCATGCATCTTCGAGCTGAGATCTTTAGTTTACCATAAAATCATTAATTTGATTTTGATTAAAATAAGATCAAGAGAAGTACACTAAGAGCAAGTGGGAGCACTGTATTTATTTTCTTAAATATCATATGTTGATAACGTATTAGAAACATTATTCCATCTAAGCTAGAATTTATTCCTTAGTTTGGAATGAAGTTTTCTCTTGAGAGTTTTAGAAAATAAAACATGCAACCTTGTTACATATGTTTGTCTAAATAAACATAAGCGGTTATTAAGTCTGACACAATATGAAATATTATTGAGCAGAGTCTCATTAATCAATCTTACTTCATGAGATTGAAAGCATGAATAGAAACCTTCAGTTTAACTAAAGGATTCATTATGTATATCATATTATGCATTGGACTAATTATATCATTTGCACGAATGCAAGATGAGTTGATAACAACAAATATCTAAGTGAATGTCATTAGATAATTGTTAAACGAACATTCTAATGGACCTTGAAAAGGACAATATATATGTTCAACATTTACGGATATTTGAGGATCTCTGCTTCGTTTTGCATACATTGATGCTTATTTAACTGAAATGATGCTCAAACCTAGTCATGGTAGCATATCATCATGAATGATGACATGGTTGACTAGATGTGCTCAATCGTAGAGCATTAATGCATTATACATTAAAAGAAGAAGAATACTTGACAGTTTGAGAAACTGTTTAGATGAATGTCTAAATTAGGTGCTTTGCTAGCTTCAAACACCCTATGGAATGCATTGTTGCAATACTAGTATTGTACTTGAATGCACACATACAAAAGCACAATCATCATACCTTTCATGGATTTTGAAACAAGTATTCTCAAGGTTTACTCAGATGACTACTTGTTGTTTTGTACAACATAATTTGATCATGGTGGGAACAAGTGGTTTCGACCTATATGTAGTCTTATGCATATCTGTTTTTTAGTATTTGGATAATGGAACATTAGCGGTCAGTATTATATAATGAATTGAAATACCCGGTATGATCGATTCATTCATACTATTGTGTTCTATATTTGCATGTTTAATCCATGAATAATTTATTTATTCTAAAATTGTCCATTGTCGGTTGACGATATGGGAGTATCATCGAATTAAGGCAATTGTGAGTGTGTTGGTGACTATTTTGCCAAACTCACATGTTGTTCATGGTGATGAGCATTGACCTGACCCAACCTACGAGTATTCACTGCATGGATCGGCGTCAAATGGTGAATCTCGAAAATGGTTATGTCTATTATCCTTAGACTTGAGATGCAAGCAGGTTTTGCATGTGTGGAGTTTCATTCCTTGATATGGTTAAACGCTGTCCTAAACAAGGTAGTTATAAAGGCCACTATCGTGAATAATTTGAAACACATGAATGACACGCAGTGAAAATAGGATTTGTTCCTCCACATGGTTTGGAGTTAGATACTATTGGGCCCCTCGATGATTTGAACAGATGTTTGTATGGCCGTACCCAAATGAGATTAAGATGAATCTTAATTCACTTGGTAATCTTGTTCAATATCAAGATCGAGAACATAATAGTTGAACAATTAGAATGACTTTTGATCCATGTCTAATATTCAACATGGTATCTGAAACAAAGGGATATATGACATATAAACCATTTAATGAAATGTTTAAGAAACTGACCTCACATATCACTAGGGGCATTGGCGTGTTGCTAGACGCTAACCATTGCTTGTATAATTACTTATCTATTATGACGTCGCAAGTGGGAGTGTTGGAGTATGCTCGTGTCATAATAAATAATTATATGGCTAGTCATATGTGAGCCTATGGGGTCACACACATATACACTTAGACACCATTGTCATAATGTATTTATCGTATTTACATTATGTATAACCTTTGTTACATAAGGGGGTAAAGTGGAGTATTTGGACTTTGAAGGGCCTAATGTGTATCTTATGATTTGACATCAATTAGCATTAATACTAATTGATGAGAATTAATGATAATTGGTAAGTTACAATTTGGTCTTAAATGCTCTTCCTCCCTCCCTCTTTGACGCCCAAAACACACACACACATGGTGTTTTTGTTTTTGGTTGATTCTCTCCTTGATAATTCTAAGAGTAGTCTTGTGCAAGGATTGGTTCAAAGGTTAAGACTAGCATCAAAGGGTGATTGTTAGACGTGTAGTGTGTTTCACACATCGGGAAAGGCCAACCTAATTGGTCTTTTGGTTTCTTGATTCCATTCGTGGAGGTCATTGGTGTCTCGTTACCGGAATCACGCTACAAAGGTATAAACCTTAACTATGTTTTATTTGATTGATCATATGGCAATATGGATCCGTTGTTGGTGATGATTCCGCTGCGTTTATATATTTTATTTATGTTTATTATATTCATCATCACCTTTAGTTGTCACATGGTTGATCTGTTGGATAGATCTCACATGCCACCCACCAGGAGCTTGCTAGATGTTGGCTCCAGAAGGCTTTCCATCTTCATTGTGAATATGTTTGCATATCACTCAGATGTTCTGGCAATATCACAAGGATAATGCGTAGGACTCATAAGCTATAATCTCTCTTTTCACATTGTGTGAAATAGAGAGTCTTCATTGAAATTGTCCTAAAGAGATTTATATGATGATCTCGTGTCTCTAGACTCAATTGTGCATATGTGGTTCCTATGCCGGAGACTAGGGAGAGGGTCTCCTTCTTCAATATCAACAAACTCTAAGAGAAAGTCGATAGATAATGTTGGTTCCCCGTGAGAATGAAACAAGTACTTTTAAGAGGAACTTGAGTAGCTTGGGAAGTTGTAGTGCAGTGCGTCACTGGGTCCATGACGTCTTGTCTTCAATACCGATGTTACCTTGGTAACCACCAGTAGCATATGAATTGAACCCGGTTTCTGCCCTAAGGTTGAATAATTGGAGGGTTATTTCTTTTCACCCCTTTTTCCATTCATTTCTTTTTCATTCTTCAACCCCTTCAGTGCTTACCGAGACTTCATAACTATAACCTTGTTGGGTTTATTCCAGTACTAGCTCTGTCTCAGTCCGCACTCTTCCCTTATCTCACTTTTCTCCTTTTTTCTTCATACCTAGGGACTTCTACACTATCTAGTGGATTGTCCCTGGGTAGATCCCTCCGGTTCTAGCGGATCAAGGGAACAAATACCTAACCTAACCATCCTTATATCACCATGCAAAAAGTAAATTTGGTCGGTCTTTTGGTATTGTTCTTCTGCCAATGGAACCAATTGAAAACCATTTGAAAATCAATCCAAGTACTTGTGATACATGATCAAAACATTTTGTACCTGAATTGTTTTTGATATTTTTAGAAAAAGAGCTCCCCCTCAACATGTGTATCATGTCATTGAAATTGTTTTGGCACACGGAGGCAAGAGGAAGGATTAACTTCTTTGATTACCATTTTCTAAAAGATATCACCATCAGTTCCCTGATCAAATCAAGTAAATAAAGCATATTGGAGAAGGATGAGGTTTTCATAAGTTTGCTCCCCCTCAATATGTGCCTCGAGGTTTGAAAGAGTTTTGCACATATTAGAAAGAATCTGCACTTAGAGACAAATCAATCACGTTTCAATTCTTTGTGGTTTAAAAGGATGCTCCCCCTCAACATGTGCATGGAAAATTTGAAATCGTTTGGCACATGTGGGGAGGATATATTTGCTAAACACTTATGAAACCATTTATCGAATTATCAGTTTAAATCAAATTTAAATCACAAATTCTCCCCCGATCACAATTTTCAAATCATTTGAGATTTGTGATCTCTGTAGATTTAAATTGATTTTGAAAGCTTTTGTGGGGAGATGTGACTTGATTATCAGAAACATTTAACCAATAAGGATCAAGTTTGAGACTTTAGACTCCAAAGATTAATCATGCTTGAGTATCTTTTGAAAACATAATAATAACAAAGGTCTTGAACCAATTGTATACAATATTGTAAACCATTGTTCTTTTTGATTATTCAAGAGTAGACCTTTTTCGATTACGTGCCAATTGTTTGAAAAATACTCTTTTTGATTGAAATAATTCTCCCCCTCAATCAATGACATATGTTATTGATTAAAAGATAGAGATTTTGACAAATGAAAGGCCTGGATGATTTTCAAAAGTAGAGTCCGAAGTATTTTCAAAGCAATTTTGTTTTCATTAGATGACAAATATTTTTCAAAAGAATCATTTGAAGGAAAAATATTTGAAGAGAAACATTTGTCTTTTTAACAACAAACATTTGGTTTTAGAATCAGAGCATGAGGTTTGAAGATTTAAGATAAAGTATGGCTTTGTTCTTTCTTTGAAAAACGGGTTACAGCCTGAAATGACAATAAACCATCGATTCATTTTCTCTCAATTTTTTTTATGTGAATATTCGAACAATATCTAAAGTCCCGTGTCATTCTTTGAATGACATCACAAAGACCGTAGATATTATCGAATCGAGAGAAGCATAACAAAATGACAATAATTTTTGAAAATTTTCAAGATTTTTCAAATTTTTATTGATTTTTGAACGTTTTATAATTTTCTATTTGCTTTTTGAAGTTTTTGTAATTTTGTATTCTGCTTTTCGAAATAAATATTTACAAGAGATGGATGAAGAAAGACCTTTACTCCTCGTCTTCCTCTTGAAGATGTTTGAGTGTTTCCGGATGAAGACTCTTTAGACCAAGTCGTGGGAGGATAAACTCAAAATGTTCTCTAGGAAGAGCTTTGGTGAAGATGTCTGCTAACTGGTATTCAGTCCTCACAAAATAGAGTTCCACCACACCGTTTTCTACTTGCTCTCTGATGAAATGATGTCGAATGTCGATGTGCTTTGCTCTTGAGTGTTGAACGTTGTTGCATGATAGAGCAATAGCACTTTATTATCACAGATCAGAGGAATTTTGTTGAATTCAAAGCCATAGTCAGATAATTGGGATCTCATCCATAGTATTTGAGCACAACAAGATGACATGGCTATGTATTCATCCTCTAGAGAAATAGAAGTACTCATTTGTTTCTTTGAAGACCAGCTGACAAGCTTATCACCCAGAAACCGAGCACCTCCGACGCTTCGACGTGTATCTTGACATCATGCATGATCAGCATCTGCATAGGCTGTTAGTGACACACCGGTGTCCTTCGGGTACCAAAGTCCCATATTCATGGTTCCTTGGAGATACCGAAAGACCCGTTTAACCGCTTCAAGGTTCCTTTTGGTAGGCTTAGCTCGATATCTAGCACACATGCACTGAAATGAATAACAGAATGTCCTGTTCATCTGGCTGTGAGGTACATCAGGGATCCAATCATACTACGATATTTCGTTTGGTCCACCATGATCCCTGAGTGGTCCTCATCCAGTTTAGTATGCTCTATCATGGGAGTGTCAACAGGATCACAAGAATCAAATCCAAATTTCTTTAAAATCTCATTTGCATATTTAGATTGATTTATAAAAATGCCTCCTGGACTTTGTGAAATTTGTAATCCCAAGAAAAATGACATTTGTCCCTTCATTGACATTTGAAATTTGGAACCCATTTCATTTGAAAACGGTCACATTCATTGGGGTCAGTCGAGGCAAAAATAACATCATCAACATATATTTGAACGTGAATTAAATGTTTGCCTGACTTTCTGGTGAACAATGTCTGATCAACCGCTCCTTTCTTTGAATCCAGTAGATAGAAGAAACTTTGATAGCGTATCATACCATGCCCTTGGAGCTTGCTTCAAACCGTAAGGGCCTTTTTCAAGCGATAGACATGAGTAGGATGCTCTGGATTCACAAAACCCTTTGGCTGGCTGACGTAAACCACCTCTTTCAAATTTCCATTAAAAAAGGCGGTTTTCACATCCATCTGATAGACAACCATGTTCTTGCTAGCAAAGATTAGCCAAGAAGATTCTTATAACTTCGATACGTGCAACAGGAGCAAAAGATTCCTCAAAGTCAATACCTTCTTCTTGACGATATCCTTTAGCCACTAACCTAGCCTTATTTTTCAGTACATCACCATGCTCATCAAGCTTTACTTTGAAAATCTACTTGAGAGCAATGATCATAGCACAGTCTGGAGAAGGTACTAATTCCCATACATCTAGTCGATCAAACTCATGAATTTCTTCTTGCATGGAATTGAACCAGCTGTCTTCATTCATGGCAGTTTTAACATCTTTAGGTTCGATCTTAGAGAGTACTGAGTTGAAGAAGCACCATAAGGCATCAGTAGCAAGTTGTTTTCGAGTGGATACAGGACGAGAAGGATTTCCAATGATGTTGTCCAATGGGTGATCATGCGTCCATTTTCTAAGGTGTTCATGTGGTTGTTGTTGAGGAACTGAAGTAGCAGATTCGATTTCTCCTGATGAAGATGGTTTAGATGATGATTCAGGAGCAAATATGTTTTCAAAGGGTTCATCTTCTGGAGTAGCAAAGGGATTGTCTCCATCATAGGAACCAGAAGCAATTCCATGATGTACACTCGGAGATTGAAGGTTTGTTGATGAGACAGAGTGATCAGCAGCAGGCGCGCCTTGACTTAATGACATAGAAACTGAAGGGTTAACTTCATTGACAGGGATAGGAGCAGCCTATGTTGATGGATTTGATAGATCATTAGCAATTGGCTCATCATGTTCATCAAACATTGGATCAAATAATTTCTTCAAATCTTCTTCTGAAGGGGGTACATATGGAGTTGCTGGTGAGGAGTTTGGTACAAGATAAGAACTAATGGAACTATTTTGAAGTGCGAGTCCAGAACTGGATTGTCCAGGAGCCATTTTCCCGGTCAGCTCATCGAATATGACGTGAATAGTTTCCATTATATCTCGAGTTCTTTTGTTGTAGATTCGGTAACCCTTCTTGTTTGATGCATAACCTACAAAAACTCCAATGTCCGCCTTAGTTCTTAATTTTCCTAGATCTTGATCGTCATTCGTAGGATAGCACAAAGCACCAAATACACGAAGGTAGGAGAGATCAGGTTTTCGTTTATGGACAAGTTCATATGGAGTTTTTTCATGAGAGGTGTGTATAAGGGAACGATTCTGGGTGTAGCAAGCAGTGGCAATGGCTTCAGCCAAGAGAAACATTGGAACCTTTGAGTAAATCAGCATTGTTCTTGCGGCTTCTACAAGAGTTCGATTTGTCTCTTCAACCACACCGTTCTGTTGAGGAGTTCGTGGAACACTTCTTTGATGACTGATTCCAACACTTTCATAAAATTGACTCAAGTCTTTGTTAACGAACTCTGTGCCATTGTCTGTTCGAACAATTCTAACAGTATTGTTAAGTCGAACTTGAAGCTGCTTGATAAGTTTGATGATGTGTTAGGATTTAGTAAATCCAATTATTAAAGAGTTGGCCACCTCAAGTATATGTAATCGTTAGAAAGCTCGTAGTCGTAGATTATTTAATGTTTAATAGTATTTAGTTAAGTAACACCGTGGAGGACGGACGGGTCTTTACCCATGGTATGCCTGATCCACAGCCCGTTGCTGGCGATTTGTGTAAGACTATAAATACTCTCTACCTCTCAAGGTAGAGAGTTGGAGCTCATAATAATACTTTCATTTTCTCTCACTAAGTTCCCAAACCTCTAACTCTTTATCTCTCTAAAACCTCATCTTATACGCCTCTTTTGATTGTGATATGATGTGTTTGTGAAATCCAATATGTTACAAATGGTATCAAGAGCCATGGTTTGATCATCTCTCTTACATATCCTTGGATTTCTAGTGGTTTTAGATGGTTTTTGAGTTTGAAAAAGTTTAGTGGTTTTTGCATCATTTGGATCATTTCTAGTGTTAAAGTTTGAATTTTAGGTGTACTTTTGTGTTTAGAACCATTGTAAGTGCTTGGGTTTTGATTTGGTAAGCTTGAATCAGTGTGGTTGAGCTTGTTTTGGATTGAAAAGTGTGTTTTTGAAGTTTTTCTTGCTAGCGACTTGGTTCTCGTAGTGTTTTTCATCGTAGCGAATTGCTTCATTAAAAGGTAGCGAGTTGTAGTGTTAATTGTTAGCGATTTGGTCCTAGCGACTTGTCTATTGAGACATGCCGACAAACATACAACTTAGTGGATTCTCCACTATGATATTACTTGGTGAAGTTAGCGACTTGCTTTCAATTTTGTTAGCGACTTGTACTTTGTATTCTCGCTGACTTGGTGTTAGCTTAATTTGGATCTTAGCGAGTTTTTCTTTAGCAACTTGACTGTGTCTTAGCGACTTGGCCTTATAGCGACTTGTGTCTAGCGACTTGGGGCTTAGCGACTTGATTTCATAATACTTAGCGACTTGGTGCTTAGCAACTTGGTTCAAGGATTCTTAGCGACTTGGTTGATCTTTTGCTTGTAATACGGTTTTCTCTTGATTTAGTAAAATCCCGTGAAAGAATCTATTTCCTGGTTTAATCACTGAGTTATAAAATCCCCGAAATCTGTAAACATGACTACCAACGCCCCTACAATCATCTCTCTATGTAGCTGAGGATGTTCAAGCTGGTTAGGTTTACTCGTCCACCAATGCTTGACAGAACTGACTACGACTCTTGGGCTCAACGAATCACATTGTACTGTCTTGGAAAGGAAAATGGGGTCAACATTCTCAAATCCATTGATGAAGGACCTTATCAGATTGAGACTACAAGAGACTTAATTGATACAGTTGCAAATGGAACAATGATCTATGGATTAGACGGACCAAAGACGTATGATGAGCTCAATGATAAGGAGAAAAAGAGATTCGATCTGATATCGGGCCTCTAACATTATAATTTAGGGTCTTTCAAAAGATATCTACAAGCTTATCAATCACAACACTGAAGCCAAGGCCGTTTGGGATAATGTCAAGATGCTTCTCTCGGGTTCTGAATTAACCAAGGAAGACAGAGAATCACAACTGTATGATGAGTTTGATCACTTCAAGATGAAATCGATGAGAGTGTCTATGAGTACTATGTGAGATTCCATAAGCTTGTGAATGATATGAGGAACATCAAAATGACCATGCCAAACATTCAGCCGAACTCAAAGTTTGTGAACAACATGAATCCCGAATGGCACAAATTTGTCACCACCGTGAAGCTAACCAAAGGATTGAAGAATACAAACTATGAGCAACTGTATGCCTTTCTTCTTCAAAATGAGAGACATGCTTGTTTGAAAAAGGATTATTGAACAGTTCAAAACCAACGAGGGAGAAACAAGTTCTTCAAATGATTCAACCGCCTTTTACACAAATGTTGGAATTACCACCAAAGCTTCTCAAATTATACCCACGGGTAATGGTAATCACAAACTCATTCCCGATCCAATGTTCAAACAAGTCGATGCCGATGCAGTCATGGACACTTCCTCAATCAACTGGCTCTTATGGTTAAACATAAATTGACTCTCAATCCACATACCAACAGTCTTCACACTAACAATGAGATCAAATCGCATCCAACCTTCACAATCATGCGGTTGTCGAGATGGAAAAGTTATGGTGCAACCGTTCAAGGAAGGCAATATGAATGGGAAAGAGGTGGAGTAGTGGAGGTTATATTGAAATCGAGAATCGGGAAGGAATGGAAATCAAGGTCAAGCAAAGCCATTAAGTGCTACAAGCTGTTGTGGTGAGGGCCATATTGCTAGGAATCGCACATCTCCAAACGCCCACGCATGCGGAATACTCGAGACAAGATGTTGCTCATGCAAGCTCAAGATAATGGAGCAGCTTTGGATGAAGAGGAGTTGTTGTTTCTCCAAAGGTCTCTTCACCGCAACAGGCTGGCCCATCCAAAGATTCAATCATTTCGAGGTATTAAAACTATATGATGATGTTGATGAGCAAAAGATGCATAATAAAGTACAGTTTCTTGAAACTTATGAATCTGATATTGTTGATGAGGGTAATTGTAATATTGTCCCATATGATCAATATGTGAAGTAAAGTGAAAGTGAGATTGTACCAAGTAATGCATCTTCTGCAGTCAATGATGACTATGTTTTGATGAATACTGCATGTGCCCTCGATGATTCTGTCAAGTACTCGAACTGAATGCCTATAAAGAACAAGTTGCTATTTATGAACAACGTGCAAAGTTTGAGTTAACCACCTGTGAGCAGGAAATGGATGACCAAATGCGTATAATTATTAGAAAAAGTAACTTTAGAGAAGAAGTCTTAAAACAAGAGTTAAACTCCTTACAAGAAAAGCTTTCTAAAACTGCTAAGCAAAAACAAGAACTTCAAGAAAATGTTAAAATGCTTAAGCAAGAATTCAATGCTAAGGAATCAAAACTTTTAATGATTTTTCCAATCTAAAAACTTTGAAAACAAGCTTGAAAATAAGTTGTACGTACAAGGGAATACCATTCAGGCTGCTCACTTGATCACTAAGCATAGAGTCTTAAGCGATAAGCATAGCATTCCCCTTATTAAGGAACCTAATCTGGAGGTAGTTAAAAAAGGCTAGAGCTTCTCATAAGGTACTTTATGATGGTAATGAAATCCTTAAGCCTAGGCAGAAACCTAGTTGTGCCTTTGAAAGTAATCGAGGAAGATAAGAAATCAGATGAAGTCACTAGAAAAAAATTGAATAAGAAGCTAGAAGATCCTGAGTGTAAAATGAATAATATAACGATCAAACCCCATGATTACACTAAGGAAAATTGGATATCCTTAAAAAAATTTAAACCTCAGACTCTATTAACCCCTGAACAAGTGTTCGGAAAAGGATATGGATATGCAAAAGTGAAAATCTTGTTGAAAAGAATCCCCTTGTAGGAAATTCCCTAAAGCAACTGTGTATCCTCCTAATACACCAATGCATTTAGTTCCTAGATATATTGCCACTAATAGCAAGACCTTAATCATTTTGTATGTTGTTTATCAACTATTTGTTGATTTTGAGAAAACGTGTAAGAAGAGAATCACACCTACTGGGATAACCGAGGGGGAAAGGGGTTTTGAGCAAACTAAAGAATGCTATTTAACTGAGGTCATGCCTTTCTTTAAACAATTAAAAGCTCAATTTGAAAGTCTTCAAAAGGATAAATTCAGATATTAAAGAAATGGAAAAGGAATTTGATGCAATGATAGTTGAGGTCAATGATTATGAACATGAACTCAAATATAATGAAGTTGAAAGGAAGAACTTGCACATCTTAAATGAGAATTTGATTTTGAGTTGTGTTGCTCAAGATGTGTTTTATCTTATTAAGCACTCTATCAATGCTTCTATTTCATGAATTATCTATTGCATTGAAAGTTTCCCATGATCGTGTCATTGAGCTTGAAAACAAAACTCAGAACTAAATGAGAAAATTGATCATGATGATCACGATAATTTGGTAAAACATCTTTCTAAACTAGAAGTTGAACATTTTGATTTACAACTAAAATATCAACATCTTAAAGAAAATGTCAAAACCTCAAATATCAAGACATCCTCGGATGTTCCGAGTTTGATGTGCCAGATAAACAAAGCGTGATGAACAGATTCAAGCTCATTGTAACACGATCAGAAAGTTGAAAGCCCAAATTTCTCAATTAAAGGGTGAAAAGAACAATGTGATTGGCTCCCAAATGCCTCCTCCTTTAGATTCTCAGTATTCTCAAACTTTTCATCTTCAAAACTTGGTTAATGCTTTACAAAACGAAAACAAGAGTTTTCTAGAAGAAAATGAAAAAGTTAAACGACACTTTAAAGAGTTATATGATTCAATGAAAGTCACTCGTGACAAAAACAACAAAAAAATAACATCTTTACAAAAAGAAATTGAGAATCTGAGGAGTCAGGAAAAAGGGAAACCGCCACTTGTCTTTAATGAGAATGTTGCATCAAAGTCATCCCTCGGATGCAAAATACTGTGTGATCGTTAAATACATTCCTCCTCATCTTAGGAATAATGAACTTGTGTTTCATAACTATTGTGCTCACCTTAAGGATAGTCTAGAATGTCTCCTTGAGATTGTGGAAGAGGATTTCATAAATAAGCCTCTTGATAGAGAAATTAGGTTTGCTTGCATTCAGGTGAAATGATCTCAGGAGCTGCTAGAATGTTTAATAGCAATATGTCCTAAATCCTTAGGTGCAAAAGGTAAAGCTGTGTCGCCTTGTTCTATGCCTAGTGCCAAGCATACAAACCATTCTATGCCCAGGTTTAAGAAAGTAAACACTAATGTGCCTTCAAGTAGTTCAGATCCCTGACCGCACTTCTAATCAGGGAATGCAAAAGTAGATCAACCAACTAATGTTCCCACAATTCCTTCTGTTGAGAGTGACATTAAAGCAAGCGGTCAAAGCCTCCAGGCAATACCAAGCAAGATAGAACCTCTGCAAGCTAAGAATGTGCATTGGAAGAGAGTAGAAGATCACCCTAGGAATATTAAGTTTGAGTTGAATAAAACGAATCGTGTTGATTCTTGTATTAGCTATAAGCGCATCGTAATTAATTCAAATTCGCTACTATTCGCATACCATGTAATGATGACCGCTTGATTTCATACTAATCATGAATGTGGTATGAATGTTTTGTCTAATCTTTGTCAAATGCCCTGTTAAAACTGTTAATGCTAAAAATCAAGCTAAGAAGGCTAAAAGGCAAAGGCGTAAGAAAGTTAGAAAACAATGGAAACCCACAGGAAGGAAATTTAGTAATATAGGTTATCAATGGATACCTATTGGCCGTAAGGTTAATGAGTTTTTCCCTAAATTTGCTAAGTCAATGCCCACTAGAAAATGGATGCCTACTGGTAGAACTATTCCCTTAAGAAGTGAACATACTTTGAATAGGTCAAATATGGATACTAGCACTACATCTATTTCTAATGATTCCATTGTTTCTACCGTTAATGTGCGTGTTCCAATCATCTGCACATTTAACCAAGTGGAACCCATTATTGCATGGGGTTCCCAATTATCCAGTTATCCATTCTTGTGTGTGTTCAACTGCAGATCGGTCAAATCGTTCTATGGTACTGGACTCGAGTTGTTCCAAGTATATGACTGGTGATCGCCATGCTCATGAACTTGGAGTAAATTCATCGGACTGTTAGATTCGGGAACGACCATTTTGGAGCAATTATGGGTTATGGTGACTATGTAGTTGGCAAAAGTGTAATCTCCAAGGTATATTATGTTGAAGATCTTGGTCATAACTTGTTTCTCGTTGGTCAATTCGTGATTACGATCTAGAAGTGGCATTTAGAAAACATACTTGTTTCGTTAGAGAACTCGATGGTGTGGAACTATTAAGAGGAACCCGTGGTTCAAATCTATACACCATCTCTATCGAAGACATGATGAAGTCCTCCAATCTGCTTGTTGTCAAAGGCTTTGAAAAAAAAGTCATGGTTATGGCATCGTCGTCTCAATCACTTGAACTTCGGCACCATTAATAACCTTTTCAGAAAGGACCTTGTCGTAGGATTTACCCTTAAAATATGAAAAAGATCATCTTTGTTCAACTTGCCAATTGGGAAAAAGCACGAAATATGCCCACAAACCAAAACCCACAAACTCAGTAATGGAAGTTCTTCATACCCTTCATATGGATCTCTGCGGACCAATGAGAGTGCAAACGATAAATGGGAAGAAATACATTCTAGTCATTGTTGATGACTACTCTCGATATACTTGGGTAAAGTTTTTGAGGACAAAGGATGAAACTCCAGATGTCATCATCAAACTTATCAAACAATTTTCAGGTTCGACTCAACAATATTGTTAGAATTGTTCGAACTAACAATGGCATAGAGTTTGTTAACAAAGACTTAATGAGTTTTATGAAATTGTTGGGATCACCATCAAAGAAGTGTTCCACGAACTCCTCAAATGTAACGATGTAGTTGAAAGACTAAATCGAACTCTTGTGGAAGCCGCAAGAACAATGCTAATTTATTCAAAGGTTCCAATGTTTCTATGAGCTGAAGTCATTGCCACTGCTTGCTACACCCAAAATCGTTCCCTTATACATACCTCATGGAAAACTCCATATGAACTTGTCCATAAATGAAAACCTGATCTCTCCTACCTTCGTGTGTTTGGTGCTTTATGCTACCCAACGAATGACGGTCAAGATTTAGGTAAATTAAGTGCTAAGGCGGACATTGGAGTTTTTGTAGGTTATGCATCAAACAAGAAGGGTTACCGAATCTACAACAAAAGAACTCGAGATATCATGGAAACTATTCACGTCACGTTCGATGAGCTGTCCGGGCAAATGGCTCCAGGACAATCCAGTTCTAGACTCGCATCTCAACCTTCATCAAGTAGTCCTATCAGTTCTACTCTTGTTTCTAATCCCTCTCTAGCAACTCCTTATGTACCTCCATAAGAAGATGATTTAAAGAAATTGTTTGATCCAATGTTTGATGAACACTATGAGCCAAATGCTAATGATATGTCAATTCCATCAACAGAGATCGCTCCTATCCCTCAATGAAGTCAACCCTTCAATATCATTAAGTCAAGAAGCGTCTGCTGGCGATCACTTGTCTCATCAACAAATCATCAATCATCGAATGTACATCATGGAATTGTTTTTGGCACCCATGATGAAGTTAATCCCTTTGCTAATCCTGAAGATGCTCTATTTGAAAACATATTTGCTCAATCTGAATCATCATCGTAACCATCTTCATCGTGGAGATATCGACTTTGCTACGGTTCGCCTCAACAACAACCACATGAACACCATAGAAAATGGACACATGATCACCTATTAGACAACATCATTGAAACCCTTCTCGCCCGGTATCCACACGGAAACAACTTGCAACCGATGCCTTATGGTGCTTCTTCAACTCCGTACTCTCTAAGATCGAACCAAAAGATGTTAACCGCCATGAATGAAGGACACCGGTTTGGTTCAATGCCATGCAAGAAGAAATTCATGAGTTTGATCAACTTGATTTATGGGAATTAGTACCGCTCCGTGATTGTGCTATGATCATTGCTCTAAAGTGGATCTTCAAAGTGAAACTTGATGAGCATGGTGATGTTTTAAATAACAAGGCTCGATTGGTTGCAAAAGGATACCGTCAAGAGGAGGTTATTGACTTTGAAGAATCATTTGCTCCAGTTGCTCGTATCGAGGCAATCAGAATCTTCTTGGCTAATGTTGAAAGTAAGAACATGGTGGTTTATCAGATGGATGTAAAGACGGCTTTTCTTAACGGAGATCTTAAAGAAGTCGTATACATCAGCCAACCTGAAGGGTTTGTGAATCCATAGCATCCTACACAAGTCTATCGTTTGAAGAAGGCTCTTTACGGTTTGAAGCAAGCTCCAAGGGCATGGTATGATACGCTATCAAAGATTCTTGTATCTACTGGATTCAGCAAAGGAGCAGTTGATCCGACATTGTTCACCGAAAGTCGCAAACATTTAATTCACGTTCAAATATATGTTGATGATATTATCTTTGCCTCGACTGACCCCAATGAATGTGACCGTTTTTCGAATGAAATGGGTTCTAAATTTCAAATGTCAATGATGGGACAAATGTCATTTTTCTTGGGATTACTGGTATGTGCTAAAACACATATTTTTTCTTGATCAAAATAGACCCAAAATAACCAAGAAAGAGCCGTTTATTGCTAATATTTGCTGTTTTCTTGAGTTTTGGCTTGTGCAGGTACGAATATGATAAAACACGTAAAAGATAGCCAACCGATCGACAAAACCCGAAAGCACGGAGATAAAAGAGTGTTAAAGTGAGCCGAAGGTCGCAATTAAGCATCCGCAAAGATTTCTATTCTCGAGGATGATGTTTGAAAGATATGATCAAGATTAAAGAATTGTCGATCCCCTCTACTTTGAGTATTTGGCAAAATAGACCCTTGAAGATTCAAAAGTTGCAATTTCAAAAGCCCTTGATTATTTGAGAATGATAACAATGGTCAAGTGTGAAGATTATTTTCATAAGTTACACCTTTGGCCCCTAAAATTCAAATGACTATGCTTTGCCCTTATGCTACATATTGGATCCAATATCTATCCTAAGTCCAAATGTTAAACCCTTGGCCCAAATAACAAAACCAAGCCCAATCCATCTCTTACCCGGTTTACCTACTACTCGTACCCATTTTATCCCAAATACCCGGTCAACCGGTCAATACTAAAACGAAATATACTAAAAAAATCCTAAGGCGCCAAAACGTTTTCCCCAATCCCCCCAAACCCAGAAATACATATGAACCCTAAAATCCCAAATTCACCCCCTCAAGACTTATATTGGTACAATTAACCATAATTGAGGGTATTTACGTCCTTTCCCCTGACACACATTATGAACACATCGACACACGGATGCCGCCGTGGCAACTGCGGTGTCATTCCTCTTCTATGATTGGTGGATCGACAAGCCGCCATTGACCAAGGGCCGATGTTGATTGAAAGAGCGGAAATCTTATCTAACGGATGTTATAAGGCATCAAGAGAAAGTACAAGGAGCTGATTCTAGACTCTTCTCAAGCTCAAGCTCGTGTATAAATACCCATCTTCATTCACTGTTGTATTCACGCTCTCTTTTCAAGTAGCTTATTGTATTTTCAATTCAGTTTTAATGTTTTTATGTTAATTTCAGCTTTGTAATCTACTCTTGTACCCAGCTTTTTATATTAATGAAATTTCGCTTTTAAACTTCAAATTATTGTTTCAATTCTTAATGTTTTAATCTCATTTATTAGTTGATTATTAGTTAATCTCAGCTTTGATTCAAAAGTGTTTAAGTTAGTTCTCATTTTAATCAAAAGCCAAAAAAAAAAATAAAAAAATATAAAAAAAATAAAAATACTTTCAATCTTCTTATAAGCTCTCAATGTTTAAGCTTGCTATTTTTGATATACCTTTTAAGCTTCCTTATAGCTTATTGAAGGTTGATATCTGTTTAATCTCAATTCACAATCAAAATCTCAACTCAGTCAATAAAAGTTAAGGGTGAAGAATCAGAGAGTATTTGGGTTAATCTGCTGATATGGACTTGGATTTGGGTTGAATTATGGTTTAGATAGTGATCTCTTGTTTTCAGTGCAAACCATAGTGGTTGGACCACTTGTAAGTCCGATTCTGTTTTAAATTTCTTCATCAGTAATTGTTGCTTGTTAATGTTTTATGTAGTATAGCTTATTAATTTTTAGCTTGTTTGATTAATTAGTTATCACTTATTCATCATAGAATAGTTTTGCATTTATTTGATCATAACTGCATCATTAGGTTCAGATTTGAATATATTGGCATTTGTGTTATAGTATGTTTTGATTGATTAGTTTGCTTCAAATAGGCTTATAGATATTCAATCAATCTGAGCTAGGTATTAGGAGTGCTGCTTAAGTAGATTAGTGGATTAATTCTCACATCAGTGGCATAAACCAGTGTTTGGATTCTGAGATTAATCTGTGTTTAAGGCTGTTTAGGTATTGGATCTCTGTTGCGTTAGTCTATATTAGGATTATAAGAATCAATTTAATCATAATTTTGCATCTCCACTCTCTTAAGTCAAAATCACTTTGAAACTGCTCTAATTCCAAGTCATATTTTGTAGTAACTCTAGCTTATTTCAGTCATATTTTGTCTAGCTTATTTCAGTCATATTTTTTCTTATAACATCAGTTTCATTCCATTTCATAAGCTCAAAGTTCGATTTAGTCAAAATTTGCAAAACTGTTTAAAAGTCAAAAAGTGGAAAATAAAGTTTTTGCAAAAGTTTGTAGAATTTTCATGGTTTCAATTCTGGTTTAAAATCATTAAGATTTTGGGAAAAATAACTTCAGCTGGTCTATTTTTGAAAAGTGAATTTTGTGGAATTTTTGGAAACCTGCTTTTAAGCACTCAATAAGCTCTTTATTAGGTTGATTTGTTCCTGATCACACTCATCATACACCGAAAAGTGTGATCGCATCATCTTGCAAAACTTGGCAATGGGATCATTCGAGATAGTTAGGGCCTGAAATTTGCTTTAGCAGTTCTTAGCTTGGTGGTCTTGAGTTCCACAAATGGGTTTTCCCTTGGGTTAGAGATAAGTCTGTTTCAGGGCTTAAAGTAGGTAGGTATTGGAAGTCGTTTTCATCTTAAGTTCAAATTAGTCAAATCAGTTTAGATTGCACTTTATAGGTTAAGAATAGTTGTAATAAGTTGATTTCAAGTTGTTCTAGCATACTTTAGCCGAAGTTCATTTGGTACCTTTTGTGATCATTAGCTTATTTTGAGTGCTTAATTATAAGCACTTTTCACATCAGCTTCATAATCTTGCACCCTAGCTTTAGTTTTTATATTTTTAATAGATTTAGAATAATATTTTAGACTTTTTCTGAATTTTTCATAATTTTCATCACGTTTGCTATTTTATTATTTTAAATCAATTTTTAGGACTTTTTATTTACCTTTTAATACAATTAAATCAGAAAAGCTTCAAAAAAATAAGTTTTCATTTTTCATAGATTAAGATAAATATAAAAATCAAAAAAATAATTTTTCCAGATTTTTCCTAGTTTAATTTGTAATTTTTAGCCATTTAATTAGTTTTAAATAGTTTTTAATTCATAGAAATTCGAAAAATCATCAGAAAAATACAAATTCAGTTTTGAAAAATATTTTTAGTTATTTTAGAATTTTTAAAAATAGTTTCATAATTTTCCCCTTTATTTTCATAATTTTTAGTATTTTAGATTTGTTTTAAAAGTTTAAATTAGTTTTTAATTAAAATAAATTCAAGAAAAATCATAAAAATTAGTTTTAATTCTTAGTTAATTTTTAAATTGAATTTTTAGTTTAAAAATAATTTTAGATCATATTTAGGATTTAAATTAGAGTTAGTTGCATTTTATTTACGTTTCATTTTAGTTTTAATTCGCATATTTAGGATTCCCCGTAGTGTAATTTCCCTTTTATGCTTCCCTTGCCCCGTAGTTTAGAAAAACATCAAATTATCCCCTTTTCCCATTCAAACCCCGATAATCGTGACGTGAGTTGAAAATTCCATTCAATGCTCGTTCGGAACGATCTCGATGCTCAAACCTAATACGTTTGAGTTACCCAAACATTACTACAAACTTCTATTATTGATCTCTTTCTCGGAGGAATCAATTAGAAATTTCACAAAGTCCCAGAGGCATTTTTATAAATCAATCTAAATATGCAAATGAGATTTTAAAGAAATTTGGATTTGATTCTAGTGACCCTGTTGACACTCCCATGATAGAGCGTACTAAACTGGATGAGGACCACTCATGGATCATGGTAGACCAAACGAAATATCGTAGTATGATCGATCCCTCGATGTACCTCACAGCCAAGAGACCAAACATTCTGCTCGCTGTTTGCATGTGTGTTAGATATAAGGCTAAGCCTACCAAAAAGCACCTTGAAGCGGTTAAACGGGTCTTTCGGTATCTCCAAGGAACCATCAATATGGGACTTTGGTACCCGAAGGACTCTGGTATGTCACTAACGCCCTATGCAGATGCCGATCATGCAGATGTCAAGATACACGCCGGCACGCCCGAGGTGCTCATTTTCCTGGGTGATAAGCTTGTGAGCTGGTCTTCAAAGAAGCAAATGAGTACTTCTATTTCCTCTACCGAGGTTGAATACATAGCCATGTCATCTTGTTGTGCTCAAATCCTATGGATGAGATCCCAATTATCTGACTATGGCTTTGAATTCAACAAAATCCCTCTGTACTGTGATAATAAAAGTGCTATTGCTCTTTCATGGAACAACGTACAACACTCAAGAGCAAAACACATCGACATTCGACATCATTTCATCGGGGAGCAAGTAGAAAACGGTGTGGTGGAACTCTTTTTTGTGAGGACCGAATATCAGTTAGCAGACATCTTCACCAAAGCTCTTCCTAGAGAACATTTTGAGTTTATCCTCCCACGACTTGGTCTAAAGAGTCTTCAATCGGAAACACTCAAACGTCTTCAAGAGGACGACTAGGAGTAAAGGTCTTTCTTCATCCATCTCTTGTAAATAGTTATTCGAAAAGCAAAATACAAAATTTAAAAACATTCAAAAAGCAAATAGAAAAATATAAAACTTTCAAAAATCCATAAAAATTTGAAAAATCTTGAAAAATTTATTAAAAAAAAAAAAAAAAAATTGTCATTTTGTCATGTTTTTCTCGATTCGGAAATATCTACGGTCTTTGTGATGTCATTCAAAGAATGACACGGGGACTTTAGATATTGTTCGAATGTTCTTTAAAAAAAAAAGAAAAAAAAAATATTTTTGGGAGAAAGTGAAACTATGGTTTATTGTCATTTCTGGCAGTAACCCGTTTTTCATTGAAAGAACAGAGCCATGGTTTATCTTGTTTGTCAAATCTCAGGCTCTGATTATATATACAATTACTTACTATCTAATGAAAACTAATTGCTTTGTAAAATAACTCGGACTCTATTTTTGAAAATCATCTGGACTTAACGTTTGTCAAAAATATCTACCACTCAATCAACAACTTATGTCATTGATTGAGGGGGAGAATGATTTCAATTAAATAAAAAGGTTATTTGTCATACAATTGTTTTCAAAAGATAATCATGCATGTTTAATCAAAATCCGATACTTATCAGTTAAAATATTTTCATAATCAAGTCACAGTTCTCCTCAAAAGCTTTCAAAATCAATTTAAATCTACAGAGATCACAAATCTCAAATGATTTGAAAATTGTGATCGGGGGAGCATTTGTGATTCAAATTGGATGTAAACTGATAATTCGATAAATGGTTTCATAAGTGTTTAGCTTGCTTCCCTCCCCACATGTGCCAAACGATTTCAAATTGTCAATGCATATGTTGAGGGGGAGCATCCTTCTAAAACCACAAAGAATTGAAATGTGATTGATTTGTCTCTAAGTGCAGGTTCCCTCTAGTATGTGCAAAATTCTTTCAAACCTCTAGGCACATATTGAGGGGGAGCAAAATTATGAAAACCTCATCCTTCCCTAATATGCTTTATCTACTTGATTTAATCAGGGAAGTGATGTTGATATTTTTAGAAAATGGTAATCAATGAAGTTAATCCTTCCTCTTGCCTCCATGTGCTAAAACGATTTCAAATACATGATGCACATGTTGAGGGGGAGCTCTTTTTCTAAAATTATCGAAAACAATTCAGGTACAAAATGCTTTGATAATATATCACAAGTATCTGGATTAATTTTCAAATGGTTTTTCAATTTGTTCCAATGGCAGATGAACAATACCAATTAGACCGACCAAATTTACTTTATGTATGGTGGTATAAGGATGATAAGGTTAGGTATTTGTTCCCATGATCCGCCAGAACCGGAGGGATCTACTCAGGGACAATCCACTAGATAATGTAGAGTTCTTAGGTATGAT
Organism: Chrysanthemum makinoi; assembly: GCA_910596185.1. NCBI lineage: Eukaryota > Viridiplantae > Streptophyta > Magnoliopsida > Asterales > Asteraceae > Chrysanthemum > Chrysanthemum makinoi. The sequence goes on from OU343221.1 coordinate 280,421,351, forward strand.
GATAAAAGGAGAAAAATGAGATATGGGAAGAGTGCGGACTGAGACTGAGCTAGTACTGGAATAAACCCAACAAGGTTTTAGTTATGAAGTCTCGGTAAGCACTGAAGGGGTTGAATAATGAAAAAGAATTGAATGTGAAAAAGGGTGAAAAGAAATAGCCCTCTATTAATTCAACCTTAGGACGAAACCGGTTCAATTCATATGCTACGGTGGTTACCAAGGTAACATCGATATTGAAGACAAGACGTCATGGACCCTGACGACCGCACTTCAACTTCCCAAGCTACTCAAGTTCCTATTAAAAGGGCTTGTTTCATTCTCACGGGGAACCTACATTATCTATCGACTTTCTCTTAGAGTTTGTTGATATTGAAGAAGGAGACCCTCTCCCTAGTCTCCGGCATAGGAACCAAAATATGCACAATTGAGTCTAGAGCCACAAGATCATCTATAAATCTCTTTAGGACACTGTCAATGAAGACTCTCTGTTTCAGACAATATGGAAAGAGAGTTTATATCTTATGAGTCCTACGCATTATCCTTGTGGTATTGCCAGAACATCTGAATGATATGCAAACATATTCACAATGAAGATGGAAAGCCTTCTGGAGCCAACACCAAACAAGCTCCTGGTGGGAGGCATGTGAGATCTATCCAATAGATCAACCATGTGACAACTGAACAGAAAAAATGGGGCGATTCATAATTATGAATCAATCTTGGTTCAAGTTATGGATTGACGGATACCTTTGAAAAACCGGTCGTTGTGCTTAAAAAACTCTTTACTTTAGCACATCGACTGTGCACTAATATTTCAAAATAAAAGGTGTTTATGATTGATAATTGATTTTCATTAAAAACTTCGTTGTATTCAAAAACAATTTCTATTGAGCGGTACACGATTGTTTTTCAAATCTTTTTTCATCAATCAGTGAATCTCAATTCGCTGGTGCACTCACTTGTTGTCTTCTTTGAGACGTTCCGGTTTGAGAACAACTAGAGCAGCTGCGAAACCCTATCAAGGAAATTCTTCGGAATTGTACCTGATCACAAAAGTGCATTTGTACTGATCAACGGGGAACCGTGGGCCGTGTACCTCAATTCAACGAAAGTGATCAAAGACACTTTTCATGCGCTTTATTGCTAACTGTTGTATGCAGGTATGCTTGACGTTTGCAGCTGATCAGAATGAAGCGGTCAATCCATAGCCGCATGCTCACACTACACATTTATCTCTAAAGAAATCATGAAAAGTGCATCAACGACTCTGATATTTTCACTCCATGCTTTTGCTACGCTGCCGCCTATATCATGAATCAACGAAAGCTTCCGCTACTCTGATGAGAATATATCATGATCCAGAATGTGAGCATGTCGGTCCATAAGTCACAACATCACATAATACCAACACTGCAAAGGATGAGTCAGAGATTTATGTTAGCTATTGATCTCAATGCTGGCTCAAAAGTCATTATCACGTGGATCAGTTAAAGACCTCCACTTGGATTAACCAAACATGCAACAATGATGAATCAATGACTACAAGCTACAGAGCAAAGAACTTTAACAAGAATCCAAGAACAATTTTAATGTAATATCTGTTTGTATTCAATGTATTTTGAGGTGACCTCCCTTAGGGGGAGATTGTTAGGATTTAGTAAATCCAATTATTAAAGAGTCGGTCACCTCAAGTATATGTAATCGTTAGAAAGCTCGCAGTCGTAGATTATTTAATGTTTAATAGTATTTAGTTAAGTAACACCATGGAGGACGGACGGGTCTTTACCCACTGTATGCCTGATCCACAGCCCGTTGGTGGTGATTTGTGTAAGACTATAAATACTCTCTACCTCCCAAGGTAGAGAGTTGGAGCTCATAATAATACTTTCATTTTCTGTCATTATGTTCCCAAACCTCTAACTCTTTCTCTCTCTAAAACCTCATCTTATACGCCTCTTTTGATTGTGCTATGATGTGTTTGTGAAATCCAATATGTTACATGATGACATCTGGAGTTTCATCCTTTGTCCTCAAAAACTTCACCCAAGTAAATCGAGAGTAGTCATCAACAACAACTAGAATATATTTCTTACCATTTATCATTTGCACTCTCATTGGTCCGCACAAATCCATATGAAGGGTATGAAGAACTTCCATTACTGAGTTGGTGGGTTTGGGTTTGTGGGCATATTTCGTGCTTTTACCCAATTGGCATACTGAACAAAGATGATCTTTCTCATATTTCAATCTTGGTAAGCCACTTACTAGGTCCTTTCTAGACAGATTATTAATGGTGCTGAAGTTCAAGTGATTGAGACGACGATGCCATAACCATGACTTTATATTAGAGGCCTTTGATAGCAAGCAAATTGGTGAAGACTTCATCATATCTTCAATAGAGATGGTGTATAGATTTGAACCACGTGTTCCTCTTAACAGTTCCACACCATCAAGTTCTCTAACGAAGCAGGTATGTTTTCTAAAAGCCACTTCTAGATCGGAATCACAGAATTGACCAACAGAGAACAGATTATGACCAAGACCTTCTACATAATATACCCTGGAGATTACACTTTTACCCACAACATAGTCTTCATAACCCATAATTGCACCAAAATGGGCGTTCCCGAATCTAACAGTCCCGATGAATTTACTCACGAAGTTCATGAGCCGCGAGCGATCTCCAGTCATATGCTTGGAACAGCCTGAGTCCAGGTACCACAGAACGATTTGAACGATCTGCAGTTGAACGCAGACAAGAATGGATAACTGTATAATTGGGATCCCCATGCAAGAATGGGTTCCATTTGGTTAGTAACATTGATTGGAACACCCACATCAGAAGTAGAAACAATGGAATCATCAGGAATAGATGCAGTGCTAGTGTCCACATTAGACCTATTCAAAGTATGTTCACTTCTTAAAGGAATAGTTCTACCAGTAGGCATCCATTTCCTAATGGGCATTGATCTAGATAAATTAGGGTACATCACATTAAGATTGAATTTGTGGCCAGTAGGTATCCACTGATAACCTACGTTACTAAATTTCCTTCCTGTGGGTTTCCAATGTTTTCTAACCTTCTTCCGCCATTGCTTTCTAGCCTTCATAGCTTGATATTTTGCATTAACTATCTTAACAGGACATTTAACAGCATTAATCAAATCATTCACACCACATTCAAGATTAGTAACAGAAACCACGCACTCATCATTACATGTTTTGCAAAAAGTAGCAGAATTCACATTAATTACAGTACGCTTAGAGCTAACACTAGAATCAACACGATTCGTTTTATTCAAATTCTCCCTAAGGTGATCTTCTACTCTTTTCCACTGAACATTCCTAGCATGCAAGGTCCTATCATTCTTTGTGTTGCCTTGAGGCTTTGACCCGCTCGCTTTGGTGTCACTTCTTACTCCTATAGAGGGAATTGGAACATTAGTTGGTTCTGCTAATTTTTTCATTCTTGAACTAGAAGTGTAGGGATCTGAACTACTTGAAGGCACATTGAAATTCACTTTCTTAATGCTGGGCATCGAATGGTTTGTAAAATTAGCACTAGGCATGGAACAAGGCATCACAACTTTATCTTTTGCACCTAAGGATTTAGGACGTGTTGCTATTAAACATTCTAAAATCTCTTGAGATCGTTTGGCCTGAATGCAAGAAAACCTAATTTCACTATCAAGTGGCTTATTTATGAAGTCCTCTTCAACAATCTCACGAAGACATTTAAGACTATCCTTAAGACGAGCAAGATAATTATGAAATACAAGTTCGTTATTCCTAAGATGAGGAGGAATATATTTAACAGTCACAGTGTATTTGCAGTCTGCAGATGACTTTGATGCAATAGTCTCATTAAAGACAAGTGGCATTTTCCCTTTTTCCTGACTCTTCTGATTCTCAATTTCCTTTTGTAAAGACGTTATTTTTTCGTTGTTCTTGTCACGAGTGACTCTCATTGAATCATATAACTCTTTAAAGTGTTGTTTGACCTTTTCATTTTCTTCTAGAAAACTCTCATTTTCCTTTTGTAAAACATTAACCAAGTTTTGAAGTTGAAAAGTCTGAGAACTCTGAGAATCTAAAGGAGGAGGCATTTGGGAGTCTGTCACATTGTTCTTTTCACCCTTTAATTATGAAATTTGGGTTCTCAATTTTCTAATCGTGTTACAATGAGCTCGAATCTGTTCATCACGTTTGCTAATTTCAAAAACTGCATCAAATTCAGGAGCATCCAAGGATGTCTTGATATTTGAGGTTTTAACATTTTCTTTTAGATGTTGATATTTTAATTGCAAATCAAGATGCTCAACTTAATTTAGAAAACTGTTTCACCAGGTTATCATGATCATCCTGTTCAACTTTGTCATGCAGTTTAGAGTTAGTTTTCTCAAGCTCAATGACACGATCATGGGAGACTTTCAGAGCAACAGATATATCATGAAATTGAGATGCATTAATTGAACAATTCGTGGCAGTGTAAAACACATCTTGAGTGATACATTTAGAAATCAGATTCTCATTTAAGGTATGCAAGTTCTTCCTCTCAATCTCATTATATTTTAATTCTCGCTCATAGTCATTGACCTCAACTATCATTGCATCAAATTCCTTTTCCGATTCTTTAATATCTGAATCTATCCCCTTTTTAAGACTCTCAAATTGACCTTTTAATTGTTTAAAGAAAGGCATGACTTCAGTTAAATAACATTCTTTAGTTTGCTCAAAACCCCTTTCCCCTTCAGTTATCCCTGTAGGTGTGATTCTCTTCTTACATGTCTTCTCAAAATCAACGAATAGTTGATAAACAACATATAGGCTGATTAAGGTCTTGCTATTAGTGGCAATAGTTCTAGGAACTAAGTGCATTGGTGTATTTGGAGGATACACAGTAGCTACAGGCATTTTCCTAAAGGGAGTGGTCGTTTCAACAAGTACATTAATTTTTTGTTTATCCATGTCCTTTTTCCAAAAAACTTGTTCTGGGGTTAATAGAGTTTGAGCCTTAAACTTGTTCAGGGAGATCCAATTTTCCTTAGTGTAATCATGGGGTTTGAACGTTATGTTATTCTCTTTACACGCAGGATCGTTAAGCTTCTTATCCATTTTTTCCCTAGATGCATCATCTAATTTTCTATCCTCTTCCGTGCTTCCAATACATGATGGTGTTTGCCTGGGCTTAAGAATCTCATTGCCATCATAGATTACCTTCTGAGCTTCTCTTGCTTTCTTACCATACTGAGGGTTGGGTTCCTTAATAATGGAAATACTATGCTTATCACTTAAAACTCTATGCTTAGTGACCATGTGAGCAGTCTGAATGGTGTTCCCTTGTACGTACAACTTATTTTCAAGCTTGTTTTTCAACGTTTTTAGATTAGAAAAGTCATTCAAAAGTTTTGATTCCTTAGCGTTAAATTATTGTTCAAGCACTTTAACATTTTCTTGAAGCTCTTGCTTTTGCTTAACAGTTTTAGAAAGCTTTTCTTGTAAGGAGTTTAATTCTTATTTTAACACTTCTTCTCTAAAATTACTTCTTCTAATAATTGTACGCATTTGGTCATCCATTTCCTGCTCACGGGTGGTTAACTCAAACTTAGCACGTTGTTCATAAATAGCAACTTGTTCTTTATAGGCATTCAGTTTAGAGATAAAAGAATCATCAGGGGCACATGCAGTGTATTCATCAAAAACATAGTCATCATTGACTGCAGAAGATGCATCACTTGGTTCTATCACACTCTCACTTTGGATCACATATTGATCATATGGGACAATATTATTATTACCCATATTAGCAATATATGAGTGACAAGTTACCTGTGATTGCACTTTATCATGCATCTTTTGCTGATCAACATCATCATATAGTTTTAATACCTCTGAGATGATTGATTCTTTGGATGGGCCAGCTTGCTGTGACGATGAGACCTTAGGAGAGACCATTGGAGAAATGCAAGCCATGAAAATTGTCTGTGCAGTAGGTTCATCATCGACGTCAGAGTCATATGCATCACAGTTAGCGACTTGAAAGGCATTGTGATGATTGTGACCTATCTCCTGAATTGGCTGCTCATCCACATCTGCATCGTATGTCTTGGCATTGCCCTCAATAAGAAACAACAACTCCTCTTCATATAAAACAACACCATTATCCTGAGCTTGCACAAGTAACATCTTGTCTCTGAAGTACTCTGCATTTTGAGGACGTTTTGGAGATGTGTAGTTCCTTGCTATATGTCCATCACCACCACAGTTGTAGCACTTAATTGGCTTTGCTTGACCCTGATTTCCATTCCTTCCTCGATTCTGATTTGCAACATAACCTCCACCTACTCCACCTCTTCCCTGTTCATATTGCTTTCCTTGAACTGGTTGCTCCATAACTTTTCCATCTCTGACAACAACATGATTGTGTAGATTAGATGCAGTTCTGATCTCATTGTTAGTGTGAAGACTGTTGGTATGTGGATTGAGGGTCAAGTTTTGTTTAACCATAAGAGCCAGTTGATTAATGAAGTATCCCATGACTGCATCAACATTAGCTTGTTTGAACATTGGATCGGGAATGAGTTTGTGATTACCATTACCCGTGGGTATGACTTGAGAAGCTTTGGTGGTAATTGCAACATTTTTGTAAAAGGTTGTTGAATCATTTGAGGAACTTGTTTCTCCCTGGTTGGCTTTGAATTGTTCAAGAATCCTTTTTTCAAATACAGCATGTCTCTCATTCTGAAGAAGGAAGGTATACAGTTGTTCATAGTTTGTATTCTTCAATCCTTTGGTTAGCTTCACAGCGGTGACAAATTTGTGCCATTCGGGATTCATGTTCTTCACAAACTTTGAGTTTAGCTGAATGTTTGGCATGGTCATTTTGATATTCCTCATATCATTCACAAGCTTGTGGAATCTCACGTAATACTCATATACACTTTCTTCTGGCTTCATCTTAAAGTGCTTAAATTCATCATACAGTTGTGATTCTCTGTCTTCCTTAGTTAATTCAGAACCTGGGAGAAGCATTTTGACATTATCCCAAACTGCCTTGGCTTTAGTGTTATGATTGATAAGCTTGTAGATGTCTTTTGGAAGACCCTGAAGTATAATGTTTGAAGCCCTGATATCAGCATCAAATCTCTTTTTCTCCTTATCACTGAGCTCATCATACGTCTTTGGTCTGTCCAATCCAAAGATCATGGTTCCATCTGCAGCAGTATCAATTATGTCTCTTGTAGTCTCAATCTAATAAGGTCCTTCATCAATGGATTTGAGAATGTTGACCCCATTTTCCTTACCAAGGACAGTACACTCTGATTCGTTGAGCCCAAGAGTCGTAGTCAGTTCTGTCAAGCATGGGTGGACGAGTGTCTGAACCAGCTGCTTGAACGTCCTCAGCTACAGTAGAGATGATTGTAGGCACGTTGGTAGACATGTTTACAGATTTCACGGGATTTTATAACTTTATGATTACACCGGGAAATAGATTCTTTCACGGGATTTTACAAAATCAAGAGAAAACCGTAGAATGTAATCAAGAAGAAAAACACTAAGTCACAAGAGACAAATCGCTCAACAAGACAAATCGCACAGTCAACAAGTCGCTCAAAAGTGACAAGTCGCATCTACTACCAAATCGCTTAAATCACAACAAGTCGCTTGATCAAGATAAATCGTTTAACCAAGACAAATCGCTTAAGCTTACAACTCGCTTCAATAAGCAAATCGCCTAAAATGACAAATCGCTTAAATACCACAAGTCGTAGAAGATACACAACTCGCTTAAATAAGAAAGTCCCTGAAAAGTGACAAGTCGCTACTCAGAATAATTCGCACAAGTACACCCACTATCCGGACAAATCGCTTAAACAAGTGATTTGAAACTGACACAAATCGCTTCCAAAACAGGGACAAACCGCTCACTTGAAACACTTTACCGAGAGACAAATCGCTTCAATGAACATAAACAAAATGCCACTTTTTAATCCAAAAACAATCCAACCATAGTGATTCAAGCCTTCCAAATCAAAACCTAAACACTTATGATGATCCTAAACACAAAAGTACTATCAAAATCCAAACTTTAACACAAGAAATTGTCCAAATGATGCAAAAACCACCCAACTTTTTCAAACTCAAAAACCAATAAAAACCACTAGAAATCCAAGAATATGTAAGAGATATGATCAAACCATGGCTCTTGATACCATTTGTAATATATTGGATTTCATAAACACATCAAACCATGATCAATAAGAGGCGTACACTAGAAGGTTTTAGAGAGAGAAATAGTTAGAGGTTTGGGAACTTAGTGAGAGAAAATGAAAGTATTATTATGAGCTCCAACTCTCTACCTTGGGAGGTAGAGAGTATTTATAGTCTTACACAAATCGCCACCTACGGGCTGTGGATCAGGCATATACAGTGGGTAAAGACCCGTCCGTCCTCCACGGTGTTACTTATCTAAATACTACTTAACAGTAAATAACTTACGACTACGAGCTTTCTAACGATTACATATACTTAAGGTGACCGACACTTTAACAATTGGATTTACTAAATCCTAACACATCTCTTCCAAGTCATCTTCATCAATTTGCTCTATGTCTTCGTGAGTTAATATAGAGCCATTAACTTCTTCTTTGAACCTGTAGTGGTAACACTAATATTACCAGTGGAAACTGTAGAACCATCAGGGGCAAAATCATCATCATTGTCAGCATCAGAATCATCACTGTCAACAGAGGTTGACAAAAATACCAAGCTAATAGAGCTTGTACCAAGTTTCCCTGCCTTCTTCAACCTTTGTTCAATAAGTTTGAAGTTGTTGTAAAGATCATTGAGCTTCATAGTTTCAATATCTGCTTTATTTTCCCAGATTGTAACATTAGTATGAAACTCAAAGGCAAACTCCTTAGAAACTTCAGATTGAGGTCTTCCTTATCTACCTCAATTCCAAACACAGTCAATTGTATGATAATCTTCTGATGTTTGGTGAAGATGCTGTCAAGAGAGTCATTGCTTGAAGCAGAGAAGTTTTCATAGCTTTGCTTCAACAATGTCTTTTGTGTCTTCTTTGTAGCATCATTGCCACCAAACACTGAGCAAATCTCTTCAAAGAGTTCTTTTGTTTTCTGAAATTTGCTGAAGGCAATGATCTGGTCTCTTGGAAAAGTCATTAGCAACAAACTTCTGGCCTTCAAGTCATTCTTCTTCTTTGCTCTTTCATCATTAGTTTCTGGTGCAGTAAATGTTACAACTTCAGTGTCACCAACTTTCTCAGTCTTCTTCTTAATTTGGAAGGAATTACCATTTAAAATGATTTCCCATAGAGCATAATCTTGAATGAGAAAGTATTGCTCAATCAGAATCCTCCACATCTCAAACTCATTAAGTTTGAGCTTAGGAAGCTTAGCAGCAGAGTTGGACTGGTTGTTTTCCATCTCTATTGATTTGAGTGAGTAGGTTAAGCTTATTCCTTGGATCTTCTAAAACAAAATATCATAACCTTCACTCTGATACCACTTGATGGATCTGGACACACACCTTGTGTCAATGATATTTTGTATAATATTAATAAGCACGCGGAATTTACTTAGTAACACTTAGAAGACGGATTGTATGATGTATTGTAAGTGAACACAGATTAAACACAAAACTTAAGCTCCAATATTATTAATGAATTATACGAATGATCTTGCTTATCACTAGGGTTACACCTTGAAGCCTTTTTGAATAATACGTATGCACGTAAGTATCTAAGACAATGACCTAGGACCTCCTTTTATAGTACAAGGAGTCCTTTACAAGATAAGTATAAAGCTAACAATAGACACGTTCTCCTAACCATTATCTAATAGCAGTGGTAATAATGTACCAGCAGTGGTAATACGTTTCCACTGCTAGTGCAATCCAAGCAGTGTCTTCCATAACTATCAGTGGTAACAGATTATTCCCAACAATATGTTTTGCTAGCTTCTTGATGATGAAGAAGAAGTAGAGATGGAGGGGTGAAGAGTGAAGGGGATAGAGATGGAGATGAAGACGGAGGTGAAGCGGAAGGATGAGTGGATGGAAGGTAAGGTCATACACCTTAATTTGTGAAACAATTTATTAAACAATGGTCTGTAAACATCTAAACAATATTTATGTAGATTAGGATATAGCTTGTAGGAGTTTCCATGATTTGGACTTAGACACTTTAACTTAGGAGCTAGGAAAATGAGATTTTACGACAACTTGATATCATTTCAAGTAGTCGATGTCACTCATTTTTTATTACATTTTAGTCATCCCCACTTACTATGCGTTATATTTGTTGTTTGCATATGTTTACTGAATGTAGAAATGATTAGGATGAGCATTTGCTAAGAGTGTAAAAACTACACAATTGCTGAGAAGCTACTGGTCAGCAGTAGCCGGATCCCTAGGCTATAACTAGCCGGATCCCTCAGATGAGGGAACCGTGGGATCCGGGCAAACAGATATACAGCTACAGACCCTTTTACATCAAACCATTCCCCTAGATCACATCATACTAGCTAAACATGATTCTTTAAGACCACTTAAGTCTTCCTCAAGCTCAGTAGGTCTTACACTCACCCATAGCTAACTTAGGATCAAATTCAAAGTGCTTTTGATTTATTAATTCACCAAAACTCACCATATTTCCGCTCCAATGCTCAAACATTGTTCCTCACATCTCAAAACACTTAGCTTGATATTTCTCTCAATTTTAACAAATTGATTTTAGTCATACTTATCTTAAAATAAGCTTAAAACTAGTTTTTCATTTCTTTTTATTTTTTAGGAATTTTTCAAATTTCTCTTAAGCCACCATCTGATCTCTAGGATCAATTTCCATCATTTGTCATTCTCAAATCAATGAGTATCATCCTTAAACACTTAGTTGCACTCTCAAAAGGTCCACTTTCCTACCAAATACCATCATTAAGTATCCTCACTCCTTATGGCTGGACATTTAAGTCATCTATCACTTAAGACATCTAAGAAAAGTCAAACCCTCAAGATTTATAGGTACTAGGCCTTAAAAGAGCATAATCACTTCACTATTTCTCTGTCTGACAGACGAATCGTGGTTTATAACCAGACGGATCCCTAGTGACAAGAACCGTGGGATCCGTGTCTATAGAAAGCTTGTAATCAGCTTTTCTTCCAAATTTAAACCCTCTTTGGTAATCCAAACACTTTTGCTTACCATTTAATTATTCCCTAGAGTAGAACAACACCATAGTTGACCTTGGTGCATGCCAAATATTCTTAGTAGTCATGAATTTAATCCATTAACTCAAATTCAGCCTTTATAAACCAAACACTCTTAAGAGCTTAACTCATCATTCTTACCACAATCCTGAAATCAGTAGTTAAAGACATCTACTACACCGTCTCATTCACTATGACTAAAGCATCTAGCAAGAACTCTTCAACCAAAGGTTCATCCAAAAAGAATACTCATATGGTCCATGAGATATCATCCACCGAGTCATCACCAGTAAGAAGTCCAAATGCTAGAATCCCACCTCAACAATCTCAATCAACAATAGCTAAAAGAACCGCAAGAATTAGCATTAGACCTTTCGAGTTGAAAAAGGCTTCAACAAGCTCTAAACCAAACACACCTAATTCTAGTAAAACACCCAAGCCTTCATTTTTAGAACCTATACTACATTCCTTTACCGAACCTCTCTCCCATCCAAATCTCCACTCATCATAGCACTCACCACCAAGGACTTCCCACTCACCAACCATCTCGTTAAATAGGGAACCACCTACATCACCAAATAGTCCACCTTTAGAGATAAGGAATCACAAAATATCTAACCATATAGAGGACTTTCCATTACCACCACCAACTCATACATCATCACCTTCATTCTTAGTGGAACCACATCCTACATTGCTCAATGCACCTCCACCATCCTTTGTAAAGCCTCCTCAAAACATCCAACCTCCTTCGGTTCATAGTCTTGACAATAATTGCTCTAATTGACAAATCACCCAAGGACTTGTTCAAGAAGTACGAAATGAGTTGCATTTCATGTTTAATCATCTCCTTGAACGATTGGACCAAATCAACAAGTCTACTCATCCTTAGATTCAAGCACTTTGATGCATTTTAAGTCTCCGTTACTCATTAGAATTAGTATTACATGTTTGAATCATTCTCTTAGTTTTAGAGATTTGTAGATCATCTCTCGTATTTTTTATTGAATGAAATTACATGTTTTATGCCATATTGTCTTGAGAATATGTTTGGTGCCTTAATACATATCTCATTTTGATGTTAACATTACTTGTTGCATCACCATTGCTGTCTTATGCTTACAGATAGACGGATCCCTCAGTTTTGCTTAGACGGATCCCTCAAAAGAGGTAATCGTGGGATCCGTGCAACAGAAGACTTTTTTATTACTAACTTAATTCTTATTTGCAGGAAATTATGCATTATATACTTGTTTTCTAACCGTTGTTTTGTAGATTTTCAATATACACATGAAGACTTTGACACCCTTAGCTAGGGGGAGTTTTGTGTCAAATCAATACATTGCAAAATCATTTGCAATTTCATTCACATGGGATTACATTACATGACGTCCTCCTTGCATAGTTGCAATCATCAAGGGGGAGGATATTCGTCACAAAGACGAAACCATTTGCAAACATAGTTGCAATGAACTAGTTTAGTATTTCTTCTTACTTGACGCCCTCACAAAGGGATGGACTCGTCAAGGAGGAGCTAAGTCGAGAATACTTCTCCTCACTTACTCTCTATTTTTCATTCTTTCTTTCTTTTCACATGTTTTTATTAAAATAATGCGTTAGTTTCTTTCAACGTTCTTTTTGTTTTGACAAAAACGGGGAGAAGAGAGTAAAAACTTCAATTCAAACTTTTATGAATTTTAGTTTTTCCTTAAAATAATCTTATGTTTTGTCATCAACAAAAAGGGGGAGATTGTTAATACAAATAAGCCGTAAAAATGTTTATTTATATTTTACGATCTTCTAATGTTTTGTCGATAACAAACATAAAATCATTTTAACAAAACAATTAAAATACGTAAATAGTTTGAGCCAATAGTTTACTAACACACTTACGTTTTCACATAAAACACTAAACAAGTAATAGTGCTTTCATGATTTAGTAATGCATATGTACAACAACTAGTGTTTACATATTGGGTAGATATATACATACTTAGTATGTAATGGGTAATAGAATGGGTAGAAGATTAAGTATTTAACGCATTGACTTAATACATTGAATGTAGTTGGGTAAAACCCAAAGTCCATGACCCATACCCATGGAGAATAACCCATGACCCATTGCATGACATCATGCATAAGTCATGATGGGTATTATCCATGACCCATGGAGCTAACCCATAACCCATGGAATAGATACATTGTATCTACTTGGATACCTATGGTCCAAAGTCTAGGACCCATGACCCATAACCCATGACCCATGACCCAAAACCCATGGGCAAAGAGGAGCGTCCTACGGTTCCCCCAGTTTACACTGGACGGATCCCTCAAGTAAGGGATCTGTGGGATCTGTAGAACAGTAGCAAGTTTTCTTCTATAAATAGTGAGCCATTTCTTCATTGTAGGTTGCCACTCCTACACATACTTTCACCTAGTATTGTAAACTCTTTAACTTCAGATCCAAAGGATCTTTCTATGTAGTTTGTTTTTGTTTTTGTGTGATTCTCTAGGTTCCTTTTAAAGACGAGATCACCACCTCTTGAAGTCGAGCAAGCTCAAGTCCATGAGTTGCCATGCTTCGTCATCATCAAGACTACTGAAGTTCTCTTGTTGATAGTTCTTTCTTCCTCTCTAGAAGTGTAGTGTCAAAAGCATTAGTGAAGGATGCCAAAAGGGTCAAGACGAAGGCATTAGTGAAAGGTGCTTAACGTCCGTGTCAAAGGCATTAGTGAAGGATGCCAAAAGAGTCAAGACGAAGGCATTAGTGAAAGGTGTCGAACGTCCTTGTCAAAGACATTAGTGAAGGATGCCAAAAGAGTCAAGTCAAAGGCATTAGCGAAAGATGCCAAGGGTGTACAATCGATATGGTGTATCGATGTACAAATAGAGATAGGTTGTATCCAAGGATATTGATATCCTTAATGATGTTGTAATAAGGAGTGGGTCTACTTTGGGATAGGTGTTGTGTAGTGTTAGGTGATAGTTCCTCCTTTGTAATGAAACTCGGTATCTAGCCTTGTACCGGATAAAGTGTAGGCGACGTTGTGATAGGTGTGGTTCTACTTTGTGGAAGAACCCGGTGTCTAGCCTTGTACCGGAAAAAGAGTAGGCGACGTTATGAAGGCTTTTTCGCCATAAGGAGTTGTGTCGTGTAGTGCTAATGAACTCTCGAGTAGGTGACTCGAGGAGTGGAGTAGGGCAAGGAAGGTGTCCTTGTAGCTGAACCACTATAAACACTCGTGTCGTAGTTTTGTGCTTCTTACTCTTTACCTTTGCATTACATATTTACATATCTATCTATCAACATCCAATATATACATCTAAATAGATTGACATAAGTCGATCTAAATATATTAAAACAAAGTTTTAATTGGTAAAACTATTCAACCCCCCTTCTAGTTTTGCACACTCAAGATAATTTTTTTTTCTACAAAGAAAATCTTTGTAATATTTTCTAAAAAGATATGTCTCCCCGTATCATTTTTCACAAATCACTCTCACGTTTATGACAAATATTTTCTTTCATTTTTAATACAAAGTAAAAACTTTTTTCATTGCATCTCATGTCTTTTGAATGCTAAAGGGAATACATAACTAATATGTGTTTTCGGGTACATTCACTTAAGAAAAAATTACTTAAGGATCACTCGGGTTATCTCACGTAAATATATATATATACGCTTTTTCACTTCTTTGTTTATTTTTCCTCTTTAAAAGGAGTCGAAATAACCGCAACTTCACATGGTTTTCATATAGGCATACACTAGGCACTATTATTTCCAAAAGAAACATTTTCAGCTACCTAAGAACACCAGTTCCACGGATCCCAGCATTTACGCTGGACAGATCCCTAAAGGGTCGGATCTGTGGGAACCGTGCCACAAAAGCCAAAATTTTCTCTTACTTTTCTCACTTTGGCTAAAAACTTTCATATTTTCAACATTTTAGCTTTATCACTAATGAATATGTTACACAATGCTTGTGTTCTCATGATCACATGCCTTAAATTTATATCTAATCATTAGATTATACTCCACATTTTGGTTTTAGCATTCATTACAGCATTATTTGCTCTATAAATAAGGTTCCAAAATGCTTGCATATCCATCACTTTCAACCTCACAAACAATCATCATCATGTCACCCAAAAGAACCTCAAACATTGATGAACCTTCTAGTGAAAACAACACTCTTCAAGAAATCCAAAACTTCATCCTACCACCTTTCGTAGTACCACCACCAACCAAATTTATGAAAACCGCATGGATTAGCATTCGGCCTTGTTGTTTAGCTAAACCTTTGTCAAAGAGCCTATCACCAACTACTCATTCACCGCCAAATGACTACATTGTAGCACCTCCATCATCTCCCACAAGTTCATCACCACATTCACCTAACGAGTCTTAACTTGACACCTAAATCACCCTAATGGAACTACTTAAGACTCCAAAAACAATTCCACTACCCATGTCTAGTCCACCACCCACTCCATTTCAACCATCAAAAACTACCCAACTAGCCTCCAACTTAAACCCAAAAAACTAGTCTTTTTAACACCTCCAACATGTCCAAGTACATTCTACAAAGAGCTTGAAACATCACAACCTCTACCTTCCATCACCTTACAAGAACATCTAGGTTCCTATCCACCACCACTCACCAACATCATGGAATTTGATCCATACTTTCCAACATTTCCACCACATATTCCGCACACCACAAATCAAACCTCCCGAAAACCATCCACCAACACCTCCCTCACCATCTCTCTTGCGAACATGTTCAATCCACTAGGGTTCTTGCAATGGAAATAAGGGACGAGATGCGGTTCATACTCAACCATATCCTTGATCGCATCAACATTATCACTCACCAAAACTTCCATAATTAACCCATATGCAATCATGGAAGGAATGATAATATTATTTTCTCTATTTTGTTTATTTTCTTTTGATTCATTTTAAACAACATTCCTTGTTCTTAGTTTTACATTTTGTATGTGGCATATATACCACTACACTTTGATATCTTATTACAAGGCTTTGTTTACGTACCTTAGCTTTCTATCTTGTTTCTTGTCCTCTACAATATTATATTACATGTTACTACTAACATTTTTTTGTAAGTATTATATTTTCTCACTTGACGCCCAATTCTAGGGGGAGCTACCATCAAGCGGGAGCTAGTGCTTTGTGGATCATAATTATTTTTATTTCACAATTTATTTCTTCTAAATCACTTGTGTCGCTACTTTCTATCATTTACTTTACTTGCTTTCATTATTTACTTTACTTATTGTTTTATACTATCTATCCATCCACACGAATTCACATAAGATCAAATCTAAATCTTTGAAACTTAAATAAAAATCGGTAAAACTATTCAACCCCCCCTTCTAGTTTTCCACAGTAAGTATTTGTAGTTTCCTATGGGACAACATAATGGGGTGTTGTGGCTGTTGCAATTAAGCGTTATTTGAAGGTGTAGCATATAGGAATTGGAAACATTTATTGCAGTTATCCTGCAAACGGTGTCTAAAATTTGCGCACAATTGTAGGGTGCACACAATTGCTTATTTACTATCATTTACATAACCGTTATACCTAGGCCGGTTTTCTTTTAAGTTAA
Source organism: Chrysanthemum makinoi (assembly GCA_910596185.1). Lineage (NCBI taxonomy): Eukaryota > Viridiplantae > Streptophyta > Magnoliopsida > Asterales > Asteraceae > Chrysanthemum > Chrysanthemum makinoi. The sequence continues at coordinate 280,438,211 of OU343221.1, forward strand.
AGGTTTCTACAGATAATACATCATAAGTTGTTTTAGCAACGTTCTTGCAGCTATGTCATAGCTGCATTACAAAAGCTAGCGATTTATTGTTTATCACTATTAGACCTCTGGTTCAGTAGCAGGGTCGCCTTTAGGTTTCTTTGGAGGTGGCATTTCTTGGTCTTTTGATGAGGCCTCGAATAACTGTTTGCGAACTGCTGAGGGTTCTGCAAGTTTAAGCAATGCTTCTTTTTTTTGCAGCTTCACTGGAAAGTGGAGGTGGTGTCAGAGTGTCAGTGAAAACCTCGGTTATAGCTGTTTTATCAACTGAAGGTTTTAGTGGTGTAGAAGGCTGTGCAGTGTCTACTAGTGGTAATGTAGGTGCGGATGCATTAGCGACGCTGTCGAGAATTAACCTTGGGTTCCCTTTTTGGTTGCCATGGCCAAAGTGCACTTCGAATATATGCTTCGTGTTTTCAAGGTCTTTGATTATCGACGACACTTTATATGGGTCATGATCAGAAACATAGCTGAGAACTTCTGAGAAAACTGGAAGTAGAGAATGCGCTTCAGGGCTGTACCATGTGAGGGATGCCTCACCGGTCACGTCAGAAATGATGGACTTAAAGCAGTAGCTGCAAGTGTTATGTATCAGACTTTGCATAATTTATTGTTTCTAAGTATATGATTTGCAGTTTTAGTTTCAGTTTGGTGTTTATACCTGTAGTTTGGTAGTACTGGCATCCCTGTTTGCTGGCAGTGCCAATGAGGTCTCTCTGGTTCAATATTTTTGTTGCATCGTTTGCATCTGTTGGAATACCAGGTTGTACCTTCTTCAATTTTGATTATCACCGCTTCGGTCACAAATTTTTGGTTTTGCTGTTAAATGTAAAAGTTAGCAACATATCATATTTCATTGTTTTGCAAGAGTTATTTATGTCTTACTGTAAGCGTTTCAGGACTCATATCAAGCAGTGCTGCTATTCATATTGGTTCGTCTGGCAAAGCCTCTCCTGATAGCTGTTGGGATATCGGTGGCAACATCAGTGGTGTCCCAGTTATCAGTAAGTTAGTGTACCTGTAGATACAGTTTGTGTAAAATAGTAAAGGTACATGTGTATAGATAAGGTAATTATTTTGTGTTTCTGAGATAGGACTTACACTTCACGTATTTCATCTGCCTCTGGTATTTCATGATTAAAGTAGTAGCTCGTTGCAGGGGTTGCTGATAACTGTATGTTACCCGCAAAGCTTTTAACCAAACAGGAGCTGACAGCTATTATGATAGGTTGCTCGAGTTTCATGCTTATTTCCGTCTCAAATTTTTTCGCCATCTGATTTCACAAGCTTAGAGTCACGCTATTCCCGCTGCGGTGTGAAGTAAACTATTAAAATTTTATACTGGTTGACATTAATTATAAGCAATTTTAGTATGCTAATACGTACTTGAGGTTTTGGATTTCAATGTTCTTCCTGAGTATTCGGTTGGTTATTGAGCTTCTGAATGTTTTTATCGTTCCAACGCTGCAGATAATCCCAATGTAGTCTACATACATATAAAAATATTTTATTCACATTTGTTTGACCATTAGTTATTATGTGAATGTATTACCTGTTAGGAGCATTTCACGAACATCAGATCTGAGGCCGAGTACATTATACGCGATGAAGTTGAAATGATGGCTTGGGAAACCATCGGCTTCTAAAGGCGAAACATCAGTATACATCCTGAGTAACAACGTTGTGTTGTTGGGAAGAGTACGTTGCCAAGCGTCAGTGTTCTTACAGCTAAACCTGTGAATTCTGTAACAGAAGCCTATTTGCAAGAGCGAGTCGAACTGCTTAATGTCTAAGACGTCAACATTTGCCTGGATAGCGTTTCCCTGTGGAAAGCACATATCAGGTATTGTTTTTAATGATGGTATTTACGTTAAAATACTTTAGTACATTTATTTTGCTTACATGTTTATCTAGCATCATGAAACATAGGCCTGTTGGATTAGGATTAGGAACATTTCGTGAGGTCCATTTTCGGTACACTTTCAGTTGCAATTCTTTTTGCAAGTCCTGTGGCTTAATATCTGTAATGTCGACAACATCTGCTACTGTTGTTATGAGCTTCCCTTTGCCTTTCGAGTCTGCAGTAGTGGTGACATCTGTTGTGCCACTTTCCTCTGTGCTCATTTGAATTAGTTCACCTTTTCCTTTGTCAGCCATTATTCTGCAATCGATAATAGGAGTAATTAGTGACGATTAGATAACGTAGGATAATATTCTACATTTGTAATAAATGCTTAACATTTGGATATCTCGGATAATACAACATGCAGAAATGTAATGTGCGCGCTTGCAAGCCTTATATAAGTTAAAATGTAAGTAGCAAAAGGAACATATACATTGTAGGAGCAGTACTTGCAGTTCGGTGATATTTACATAACGATAGAAAAAAGCACTTAGACCTGTTGCAGTTTTATTTATTTTTAAATCTTTGTACATGATGTTTTTCGTTGTGTTTGGCCGCTGGTTTGGCTAGGGTTCTATGAGAACTCTTAGACCCTGTGATGAGGTAGCTCTTGACAGTTCAACATATAGTTGGTTGTGTCCAAATATAGGCTCTGGTAAATAGATTCCTATCTTTGCAAGCGACTAACCATGACTTTTATTTCTAGTCATCGCATAACACAATTTAACTGGGAATTGCTTGCACTTGAAAACAAAGGGCATCTTCTCTTCTTTAACGGTCAAAATAATCCATGGTAGAAATACTTTTTCACCTATTTGTGTGCCATTTGTTATCTTTGCTTCGATTACCCTGGTCAACAGTTGGGTGACGATCATGCGGGTCCCATTACACAGACCCCCAGTGAGATTCAAATTGTGCATCAACATAATTGGAACACCTATTTTGACCTCTAGAGAATGTGGGGGAATCCCTGGAAACTTCACTGAATTTAAATAGTCATCTGGATACAACAATTCTGTAGCAGCTCCATCATTTCCAATAGGAAGTGCGTTGTCAACCCTCATATAAAATCCAGATGGGTCGGATACCCGCTGGAGTATCTGCGCATTTATTGTGTCAGTCGTGTCGTTTTTTGGGCACACTATAGCTTTATCTTGGAACTTTCTAACTGTTGGCGCTTGCAGTGAGCTGCTATCATAGATAAATTCGATTGGCTGATCCACCGCTTGGTCTCCCGGTTCGAAATAGTCTACATCTGGAATCCGTACCCACGAGGTGTTTTCTGGGTCTTCAACATCTTCTATGCCAATGTTTCCGTCGCCTATGTTTAACAGCCATTCAGAGAACGACCAGCACTCTATTTTTTCTTGTTCCATCATGCCTGGCCTCTGCAACCTCCTAATTTTCAAGCAAAACGAAAACCTTGAAATGCTGCCATAATCTTGATTCTGCAATGGATGCAGCGACAACTGCATTTCTTGAAGCTCCTTTCTTCACTGGCAATGTTTGGCGGAAATCCCCACCTAACATTATTGATTTTCCCCCAAAAAGCAAGTGCGTGTTGCTTAGAATGTCACGTAACGTCCTATCTAATGCTTCGAAACATCTTTTTTCATTCATTGTCGCCTCGTCCCATATTACCAACTCTGCTCGGTTTAACAGTTCGCTTAACTGCGTATTTTTTTTATCGTACATACTGATTCATCACTTAGCTGCAATGGGATTTTAAATCATGAGTGAGCAGTCCTTCCAGATGGCAACAACAATGAAGCGACACCTGATGAACCGACTGCTAACATGATTTTTCCTTCAGCTCTAAGTGTCGTGAATGGAATAAGAAACTTACCACTGCTTTGGTTTAAAATGGTTTGTAAATTGATTAAGTCTCTTTATAGTTTAAAACAGGCACCAAGGCAATGGAATAAGAAACTTACCACTGCTTTGGTTTAAAATGGTTTTACTCAAAGTATAAATGACTACTCTTTGTATACTAAGAGTCAAAATGGTTTATTTTTGGCTTTGTTGGTATATGTTGATGACATTGTGATCACAAGTAATAATGTTGATGAAATTGAAAAATTTAAACAATTTCTAAGTTCAAATTTTATGATCAAAGATCTTGATCCTCTCAAATATTTTTTCGGAATTGAAGTTTTAGAAAATAAACTGACATTTGTCTTTCTCAAAGAAAGTATTGTTTGGAGTTGTTAAATGACTATGGTTTGTTGGCTTGTAAGCCTGTTGCAACTCCTTTAAATCAGAATGTGGTGTTAAGTCATACTGAAACTGAAAGTGATACGTATCTTACTAATATGACAGATTATCAAAAACTGGTGGGCAAAACTGGTGGGCAAGCTTATCTATCTATATGTTACTAGGCCTGGTATCTATTATGTTGTTCATTGTCTAAGTCAGTATATGCATGCTCCTCTTAACACTCATTTTATATCTGCTCTTACAGTTTTGAGGTATTTGAAGCAGTCTCATGGCACATGTATTCAATTTGAATATGGTAGTAAGAAAAATATGTATGCTTTCTCATATGCAGATTAGGCTAAGTGTCCTATAAATAGAAAATCTGTTTCTGGGTTTTGTGTTTATTTCTGCTGATACGCATACAATGCGCGTTCGGGGTCAAAGGAAACTTCCTTTTCTTCGAGCAAGTTTTTCAACCACCTAGGCAGTGAACCTAATCGTTGTAGTGTAGTATTAGGGTAAGCCTCGGGATTGATATCGTTCTCTAGGGGAATAGGAATGCTAGTGAGAAATTACTACGCTAAGGTTGGGGTTGAGGAAGATTATTTTTTATCTTTTTTATATTTTTAGAAAATTAAAGGTACGAATCTCGGGGTATTGGATTTGGGGGTGGTACTTCTACCGATTATTCTACTATTATATAATCTAATTAACTAAGCTAAGGGGTAGTCTATGTCTAATTGATGTGTGCTCGTATGATGATTAAAAATATGTCTACCTAGATGCTATTACTCCTTAGTTATCTTTTATTGATGGTTGAATTGTCACGTCCTTATTCTGAACGCGTTGTGTCTCCTAAGGTCGTAGGGTATGCTTGTTTCCCTAACTCTTTGAGGATACCTTAAGGTTATTGCCTACAAAATCTCTAGGATTCATAAACTAACTCTAAGGTTATCTTTGGATTTTTAGCCTACAATAACTCTAGGCGATAATAAACTAATGTTCACAAAGATTACTCAAGCATTAAAAACAAAACGATGGCATATTGTAATCCTAAGCCAATTATAATTAAGATAAGAGACAACCAATCAATATTCAATAACTAGGTTTCATAGATTTAAGCAAACACACAAGTAAATTAGCCGGACATGGTAAACATGCAAGCATACACACATACAATCAAAGAAATAATAAAATTAATGAAGTAAATTACTTATCTTGATGTACAATAAGGTATGAGAACCCTAAGATACTGCCCAAGACAAACCAAAATCGTTTTAGGGTTTTACTCCACAATTCTACCTCTTTAAAAGTCGGAAAATTCGAATTCTATATATAGAGTTACAACTGCGACGGCGTCACTCTTTAATTGTGACGCCGTCGGATCGCCGCCATTAGGGTTTCGTCTTGACCAAGTCAAATTTGACACGGCGTCTCGTTGTGGTTGTGACGCCGTCGGCTTCCTCTTCTGACGCCGTCTGAATATGGATCTAGGTCGTCTGAGTTATGACGCCCTACTCTTTAAAGCCTGACGCCGTCAGGTACAAAATAGCAATTTCACTTCTGAGCCATCGCAATTAGAGGGACGGCGTCGCGCTTTATCCGTGACGCCGTCGGGTGCATTTCCAGCAGCTTGAGTGTCTTGATCTTGACTTTAGCCATTTTCTTCACATATTCACACCTTTTCGTCCAAATAAGCATCATTCCAGCATTTTGCCATCAAGAGACCTCAAAAGTGAAAAGGAACGAAATTAAGCAGTGACGGATGTAAAAGTGGTCGATTAAGGGCTTAAATGGCCCCTCAAAAGTGTACCTTTTAAATCCTTATCAAATATCCCTACACTTGGTATTTGCTTGTCCTCAAGAAAATGTGCTTTTGACCAATTAATTTATAAGTTAGGTGGCATGAAGCATTGGTTTAGAACAATTCACAACAAGTATAAGCCCCGCAAAAGTCATAATAAGCACGGAAATTACATACTATCACCTCACAAGTAGTGTTTGGATACTCTCATCTTTTGGGTGTATATGAAATATATCAAATTAGAAATGGAAGATAAACACTCATTAACCGGTCATAGTACATAGATTACCATAGGCTTGAGACTAGATCAAACCTCTATCGCTTTGGCGTAAGCACCTAGGAGAAACTATCTAAGAGGTCTTTTAAAGGGTTGTAACGTTAGGCTTACGGTAGGGAAAACAAAGGGTTTGGTTAGATAGGCGATTTAGTGGTGGCAAGTCAAAAATCTTTATGTTACAAGCATGAGAAGAACGACGTCGCTAAGCCAAGACTCGACACAATAAACTCTAGATAACTTTGAAACAAACAAACATAAATATAAAGATAGATGTAGGATGGTAGCCCGTATGTTTTTTTTTTTCATTTTTTCATTTTTTTCAACGCTCTTTTTTTTCATTTTTTTTCATACACTTTTACTCTACCATCCTCTACGATAACATCAAAATATAAGGGATTTATAGGCACATCTCTACACTTGAGTTTTTATTACTCTAACACTAATTTGACCCGAATTGAAAAGATGAAAACACTTGGAGTACATTATTATGTAAATAAAGGGAATTTGAATTTAACGTTCTTTCCCGCCACTTCATAATATTTAACTTTTTCCATGAGTCCCAATCGTCCCAAAAGTGTATACAAAGGATATGACTCGACTTATCAACTTATGCAAGTAACTAGATAATTGAACTAAGGGTTTAGTATGATAACAATAATGCACTAAAAGTGAGTGCATACAAGGTAGGCTAAGGAGATTTGGTTGTACATTTGGGGGTGTATTGTAAATAATGCTCTTCATTCATATTCCGGAAAACCGAAACATCATGAGAACCGCGAAAAGGATAGGCTCTGAGGGGTTAACTAGGGGTATCGTGTACTAAAGATGAGTATATCGCAAAGGTGTGGGGGAATTACTCAACCGATGTGGAAGAAGTAATTATAATATGGGTATCAAACAAGGGTTATCATAATGCCTTTTATCATTTAGTTATTCCTAACTACACAAGTGTAGTCTCACTACCGATCTCGGGATGCATCACAAAAAAAGTTCTAGAATCTATTATACTACAGGTACACTGTCGAAGCATTAAAGATGAATGCTTTATTTCCTACAAATCTAGGGGCGAACCTCACATTTTTTGGGTGGAATTTGAGTGGCAAAGGGTTTTGTGCTGGTCATATAACTTCCTATCCATGAGACGCTTTATTAAGACTAATGGCCCACTCCTACATGTCATGAAAAATTTTAAATTTGGTGCCAAAATTACCCTAACCAATATTTCTTATGGTTTATTACACAAATGAAATTGGACAAGACAAATAATCAAGGATAAGCATAGTTTCAAAGTTCCCTTTTTTTTTCTCTCCCTAAACTTAAACTGAACATTGTCCCCAATGTTCCCCGAAAGTATCAAAGTTATGATAATGGAAGGTAATTAAAAGCGAAAGAAACTAATACTCCCCTGATTAGCTCGGTAGGATCCGTGTGAAGTAGTGGTTAAATTCTTCTTCAAGAAGAATGTATGTGTGAAAAGCTCCTTCCAATCTTATGTTTCTTCTTCTGATAAATAAAAACTACACACTTAAGAAAACAGACGAAACCTTCGCGTAAAATCGGCGGTAAAACTATATATGACTCAACTAAACTAGGATATAATACTTGGAATGGATGTTTACAGGTTTTCTGGAAAATTAAGACCTGAGAAATTCCAAAAATTTATAAGTAGCACAGAAAACGAGAGAAAATAAGATAATTTATTTCTGCTCCTCCTGACGCCGTCAGGTTGCAATCCTGACGCCGTCAGGTTATCCTGACAGAAACTGGTCTGATGCGTTTTTCTGGAAAAATTCTAGAAAAATTATATCTTTAGAATCTGGAAAAAGTCCTGCAAAACATCCATTATGACTCGATACAAGCATTTGACTCTAACAAACACACATATATATCTTTTTTAAGAATTGTAATTCTCATGTTCATGTTCTTTTAAAAATGTGTGTAATCTTCCCTACACTTATCCTTTTTGTAAAATACCTTTATATGTAATTAAGACGAGGTTAAAGACAAAATAAAGCATTTTCACAAATTCAAACATGAGAACATACAATAAAGAAAAGATATATGACAAACAAATAAAAATGAAAAACAAATACACATGGGTTGCCTCCCAAGAACCGCTTGTTTTTGTTCGAGTCACGAGCTTGACTCTATCCTTATTTAACGGATAAAGGGGAAGTTTTTCCAACACTTAAGATTAAGTGCGGGTGATAGTAGCGATACACACCCTTAGGGGGGCAATTTGCCACGTGAGGTGAAGGGGGTGTGTGAATGGCTTCTTTCATCCTAAAACTACCCAGACTAAATCAGTTGATGGGTGGGTCGGTTCCTCATTTGTCTAAGTGTCCTATAAATAGAAAATCTGTTTCTGGGTTTTGTGTTTATTTCTGATGATACGCGTACAACACCCGTTCGGAGTTAAAGGAAACTTCCTTTTCTCTGAGCAAGTTTTTCAACCACCTAGGTAGTGAACCTAATCGTTGTAGTGTAGTATTAGGGTAAGCCTCGGGATTGATATCGTTCTCTAGGTGAATAGGAATGCTAGTGAGAAATTACTACGCTAAGGTTGGGGTTGAGGAAGATTATTTTTTATCTTTTTTATATTTTTTAGAAAATTAAAGGTACGAATCTCGGGGTATTGGATATGGGGGGTGGTACATCTACTGATTACTCTACTATTATCTATTCTTATTAACTAAGCTAAAGGGTAGTCTGTGTCTAATTGATGTGTGCTCGTATGATGATTAAAAATGTGTCTACCTATATGCTATTACTCCCTAGTTATCTTTTATTGATGGTTGAATTATCATGTCCTTATTCTTAACGCGTTGTGTCTCCTAAGGTTGTAGGGTATGCTTTTTTCCCTAACTCTTTGAGGATACCTTAAGGTTATTGCCTACAAAATCTCTAGGATTCATAAACTAACTCTAAGGTTATCTTTGGATTTTTAGCCTACAATAACTCTAGGCGATTATAAACTAATGTTCACAAAGATTACTCAAGCATTAAAAACACAACGATGGCCTATTGCAATCCTAAGCCAATTACAATTAAGATAAGAGACAACCAATCAATATTCAATAACTAGGTTTCATAGATCTAAGCAAACACACAAGTAAATTAGCCGGACATGGTAAACATGCAAGCATACACACATACAATTGAAGACATAATGAAATCAATGAAGTAAATTACTTATCTTGATGTACAATAGGGTATGAGAACCCTAAGATACTGCCCAAAACAAACCAAAATAGTTTTAGGGTTTTACTCCACAATTCTACCTCTTTAAAAGTCTGAAAATTCGAATTTTATATATAGAGTTACAACTGCGACGGCGTCACTCTTTAATTGTGACGCCGTTGGATCACCGCCATTAGGGTTTCGTCTTGACCAAGTCAACTTTGTGACGGCGTCACGTTGTGGTTGTGACACCGTTGGCTTCATCTTCTGACACCGTCTGAATCTGGATCTAGGCCGTCTGAGTTGTGACGCCCTACTCTTTAAAGCCTGACGCCGATAGGTACAAAATAGCAATTTCACTCCTGAGCCGTCGCAATTAGAGGGACAGCATCGCCCTTTATCTGTGACGTCGTCGGGTGCATTTCCAGCAGCTTGAGTGTCTTGATCTTGACTTTTGCCATTTTCTTCACATATTCACGCCTTTTCGTCCAAATAGGCAACATTCCAAAGATTTTGCCTTCAAGAGACCTAAAAAGTGAAAAGGAACGAAATTAAGAAGTAAAGGATATAAAAGTGGTCGATTAAGGGCTTAAATGACGCCTCAAAAGTGTACCTTCTAAATCCTTATCATCTGCAATAACTTGATTTCTTGGAAATGCAAGAAACAAGCTGCCATTTCTAGATCTTCAGCTGAAGGCGGGTCATGACATGATGCTGAGTATAGGTGCTAAACATCTACTACTTGTGAGCTTGTTTGGATAGTTAAACTTTTAAAGATCTTGGAACAGATAGTCTGTTACCCGCAAATCTATTTTGTGATAGCAATTATGCTATACAAATTGCTGCTAATCTAGTTTTTCATGAGAAAACCAAAAATTTTGAAATTGAGTTGCACTTTGTAAGGGAAAAAGTTTTTCTAGTGTTATAAAAACCTTAAAGGTTGCATCTGCTAATAAGTTGGCAGTTGTATTTACTAAGGGATTAAGTATTTCTCAACATAAGTTGTTTTGTAGATAAGCTTGGGTTGGTTGATATATTCAAGCCATAAGCTTGAGAGGGGGTGTTAAATTTATATGGTTTATTCAAGCTCATGTCTTTGGTTTAAGTTGAGGGGCTAATATTGTCATTGTTCTTTTTATTTTCCATGTTTAGCTCTGTTTGACAGGCTTCATTGTCTTTAAGGGCTAAAGTGGAAATATGGGCTTTATAAACATCTTATCTGCAACCCTAGTTCATTCAGTCATTATGTTTTCTCTCACACATAAGAAATCGCTCTCTCTCTTAAGTCTGTGCAGTCTGGTTTGGTTTATTAATCATCTTAATCATTTTTTATAATTCTGATAGTGTTAGTATATGATTGAGTGGTTGTAGTGAGGTGTTTGTATTGAATTTCTGTAGTGAGAGATTGAATCCTTCTGAAGGGGGCAATCTTATTTTCTTTGTATTTTTTTGGTGAGCACATATTTTTTGGACTCATCTTCTTGAATATTTTAGTAATAAATACATTCACCAAATGATGGTTGGTTGGGTGACTTTGTTGTATTGTGGTTGTGATATCAGGTTAGATTTTTTAGTTTTAACAGTATCATATTCATATGTAGTGCACCAAAATTAAAAAAAATTCTAAAATGATATGAAATATCCCCTTCCATGTTAGCATATCAGTGCAATTTTAAACATGGACACTAATAAAGAGAGACACTATTAAATATATTTGATATATCATATATATCATATATATCATATTGTTATACTCCCTCCGTCCCGAAATTATAGTCATGAGTGAAAAATCACAAAGTTTAATAAAAGTGGGGCCATATTAATTTTCAACAACTTAAATAGAATATTCTCTCACTATATTCTATAGTTTTTACTTAAAAAGGAAAGTGGACAATTATTTTGGGACAACCCAAAAAGGAAATGTGGACTATAAATATAGGACGGAGGGAGTATTACCCAATGACATTTACCCAAAAAAATATATAACCCAATGACACGCTTCCCCACAACAACACTTTTCCATTTCCCTATTGTCCTTCTTCTTCATTTTTTCCGGCGAACGGAGGGTCAAAACTACCAGTTTTATGGCATTAGAAAACATTTTAGTTGTTGGCAAATTCAGACGACGAGGGCACTCAGATTTTGTGGTGAGGTCACTAGTCTTGTTTCCCATAAATTTAACTTTATTTTCTTATATGTTTTGTGTGTCCGCAAAAACTTGGTTGGGGGCATTTCCCCCACTACTGCCAATATGGCTCCGCCCCTCAAAGACAAGCATGACTGACATTGCACTTTTGATTGTTATCAGCACCATCCATACTACTCATATAATCCTCCTTACTACCCTGACACTCACTAACCTCAACCTATTCTTCCCCAACCACAACCTCAGTTTCCCCGATGCTGACCTCATCTATACCTTTCACTACAACAAAATAGACTTTTAGTTAGAAAGGCTCTAACGACACAAAAAGGTGTCATTAAATCTAAACTTTTAGTGACACTTTTTAAAACGTGCAAGTAAAATCCTAAAATTTTGATATTTATAAACAAAATGTGTCATAAAAAGCAAAAACTATGTGCCCACACCTTTTTGTGTCATTATAAATAGACTTTTACCTACTGGGCCTTTACCTACACTTTTTTAAGTGTGGGAGAAGGACATTAATTTTTTTAGTGACACTCCTTATATATTTTGGTGATATTTTTTTTACTTTCAGTGACACTTTTTTGAATTACGGTGACACCTTTTTTGTGTGTCAGTGGATAACAAATATTTTGTAGTGTTTATTTCCTTCTTTGCTTACATCGTCACTAAGAGCATCTCCATGTTAGCCTGTATTTTATGTAGCCTGTATCATTATGTTTTGGGCTCAAGCCCGTCTCTAGAATCTTCCATGTATCTCAATATATTTGTACCGATCTTGTTTATGAAATCACAACAGAAAATCATTACCCTAATTGTCTATTATCATGGTATCAGAGCCTCCAAAACGTGTAAATTTCAGTTGTCGAATTCACCACCATGATCACACTGAAAAGATTTGATTTCACACTTAAACTGGGTGTGAACATATTTACGAAATAAGACAAATTTAGACACAACATCATATTTGTTAAGTAACGGATAAACCCAAACAAAATGCGAATATCGATCCAAAATAAAACCCTAAATACACACTCGCCTCATTATTTTATCTTTATTTTTTCTTTTGTTCGTGTTTGTTCTTAGGTAACAAACAAAGGATCTTGTTCTTTGGTAACAAGAGGTCTAATATATTGTATTACTTCAAGCCATCCGAACTGTCAATGGTTATACGTACAGTACAAACAGGGAGGCTTGTGAGGCAATGGGTTTATTATAGGATGACCAAGAGTGGATCACAGCGATGCAAGAAAGTTGTACAACGGCTACTTGATAAGGATTTAAAACGTACACTTTTAAGGGGTCATTTAAACCCTTAATCAACCACTTTTATATCCGTTAGTGCTTAATTTCATTCCTTTTCACTTTTTAGGTCTCTTGGAAGCAAAATGCTGGAATGATGCACATTTGGACGAAAAGGAGTGAATACATGAAGAAAATGGCAAAGCCAAGATCGAAGCCACTCATGTTGCTCAAACTGAACCTGACGGTGTCCCAATCAAAGGGCGATGCCGTCCCTCTATACAGATTTGATAAAAACATGCACCAGATGGCTCAGTAGAATTTTTGCTCATACAACCGGACGGCGTCAGGCTTTGAAGAAGAAGGGCGTCACTCAGACTTTTCAGCTCAGACGACCCAGATCAAGAATCATGACGACGTCCCACTTGAAGACTGACGACGTCACAACTCCAAGGTGACGCCGTCCCATTGATGACTTGGCCAAGACGAAAAACCTAATGACGGAGATCTGATGGCGTCCCACCTATAAGGCGACGCCGTCGCACTTGTAAATCTATATATAGAATTCAATTTTTCTGCATTTAGAGAGGTAGACTTTTGGAGTAAAAACCCTAAACGTTTGTAGTCCAACTTGGAAAATATAAGTTTACAAATCCCTTATGCTAGAATAAAACAAAGCCGAACACCTCACGAAATGGGAACGAAACACTCAAATCTCTCAACTATTCTAAGTGTCAATTTCGGGGTGATCACTCAATCGCACAGTCATAGCATGTATTCTATCATAAGCTTGACGGTTACACAAATCTCCACCACTAGAGTTAAGGGCTAAACAATTTTCGAAGGCAATATGGGTAGACACGACAAAGGTTAAGGGTGACTCGTCATTACTAAAATGTCACGGCGAAGTGGACAAAATCAACGATACATGACCAAATCCATGGCCAAGACACCAAAGATTGCTCGCTGCATCACCTAGACACGCTTCATGACTAAAGGGTAGGATAAGACATGGGATATAAAATGGTGTAAAATAAAAATCAAGCAGATAGTCTAAATCTATAACGAAGTCATCACCACTTACCGTCCGCCCAAAGTTCAAGCTTTGAAGTTAAGAAACCGGATCATGAAATACCAGGTAGATGTGTCATTAGAGGACGTCATGATTTGCACACTACCTTTTCTTCAATAGTTGGCGCAATTACCAACTCCAATCTTCAAATGTGACCGAGGTGGCCTCCTCGATACTAAATCTATATAAAGCTCATAACATAGTGCTTATAACATTGCACTTTACAATAAACTAAATAACATAACTTTTTTTTTTCGAATCATTTTTTTTTTCAACATAAACATAACAACTAACATAATATCCCCCCACTTGAGATGAACAATGGTAATTCAGGGAGTCTTCAATGATCTTTTAAGAATATGTCGTCGACGAAAGCGTGATTCCCGAACCTTTCCACTTGAACCTTGAACTTAGGCAAATGATGACTTCCCGATCACAAATAAAGACTACAGGGTAGGCTAATGTGTATAGGTGTATCGAAACAATATATTGGGTTATCAAAATGAAAGGAATGGCTCAGATGGGTGTATCTAGGGGTATCTTCCACTAAAGGAGAGTGCAACAAAGGGTTTCACATGGGGGTCGAGAAGTCGACGTGACTAATCGATAGACACAATGGTAGGCCTTTTGGGTGATAATCCTATAATATTGCCTTCTTAAACTGAAAAGTCCAAATACATCGAGCTAACTCAACATACCTCATCTATGGTCTTGAAATGATGCAAAGGCCAAGTTCTAAAGTTTACAAGCTACCAAGCACACTCATAAGTTGGTGGATTTGGGGTAAAATATTGGAAACGGATAAGGCTAATCTCACCATATAATATCAAGGGTTGTATGTGCTCGGCTAAGTCTAATCTAGTTAGGTTAAGAAAAACATGTCAAAATTTTAAAAATGGCATAATTTTTCAAAATAAACTAGAAAAACGAGGGCAAAATAAAGTTCAAGAGACAATTCTACTCCCGTCCCCCCACTTGAATTATACAAAGTCCGTTTTGTACTAAGCGTTAAATAAAGGTGAAGAGAAAAGTAGAATTAGAGCGAGAACTTCCCTGAAATTTGCTCCAAAAAGAAAGAAGGCCCACGAAAAAAAGTCGTGCCTTCGTATAAGAATCCATGAGCAAACTTTAATCCCTGAAATCACACTACCGACAAGCATAATTCTAAAAAGAAAAAATAAAAAATGAAAAACAAACCTAACTCACTTTCGTAGGAATCACGGTTGCATTTAGCAAATGCAACAAGCCTTTTAAACCAGTTGGTGTCCCAAGTGGACGAGTGAAGTCTCGTGAGGGTTTACAGGGAACACACCCACAAAGTTCATTTAAAATACTAATACAAGGTTATTGTGTTTAAAATGAAAGAAGTAAAGCAGAGGATAGTTACGTCGTAACTCTTAGATGGAGTTACGCCATAACTAGGCAAAACCTGGCATACGCTGCACGAGTGTAGCTACGACATAACCACTGAGATGGACTTACGCCGTAATTGGTGATGCATCCAAAATTCTGCTGCAAGGGGTTGGTTACGGCATAACCAATGAGATGAGTTACACCGTAACTATAGTCAGATCAGCATATTGCAGCAGCCACTACTACAAAAAAGCCTATAAACACCCCTTATTAGACACCGGTTCTATAAAAACCAATTTGTATGATTAAAAACTAGTGGGCAAGAGAAGTATTAACCAGTCTCTAAATAAAAAAGTACATAAACAATGGCTCCCTAAAAGAAACAGGTTACACATATGCTTAAAAATATGAAAAGGAAGTGATTTCCATCCAAAATTTCCGAAAATTTGAGTTTCATTTTCCCATCCCCTTTTCTTTTTACCTCTCGAGGCTTCTCACATTATTTGAAAGTATTTTGCACATTTCCACATTATTTGAAAGTATTTTCTTCAGATCTCAATTCTCCAGCCACTTTGTTCTTCTATAGATATTGTTAAAGTCCAAATTGACGTGTCTTTTAGGGTTTCATTAGAGATCTTTCACATAGTAATCGCTACATGCTTCCATCCTACCTTTATTCACCTATCCATTGCTGCTACAGTAATCGCTAAATTGACTTTTTTGTTTTGTTGTTGCTTAATTTATGCATTTGTATGTGTTAATTTCATATTCAGTCTTAATGTATGTGTAGTGTAATTTATAGGATTAATTGTAACTTAGGTTCAATTTTAGTCTTATTAAATGTAGGTCAATGGTTTTCTTCTTTAGAAAAGCAATAATGTTGATTCACTGTTGTTTTGATAATTCGGTTAATATTTTTTTTAATGGAGTTTGTCAATTAAGTGGGTTGGATGATTTCTTTTATTTGATTCTTGCATTTGGGGATAATAGTATTTATATTTTCATATGTGTCCGATGTTGATTATAGCCATTTATATTGCAAAGTGTATATATCAAAACTTTGCTTTTAACTATATAATAGTGTGATTTTTATGACTTGTATGTGTTTGCAAGACTAGTTGGGGAGGGGAAAACTTGGTTCTCAGTTGTCATAGTCTGATAGACTCGGTAATCCTATTTTTATTCTATGTACTAACTGTATATCATAGCATCTGGTGTGTATTTAATCTAGTTTGATTTTTGGTTCTGAAGAAACTTGAACAAGATGAAAGGAAGACGCAATTAGTCTATAGGCAAAAGTACATCAGATTGTGACATTTGCTCATTTACTTTATTATTGAAAGCATGCTTATGTTTAAAATGATACATGTACAAATATTGGATGATGTATGTAAGTATCAGGTTGGATTATTCACTAGACGCCACACCCCCTAGACACCCTGTTATTTTATCGCGATTTCATTGATTTTTCCCTTTTAGGCATCACTAGGTTTAAAAGGCATAAAGCCATTTTAACTTCAGCGTTTGATTTAATATATCTATGTTATTTTTACACTGTGCAACAAGTAGCACATGATGGTTGTCTTGTGTAACTGGATTTAGTGGACCAGAAGATGGAGAAAGATGGTTGAACAGTGGCATTTCTCAACCTGAAAGTCCTTTTAAGTTCACTACTTTTCCGACCACCATCACTACTTTTGAAGTAATCTTTATGTTTTAAGTTCACTAATTTTGAAGTAAGTTTTATCTGACCACCATCAAAATGAGAACTAAAAATATAATGAGAAGTAAAACAATAGAAAGGTCGATGAAACAAAATTGGTGAAAAAAAACTATTAAGCATTTTGATGGTGGTCGGATAAAACTTACTTCAAAAGCTTATAACATTTGTGGGGGAGAAATAGCTTTCGAGCATAATTTTTGAAATGCTTAATTGTTAGTGATAACTAGGGGTGTCAATTAGGTCGGGTAAAAGTTGGGTCAAGGCTAAAAAAATACCTAAACCCGACCCTATTTCAGCTTGGGTTAGTCAGTTTCGGGTCAATTTGGGCTCGGGTCAACACGAGTCGGGTCAGTCCGGGTTCGGGTCAACCCGAATACGAGTAAAATAGTCATAAATTTGCATATTTTTTCCAATTTATATAGATAATTTATAAAATAATATTTCTTATGCTTGAAATTTAATCCAGCCTTTTTTAAAATGTTTTTTAGATATTATTATTCAATAACTTTTGTGTTGATTTTTGTTATTATACAAGGAATAAATTTGTATTGATGAAATAATATCAAAGACTGATTTCAAAGTAATGCCAGCAACAGGATATCTAACTATGCATTGAAAAGTTTGCCTTGTAAAACAATGTGTTTCACTCACAAAAATTGCATTTGTTAGTGCGATGTATAGAAAATTTTAAAAAGAAGAAAACACCCCTGTAATCTCTAAAGAGATGACTATATGCCATCACCTTCATATATATGTTTCCAAGCACATAAAACATATTAAAACTACTATACTGAATTAAGCAGTAATAGTAATTCAAATTTTACTTGCACACAAATGTTTGAGAGATTTATGCACACAAATTTTTTGATAGGGATGTCATAAGGCTATAAAAGAAAATTAACAATAGCAGAGTCAATAGAATAATCGAACATATAGAGATGGGAAAGGCTCAAAATATTAGGAGCATATAACTGAAGAATGATTATTGCCAACTATTTTACTATTGTAACTTCCACATAGTAGAAAAAAACACAAAAAAAAAACTCTTATTCGGGTCAAATAGGTCGACCCGAACCCGAGTTAGCCAAATATGTCAACCCGATACCCGACCCTATTTAGTATTCGGGTTACTCGGGTTGACCCGAATAACCCGAATTCAAATTTTGACCCAAGTAACCCAACCTGAATAAGCTTAATCGGGTTCGGGTTCGGGTTCGGGTCCGGGTCAGTTTGGGTATTTTTAAACCCCTACTGATAACTATAATAGTTGTGAGTTCTATCAAATTATATAATGGTTAAATAAGCAGCTTTCTTTATGCAGCTTAGGAGTGGATTACCTAGTAAGGGTGTGTTTCGGATTGTTTACTAAATCAGCTGCATATTGCCGAAACACTTTATTGCTACGAATGGTTTACATGGAGGTAACTTCTTAAGTTTGAATTATCCACCGTAAGATGTAAATCAAATGTTTGTTGAAGCTAATGTCTTAAGCTGTTTCTTTGCTTATTTCAAGCAACTGATGGTCAACACCTCATACACGTCGTACAATTTTAAGTTTTAATCATAATATCACTATTGCTTTTGTGTTACTCCTTAGGTCATTTAATACTTCAGCTAATGACACTTACATGTGACTTCTTTGTAAGCTAGAATTACCCCCTGTGTTTGTTTGACACTCAGTTTTTCAGAACTTAACGCTATTGAACCATAATGGAGGTAAGTGGCAAGTGATGTACATCGATGCTATGATAATTTTAAATGGATGGGGTAAGTTGGGTTGATACTATTGTATTTATAAACTTTAAAACTTTGACTTTTGGGAAAAAAATTGACCCAATCAACCCGCTTCATTCTGAACTTAGCCTTTTTAATACATTATGAGATATTTGTGTTACGAGAACCAATTGAGTGATTCTTCTTTTAGCAATATTTTGTTAAATACATTTTTATCTCATTTTAACAAGTTTTAAATTTACGCAGCCCGTGTATTACACGGGTCTTAAGCTAGTATTTAATAAAGTATACTAACATCTGCAACTTTCTAGGTTTTAAGGATGAACTCAAGAACAACACGAGGAGTCAAGGAGTAAATAACTATGTATGAATGCCAATAAAAGACCAACTGCAAATCCAATATGAAAGCTACCATAGAGAGGTATGTGCATTAATCCTCTAGAGAAGTAAACTGATTATGTGTAAATGTCTGTCTTATATAACAAGAAAACTTTGACCAAAACTTGTTCAATGTTGTGTCGTAATGACTCTAAAAAACTTTAGAGTGTTGTAACGTCTCAAACTTGATCAAAATATATGTTGTAATGTGTCAAAGTTATTGAGTGATAATAGGCTTATGTATACATGTTTATATTTCTGATTGTTTTAATGATATGTTCTAACTTTTAACGACTCTTTAAACAAATTTTGTTTCTTGAATGATCAGGTACTTGTGCAATATTTTCGTAGGTGTTAAAGTCAGTTGCAATTGGTATTTAAGATGGAGAGGGAGCATGTGGTTCCACCTTTAGCCCTTGATCTTCCGAAGGGAGCAACCATTCGTACTGCTATAGTTTGTGTCAAGCTACTGTTGATTTCCCTTCAGTTAAAGTGGTTGTTTGTGATTGTTGTACAGGATTTTCAAGGAGATTGTTGATCTTCATTTATAGTTAATGAATCTGAAATGGTTTCTTATTAGTGATATATTTATTAGGTTGTTTAGAATTGATTATTGAAGTCAGTGCATTGCTTATTGGGCTGTGTAGGATTGCTTTTTGATTAACTGATTACAATGGCTGTTTGGGATTGATTATTGACGTAACTGCATATATGGTTTTTTGGGATTGCCAAGTAACTACTTGTAGTGGCTGTTTGGTATTGCTTATTGAAACTGCTTATGTAATATTAGGGTCGTTTGGGATTGCTTATTGAGGCTGCTTACAAATAAGTGTTTGTGATTGCTTAGAGCTTCTTATAGGGGCTGTTTGGTATTGCTTATTGTAACTACTTATGAACATAAATAGTTTCGATAAGCAATACCAAACAACCCTAGAAGAAGCTCTAAGCAATTTCCAGCACTTGATTGTAAGCGGTCTCAATAAGAAATCCCAAACAACCCCAATAAACTGCAGTTTCAATAAGCCATCCAAAACAGCCCCCAATTTTTAAAAAAAAATAAATATTAATGGAACCGGTTTTATAATAAAAACCGGTATGTGTTTGCTTTTCTCACATACATAAACATGTGTGTTTACTTTATTTTAGAGATTGGTTCCTAGCATAAAAACAAGTCTAAATGCCTTCAATAGGACTGGTTGTAGAACCGGTTTCTTTGTGTTTTGGTTATAGAGATACCCCCTCACAGAGAGTGGTTCCAAAACCACCCTCCATGAGCCATTCTAACCAGTCCCCATAGCATTTTTTGTAGTAGTGAGCAGTCACTCCTCGTTTCCTGTAAAAATGGATAAAAACACAAAACCCAACAGAAATGGAAATAAAACAAAAGAAAGGGATAATTCGGGGTGTCTCCCGAAAGAGCACTTTTCTTTATTTACGAGTCTTTAAGTTAGACTCAGAGCCTCGGGGTTTTATGGTGGCCTTTGAACTTGGCCAACCTCCTCCATGTCCTTCATTAAGTTGTGTCTGACCCAAGCGACATTTGTGGCGGTGCGGAGGTATTCTTTAGTCTCGATCTTTCGAAATTTTCAAAATTTTTCATCCGGTCCTAAATGGTGTCGAGTAAACTCATATTCTTCGGCTATAATTGGTGGTTCCCTCTTAAACGGGATGCCAAGAAGTTTGCATCTTCTTTTCTCGTGTACTTCATCATCGGGGTCAATGAACCCATCTTAACCTTGTAGCTCGAGGTAATCAAAATCATCATCGTCGGAATCGGTATCTTTAAGTTGGTTATCGTCGAGTAAATTTTCCACGAGCATTTGTTTGCATTCCTCTTTTTCCTTCTTCGATGAATCCTCGGTGTCATTATCTGATTCTCCATTTGGATCTTCGTTGTTTGGTTGATCTTTACTCATACACCCATTCCAGATTTTCTCCTTCGTTAGCGCGTCTATTTTTTCTGTACTTGATTCTGACCCAATCGTCGAGTCCTAGATCATATGGCCAAGGCAATTCTGTTCTTTCCGAGTCATTATTCGAGGTCCATAGGAACTCGTCTTCCCCAACTCTCTCAATGCTGCTTCCCCCGTTACATTCATAATCAAAAGGGTTGCAGGAAGCCCAAACATTTCCGTCAGTGGTTTTAATTTGCTCACACCAATGATTTTGAGTTCCTTCGTCATCGTTATCGCCAGAAGGAATATCGTTGATAGGCTTAATGGTCTTTCCTTGAAGAATATGTTTTTCGTATTTGAGCTCTAGATTTCTCAATAAGACCGAATTAATTATTGCGTCACCAAACCTTACTGAGTACTAATCTCTGAATGATAGGTCCCCAAAATCAACGTCATGTCTCCTCAATTCATGTGGGCATATCCAAACTTCGTTCTTCACATTGCCCCCTCCGTTGCAATACTCACGAAAGGGGTTGCAAGTCGGCCATGCTTGTGTGAACTCATCTTCCGTGATGAGTAAGGGTCTGCAGTAATGCTTGATAGGTGGTCCTTCCACTTCGTTAATCGAGAACTTGGCTAATATTTCTTCATCGTTAAGTGTAGTCCACATGTATCTGTCATCATTAACCCTCTCCTTATCAACCCCTCCATCGCAGGTCTTTCGAGGGTCACAAGAGGCCCATAAGCTGTAACATTCTCCATCGTCAATTGCAATAGCCTTACACCAATGATTCTTCCTTTTAGAGTTGTCAACTTCGGTAGACTTATCATTGCTTGCATCCTGGTTACGCCGTAACTCTGAGGTTTGGTTACGGCGTAGCTCTCTTCTGCCTTCAGTATCATTCTTTCTATTAGACTCATCGGAAGATTTGTCATTTTCAGAAAATACGGCTTTACATACTGTAGATTTGTTCTTTTGTGCCTCATTTCTCTTTTGTACCTCGTCGCCAAGCTTCCCAATCATAGTTTCCAAGTTTTTTAGTGACACGTCATGGTTCGAAAGGCTTTTGTTTGTATTATCTTGGAAAATTTTCAGCCATTCTTCTTGCTCCTTTTGCCTCTTGGTTGAATCCACAAGGTACTTATTAATCATTTCCTCCAAGTTAGTTCTTCTTTCACTACGCTCATAATATGGTGGGGGTCCTCCACGATAGCCATTATGATTATCCCCGTAGAATAATCGATTCTCTCCATATTTAGCTTCTTCGATCGTATTTTCTTCGTCAATGTTAGGACAATTCTTAGTTAGATGTCCTCCCCCACAGATTTCGCAGCCAACTTGGATGGCATGAACAGTTTCTTTGATTTTTAACATATCTCGACTTAGATTTTCAATTTTGCTAGCGATGGCTGCAATTCCGTTAAAACTTCCGCCTTGGTTTCTTTTGCTTCCTCCATCATGCCATTTTTGGGAGTGATTGGCCATTTTTTGAATGGCCTCAATTGCTAAAGTAGGAGTCATGTTCAGGATCGGTCCTTGATAGTCCAGCATCTGTCTTGTAGTCACGTTGATTCCTTTGTAGAAGATGTTGACCTTTTGCTGGTTGTTCAAATCATGTGTAGGACATTTGTGAAGGAGATCGTTGTATCTATCCCAGGCTTGATACAACGTTTCATCGTCTTCTTGCTTGAAATTATGGATCTCCAAAAGCTGGTTAGAAATATTCGACGGAGGACAATACCTTTGAATGAAGTGCTTCTTTAGTAGAGCCCAAGTATTAACTGCCCCAGCGGGCAATCTTTCAATCCATCTTCTGGCAGCCCCAGTAAGAGTCATGGGGAATACCCTTAGCATAACAGCGTCATGAGACACACCCGGAATATTGAAAAGGCTTGCGATGTATAGGACATTTTCAACGTACTCATATGCATCCTCGTCCCTGTTTCCTGAAAAAGGGTTAGCACGAAGCTCTCTCATAAATTGGTCTTTAATTTCGAAACGGACATCAGCTCCAATTGCCGGTCTTACGAGACTCGGCCCTTATTCTGCTCTTGTCAACGCCAAATATTCCTCAAGAGTGAGGTCATCAATGTTGACAACCTCCATGGAACCTGAAACCTTGAATAGTGATCGTGAGAAATTTAAAAATTTTAAAACAAAACAAAAATGAGACTTAATAGCAATCCTAATATAACTCCCCGACAGCGGCGCCAAAAACTTGATGCAGGTTTTACTGAGCAGGTTTTAATATTTATAAAGTCTCGTTATACCTATGGTCTACCCTAATGCACTAACGGGCAGTGTACCCAGTCGTGTGTAGTGTAGTATTCGGTAAAACCGAGGTCGTCCCAAGAGCTATGTGTGTTGGATTAATACTAAGTCTAGGTGTCACAGATTTTAAGATGATTTAATTAACTAATAACGCAAGTAAAGGCAAAGGTGTAATCAATAGAAGAGAGTGGTGCTAACCTAGTTATTCATCCTAGCTAGTAATGTCTACGTCTAATTACTTCCAATTACTTCAGGTGGGGTCAAAGTCGAGAGGACATCATTTGGTCAATTCGCCCTAACCTATCAGCAAAGATGCCACCATTGGAGAAGTCAGGTGTCCCCTCATAATTCCAGTTGTTCCTGGTCCCCTAAGCCGAGTCATTAAGTACCGCTACATGCTAGACTTATAATAGTGAGTACCCGGGCGTTAGCAACTTAAACACTCACCCCCTAATTCTTAAGTTCATCCAAACGGTAGGTGATCAGTTGGTCAAATCGCACAAGTAGAAAGGGTCGTCAGTTGGTCATATCTTACCCTTCCCATCTCAGTCTACTCACTTAGGGTCAGTTGGTCATATCTCCTAAGCAACTAGCCTCAACCGCCATTCAAAACTACCGAAACAAGGGTAGCTACCAATAAACTATGCATGCATACACTTAGAAATAATTATACGGAAGTAATGTAAACATAAAAAAAACAATTAAGGAATCATAACTAGGCCAGCACCAAGAGGTGCTTAGCCGCTCGTATTAACCATACAAATCAATTCAATAATTAATGTTACGAAATACATGAATCGAAAGTAAAGAAAATATAAAATGCTAATGCTTATCGCAGGGGAGTGATTTCTCCGTATGCTCCTCTAGACCTGCCTTTGGCTTCTTCCCACGTTCTTTGGTTGTGATGTGTGGAATGGGATGCTTTGAAATGCTGGAAATCGCGGGGTATTTATAGGCCAGATCTGGGTTACGGCGTAACTAATAGAATAGTTACGCCGTAATCCTCTATTTCTTCGTAAAATGCACTAGATCTGCTGGTTATGGCGTAACCTTAGAAGTGGTTACACCGTAACTTCAATAATTCTTGGTTACGCTGTAGTTTCTGAACGAGTTACGGCGTAGTTATCAGCAGCGCGGATCCTCATTTGACCTAATATAGTTACGTCCTAACCTTTTGGGAGAGTTACGCCGTAATCTTCTGATAAGTTGGCTTTCTGAGTCACGCTTTAGTTACGGTGTAATGTGAGAGATGAGTTACGCCGTAACTTCTTCAAAGTAAGCATACTATGATAAATCTTTGATAATTCTCCAATTCCGCGTCTCTTTAGCTCCAATGCTCGTAGTTTACCTGAAAGTGGAATATAATGGAAAACAAGCGTAAATCCATATAAATGATATAAATTAGAAGCATTATTGGGGGAAGTTGACACTTAATATTCAGGATAATTTGATGTTATCATTATCACTTTCCAACGTAAACTATTCGACTCTAACGATTGAGTATCATGAATATCTACTTGGGATAAGACCAAATGTATGTTAGTGAATTAGGCACAAATAAATATACAAGTGTTTATGTTTTCTGTATGTTTCTGTATCTTTCATGCATGATCGGATTTCCTATTTATAGGAAATTACTCTTAGCTAGTCAAATGTAATTATGAGGATTAATCAGATCATTAATCGCCTCATAATTATCCCCATTATAGCTTATAGTGGTTACATGACCAATTAAACGTGGTCATTATGCAGTTGTAACTGCCACTTGAATAGGTCAATGCCTGTTACAAGTTGATTCCAGTACTAGCAGTAGAAACTTGTCTACCAGTACTAACTTAGCACTACCAGCAGAAACATGCCAACCAGTACTAACTTAGTACTACCAGCAGAAACATGCCTACCAGTAACTTCTGAATCTATCCACTATAGAGTCAGGATGTTCAGGGACCTTATGGGTGTACACTCCGTACCTCCTGACCTATTACCAGGTGTGAACTAATCCCACAAGTGCACTAAATTTTCCAACAAGAGGTAGTAACAAGAATATGACTAGTAATGGAAAAGAAGAAGCTAGTTGGAGTGATTC
Organism: Chrysanthemum makinoi; assembly: GCA_910596185.1. NCBI lineage: Eukaryota > Viridiplantae > Streptophyta > Magnoliopsida > Asterales > Asteraceae > Chrysanthemum > Chrysanthemum makinoi. The sequence goes on from OU343221.1 coordinate 280,463,511, forward strand.
TCCACCTTTTCTAGAGAAGATATGGAGGATAGATTCAGAAACAGTTAATGCATTCAAAAAGAGTGCTAGCAAATATGTTGTTTTTTCTATAGAGAGGGATATGGAGAAACATCAAAATGATCCTTGTTATGATGAAATGATTGTTGTTGATTGGTTTATTATAAGGAAACAAAGGCCTCTTGAAGAGGATATTCAAAACTGGTCATATGATATGTTGCAGTATTTAAACAAAGATAAGAGGCTTTGAATAGAGAGAATGGGAATAGGAAGATGTATTGGAGGAGAATGACTCGGCTACTGTGAATCTAATTTCAAATGAAATAGATGGAAGTACCCAATTGATAAATTGAGTTGGGTAGCAGCTATGTCAATTTTGTAATGGAGTTCAAAATTGTAGTATGGAATATAAGAGGTATCAATACTGAATTCAAATAAAATTAAAAAAATGAAGTTCATAAGCTACAATTATATGCTTTTTTTAAACTCATCCCAAGATAAAAAGTATAGTGAAGTAGGAAATAAAGTGTTTGGACAATGGGATTGGATTTCAAATGTGCAGTATAGTCCTACTTGTTGCAGGATTTTTCTTGGATGGAATCCAAGTCTTGTAAGAATAATGGTGATTCACATGCCCAAACAAACTGTCTTGTGTATTATTGAATCAATCCCAAACAATGTCAAGTTTTATTGTAGTATTGTGTATGCCAGTAATGATAGGGTTGAAAGAAAAAGTATGGAAGGAACTGGAGGAGCATACGTAATTCGTTGGTCAATTTGCATGGGTTCTTTTGGAGGATTTTAATGTGACACTGGATGTTGCAGAACACTCATCTGGTGGAGTAGAAATATGGATATGCAAGAATTTCAAGATGCGATTAACAGTTTAGAAATTGAAGAGATATGCAGTAGTGGATTTCATTTTACTTGGACTAAATATCTAAAGGATCCCCAATGCATTATGTTGAAAAATTAGATAGAATAATGGTGAATGATGAGTTTATGAAGCAATATCAGAAAGCACATGAAGTGTTCGTACCTTACCTAATCTCTGATCATAGTCCTAGTAAGCTTATAATAAATAATGTTTTTTTCCTAAAAAAGAAAAATCTTTTAGGTTTTCCAATCTCATTGTTGATAAAGAAGAGTTCATAGGAATAATGAAAAGGGAGTGGTATAAGAATATCCAAGGCTGTCATATGTATAGGCTGACTAAGAACTTAATGAAACTTAAAAATTGTTTGAGTAACATGAGTTGGAGCTATGGAAATATTATAGATAAAGTTAGAAAGTTGGGAGAGAAGTTGAGAAAAGATCAGGAAGCTGTTGACAGAGATCCTTATGATGCTATTGTTAAAAAGGAAGTTTTCCAATCACTGAATGAATATATTGAAGCTACTAATGATGAGCTAAAGTTATTGCATCAGAAGGCAAAGGTGTAGTAGCTTAGAGAAAGAGACAAGAATACTGCTTACTTTCATAGTATGCTTAAATCAAGACAACAAAAAAAAAAGTTGAAAGTATACGAGACTAGAATGAGAACAAATATGGAGGGGATAATGTTGCTGCCCAATTTGTTAAACACTTTGAGAATTTGTTTGGGACAACTAAACATGTTCAACTTGTGTTGGAGGATATATTCAAAATTACTTTAAATGAAAAAGAAGCTAACACATATGATAAGAGAAGTAACTAATTAAGAGACTAAAGAGGCGTTTTTTGACATTGACAGTAATAAAACATTAGGACCTGATGGTCATACATCTGTCTTTTTCAAAAAGGCATGGGATATAGTGGGGCAGGAAGTGTGTTTGGCTGTGAAATAATTTTTCACAAATGGCAAGTTACTAGGTGAAGTAAATGCTACACTAATTGCCTTAATTCAAAAGATAACTACTCCTAGCAACCTGTCTGATTTTACCAATAGTGTGCTGTAATGTCATTTACAACAGTAATGTCAATAAAGTAGTTCACATGAATCAAAATGCATTCATTCCTATTAGGTATATACAGGATAATATCCTTAAAACTCAGGAACTTCTAAGATTGTAACATAAAGAAATGGTCCTAAAAGATGTGCAACGCAGATTGATATCTAGAAGATATTCTGGTAAGATTTGGTTTTCATAAGGATAAGGTGAAATGGATTATGAAGTGTGTAACTACTTTCACTTTTTCTATATTTCTAAATGGGGAAATTCATGGATATTTAGCTTAAAGGTAACGAATGTAAAGTGTTGATTGATAAGGTGGAGAGTAGAATAAACTATCAGAGAAATAAGGTTCTATCCTATCTTTGGAAGGATTCAACTGATTGCTTATGTAAGGATTCAATTGATTGCTTATGTACTACCTTTTATGCAGTTATATTAGGCCTCGGTCTATTTGCTTCCCACTTTCAAAGTTTTATGTGGAATGATGGTGGCTCTGTTAAAGGAAAGGCCAGAGTTGCATGGAAAATGGTGTGTAGACCTAAATAACAAGGAGGGGTGGGAATAAAATCATTAAAAAACTAGAATGAAGTTATATTGATAAGTCAATTCTAGAAAATATTGGAGAATAAGGAATCATTACGGGAAAAATGGGTAAATGTGGTAAAATTAAACAATAGAAGTATTTGGAACATTCATATGGCTAAAAGTGACATTGGGGTGAAAACAATGCTGGATTTTAAGGATGAAGTAGAGGATCATGTTTTGTATGAAGTGGGAAATGGGAATAATATTTCATTCTGGAATGACATATGGTGTGCAAATGGACCTCCATTCTCAAAAGAGCAATAAATGAAGCTAGGTTGACATATGATGTTAAGCCTGCTATTATGGTTGTAAATGTCAGACGGAAATGGCCTAATGGGTGGCTGGATAGATTTCCTACTCTTAAAGATATTGATGTACCAGTTATTCAAGTTCCAAAATAAGATAAAATTATGTGGATGACTAATGCAGCTTAAAAAATCTCATTTTCTACTAAACTGGCTTGGATAGATCTTAGAGACAACTGGACTGGTGTTCAATGGAAACATATGTAATGGTATAGTCAGTTTAATCCTAGACATTCCTTTATCTTGGTTGACACAAGACAGAATAGAGAAATGATAGAACAATGGGGTTTTAATGTGTGTGTTTTTCAAAGATTGTATAGATTCCACACCTAATTTTCATTGTGCATTTCCTTTTAAGATTTGGTGTAGGTTGCTATAATTGACATTCAAATTGGTGTTGATCCCAGTTGAGCAAATGATCTAATATAGAAACTGACTTAGAATAAAAGCTTATTAAGTATTACACGGAATTTAACACTTAATCTTAAGAAGAAGTTAACATTCAACACCTCAATATTATTTATTAATACGAATACTCTTACAGTATTAGGGTTTTGCAACCTTGAAGTATATCGACCTTAGATATATAACTTACGTATATATAATCTAACCTAGGACCTCCTTTTATAGACTAAGGAGTCCTTTACATAATACAATACGTAACCTACAAGATAAATATCTTTTCCATATTTATCTAATATAATAAACTAAACCGACTATACAAGACTAGCAGTGGTTACAATATATTGTCCGTGGTTACACACTACTACTAGTCGTGGTTTTTCTTCATCAGTGGTTCCATACTTCTGTCTGTGGTTATATCAACTCTGTCCGTGGTTCCAGTACTTAGAGTAATTCATGATTCAAGGAACCAAAAACCCAACAATCCTCCCCTAAACTTGATACATTCCAACAGAATTCTCAAGTTTCCTTTAAGCACAAAACATCTAAATTGGAGGATGTAGCCAAACACTTATGTGATTTAAGAATTTTCTCATATTTCATCAACAAATCATAAGCTTGACCATCATAGGGTAACAGCATCTTGATAATTCCTGGATACTTATTCAACTGAGGATAATCACCTTCTACAAGCATGTGAATAACTTTTCCAGAAACAGTTAAAACATGAACTCCACAAGTTTGATATAAAACCATCTTGTTACAGTACCATTGTAGAGTCCTTTCCACTCAAGTTCATCATGAGTTGGTTCAAATAAAATCTTCAAATTATAATAGACCAGTCTCTCATGATAATCATTTGGATGTACTTCACCAAAATTATTCTTGTAAAGTCTCCAAAGATTCATCAAATCATCTCTTTCAAAGTACTGAAGCATTTGTGAAAATTTATTATACTCATAAACTTCATTGTTGAATCTTTGAATTTTCCAAACTCCTTCACTTCCATCATTAAGGTGAAACTCATAAGAAACAATTTGATTAACATCTTCAACTTCTTTCAATCTCTTAGAATCAGGTGTCTCTTGAATCTCAGACTTTCTCTTTCTTTTACTTTGAATCCACTCATCACCTTTCTTAATCCACTCTTCATCCTTCTTAGAATTCATTGGACAGTAATCATCATGATTAATCTTCATACATCGTTCATAAATCTCAAGAATTCTTTCAAATGAACATTTATTAAGATTTTCAAAAATGTGAATGCCTGAATTCTTAATAATTTTCATTAGTACATTCCTCATCTGTGCAAGTGAAGGAGGTTTCTTTCTTATAACTTGTTTCCTTTCTTTACTGACCTTCCTTGCCCATTCACCCAAAAGCCTAGCTTTTTCCTCATCATCCAACAAATTCCATTCTTGTGCAGTATATTCATCATGTATTTGTTGAGAAGCTTCAAGAAAGTTTTGTGATTCATACCATGTAGCTAACATTCTCTGACTAGCTTCCTCTTCTTTCTGTTTTCTTTTCTCTAAAGCGCTTGTTCTTCAGCCTACCATGTTCTTTGCATACTCGCATCATAAGCTTCTTGTTCTGCTTTAGACTTAAACTTCACTGATGCGCAACCCCTTTACCTTTTCCAATATCAGATTGAACCACTTTCTTCTTCAAAGGTTCACGAATAACTAAACTTTTTCCTTTGGGTTTGGGTTTAGTGGCAGTAGATTGAACAGATAAAACAGGTGCAATGATAGGTGTAGAAATAGATGAGGTTTTGCTTAGATTTATCAATGTACTTGCAGCTTCTTTCTCAACTTCGTGGTTTCAGACATACCATCAGTGTTTGTGTCCTGCACTACATCTTCTACAACATTCATCACATTTTCAAGAACTGCCTCATTCCCATCTTTATCAGATACCAAAAATTCTTGATCTCCACTATTTTCTTCTATAGTTCCATCACAGCCTCCCTGAATTTATGCCTTCACTCCTCCCCTGTTTGGATACATCCTCCATATTCAGAGCTGGAGAGGAGTCCACCTTCTTTTTCTTTCTTCTCATAGCTTTCAAAACAGCAACCCCAGGTCGTCTTACTTTTCCCAAAACTAACACTCTGTGCTTCAATCTCCTAATATCCTTTCCATGAAACACAGCCAACTCCTTTAGATTCAAGATTGTCTCCTCCATCTTGGTACATTTAGCCGTCAATTCATTTAATCGTTCACGAATATCCTCCCCACTTTGTGTGGAACTGGTCGAGAGGTAGTTCATTGGAAAAGTCATCATGTACAAACTCAGAATCCGTCAATTCATGTTCATGTTCCAAACAATCCTCATCACTTCGAGCTGTGTTAACTGCTCCGAGAGGTGAATCCTTGGATATAGAAAACATAGCATCGGACCTAGCTGAACAACTATGCACCCTGTAGTAGCCAATTGGCTAGGGATTCCTCCAACTGTGTTAAGTTCCAAGGAACTCTCCACATTAGGAGTTGCCAAAGGTTGGGTCTTATTGATGTTTCCACTATCCTGATCAGCATCTAAGCATGAAGCAGTAGTGGAAGCCCTTCCAATCATGTCACCTCCACCACCTGTGACAGCCTCATTAGCAACACCACTAGCACTAGCCTGAGGTAGCGTAGTGACCTTCTGTCTCCTAGTCCATACAGTAGGTGTAACAGTGGTTTGAGTTTGACTAGAAGTGGGTTGAGATACACTATTAGTGTTTACAAGTGTACTATCGGGTTTGGAGGTGCATCACAGTGGTTTCAGTTGGTGCAGTGACTATAGGTTGAGATTCAGAATCCTCATCAAACTCATGATCAGTAGGCAAAGTAAGCATAGGAGGAAATAAAGGAACATCTATAATTTGTACATTTTGTGGCTGATTCCTCATATGTGCAAAAACTTTAGAAAGCATATGATGTACTTCATACTCCTGAGTATGCTCAACAAGCTCCTCTATTTGACTTTCCACAATCAGTTGAACAAACCTAGGATATAAATAGTATTTACCCTTCTTCCTAATGTTTTGTACGAGCCCCTCATATATCATCCTAGACCAATTGAACTTTCTTCCATCAGACAAACAAATAATAGCAGTAGCAATTTTGGAAGGAAAGTCATTAAACCCTGTGGTCTTATTACTCATACACATCAATAAGGTATGAATAAGAAACTTCCATTGTTTTGAAAACAAACTCTTAAAATATTGTACCTTATCACCTCTGTGTGTATAACCTAACCTTTCCAAACCAGCAACAATCTCAACATCGGAAAGATTATCAACACCATCAGCATCATCCAACTTTAAAACATCCCTAATGATCTCCTCAGTAACAAAAAGAGCATGCTCATCCACAACAGTGCTAAACACTTCGACTCCATCAACCTTTTCTAGCTTAGCATTCCTCCAGGAAGCGATGTATGTAGGCTTGAAAAATGGTTGGTGTGACAGTTAAGGCATAGTGAATAGAACTGTGAACAAGGAAATCAATTATTTGATGAAACCCTTGGTCGATCATTCTTTGTCAGAATAGCAACAAGGTTATGTGTAGTGGAATACTTATCAGCCATTGTGATTAATGATGGTTATGATGTAGGATTTGTGAATTATGCAAAGATAAGTGATTAGGGTTAATGTTGAGCGCCAATTGAAGTGTTTTGAAGACCAAATAAATGATCCATTCGTGATTTGGGGGAAATAATATACTTTTGCAAAAGGTACCAATCAGCCCCTGTAGTATCCACCACTAATCAAAATGCTATCCGCGGTTTCAGAACAGCTATCCGCGTTGATACATACACCATCCGTGGATACATAGTAGCACTTCAACCAAACATCCAAGAATTATAGCAAGCAAATCAGTGTCATTATAAGAGAGATCTCACAAAAATATGAAGGATTACACAATCTTTTTTTTTTATATAAACAAACACAAGCAGCTAACACACCAGCTCCTATGTACACAAATCCTTCATACCTGCAAGACAAAAACACAAAACAAACACATAGAAGAAGGTTATTGTTATCAGTGATTAGATAATGCCAGAAGTGGTTCCAAATGAACTATCCGTGGTTTAGCACAAGTAAGTCAATATGGTCAACTTCCAGGATTAATATTAGTCCAACTCCCAAGAATCTCATTAACTCCTCAACCACATTTAACCTGCCCCTCATTTACTTCCATAACCCATAACTCTGCTTATATAAAGAACCCAAAACTCATACAACGCACACACCAATTAAAATCAAAACCCTAATTACTCCAAAATCCACAATGAACTTCAATCACCATGTGGAACCCCAGTTGGAATAAACCAGAGGTTGTTGATCTAACATCCTCCTCATCGTCATCATCATCATCAAGTGAAGATACTAACCCATGGCAGTTATACCTCCCTCCACAAGAACCAAGACCAAGAAAATCCCCATTTCTTCCATCATCAGAAGATGATAGTGTGGTGGATCCAAGTGAGGCATCTGAGGACTCTGATGACTCCTCAAAGAAGAGAACTTCAAACCCCAACCTTCATCATCCCAACCCCAACCAAGACCACGAGCAAGAAATCCACCACTCCCAAAGGACAGAGAGGTGGTTCTTGGTCTTCCTGCACCAAGTTGTGGTGCTTCTTCACATATCGTAAGGGGAAAGGGAAAAAGGAAAATGGAATGATGCTTTTTGGTGAAACCAATAGATGCAAGTATGATATGACTATGTCCTTTGTGCTTCATCTACTGTATTCATCTTCATCATCTTTGTTTTCATCAATCCATCCTTCCCATTTTGATCCTTAGCTTATCATGCATATCCAAGCAGTACGAGGATAGTAGTAGGAAATCATGTATAGAAGTAGTCTTTTAATTTGCACTGGAAGTTTCATTGTAAGTATTTGTAAGTGTAAACTGCTTTTGATGAATGAATGAACAATTAACTTCAGTACTTCTTTAGCTTCTATAATGATATTTCTTGTATCTGCAAAATGGTTAGTAGAAACACGAGAACAACAAGCGTGGTTTGAACCAAACTATCGGTGGTTAGAAACAAACTATCAGTGGTTAGAAACAAGAATAGCAAAACTAAGATTACATAATAATAGTCCAATACTTATACAACGGTACAAAACAATTTGAGAGTTTAGAGATTAATCATTCCAATGCTAACAACAAGGTACTGAAACCTCCCTACATCAAAAGCTTTGGTGAAGATCGACAACATTGAAATCGGTATGGATTTTTACCATTTGAATCAACCTTTTCTCATTACAATCTCTAATAAAATGATGTCTTATCTCAATATGTTTAGTTTTAGAATGTAAAACAGGATTTTTAATGATGCATATTGTACTGTTATTATCAATGTAAATCTTAGTATGCATAAAATTGTACCCAAAATCCAGCAATTGATTATGAATCCAAAGAACTTGACCACAGCAACTAGCAGCAGCCGCACATATTGACTTCAGTTGTAGAATTGCCACAATAGTTTGCTTTTTACACTGCCATGAAATAAGTCTGCTTCCCAAAAACTGACATCCTCCAGTAGTAGACTTCCTATCCAAACTAGCACCAGCATAGTCACTAACTGTGTAGGCCACCAAATCAAAAGGAGAATCCTTTGAGTACCAAAGGCCCAATTTAGGATGACCTTTAAGATACCTAAAGATTATCTTAACAGCATTCATGTGTGAGGTATTAGGTGTGACTTGAAATAAACACACACATACTGAGAACATTATATCTAGCCTAGATGTAGTGAGATACATCAAAGATCCAATCATGGACTTGTACAACTTCTTATCAACTCTAGGACTTCCATCATCAGATAGCAGTGGTTTCTGAGTCTCCATTGGTGTACTAGCACTCTTCACATCCTGAAACCCAAACTTCTTCAACACATCTGCTACATACTTGTCTTGACTAATGAAGATACCATCAATCCTTTGTTGAACCTGTAGCCCCAAAAAGAAAGTGAGTTCTCCCATAGAACTCATCTCAAACTTATCATGCATAAGCTTCTCAAAATCTTTGCATAGCTCCTTATTGGTTGAGCCAAAGATGATGTCATCTACATAAACTGAACCAATAAAATATCATCTTTGTGCTTCCTAATGAACAAGGTCTTATCAATCAGCCTCTCTTTTAACCCATTGTCCATCAAATAAGTAGACAGACACTCATACCATGCCCTAGGAGCTTGATGCAACCATACATAGCCTTCTCACCACTGTAGACCTTGTCAGGATGATCAGGATCTTCAAAACCAGGAGGTTGACAAACATAAACCTCCTCATCAATTGTGCCATACAAAAATGCACTTTTAACATCCATTTGATACACAACAAAATTTTTGAATGGAGCATAAGCTAAAAACAATCTAATAGCCTCAATTCTTGCAACTGGAGCAAACATTTCATCATAATCCAAGCCTTCAGTTTGTGTGTATCCTTGAGCAACCAACCTTGACTTGTTCCTCAAAACAATACTGATATGTGCTTAAACACATATCTTTTCTTTATCAAAACTAACCCAAAATAACCAAGAAAGAGCCGTTTATTGCTAATATTTGTTGTTTTCTTGAGTTTGTGCTTGTGCAGGTACGGATATGAAAAAACAGACAAAAGAAATCCTAAACCGAAGAAAACCGAGCACGAGAGAAAGAAGAATGCTAAAAGCCGAGGCTGGGAAAGGAATTTGCAAGTTTGGACAATCAATTCTCAAAATGGCAATTTTAGTCCCTGAAGATTCAGAACTGACATGTTTGGTCCTTGGAATTTTCAAAGATGGCAATAGTGGTCCCTGGATTATTTGAAGAATGACAAGAGTGGCCCTTGGATTACATTTTCAGAATTACACTTATGGTCCCTGGATTTTCAGCATGTACACTCTTGGTCCTTATACCATTAAATGGGTTCATATTAAATCCTAAGTCCAAGTCCAAAATACAAAAGCCCAATCTCTTAAGCTATACCCAGTCCAACCAATCCCACGTTTTATATCATACCCGGTTTACCCAAATGGACCCAGGTCAACCCATACTTAGACCCGGTCAAACAAATCAAACAATAATATTAAATGTCACGCGCCAAATAATTCCCCCAAACCCAATCCCAGGTATGAACCCTAATATACCCCTCTTCCCAATTCAACAAATTAGCCAAAATCAAGGGCATAATCGTCCTTTCCCTGACACACTATGACACCACCTGACACATGTGACTGCTAGGTCACCAATCCGTGTGTCATTCACCTAAATACTGCTCCCGATTGGTGAGAGCTATGTGGCATGTGCAATCAAGGGTATGATGAAAGGATGATGGCGGGATTTGATCAAAGGGCTGATATCTATCCATAGAAAGTACAAATACAACTTCCAGATCCTTCCAAGACCTTGTGCTCAAGTATTTAAAGACCCCATTCGTTCACAATTGGATCATCTTTTCCTTCTATCTTATTTTCAGTAGTAAATATCATTTTGTAATCAGTTTTTTTTAAGTTTTACTTTTAGGTTTATGTAATTCACTCTTTGTATTTCAAGTTCTTATTAATAAAATTTAGTTTTAATTCTCAAGTAATTGATTAGTTGTTTATGATTTTACTTTGCTTATTACTATTGTTTAAAGCTTATTTCGTTATTCCAAAATTGTTTTTCACTTATTTCTTCATTAACTCAAAATAAAAAATCAAAAAAAATAGTTGAAAAATAAAAAATACTCTTAAGCTTCTTATAAGGTTATTAAAAGCTTCAGCTACTGTTTCACAAGGTTCATTTAAGCTTGTTATAGCTTATAGTGAGCTTTCTCTTGTTTCAATTCCAAAATTCACTCAAATCTCAAAAATAGTCAACAGGAGTCAAAGTGCAGATTATAACGCTCTTTTGGGTTAAGCAGCTGATATGGAGTTGGATTTGGGGTGAAATTGTTTTTGATTTGGGTTAAGAACATTTTAGGTTAGTGGCTATTTGATCTCTTTGTGCATGCCATTGTGGCAGGACCACTTGTAAGCTCAAAACTCTTCTCAATTTCGCCTAAAATTATTTATTATTGTTGATCTATTGCTGTCATTGTTAGAAAATATTATTAAATGCATTAGTTGTTTGAGTTGGATCTAAGTTGGTTTAATCTTAGTGTCTACTGTGATAAAATTGCATATCAGATTCATAAATATGTGTTTGGTTATAGTGAGTAATCTGAGCTTAAGGATAGAGCATAGGTTGAAATCAATTGTTTTAGTCTCAGTTAAGTTTACCTTAGCCATTCCAGTGATTAGATTGCATCCATAATAGCTAAAAAGTCAATTTCATAGTTAATCAGTCCTTACATCCATTTCAGTTTGATTTAGTAAGTCAGATCTTGCATTTTAGATATAAAATCATCATAGATAGCTTCTTTAGGTCATATTTCATCTTTAAACAACATTCACAAACTGTTTTGCATGATTAAAATCCACATTGGTCAACATTTTTCATAACTGTCTCATAAGTCAAAGTGGAAAACACAGTTTTTACAAAACTTTGTGGATTTTTCATGCACTCGTTCCTTGTTCAAAATCATTGAAACTTTGGTGATTTTTAGTTCAGTTGCTTAACTTTTGACATCTGATTTTTAGTAAATTTTTATAAGCCTTTTTAAGGTCTAAATTAGCTGCTCTTTAAGCCCTAATCTCCCCTGTGTCAGACTCAGCTTTAGCTGAGTCATTTGTCAGCAACTTGCAGAGCTTTTCAAAAGCTCATTTGAGCTCATCTCAAGCTGAAACTTGGTCCACTTGCTGTTTGGTTGGTAATCTTAAGTTCTCCATTTGTGGTTTTCACTCTGGCTTATTAGATAAGCTGGCACATGAGCTTAAAGTAGAGGCCATTAATTGTTTTCATCTAAATATCAAACTAGTCAAATCATTGTAGATTGCTCATTAGAGGTTTAGACTAGTTGAATTAAGTTGCTTTTGAGTAGATTTAGCATACTTAAGCTTCTGTTTTCAATTGGTGCTTATATGTGGCTTATAGCTTAAAATTAAGTGCTTATTTATAAGCAGTTTCATAGAATCCCATTTCGGCACACTAGACTAGGTTTTCTTAATTTTCCTAGATTAAGAATAATATTTTAGATTTTTCCTGAATTTCTCATAATTTTTTATCCTTTGTTTGCTATTTTTCTTATTTAAAACTAGTTTTTAATCCTTTTTATATAGCTTTTATTACAATTAAATCAGAAAAGTTTCTAAAAATAATTTTTCAATTTTCCTAGATTAATAAAATTATAAAAAGCAAAAAAAATAATTTTTCCAGATTTTTCCTAGTTTAATTTGTAATTTTTAGCATTTAAATTAGTTTAAATTAGTTTTTAATTCAAATAAATCAAGAAAAATCCTAAAAATTAGTTTTAATTCTTAGTAAATTTTCTAATATCATTTTTAGTTTAAAAGTAATTTTAGATCATTTTTAGGACTTAGATTAGATTTAGTTGCATTTTATTCGCGTTTTATTAATTACATTTTAGTTTAAATCGCGTATTTAGGATTCCCCGTAGCTTAATTTCCCTTTAATTGCTTTCCCATTTACCGTAGTTTAGATAAAATCTAAAATCCAAAACATCGAGCATTTTAATAACGAACCAATAACGACGTTGCCCATTCACACCTCGTTGGGAAACGACTCGGATTTCCTAATCCGTATCACTATCACTCACGGGTTTTGATTCATTATCCTTTTTCCTAAAGGGATTTTAAATCATTCCTTGTGGTTATTTTTGATATCGATATTGTGGTTTTATCCATACACACACACCCTAAACCTCAACGAATCAAATTTTGGCCGCTGAGGGGGATTGTGTCGCGACAATATCGTTAAAGGTTTGACGATTAGTGACTCGAGATCCTTCCTTCGTGAAGTTATTGTTTTTATAAAATAAAAAAAGTAAAAAATATTTTCCTTTTTCTTTTTTATATATATATATCATATTAAAAATACAAAAAGATTTTGTCTTGTGTTTTTGAGCTAAAATAGAATACATCAATTATATAACATTCTCAACGGAGGTGTTATCATTAGTAAGTTCCCGAACTTAAGATCAAAAACTTGCCTTTGTGTCGCTTGTGAGTCGATTTATCTCTATCGGATAAACAAAGCATTGTGGTGGGTATAAGGACGGCCGACATTAAATTGCGGTGAAAAGAGATAGGGGTTTTAATAAGTTACGTGACCTAAAAAGCTTCTCGCTCGCTTTGCGTTTGTCTTATAGAAGTGATTTATTCACTTGGGATTATTGGTTAAGTTCATTGTTGTTTTCGAATACCGTTCGTTTTAATTGCCTTGGTTTTTGAAAGTGCATGCGCACTCGTTCTAATAACTACAGACCGATACGTGAAGCTGCTACAATTCCAAGAAGGCGAAATAGAGGTGCTCCATTAGTCGAACCCGAGATTCGAACTAATCAAGCTCCGCCCATTGTCGAAATGGCGGAGGATAACCGATCTATGCTAGAGCAACTACAAGCACCCAACGAGGGTTATGGAGAAGCCATCGTCGTCCCGGCAATCGTTGCCGATAACTTTGAGCTTAAACACGGATTGATAAATTTGGTTTCGTCAAGCCAATTTTACGGATTTGAGAGGGACGATCCTTACTCTCATATCCGACGGTTTAACAAGCTCACGTCTACGATCAAGTACCGTAACGTTCCGGAAGAGGCTATCAAGCTTCTACTCTTCCCATTTTTACTTGAGGGGGCCGCCCGGATTTGGCTCGAAAAACTACCCCCTCGATCAATAACCACATGGGAGAATTTAGTGTCAAAATTCGTGAACGAATTCTTTCCACCGTCTAAAACAACAAGCTTAAAAAATGAAATAACAAAATTCACACAAAGATTTGATGAATCCTTTAGTGAGGCATGGGACCGATTCAAAGATTTGCTTAGGCAATGTCCCCATCATGGTTTTTCTGAGTTACACCAACTTGATACGTTTTATAACGGTTTGAATGAGACTGATCAAGACTCTCTCAATGCCGCCGTGGGTGGTAATTTGTTGACCCGATCAACGAGAGATGCCTTGTCGATTATTGAGAACAAATCTAAAGTTCGTACCTCACGTAGCAAATCGGTTGCTGCCCGAGTGAGTGTTACACCATCGTCCTCGTCTTTTGAAAATACGTCTAGCACCGATGCTAAGATTGAGAAGCTTACGGATATGATACGGCTTTGGTTAAGATTAAGACCGCTAAGATTAATTCTTCTCCACCCGCTCAAGTCAAAGCGGTGGAATCGACTTGTACTACTTGTGGTGGCCTGCATGCTTACTACAATTGTACGCGCCATCGATGGTAATCCTTTCGATGCTAATCTTTGTAACGGAGGTAACCAATACCGTCCTCAAGTTGAAACGAATCCTCGTGTTAGTAATCAAATGGGACCTCCGGGATTTTCTCAAGCGAACAATCAAACTCGTTTTAATCAGAATCAAGTTCGTGGACCAAATGTTCAAAACCAATTCAAAGCCCCATCAAATCAATACCCGAACCAAGGAGTCAATTACAATCAAGGATATCAAGCTTCAAGCTATCAAGCTCCGCCTTTGCCCTCTAATGAATTCTCGAATTACGTTCAGAACAATAATGCTACCATCCAAACCATGAAAACCCAGATTTCAAGTTTGAGAAACGAATTCCAATCTTCATTAACTAGACAAAGCAATGAGTTTAGGAACGAAATTCGACTTCAGAACAACAAGATGGATGCTTCGCAGAATAAACTTGAGAATATGTTGAATGCTGTTTTGTGCCAAATGAGTCAACCATCGAGTTCCGGTTCTCTCCCAAGTAACACCATTCCAAACCCGAAGGGAGAAATGAAATCCGTTACCATTCGAGATGATGGGCCCTCAATGACTACTTCCTCTCCGGTGAGGAGTGTAGCATGAGAGACCGAGGTGACAAAGGACCCGGTAATTCCTCTTGATAATGGAAAAGCCAAATACGTCCAACCTTTGGTTGCCCAAGTTCCTTCTATCTCTGTTATAATGCCGAGTTCTAACCTTACACCGTGCAAATCGATTCAATCACGGTTCGACAAAATGAAAGTTGTTTCTGGAACCAAGTTCAAACTTACGACTGATATGATCAAAAAGCTGACATGATTTATGAAAAGAAATTGGAACAAATTTCAAAGATTTCACTTGAGCCTACACCGTCTAATTCTTCCTCGAACCAAGCTCCCGAGAAGCTTGGTGATCCCGGGAAATTTCTCCTTCCTTGCTCTTTGAATGATATTAAGGAATGTAATGCCCTAACCGATTCAGGTGCAAGCATAAGTCTCATGCCTCTTGCGATATATCATGAGCTTGGATTGAAGAATCTTATACCGACTCGTATGACTATTGAATTAGCTAATCGAACAATTGCTCACACTGTTGGTGTAGTCAACGATGTTACGGTACGAGTGGATAAATTCCATTTTCCCGTGGATTTCGCCGCAGTTGATATAGAGGTTGACGCCCGAGTCCCTCTCACTTTAGGAAGACCATTCTTGCCGCGAGTCCTTGTGGATCATTACCAAGGAGCGTTAACGTCGAGAAAAGGAAATAAAAAATAGTGTTTTATGCCGAAAAAACGTCAAAACCTCCACCCGATGATCATTCGATTCATAGCATCGGTGTGATTGATTTTTCTCAAGAAAGTGGCGATCCCATTTTACCGTCTCATCCGATTATGACTAACTCTTTCCCGTCTCTCACTACGGATAGTGACCCCATTTGGGAAGAGATCGAGGCCTTTCTTAATGATGATTCGATTCCAGTTGAGATTAATAATAATGCTACTTTTGACCCGGAGGGGGACATCTTGTTATATAATGAGCCGTCTTCGTACTCCCCTCCGGACGATCCGGATGATGTGAAGAAAGTTGAACCTAAAACGTCTCGAATTGATCTTTCACGGTTTACAATTAAGAGTATGTCGACAATACAAGCTGAACGGAAAAAGAAACAAGAAAAGGAGTCTACAACGGTAGTGGTGAAAAATGCTAGCTCTAAGAGCACACCACTTGTCCCACCTCCGATTTCTTAGAAAATCAACCTTCCTTTGAGTGGTAATCCCACTCCTTCTTCTGAAATCATGGAACCTTCTTTTGAGACATCTTTCGATCCAGAATCTTTTAAAACATTCACGAATCCCTTGTTTGAATTCGATTCTGAATATACTCAAATTTTTGAAAATCAACTCTTTGACGAAGAAAGTGAGGAGTTCACCGATGAACTTGCTCCTACCGACTCAATTCTATTTGAGGATGAAGAAGAATACAATGATCCGTTTTTTCCGAAGAAAGATAAAGAAGTGAAGATTTAGACAGATGAACTTGTTGATCCTGAGGTCCAATATTATTTTTTATCCGAGAGTGATTCCTCTTCTCGTGAGGATTTTCATGAAGATGATACGTTGATTTCGTTCCTCTCCGAGGACAAGATTTTTAACCCTGGGATACTCATCGGAGAGGACATTCATATCACAAAAGTTTTTCGGAAAAAGGATCCTCTTTTGGATGCCTTCGTTGAGGAACCTTTGAGTAACACCTTTCTATACCATGAGCTCCCGACTTCTTTGGAGTATTCTCTTATCGATCCTTCATCCCTTCGTCCGCCCGCAAAACCACCGGATGATGGATCGTTCTTTCATATGCCTTATGTGAGTTTGGGAGGAGTTATTTCTTATGTGCTGGAGCCCGACATTTTCTTTCCCTCCCAACCCACCCAGTCTCATTCTTTCGGGAATGAGGACACCGTTTTTGACCCTGGTATCTCTACCATTTTCTTCCCCAAGGACAAATGTATTCGGGGACGAGTCGCTAGCGACTTCGTAGATCCAAAAACGATGGCGCTTCGTGGGAGGCACCCCATGCTTATCTCTATCTTCTTTCTATGTTCTAATAAGTGACGTGAAGGGGTTAGCCTCTTCGATTTCTCGTGTTTGGTTGTTTGTGATGTTTTGTCTAGGATGTTCCCGATATGAAGACTCTCGTGCTCGAAGTTTGTCTTTTCTCCACTCGAGTTTCATGTTCGTTGCTGAGGAAATCTGATATCCGAAATCTTATCGACTAACGTTTATACTTAATAAACGGCTTTTAGATTTTCGTTGATACCCTTGCTTTTAAACATTGAGGACAATGTTTCGTTCTAGTCTGGGGTAGGGTAATCTTCGATTTGATTTGACCGCACTTGCTTGTTTTTTGTCATGTACTCTCGCAACCCCATTTTTCCTTAGAAAATGAAAAAATTGTGCAAAAATGAGAAAATTTTAAAATTTTTGTAAGCTTTTGCTAGTTTTATGATTGAAAAGTTCTTGCGAGTCTCTTAGAAGTTACTTTAAATATGCGTTTTTCTTGAAATATCCTTTGCTAATTGCTTAGACAAGAGGCTATAAAATGCGATTCTAGCTCACAAGGCCAAGAATTTGCAAGTCTCCCTAAGTGATTTTAAATATGCGAAGCTTTAACAAGAATTTGCTAGTTTCTAATAAGAGATTTTAAAAATGCGAGACTTGAGATTATTTTACGAAGCATTTGCTAAGTTAATATATGTTTTGACACCTTGTTGGCTTTCTGCTGGTGAGAGTAGGAATAGAATTCTGACTTGACCGGGCGTGTTGAGCCCTAGCTTGTTCCCTTAACCATAGGTAATCTAAAAATTATCGGCTAAGCATCCGCGGATCTCATTATTTGGGATTTTAAATTTGCGGAGATCGAGAAATGATAGAGTTACTTATGAGTTTAGATGCTAAGCGTGGAGTAGATGGTTCTCTTTAGAGCCCATCGAAGGTACTTATGGCTTTTTGTTCCCACAAAATTGTTTCACCCCATATCTGTTGAATAAATAATTAGAGATGTTGAGTTTTTGGCGATAGTTAGTTCTTTATCTTCTTTATAGAATCCTTGCCCATGAGAGTTGGGTACACATCAAGGTACTGTCAGTGTTGCGGTGTAATAGACAACTGATTCCTGATAGTTTACTGCTATTGTTTCTATTGTTATAAAAGCCGTAGGATTCGGAGTTTGGCACAAAATTAACATGAAATAAAGCCCAAATGTATTAAAGTTGAAAAATCCAAAGCCATAAAAGTTTTCATAAACTTCTATAAAGGTTGAGGAAGATCCAAAGTCATAATAAGACTTCTGATAAAACGGTAATCCCGTTGAGTTAGTGGTTGAAAAGACCAAGGGCCTAAATTGCAAAAATGCAAATGTCCTGAAATAAGTGTTAAGCCAAACTTTGAATCCGGGAGATATCTTCCTAAATCGTGCGAAATTAGGACCTTGATGTGGACCTCATTCTTGTGTGCAATGGTTTTCGAGGGAAGGTGTGTTAGGAATTAGAAAATTCCATAGTGAAGATTCGGTCACCCCAAGCATTATCTAGCATAAGTTAGCTCGTAGATTTGTCGTTAGTTACGTTATTTAGCATTTTATTAGTTAGTTTGTAGCGTAGTTTAGTTTAGTGCAACACCGTGGAGGAAGGACGGGTCTTTACCCACTGTATACCTGATCCACAGGCCGATAGGAGGTCGTTTTGTCTGTAAGTATAAATACCCTTTCCATCCATGGAAGGGGTGGTGCTTTCAATCTAATATTCCATACTTTTGTGTAAACCTCTAGCAAGAACACCCTCTCTCTCTACTTTCTCTCTCTAAAATGGTAAACATGTATTTTGATCATCCAAGACCACCCGAATCATCAACACAATAATATATTCGATCCTACAATTGGTACCAGAGCCAAGGTTTTTGTATGTTGATGATTTTTTTTTGGTTTTGCTTCATGCTCTTAAATTGATTTGGTGTTTGTGTACTGTTTTAATGGTCCGAACGTTTTTATATTTTGGTATTGATAAACAGCTTTGACAAGTATTGTATATCCTTTATTGGTATTAGATATGTCTGGTGGTTTATCTGATGTTATTTGTTTTGTGTCAAAAAATTATTTTGGTCAAAACATATACATATCATTCTTTAGACATTATTTTGATATCATATCCATGTGGTCTATGGTCATTTCGGTTTGTCAAAACGTGGTCATATGGGTTATATGAATCTGTTTTTCTTTGTACCAATATACGTAATTATCAAATGGTTAAACCATCTGTTTTTGTGGTCAAAACTTGGGTCAAAAAGTATCATCCTTTTTGCAATATTCTGGGTAACTTTGAAGGTGGTCGGAAAACATTAGTCGGAAAACTCATCGGAATAATTCAAAAATCTACTTAGCGACTTGTTTCTGGTACTGGTGGCGACTTGTCTTTACAAGTCGTCTAGGTTCAATGTATCCTCACTGTAGCGACTTGTATATGAGGTGGCGACTTGCCATGAGTATTTACTCATGGTAGCGACTTGGTCTAGTGACTTAGTGCTAGCGACTTGGTCTAGCGACTTAGTGCTAGCGACTTGGTCTAGCGACTTAGTGCTAGTGACTTGGTCTAGCGACTTAGTGCTAGCGACTTGACTCCATGACTTATACCTAGCGACTTGTGACAGAAAGGAAGAAGAAGAAATGACTACTCGACCACATATCAAATACCATCAAAACACCACGATCTCAGTTTCAACAAACATCATTGATCCATGATTTTTCAATTCTAAATAACGTGTTGCAACAAAGTTGTCTAATCAGATCTGAAACTAAAACCAACTTCAACAATCTCATTCTAATATATCTACATCTTCAGTCAACAAGTTTTAAAACGAATGGAAAATCAAATCTGACTCAAACATATATCAATCTCAGCCTACTCACTTGGGTTATTTTTTGTTTCAACAAAGACCGGAGGTCAAACCAGTGGTGAACACTCAATTCATATCAATACTACATCTCATATCCATTTAACAGGGATGAAGAGTAAAAGAATAAAGTTTTTTTTGTTCTTTCTCCCATTCGACCTCAAATGTTAAAAAGGATTTCAAGACTGAAAAGGAGTAATCAAGCACAAGATCTCAGTTTCATTGATACGAGGCTTAATGATTTCAATTATAACGGTTATGACCTAAGATTTCTTAATCTCAGTTTACTTAATTCATGGTTCTTAAAAAGAAACATCAAGACTTCCAAAGAGTCTATAACACGAATTAAGTAATACATCATTGACCAAGATGGTCTTGATAATTTTCGAAAATAAAGAAGAGATGTTAACAAACTTGTTAAATCACGACTTTGGTTCGATTATGACTCAAGTAAAGCTAAAAGGAAATGTAAAACCTACCCGTGTTGTTCCAAATATCTTGTTGCCGTGTGATGTACTTTTACTCTAACCATCCCTGTGGTGAGTGATAACCCGTGCCATCTCTGTGGCTAGGTTGTGTTCTTAAAAGATCATCCAATTGAGGGTATGATACTGTTAAATGGGGGCCGATTTTTTAATGTTATTAGGGTTTGATGGGTGTGTGATGTTCAGAGGTGAGAGAGACTAGGAAAGAGGCGTATATGTTAAGTGATAAGGGTTTGATGAGTATGAGATTATTTAGGGTTGCTAATGTGGTGTTTGTTATTGTGCTGTTTATACATATCCCCATAAATTAGGGTACCGGTTGTTATTATGGGCTTGGACTGGGTAATGCATGTGATTTGATAGAGATCGGAGTCCATTGGGTTTACTGTTGGGCCGTTCATACATGTCTAAGTTGGGCCTGGTCTTGTCGTGCATGGTTATTTGAAATGAGCTGTTGAAAGTATTTGCAATCACACTTTATAAAACGAATATGAAGGGAATGATGTGAATTAATTTGTATAATGTGGTTATAAAGTGATGTGCAAAACTTGCATTTTGTTTAACGGGTTTGGATTTATTCCATTCAGGCTGGGACATAGTCACATTACTTTGGTGAGACGATCTTTCAAGGTGGTCTCCTAATTTGGAGTCGGCTAGGCGAGATTTGCAAAAATGAGTAAGAACTATTTGCATATAGTGCTTATGTGAGATTGGAATGGTTCCGAATTATTGCGACCATGTGTTGAACCAAATGTGATTTTATTTAGATCATTTGTTGCATTTGAGACAGAATGGAACTAAACTTTAAGAATGGATTGAACTAGACTTAATGATTTTGATCAAATGATGACAATGAGATTTAACGATGAGATGTGTGATAATGAGATTCGTTGATGAGTTTTGAATATTCAAAGTGATTAATGGTTGATGATTTTGTTGATGTTGGATAATGGACATTGATGAACATGCATATTCCCTAAAACAGATATTTACCGAAACCAAAATTGTCATAACACATTCAAGTTGACATTGTTTACGGTTTTGTCTTGATTTTGTAAAATCCCGTGAAAGAAACTATTTCTCGGTTTAAATCATAGACTTGTAAAATCCCGTGACAATGGAAACATCCTAGTAATTGTAAAGTGCATTTTCGGATCTATCTTACGGTTTATTCTTGGTTTTGTAAAATTCCGCGAAAGAAACTATTTCTCGGTTTAAACTATAGAATTGTAAAATCCCGTGATGATGGAACCATCTTGGAGAAAGGAAAACGTATTTTGGGGTCTTCGATCTTTGGTGTTACGGTTTTGTTTGAAGAAAGGGATAAAAGGGTGTACTTCATGAATTGGGTGTGTGTTTGGGTTGTCTTCATGGCAGTTTGGTTATTACAAGGTTTTACGGGGGTATACTCACTAAACCATGGTCGGGATGAATCCATTATCAAAGTTCATTTAAATGTCAAAGAAGGCTAGAGTTGAGCAGTTTAGAAGATGTGACAACGGCGTTAATTCAGTATTATTTATTTGAGGTTGAAGTGAAATATCACGGGCGTGTGTACTTAGTATCCGAAGGTATCGGGGATGGATGGATGAAGATTCTTCATGATCCTTGTTCGAGCTTATTATCAAAAACAAAGACTTGGAAATCTAGTTATTGTTGGGTGACTTTTACCTGTTCTTTTTACCACTTGGGGAATTGGGCTCTTATCATCTCAAAATAACTATCACTTTAAGGAGTTACGTTGTAGTGCTCGTTGAACATTCAATTGTGGATTTTCAAGAGGTAATGTACGTCTTATACTTGATGGTTGGTTGGTTGAAGAGTATAGAGTACATAGAGAGTACTTAGAGATGCTAATGGAAATCGGCACCGCTCTTTGTTACATATGTGCAAGTTTAAGTCACGAGTTCGGGGTAGTTTACTTCAAGGTCAAATTCATTATATCGGGTTATCTCCATCAGTTGTCACAACAAAGAGCCTACAGAATGATAATGGGGATGATTACATGTTTTGCTAAAAGAGCATAAAAGAGAGAGATTATGACGTATGAACACATCAGTTCATGCCTCGTTCTCTTAAGAAAAGAAAAGTGTAGCGTTCGATGGTCGCTTTATCTTCGAAAGAAGAGAAATCTTCTTATGACGTATGAACACAACAATTCATGCCTCGTACTCTAAAGAAAAGAAATGTGTACGTTTCAGTGCGCATTATCTTTGAAAGAAGAGAAACCTTCTAATGACGTATGAACACAACAGTTCTTGCCTCGTACTCTAAAGAAAGAAGCGTGTTATGCGTGTCAGGTGCGCTTTATCTTGAAGAAGAGAAATCTTCTAATTAATGACCATTCTCATCAAAATGCTTCATGTTTTTTCCATGTGCTTCATCATAAAAAGTGAACCGGGCTACCACTGATTGTTTTCTCATTCCACTTGCTCGATTATAATGAAGATGGCGACATCATGTGCTGATTTTGCGGGAGAGAAGTGTGAATAGAACATTCGGATGATTTTCACTTACTTAATCAAGAATGGCAACTCCGTATGCAATTCTTGAGGGGGAGAAGAAGTTTGATTTTTTGCATTGTTGATTGATATTTGAGAATATAAATGGTCATACGGCTCTAAACTCATGTAAGAACCGAGCTTCTTCTTATCGGGTCATCTTCACATTGAGTTTTTCTCTTCTAAGAGCCGTTGGTTGACATCTTCACCCGGATTGATGAGTTTATCGACAAAGTGCTTCCGGTTAATGCTTCACGTATACATCAACATGATGATTCCGAACAATCTCTCGTTCTTGTTTGATGTGATTGGTAGTTTGGTGTTACCATCTTGTGTGTTCGTTGCGGCCGATTCTGATTTCCTTGATGAACATCTTTACATTCTTGTTTGAATGGGAGGGATTTTAGTTAAGGGGATTTGAAGTAAGTATTGTGATGCTTTTGGTGGGATGCTTTTTGGTGTGAGTTGAAGATGTTAACAATCTATTCCCCATTTGGACAATCTTGAAGAAGGTCGAGTCTGATACAGTACGTTCTACATTCTCGCTACATGTTAGAAGACTAAAGACGAGTTGCATTTGATTATCTAAAGACTTCTTCTTAATCTGGGCATTTATCATACAGATTGTCGGTTTATGGGAGGTGTTGTTATTGACTATTGTTATATTGCAGTTGCACTATTGAATAATAATCCGCTCTTTGGTATTCCTTTACCAAATCTTCACGGATTATTGCTCATGAAAAATGATCCGCTCTTTGGTATTCCTTTACCAAATCTTCACGGATTATTGTGCACTATGTAAATCAACCACATGAACATTAAGGAAAATGACTTCCTCATCCGCTTGAAAATATTATTGGTGAATCTTCGGATCGGTCTCTATATGTATATCTTTAGGAAGATGGAATTGATGTTGAGGAATCATTTGTTCCTGTTCATTAAGTGAGTCAATGTACATCCGGTTGTACATTTATTCACGTGTTAGACATTTGACACAAGTTGATTACTTCCGAGTTAATCATTTATCACTTATTTGAGATTGAAGTTGACTTTCACAAAGGCGTGTTCTTATTTGATAACTTGCTCGGGCTTAAGAATTTGAGTTGAAGACTTGGTTTATCTAGTTACCATCAGTCGGGGTGGATGGTTGAAGACACATGGTTAACTATCACTATTAGGAGTTACTTCGTTTTACTCGATGTCGGCATATGACGGTGTGGATAATCGCAAAGAGGTGTTAATGTCTCATACTTTGTTTGGGTAGTGAGTACTTAGAGATTTTCTTGAAGCATAAATTCTCTACACAGTTCTTCCATCATTAGGTGCAAGCTTAAGATACAAATGTGGGGAAGTTGACTTCAGTTTCAAGTATGGTATATCGGGTTTTCTTCCTCAGGGGTCACTTCAAATTGTCTACATAAGGGTTGATAAAAATAGTCAGAGATAGTCTTCACAAGTTGATTCCCACAAGAGTTCAAGTGTTCTTCTCAACAAATTTCTAGTATACAGGCTTATAATGATTTCTTTCTGTGAGTGTCAAAACCAGCAAGGGGAAGGAGATAAGCATCTAGCGTAAACTTGATGAACTTAATACTTCTAATTAATTGAAGATATCTTGGGAAGACAAATGTTATTACCATGAGAAACTCAAGGTTTGACTCATGGCGAGTAAAACTTGATGAACTTAATACTTCTAAGTGATTGAAGATATCCCGGAAAAACAAATGTCATGACCGCAGAGAAACTCAAGGTTTACTCATCAAAGCGTTTAGTGTTAGTATTTCCAACTACATGGGGAAGTGATGTTAGAGAAAGTTTCTAAGATAAAAGAGGTACACTAGTGTGTGGTGATTTGATGGTATCGCTCATGATCGGGGAGATAGAGTTGTACATTGGGATGCTCAGTGTTTTCACTTGAGTGCTTAATTAGTGATTCAGAGATATAATCACTTATTCGGAGTTGACATCAGCGAGATTGTCATCCTTGAGATAATCGATGACTTGGCACCTTCTTCAATGTTATCATTTATTCCTTCCTTTGGGTATTGGTATACTTGGATACTTGAGCTTCATACACTATCATCGGGAAGAAAATGTGAACATGGGAGGTGTTTTCATTCCCTCATGATGTGTATTCGGAGAGAGCTCTTGGGTATTGGTGTACTTAGTTTCTTGAGCTTCATACGATCATCCGGAAGAAAAATGTGAACATGGGAAGGTGTTTTCATTCCCCTCATGATGTGTGTTCAGGAGAGTTCTTTAGCATTATACAAAGAGCGGCTGCTTCAATTCACTACTTGGTGGGTTGTTCTCTTGACACCTGTTTGGAATGGATTGCTTGAGACCTCGATGGAAAGAAATTTGAGAAGATTATTTAAGTATGGGATGAAACGTTGCTGATGTTCTATTGGATGATATAAATGGAGAGAATTTCGAATATCGGTCTTAAAAGGAGCAGTGGGATTTATGATAATGGTGTGCTTCTCTTGCACTGGCTAAGGAAAGCTTGAAATAGAGCTTGAATCGCTCTCATGGATTTTCGGTTTGGGGGAACGCCAAAGTCTCACTTTCAAGTGGCTCAATCTCTCTCTTCGATTCAAGAGTCTTGGAAGCTTTGGTGGTTAAAGTTTTAGGGATGATGGCTCTATCTTCTACAACGGTGCTTCGATATCCTTATCTCGATTTTCATTATCATCATCTTCTTTAACTATATCATCTATTCTATCCTTGTATATATATTTATCAAAAACCAAATACAAAAATATAAAACCAACAAAAAGAAAATAGAAAATTATAAAACCATTTAAAACCCATAAAAATCAGAAAATTTTGAAAATACCAAAAATATGTTTTTCAAGACATGTCTTACGGTATCGATAACATCTACGGTCTTAGAAATGTCATTCAATAATGGCACGGGACCATAGATGAAGTTCGAGCAGGAGGTGTAAATATTATTTTTCTAAACATGTCTCAAAATATGGCTTGTAGTTACTTGATGTAACCCGTGCTTAAAACTATGGTTTGCTATTATTTGAGATAGCAACCGTTTCTTCATGAAAGGAAAGTGTTGCGCTAAACCAATTTTTCAAATATTTCGTGCACTTATCCTAAAAACAATAATGAGGAAAGTATGTCGAAGGATTTACTGTTCCTACACAAATGTTTTTCCGTTTAAAATTCTTTAGAAAAATATTTGGTGGTTTCAAAATGGTGGAAAATGAGTTGCTTAAAACAATGATTCAGTTTTTTATAAAATTTGGAAACTCAATCAATGACTTGACACTTTTAAAATCTTTTATAAAATGAGTCATTGTTGGGGAGAATGTTTTCAAATCTATATCATCTACGACTTTCTTAATTATCCTAATATGCTTAATTAAAAATGATGTTAACCTATGTTGAAGGACTAGGTGCCTAGGATATGATTGCTAGGATTAGATGATTAGAGTTTGATGAACACATTATTCCCATACATTTATATGATTTTATTGATATGTTGCATTGACTTTTATTAGTCGATTGTTGTTTGGGTGATGTCGACCACCATATATTTGTATGTGTGTTCACTAACATATGCAAGTATATTGGTATAAAAGAATGTTCTCGATCCGGATCCCACAATTGAAGATGATTGGATGCCGAAAGGAAAGGGTAACTATATCTTGGGTTAACAGATGAAGAAACGGAGCTTAATTGGACTTCTATGGAGAGTTGGCATGGAAAAATGCAACGTAAGAGGTCTCGCATGTGCAGATGGTTTTCTTCTAAGTGATTGAAGAAACGGAGCTTAATTTGACCTCGGTTGGCATTCAAAATGCAACGTAGAAGAAGTCTCACCTTTGCATCGGCAGATGGTTTTCTTCCAAACCCTACAGCAACAACAACAGAAGCTTCTCAACCACTAACGTATCTTGTGCGGAAAAAAGTATGATACCATTTTCTAAAACTTTGAATAATATTGTTTTGAAAATGGAAAAATATTGTTTTGAAAATTAATCGGATTCAAAGTTTTGAAAACAACGGACTCTTATTTTGTCAAATCTTAAGTGATTTCAAATTAAATATTTTCAAACGATATTTCATCTATCAAGTCCGTTTGTACAAATTAAAGTGGTGATCTAAATATTTAATGTTATGTCATGGTATGATTTTCTTTAGAATCAAGATCTTTCAAAATGAAATTTTTCTGTTCTTGTTTGATTGTGAAATTGTTTTATTTTACCTAAAGATCTCTTAAAACAATCATACCCGACACTAACAATCTTTAATGTCTTAAAATGGTCCTTATCTGTCATTTTTCAAAATTAAATCAAGCCACGTCTTTCCCCAAAATCTTTTAAATGATTTAAATCAATTGGGATCACAAATCTCAAAAGGTTTGAAATTTTGATCCGGGTAGAGATCGTTTGTTAAATCTCTTATCTGTTTAAATGGAATTGGTTTTAGTCCTTTTAAGGCACTCTTGCCTCCATGTGCCAAACGATTTCAAATACACAATGCACATGTTGAGGAGGAGGATTTATCCAAAAACATGATGAGTATTTAAACCAAGCCACATTTTCTCCCATGTTTTCTAAACCTAATTAAATCACTTGGGATCCAAAATCTCAAAGGGTTTGATATTTTTGATCGGGGAGAATTTGTGATTTAATAATGAAATTTGATAAAAGGTGATCGTTTTTTGATTTAATTGTGCGGCTGCTCTCTAATATGTGCTAAACTTTCGAATCTCGAAGCACATATTGAGGGAGCAAATACACTATCAGTACTGAAAGATTTTTAAAAATTTATAAAGTACCTTGATTGAGTTTTCAAATGGTTTTATTAATGGATTTTGTGATCGTGGATGTGCTTCAAAAGAACTCTTGCCTCTATGTGATAAAATGATTTCAAATATCCTATGCACATATTGAGGGGAGAATTTACCAAAGAAAATCAAATGGCTTTTTTTAAGGAAATTGTGATCAAGAAATTATTTCAAAGAAATTATTTCAAAGAACTCTTGCCTCCATATGCCAAACAATTTCAATATCATATGCGCATGTTGAGGGGGAGCATTTCTAAATGATCAAAACTATTAAGGTACAAAATGCTTTGATTTTATATCACAAGTACCTTGATTGTTTTTCCAAATGATTTTACAATTGGTTTCAAGGAAGAATGAAGCTGTACCAAAAGACCCATTTTACTATGTATGGAGTTATAAGGATGGTTAGGTTAGGTATTTGTTCCACGATCCCGCTGACAGGAGGAGGATCTGGGGAACAATCCCTAGATAGTGTAGAGTCCTTAGATATATTGAAAAAAAAGGAGAAAAGTGAGATATGGGAAAGAGTGCGGGCGTGAGGAGCTAGTCTTTAAATAAACCCAACAGGTTCTAGTTATGAAGTCTCATTAGCAGAAGGGTTGAAGAATGAAAAAGAATTGAATGTAAAAAGGGTGAAAAGAAATAGCCCTCCATCAATTCAACCTTAGGGCAGAAACCGGTTTCAATTCATATGCTACTAGTGGTTACTAAGGTAGTGCTGGTATTGAAGACAAGTCGTCATGGACGATGGCCTTGCCTAAACTTCCCAAGCCACTCAAGTTCCTCTTAAAAGGGCTTGTTTCATTCTCACTGGGAACCGACATTATCTATCAACTTTCTCTTAGAGATTGTTGATATTGAAGAAGAGACCCTCTCAGTCTAATCAAATGTGGTGTGCACGTCTGAGTCAAGAGATTATCCACAATATCTCATTAGGACACTATATTAATGAAGACTTGTTTTCTTCACAATGTGGAAAGTAAGTATATATTGAGAGTCCTACGCATTATCCTTGTGGTTTTGCGAACATGAAAGTGGTATGTAAAAGTATTCACGATGAAGATGGAAATCCTTCTAGAGCCAACATCAAACAAGCTCTTAGTGGGTGACATGTGAGATCTTTCCAAAAGATCAAACTTGTGACAGCTGAATGAAAGCGATAGGCGATTCATTAAAAATCTACCTTGGTCGGGAATGGAATTGAGGAATACTTTTGGAAAAAGCGTTCGATGTGCAAACCTTCTTTTCTAACACGTTGAATGTGTATTCATTTCAAATTCAAAAGTATCTCGATTGAAAAATACTTATAGAAAAACCGTTCGATGTGCGAATCTCTTCTTTTCGCTAACACGTCGAATGTGTACTCATTCTCTAATACAAAAGTATTTTGATTGAAAATTGATCTTTCTCATAAAACCTTAAGTATTGCAAAACTCTTTCTTCAAGCAATACGATTGTTTCAAAATCATTTTTCATCAATCGGTGAATCTCAATTTGTGGTTCACTCACTCGTGTTGTCTTTTGAGACGTTCGGTTTGAGAGCAGTGACGGAAGGAGATTCTTAGGAATCCTACGATCCTGACGGTACTTATGTTGATCAGCGAAGCAGGTGGGCGTACCTCAATTAAATAAAGTGATCAAAGACACTTTTGTGTGTTTTATTGCTTGTTGTTTGCAGGTACATTTGGGACGGTTGCGGTGATCGAATTGAGGAGTCAATCAAAACCGCATACTCCTGCATCGCACACTTAATGAAGAAATCATGGCGGTGCATATCGACATAACACGGCTCGATATTTCTATACTAAGATTCTGCTACTGTGTACTGCAAATATCATGAGCGATAAAGCTTAGGCTACTGATGGAAAGACGTCATGATTCAAAAGTGTGAGCATGTCGGTCCGAAAGTCACAACTTCACATTATGGCAACACAATAACAAGGGTGATCCAGGAGATTTACGTGGTGATGATCTCAAATAAAGCTCGAAGATCATCAAAGATGTGGATCAGTTAAAGGCCTCTACTAAAAGTACAAATCAGCTGGCGTGGACTTTGAAGAATCACTGCTATTGCACAAAGATTGTTGAAATGAAGAATTGAAGTCTACGAGCTCAAGAACAAAGACAAGAATAGAATGCTAGGATTCGAAATGTAAAACATGGGGTGACCTCCCTTAGGGGGAGCTTGTTAGGAATTAGAAAATTCCATAGTGAAGAGTCGGTCACCCCAAGCATTATCTAGCATAAGTTAGCTCGTAGATTTGTCGTTAGTTACGTTATTTAGCATTTTATTAGTTAGTTTGTAGCGTAGTTTAGTTTAGTGCAACACCGTGGAGGAAGGACGGGTCTTTACCCACTGTATACCTGATCCACAGGCCGATAGGAGGTCGTTTTGTCTGTAAGTATAAATACCCCTTCCATCCATGGAAGGGGTGGTGCTTTCAATCTAATATTCCATACTTTTGTGTAAACCTCTAGCAAGAACACCCTCTCTCTCTACTTTCTCTCTCTAAAATGGTAAACATGTATTTTGATCATCCAAGACCACCCGAATCATCAACACAATAATATATTCGATCCTACAAGGTGGATAACTAATTAGCGACTTAGCTTTGTATCTTTATCGGAATAAAAGTTTTCGAAACGAGAAACTTGAAGAAATTCAATTCTCACAAAAATAAAAAAATCTAGAGGAAAATAAGAAAATGGGAGCAAAAAGTAATTACACAAGTAACTTCCATGGGTAGTGTTAGCATCTAAAGTAGTATTTAACAATGATTTCGATTTTACGCTTAGTTTGGGGACTTGTGAAAAATCAGTGACGATGTATTCTATCCAGTATGGTCACTTCTACTGTGTTGTGTTTCCTACTTCGTGATCCTAAAAGTGTCGTTTGAAAAATGTTGGAGTTATTGATCGACATGAAAGTTCAACAAATCGTCACTCATAATTGGAATGTGCTTAATCGTAATATCTATATGCGAATTAAAAGGGAAACGGGGCGTTTTTAGAATTAAGGCTTTCTTAATCTTTTTTGAGGAATCTTTGCTACTTCTTCAAAGGTTTAGTAGAAAGAGATTGAAATCCTTGGTTTTAGAAGCGTGAGTTGATTGCATTGCGTGGGGACACGACAATGGTCTCGTCTGGGGTATTTTGATATGTGCTTAAACACATATCTTTTCTTTATCAAAACTAACCCAAAATAACCAAGAAAAGAGCGTTTATTGCTAATATTTGTTTTCTTGAGTTTGTGCTTGTGCAGATGCGGATATGACAAAACAGACAAAAGAAAGCCTAAACCGAAAAAGCGGAGCAGAGAAAGAATAATGCTAAAAGCCGAGCTTGGAAAAGGAATTTGCAAGTTTGGACAATCAATTCTCAAAATGGCAATTTTAGTCCCTGAAGATTCAGAACTGACATGTTTGGTCCTTGGAATTTTCAAAGATGGCAATAGTGGTCCTTGGATTATTTGAAGAATGACAAGAGTGGCCCTTGGATTACATTTTCAGAATTACACTTATGGTCCCTGGATTTTCAGCATGTACACTCTTGGTCCTTATACCATTAAATGGGTTCATATTAAATCCTAAGTCCAAGTCCAAAATACAAAAGCCCAATCTCTTAAGCTATACCCGGTCCAACCAATCCCACGTTTTATATCATACCCGGTTTACCCAAATGGACCCAGGGCAACCCATACTTAGACCCAGTCAAACAAATCAAACAATAATATTAAATGTCACGCGCCAAATAATTCCCCCAAACCCAATCCCATGTATGAACCCTAATATACCCCTCTTCCCAATTCAACAAATTAGCCAAAATCGAGGGCATAATCGTCCTTTCCCTGACACACTATGACACCACCTGACACATGTGACTGCCAGGTCACCAATCCGTGTGTCATTCACCTAAATACTGCTCCCTGATTGGTCGAAGCTATGTGGCATGTGCAATCCAAGGGTCGTGATGAAAGGATGATAGCTGGGATTTGATCAAAGGGCTGATATCTATCCAGAGAAAGCACAAATACAACTTCCAGATCCTTCCAAGACCTTGTGCTCAAGTATTTAAAGACCCCATTCGTTCACAATTGGATCATCTTTTCATTCTATCTTATTTTCAGTAGTAAATATCATTTTGTAATCAGTTTTTTTTAAGTTTTACTTTTCAGTTTATGTAATTCACTCATTGTATTTCAAGTTCTTATTAATAAAATTTAGTTTTAATTCTCAAGTAATTGATTAGTTGTTTATGATTTTACTTTGCTTATTACTATTGTTTAAAGCTTATTTCGTTATTCCAAAATTGTTTTTCAGCTTATTTCTTCATTAACTCAAAAATAAAAAAAAAAATCAGAAAAAAAATAGTTGAAAAATAAAAAATACTCTTAAGCTTCTTATAAGGTTATTAAAAGCTTCAGCTACTGTTTCACAAGGTTCATTTAAGCTTGTTATAGCTTATAGTGAGCTTTCTCTTGTTTCAATTCCAAAATTCACTCAAATCTCAAAAATAGTCAACAGGAGTCAAAGTGCAGATTATAAGGCTCTTTTGGGTTAAGCAGCTGATATGGAGTTGGATTTGGGGTGAAATTGTTTTTGATTTGGGTTAAGAACATTTTAGGTTAGTGGCTATTTGATCTCTTTGTGCATGCCATTGTGGCAGGACCACTTGTAAGCTCAAAACTCTTCTCAATTTCGCCTAAAATTGTTTATTATTGTTGATCTATTGCTGTCATTGTTAGAAAATATTATTAAATGCATTAGTTGTTTGAGTTGGATCTAAGTTGGTTTAATCTTAGTGTCTACTGTGATAAAATTGCATATTAGATTCATAAATAGGTGTTTGGTTATAGTGAGTAATATGAGCTTAAGGATAGAGCATAGGTTGAAATCATTTGTTTTAGTCTCAGTTAAGTTTACCTTAGCCATTCCAGTGATTAGATTGCATCTATAATAGCTAAAAAGTCAATTTCATGGTTAATCAGTCTTTACATCCATTTCAGTTTCATTTAGTAAGTCAGATCTTGCATTTTAGATATAAAATCATCATAGATAGCTTCTTTAGGTCATATTTCATCTTTAAACAACATTCACAAACTGTTTTGCATGATTAAAATCCACATTGGTCAACATTTTTCATAACTGTCTCATAAGTCAAAGTGGAAAACACAGTTTTTACAAAACTTTGTGGATTTTTCATGCACTCATTCCTTGTTCAAAATCATTGAAACTTTGGTGATTTTTAGTTCAGTTGCTTAACTTTTGAAATCTGATTTTTAGTAAATTTTTATAAGCCTTTTTAAGGTCTAAATTAGCTGCTCTTTAAGCCCTAATCTCCCCTGTGTCAGACTCAGCTTTAGCTGAGTCATTTCTCAGCAACTTGCAGAGCTTGTCAAAAGCTCATTTGAGCTCATCTCAAGCTGAAACTTGGTCCACTTGTTGTTTGGTTGGTAATCTTAAGTTCTCCATTTGTGGTTTTCACTCTGGCTTATTAGATAAGCTGGCACATGAGCTTAAAGTAAAGGCCATTAACTGTTTTCATCTAAATATCAAACTAGTCAAATCATTGTAGATTGCTCATTAGAGGTTTAGACTAGTTGAATTAAGTTGCTTTTGAGTAGATTTAGCATACTTAAGCTTCTGTTTTCAATTGGTGCTTATATGTGGCTTATAGCTTAAAACTAAGTGCTTATTTATAAGCAGTTTCATAGCAGATCCCATTTCCAGTACACTAGACTAGGTTTTCTTAATTTTCCTAGATTAAGAATAATATTTTAGATTTTTCCTGAATTTCTCATAATTTTTTATCACTGTTTGCTATTTTTCTTATTTAAAACTAGTTTTTAATCCTTTTTATATAGCTTTTATTACAATTAAATCAGAAAAGTTTCTAAAAAATAATTTTTCAATTTTCCTAGATTAATAAAATTATAAAAAGCAAAAAAAATAATTTTTCCAGATTTTTCCTAGTTTAATTTGTAATTTTTAGCATTTAAATTAGTTTAAATTTGTTTTTAATTCAAATAAATCAAGAAAAATCTTAAAAAATAGTTTTAATTCTTAGTAAATTTTCTAATATCATTTTTAGTTTAAAAGTAATTTTAGATCATTTTTAGGACTTAGATTAGATTTAGTTGCATTTTATTCGCGTTTTATTAATTACATTTTAGTTTAAATCGCGTATTTAGGATTCCCCGTAGCTTAATTTCCCTTTAATTGCTTTCCCATTTCCCGTAGTTTAGATAAAATCTAAAATCCAAAACATCGAGCATTTTAATAACGAACCAATAACGACGTTGCCCATTCACACCTCGTTGGGAAACGACTCAGATTTCCTAATCCGTATCACTATCACTCACGGGTTTTGATTCATTATCCTTTTTCCTAAAAGGATTTTAAATCATTCCTTGTGGTTATTTTTGATATCGATATTGTGGTTTTATCCATACACACACACCCTGAACCTCAACGAATCAAATTTTGGCGCATTGCGCCGGGAGGTTGTGTAATGGCGACAATATCGTTAAAGGTTTGACGATTAGTGACTCGAGATCCTTCAACCATTGAAGTTATTGTTTTATAAAATAAAAAAAAAAGTAAAAAATATTTTCCTTTTTCTTTTATATATATATATCATTATAAAAATACAAAAAGATTTTCTCTTGTGTTTTTGAGCTAAAATAGAATACATCAATTATATAACATTCTCAACGGAGGTGTTATCATTAGTAAGTTCCCGAACCTAAGATCAAAAACTTGCCTTTGTGTCGCTTGAAGTTTGAACTGAAGAAGCACCTCTTGTATTGATTCTACCCATCCTTCTTCAGATAATGCTTCTTCAACTCTCTTGGGCTCCTTTAGAGACAGAAAACAAGCAAACAGGAAATTTTGCAGATCTTTATGACTGTTTCTATTGTGAAGTGATCTTGCAAAGAACCCATGTTCAGAAAGGGTTCATGTTCTTAACCTGCTTCTTGTTTGAACAAGAGTATTCAAGTTTCCAAGTATTTGTTCCTTGGGATGAAACTTGTGAATCCTTGTTGAGGTAACAGGACTTTCATGAATGACATGTTCCAAATTAGTTAAATCATCATTGAAGAAATCATCCATGTCTTCATCATCAGTAGGAGTATCAATTTCAATCAAAGAAGGCATATTAGGATCATGTGGATACTCCTCTTCACCAAATAATGGCTTTGCAGTTGGTCCAATGAAAGTACTATCATCAATACCACGTGAGGGGATTTCACTTGTGATGACAGTGGTAGAAGTTGTTGGCTTAGCCGTGCTTGCATTATCTTTATCCGTGCTTACATTTGGCTTAGCAGTGTTTTCAGAATGCTTTTTCTTCTTTTCAATTTCTTACCAACACTGGTTATCCTTCAACAACTCATCCTTATCTTGAGGATGATCAACATTGCCTCTAGAATTCAAGACATCATCATCAGTGGGACCTTGCTTATCAATGATGGGTGAGACAGAACTAGCTTTCCACTTTTCAAACAAATAGAACTCTTGAGGAGAATCAGCTTCCTTAGAAATTGCTTCTGCATCAGAATCCTTTTGAGTACCTGCATCAACATTAGTGGAAGTTCCTGCAATGATAGTCTCATAATTCATAGATTTGGTTTGCATATCAATGTTAAACAGCCAGTCTAGTCCTTTGGTCTCAACACATGGAGTCTTTTCACTAAATTGAACATGTAAGTTCTCTTCAACAATTTTAGTCCTCCTATTGTATACTCTAAAGGCTTTACTATTAGAAGAATAGCCTAAAAAGTATACATCATCCGCTTTTTCTTGAAACTTGCCTAGGTAGTCTATGGTATTCAAGATAGTAACAGGACACCCAAAAGGTTTTATAAATGCAATCATTAGCTTCCTATCATGTAACAGCTCATAGGGGGGTCTTGTTATGAGGCTTCACTACCTTACTTCTATTCTGCACATAACATGCAGTGCCTACAGCTTCACCCAAAAGGTAGACAGTGGTAACTTAGACTCGACAACATAGTCTTAGCAGCCTCAATTAGTGTTCTGTTTTTCCTTTCAACTACACCATTTTGTTGTGGTGTTCTAGCAACACTAAACTGTCTTTCTATACCTTTATCTACACAAAACTGATTCATCACAACATTCTTAAACTCAGTTCCATTATCACATCTGATTATCTTTACTTTATGATTTACTAGATTTTCTATCTTAGTAATGAAACTCTTGAGAATTTCAATAGTTTCACTCTTAGCTTGCCGATAAAAAGTAAACCCAAGAAAATCTACTATAATCATCAGTGATAACTAGGCAATACCGCTTATGGTTCAAACTCTTGACAAAAGTAGGTCCAAATAAGTCCATATGAAGCATAAACGGTGGTTGTGTAATGGTGTTGACAGTTTTGGTCTTACAAGAAGCTCTATGTTGTTTTCCTCTTTGACAAGCCACACACAGTTCCTTACACTCAAAAACCTTAGAGGTAACCTCTCACTAAGTTGCCTTTTACCGTTTATTGATTGTTTTGTAATTGAGGTGACCTAATCTTCTATGCCATAACTTAGACTCATCCACAGATGCTTTAGCAAACAAACAGGTTAAGGACCTATTAGGAATTAACTCTTTAAGATCAAAACAATATATATTTTCCTTCCTAGGTACCCTAAGTTGTATAAACTTCTCATGAGGGCATCTTAAACTCAGGAGACAACACCACACACTCAGTTTCACCAAAAAGTACCTAGTTTTTCTTATTACACATTTGAGAAACACTGAAGAGATTGTACTTAAGTCCTTGTACCAAATAGACTTTTTCAAAGTCTAAATTCCTGTTCTGATTATGGTTTCCAAGTATCTTTCCTCCCTTTGGATCATTGCCAAATGCCACATATCCTCCATCAAAAGATTCAAAATCTTCCAGGTTGCTCCCATCCCAAGTCATGTGCCCAGAGCAACCACTATCAAAACTCCTTTGTCTTTTAGCTCATCTTGTAGATTGCCCTGCACATGAAATTAAACAAGTTAGTTCCTTTTGTGGACCCAAGCCAATACTGACTTGGGTCTGCCCTGTGCATCAATATAATCAAATTTATTTAGGTCCATTGATGCGCAGTTGACATGATGTAAAACCTTGGTCTTAGGTTTCCATTGCCAACTAGCTGAGGCCTTTACAAAGCATAAAAATGATTTCCAACCACTGTATCAGTTATCACCTTTGGAATTTTAAAACTTCTTTGTTATCTGTGGTGATTTTTGGCTTATCAGTGGTTTAATTTTTGCTTAGGTGTTTACACTTTGCTTAGCAGTGGTTGGAACCCATTTTGGAGAAGCAGTGACAATTGATTTTGTATTCCCATTCCTCATTAACACTGCTCTAGGAATCATGTTTCTGTTAGGATGAGGATTTGTTTTCTTTGAAAAGTTTTGATGATTTACCCTCCTCTATTGATTCCAAACTTGTGGTGCACTTTTTATAACAATTTCTCGTAAATGCTCAAAACTACCACATGAAAAACAAGCCTTTTTAACACATTGAAACTCATTGCCTAACCTATTTGAAATTAGTCCTTTGAAGTTTCTCTAGTTTCCCCTAGGTATATATCTTTTTAACTGTTCCCTAGGTACTTCCTTGTACTCCACTACTTTCTTAGCAATTTGAGCTCCAAATCTAGGTACAATGTTGGCTTGCTTAGTATCAACTTTCTTAAGAGGTTCTATTTTCTCAGGCTGTGTTGATACAGATCTATCTTCCTCAGTATCTGATTCCCAATCTTCAATGATGGGAGCATCAGAAAACGTATCAGAACCTATCTTAGGTGATTCATTCATTTTAGTCTCACCTACAGGTTTGTTGAAACTAAATTCATTGCTAAATGAGAGCTCTTTTGGAAGTGGTGCATGTTGCATAAGGGTAGGTGGTGGCATATCATTGTAACCTAGGCCAGTTCCATCTTTGAACAATTTTGACCTATTGGTTTATTTACTAGATCAGAAGCATATTGTGTTTTAGCAACCCTAACAACATGTTTTTCCTTTTCTTTTAGGGCTTCTACTTTACACTCTCAGCTTGTTCTAGTTTCTCTTTAAGCATCTTAATCTCCCTATTCTTAAGATCAATTTCTCCACCTAGTATATTAATTTTATCAACATACTCAAACTCACATTTTATACAGTAATTAAGCCTCTTCTTCCACTTTCTAGACCAACTCTATAACCTAGGTTGTCCATAGACAGTCTTTCTACTTCTTTTCTTAAACTCTCAGTGATAGCTTTTTGAGATTCTAAGTTCTCTTTGCATGATTTAAAAGAACAAGTAGACTCATTAGATACCTCAGAATCTGAACCAGAAGATGAAGCATATGCCATTAAAGCAAAGTTATGCTCCTTTGAAGCTTCACTAGCAAGAAAAGCTGCATTGGGTCCTTCTTCAATTTCATCACTCCAGTCATAATCACCAAGACCATCTTGAGCCACCAATGCTGAAGAAGGAGCAGACTCTTCAGTGGTCTTCTTGATACCTTCAATCCTCTTAGGAGCTCGACATTCCCTTGCAAAGTGACCCTTCTTCTTGCAGTTAAAGCACTCCATCTTGCTTTTGTCGAACCCAGCTCTTCTTTTAGCATCATACTTGACATATCTTCCAGTCTTCCTCAGAAACTTCCTGACTTGGAGAGTCAACATTGCCATTTGCCATTGAAGATTAATCTCATCAAGATC
>OU343221.1:280502092-280594607 GCA_910596185.1 Chrysanthemum makinoi
AAGCTAAATCCAATTTGTGTTTCTTCTTCTTGCCAAATATAACCCGCACACTTAAGAAAACAAACAAAACCTTCACGTAAAATCGGTGGTAAAACTATATATGACACAACTACACTAGGATATAATGCTTGTGGAATGGATGTTTGCGTTTTACGGAAAATTAAGACCCGAGAATTTCCAAAAATTTATAAGTAGCACAGAAAACGAAAAAAAATGATAAGCTGTTTATGCTTAACCTGACGTCGTCAGGTTTTGAAAAAATTACATCTTTAAAACTTGAAAAAATTACATCTTAACCTGACGTCGTCAGGTTGTCATGACTGAAACTGGTCTGCTGCGTTTTCCTGGAAAAATTACATCTTTAAAACTTGAAAAAATTCCTGCAAAACATCCATTATGACTCGATACAAGCATTTGACTCTAACAAACACACATATATATAGCAATCTCATTAAATGTAATTCTCATGTTCATGTTCTTCCAAAACGTATGTGATCTTCCCTACACTTTTCTTTTTTTTAAAATACCTTTATATGTAATTAAGACGAGGTTAAAGACAAAATAAAGCATTTTCACAAAATCAAACCGGAGAATAAACAAAAATGAAAAAGATATATGACACAAAAACAAGCAAACAATTAAGCATTTGTTGCCTCCCACGAAGCGCTTTTCTTTATTTCTGAGTCTTGTAGCTAGACTCGAAGTCGTTCTCCTATTTTCCGCATATCTTAGATCCCCATTCGATTTCCTTAACTCTTCTTTCATCACGAATATATTCAGGGCCTAACTCTAGACAAGCGGTGTAGTAAACTTTTTCTCCCAATCAACTTCAAAAGCCGTAATGTTGTCCACATCTAAATCAGCAATACCCTTAAACTTTTTATTTTTGTAAGGCATTACATATTTAACACATTCGGTCCCATTTGAGAACTTGGCTATTCCTTCCTCTTGATCATAAATCATCATGGATTCCTCAATAAATGGTCTCTCAAGTATCACATCTCCTAAGAATCCATCAATTATGCCCTTAACATCTTCCAAGATCATGAAATGACATCTATATGAAAAATTACCTACAAAGACATGCAATCCTCTAGCTCTCCCAACATAGTTACTTACTTTCCTAGGATAAAAGGGATCTCTTCTAGGTCCTAACTTTTCGCTCATGATCCAATTGTAATAGAGCCTAGACATTATGTTCATAGGTGCCTTATAGTCTATGTAAGTGTGGTCCCTATATGAGTACCTAATCATGCACGGTATCTTAATGTTTTTAGGGTCACCCTTTTTTATGCATGGCTCGAAAGGTGGTCGCGGGTAGTTAACTACGTTATAGTGATAGGCGATTTCCTTTCCATTAGGGTATGACTTGAAATACTCTTTAAGTTCCTCTTCCTCACTACCCTCCATTGTTTCTAATACTTTATAATCTTCTTCCCCAATTTCATCATCCGAATCATCGCTCGCGGTTGAATCACTATCTAAGGTACTAGTTGATTCCTTAAGGGCTTTCTCAAGTGTATTTTCAATTATCCTATTCAATTTCTTAAGTTCTCCAATCTCACTAACGATCCGCGCTCGAAGTTGGTTGGCAAAAGTCGGATCAAGTGGTGTGTTTTGTGGTGGATGGTTGTTTGGTGGGGGATTGTTGTTTGGTGGGTTATCACCTTCCATGATGAAAAGTCATGAGGCTACGAACAAAGTCACGAAGAAGGGGGATAGACTACAAGGAAGCTAAAAATTGAGAAAAAAAATTTTACTTGATAGGAATCAAGCAAGGGAACCTAAACGAGACAAAGATCTAACTAGCTATTCTATTCCCCGGCAGCAGCGCCAAAAACTTGATGCGCGTATGAAACGCGTTCGGGGTCAAAGGAACTTCCTTTTCTTCGAGCAAGTGTTTCAACCACCTAGGCAGTGAACCTAATCGTTGTAGTGTAGTATTGGGTAAGCCTCGGGGATTTATATCGTTCTCTAGGGGAATAGGAATGCTAGCAAGAAATGTATGACGAGAAGGTGGGGGTTGAGGATGATTCTTTTTTATCTTTTTATTGGTTTTTTAGAAAGCTAAGGTAAATATCTCGGGTCAATTGGTTTGGGGGGTGGTACTTCTACTGATTACTTCTACTTGTCTAATTTATCTAATTATCTATTACTACGAGTAGCTATGTATATTTGATTTGTGCTCGTATGATGATTAAAAATGTGTTTACCTAGATACTATTACTCCCTAGTTATCTTTTATTGGTCGGTTGAATTGTCACACCTTATCTTAACGCGTTGTATTCCTAAGATCGTAGGGTATGCTTAGTCTCTAACTCTTTGAGGTTATCTCTCAGGTTTAGCTTACGAAATCGGCTAGCCCTTAAGCTATTTCATTCATAAGCCTCACTTTCATAAAGCATACTCAAGCATTAAATACAACGAATGATGCCTAGTTGCACTCCTAAGCCAATTTACATTTAAGATAAAAAACAACCTAACAATAATCAATAACTAGGTTTCATAGATCTACGCAAACACACAATAAATTTAGCTAGACATGGTAAACAAGCAAGCAAACACACAATCAATTGAAGACATAATGATACTTTGGATTAAAATATTTATCTCGATGTGTAAAATAGGGTTTGAGACCCTAAGATACTGTCCAAATTGGACTACAAACGATTAGGGTTTTTTTCTCCAAAAGTCCACCTCTTTAAATGCAGAAAAATCGAATTCTATATATAGATTTACACTTGCGACGGCGTCACCTTTTGGATGGGACGCCGTCAGCTCGCCGTCATTAGGGTTTTGTCTTGGACAAGTCATCGATGGGAAGGCGTCACCTTTAGAGTTGTGACGCCGTCATTCTTCAGTTGGGACGTCGTCTTGATTCTGGATCTGGGCCGTCTGAGATGAAAAGTCTGAGTGAGGCCCTTCTTCTTCACAATGTGACGCCGTCAAATTATATGAACAAAAATTCCACTGAGCCGTCTGGTGCATGTTTTGATCAAGTCTTTATAGAGGGACGTCGTCGCCCTTTGATTGGGGCCCTGTCGGTTCTGTTTGAGCAACTTGAGTGGCTTCGATCTTGACTTTGCCATTTTCTTCATGTTTTGCTCCTTTTCGTCCAAATGTGCTTCATTCCAGTATTTTGCTTCCAAGAGACCTAAAAAGTGAAAATGAACGAAATTAAGCAGTAACGGATATAAAAGTGGTCGATTAAGGGCTTAAATGACCCCCTAAAAGCGTACGTTTTAAATCCTTATCAATGATGTATCTTCTTGATCATCTACAAGATCAATTACTCTCCCACTGAATTTTTGAGATATGAGATTCTTTTCAAGGAAATCTGCATACCTAGTCACAACTACTTTGTTTTTTCCTTTGGGTATCCTATGACGATACACTTAACAGATTTCTATTGGAGTTTATCTAGTGAGTCATGTTTAACAAACTTCTCACAACCCAGAACTTTAAGTAAGACAAGTTGGGAGCTTTTCCATACCATAATTCGTATGGAGTCTTATCAACCTTCTTGGTCGGAACCATATTCAGAATGCGAAAAGTAGTCACTAAAGCATAATCCCAAAAAGATAAGGATAGAGTTGTAAGATTAAACATTGATCGAACCATGTCCAACAAAGTACGATTCCTCTTCTCGGACACACCATTATGTTGTGGTGTATATGGAGGAGTGAGGTGCTAGACAATTTCACACAGTTTAAGGTAATCTTTAAACTATGGACTTAAGTATTCACCACCTCTATCGAATCGAAGAGCCTTAATCTTCTTTCTAAGTTCTAACTCTACTTCATTCTTAAAAACCTTAAATGTTTCAAAACTTCATGTTTATATTTAAGTAAATAAACATAGCCATAACGACTGAAATCATCAGTAAAGGTTAAGAAGTCGCTAGTACCTTGGTTTCACACATGTCTAAGTGGACCACATACATCAGTATGAATCAACTCAAGTAGATCTGAAGCCCTTTCCGTTTGATGCGGAAAAGGTTTCCTTGCCATCTTCTCATATATGCAAGATTCACACTTATCAAATGATTCATGATTGATAGATTTCAAAAGCCCATCGTGTTGCAGCTTTTCTATGCGTTTCTTGCCTATCTGGGCAAGTCGACAATGCCAAAGATAAGTAGAGTTCAAGTCAGACTTGACTCTCTTATTGCTAATGTTATAAATAGAATTATTGTTACCATTCAAACCAAGTTCATGGGATATCAATTTCAAACACACCATTCACATGAATAGCATTAAAATAAAAGACATTATTTAAAGAAATTGAAACTCCATAACATATAAATGTATGAGCATAGCGATGCATATTTTTCATCCTCTTTTAAATTTATAAACTAAGACATACAAAGATTAATGCATACCAACGGGCAGAGAACCCGATCGAGTGTAGTAAAGCCTAGGTAAATCTGAGTGTCGTCCCTAAGAGCTGTTATCTAAAAAAACTAAGGTATTTTGTATTTTTAAAAGGTTTGATTTGAATAGGTATAGCAATAATTAAAATCCTATTTTAACACAATTAAAATATAGGACAAGAGAATAAGGAAATAAAGCTTAACCAAGACTTTAGATGTATTCAATTCTAATTTCTTTGGCTCCATATAGTGGGTAAATATCACTAAGACTCCTATGGTAAATTTGTCTTAGCCTATGTTCTCTAGAATCCTCTCCAGAACCAAAGATTCCATTCTTTGTAGTAAGCGGAGGTTGTGGTAGACTAGGTTGAGTCGTTAAGCGCCAAATCTAATAGACCTAATTCTTTAAAAATCCGGCCTCTCGGATCTTAGATTTCCCCTAACTTCTTAAGTACCTCCACTTGATAGGTGATCCTATGGTCAATTAGCACACAAAGGATGGTTGTATTATGGCCAATTCCTTCCATTCTTCGCAATCTAGTCGACTAGGGTCCTATGGTCAATTCCCCTATCCCACTAAATACTAACAAGCTTTGAATACTACCAAAACTAGCGATCTATGAATAGACAAAGAAGATGTCTATATAAAGAAAGAAAAGAGAATAAATAATGCAACTAAAACTTGAATTAACAAAATTAACTCATCGTATGATTACTAGAAAACCATAAAAGAATCCAAACTCGAATACAATGATAGTAGTAGACGAGAACTTTATTCTTCCGACCTCCTAAGCCTTGATTCTTATTCTATGGTTGCTCTCCCCAAACCCTAGTTCAGGTTTGGGAAAGGGGAGATCATTTGGAATGTTAAATTCGGTGTTATTTAGGCATAAAAGCCCAAAAAGCTACGGCGTAACATGCCTTTGGTTGCTGGTAACCCTTCAAAAATGGATTGCATTTAAAATTTATCCATACTTACGGCATAACCTAGTAGGTGGTTACGCCGTAATCTTCTTAGGTGGCATGCTACGTCATGATCTCCATGCTAGTTGCGACGTAAGCTCCACAATATCATTCTGTGTAACTTCTACACTGTAACCTTAGTAGATGGTTACAGTGTAATCTTCATTTCGTGGTAAACAAGTCTTCAATATATTACGGCGTAACACCATCACTTAATTACACCGTAGTCATTAATATATTACGGCGTAACATTATCACTTAGTTACACCGTAGTCTTCATGGTAGAGGAATGATTTATTTTAAGCCTTAATTTGTCCAACGTCGTTCCATACTTCATTAATAATCCTGAAACGAAATATGAAGAAATAAGGCATAACTTATAATAATATTAGCATAATTTGTCAACATAAAGGGGAAATTGACACTTAGAAAATTAGGATTATTTGATGTTATCAAATATCCCCTTACTTAAACTCTGCATGCTCTTAAGTAGACCTTATTAAAATAATTATTAAAAAGATATTCCCCGAATGCTTAAGAGCATACGAGAATAAGAATTTCCTATGCAAGAATAATCAAATTCGAACACTTCGCGAAATGGGGAACGAAACACTCTCACACTCAATCCTATTCTAAGTGGTTAATTTTGGGGTGATCTCTCGTTGCACAGTCATAGTATGTATTCTATCATAGGCTTGGCTGTTACACAAAACTCCACCACTAGAGCCAAGGTCAAGATAATCTTTGAAGG
The DNA here is from genome assembly GCA_910596185.1 of Chrysanthemum makinoi. Taxonomy (NCBI): domain Eukaryota; kingdom Viridiplantae; phylum Streptophyta; class Magnoliopsida; order Asterales; family Asteraceae; genus Chrysanthemum; species Chrysanthemum makinoi. Next base: position 280,508,179 of record OU343221.1, read on the forward strand.
CAATATTGGGTTATCATGTTGCATCGGTTTAGGGTGTATTGTCATTACTAACATACTACGGCAAAGGAGACAAAGACCATTGATACATGACCAAATCCATGGTCAAGACACCAATAACTGCTCGATTCCTTCACCTAAGCATGATTCATAATTAAAGGGTAAGATAAGACATGAGATATTTTAAATAGTGAAAAATAAAAAAATAAACAAAAAAAATAATCTCAGCTCATAACCAATTCGTCACCATATGCTGTCCATCCAAAACTCCATGCTTCAAAATGAAAAAATTGGGTCATAAATTAGTACACCATTAGTTGATGTCCTGATGCGCACACTTCCTTGTTCTTCAACTAGTTGGTGTAGACTTTCAACTTCTTTTTCATCAAATGTAAACGAGGTATATTTCTCGTTTTTGATACTTATTCAACGAAATAAATTACTAACTACTTGATCTTTTTTCTTTGCATATAAACTAGCAAGATAGATAAATCATCCCCCCACTTGAGACGAATTATATTTGACGAATATTGGGGGGTCTTCAATGATCTTTACGTATGTGTCTTGAATATAGGCGTAACTCTCGAATCTCTCTACTGGATCTCAAATTTAAACAAATGGCGACTTTCAGGATTAGGGGCGTGTGTAGGTGGGGTGGAAATATATCGTAAGAGGTGTATCTAGGGGTATCTTGCACTAAAGGTGAGTGCAACAAAAAGGGTTATAACACGGTGGTCAAAAAAATCAAGGTGACTAATTGATAAATGCACACAAATATACGCATATGGGCTATTTTGGTGTTAATCCTAAAACATTGCCTTCTCTAATTGTATTTTCCAAATGAATCAAGTAAACTCGACACACTACTCGTCTATGGCCTCGCAATGATGTAAAGATCAAGTTCTAAAGTTTACAATACTACCGGCACACGCATAATTTGGTGGATTTGGGGTAATAAAGAGGATACAGAAAGGCTAAATCTCACCAATGAGATAAAGGGTAATATGTGTGCTCGGCTAAGGTCTATTCTAGTTAGTTTTAAGAAAAACATGTAAAAATTTTAAAAATGGCACAATTTTTCTCCAATAAACTAGAAAATCAAGGGCAAGAAAGCTAAGTATAAAATTTTAAAATTAATTCATTTCTATTCCTATCCCCCCACTTAGGTTGTACAAAGTCCCTTTTGTACAAAAGGAAAGAAAAAGAAAATAGAAATAAAAAACTAGAATAGAAAGAAACTCCCCTTTAAATTACTCGTCAAGGAAGTCTAATCTAGGGTCGTCACAAAGGTTACGGTGTAACTCATGTTATAGGTTATTAATTTCAATCTCCACTCCACTCATCTCGTGTAAAAGTTACAGTGTAGTTGAGACTATGAGTTACGCCGTAATCTTAATTATCTCAGGCCTCTATTCTGTGTAAAAGTTACGGCGTAACCCTATTATTAGTTACGCCGTAATTAGCTCAAGTAATTGAAATCTGCATAGTAAAACATAAAGAAAATTGTACCCGGAGGTACTAAACATTCAGTTTCATAATTGTTAGTCCTAGATGTTCTATTATTACAGACATATTTCAAATAAAAGTTGTTTCAAGAGAGCCAAGGAAATTGTTTAGAAGGGAACATAGAAATTATTTTTGAAACAATGGAGATTTCACTCCTGCTGGTGGTCGTGGTACATGGGGAATTGGTACTGAGAAGCATCATAGGGAGTCTTTGGAGGTGCTACCCATTGTGGTTCAGAAGTATGCATGGCGACTCCTTGTTGTACCCTGACATCTGGTATATCAGGTACATACACATAGGGTGGTCCGGTCCAGCGAGTATGACGGATGTGCATGTTGGCTAGCATTTCGCTGGTGCGGTCAACATTCCATTGGTAGTATTGTTGTTGCTGCACCTGCATCTGCCTGAAATCACTATAAAAACTATCAATTTTCATGCTTATACCATACATACCTGCAGCCAAATCATCCATGTCCTCACTAAACTGGGTCATACTACTCTCCATATAACCCAGTCGGCCATCCATAACCCTAAGCCTATCCCCAATTCTCATGTTAGGACTCACCGTAACTTGCTCCTCCTCAGCTCTTGCTTGGCTACAACTAGCCTGGCTACCACTCGCTTGGCTACCACTAGATCCTTCTCCGCTCCCACGTGGAGTTTCAGGAATTAGATCACCTCGACCAAGTCCATTGTGCTTACAAATACCATACTCAACAAGCTTACTAATCCCAATCAATTCTCCGGAGTCATCAAACCAAGACTCCTCGCAAGCCTTCCAATCAAATGGGCACCTTGAATCATGCTCTTTTTCTAGAACCCCTTGGTGCCTTCAGACATGAACTTGGCCAAATGCCAATGAACATCAATTGAACTCCCACCATCCATGCCATTCAACAGAAACAAGTCATCAATAGTCATTTTCTCCCTTGCAGAATGCCTTCCTTTCAATGAAACAACAATAAGCCTATGCACCAACCGACAGATCGAGCTCCTAATCAAAGTGTAAGAAGGTGGGTGCTTAGAATTGTACCCAAGAGTAGAAGAGATCCTGTTGAAGTAAGCTGTAGGGTCATAGGAGTCAAGCCTTCCTCTCCTGCACTCATCATAAAAGTATTCAAACATATTGGAGTTTAACTCCTCTTCAGTGTACAAACCCATAGCCAACATAAACTATCTCATGGTCATATTCCTTATCACGCCACCAACTTGAAAGTAAAGGGATGTTTTAGTAATGCTGACGACATCCTCTGAAAATTGCACACTTGCCAAGAATTCCCTCACATAGTCCGGAATAAATGGCTCCCTTATTTGGAACAACCTCAACCAATCTAAGCACGTAAAGTTCCCATTTTCATTTGAGAACCTAATCCTGCAAAACTTTCTCAACTGTCTTGCAGCCCTTCCATTTTTCACGATTTCAAAGGTTTCAAAATCAAGAGCTTCGGGGCTATCAATTTCTTTCTTTGATGGATAAGCATAGTCTTTCCTGCATTCATCCCTCCCCGTAGCATTGTAACCAAGAAACTAAAACCAAGTAGTGGGATTGTTGTTTTTTCCTGAAAATATACGAATTAACATTAGCAGACTGTATAATAGTTAGGGCATAACTTCATCACTTAGTTATGTTGTAATTGACTCTGTACCAAGATTACTGCGTAATTCAATAACTAGTTACGCCGTAACTCTGTCTTTGCCAGAGTTATTAAATTAATTCTAAAAACAAGCTACGGCGTAACCTCACCACATAGTTACACCGTAACTCTATCAGATGGCGAAATTTGGCAATGGTTATGACCGGTGATTGATTACGATGTAAACATAAAAATTTACCCAAATCCATAAAATTTTACCAATTTACTTATATTATAATGATATGCACATGCTTAGACAATTTTATTCAAGTTTATTTCTCATTAATTAAATGGATCCTAATTAATTAACGGAAACATGAATGATTCAATATGCGCATCAATTAACATGGTCAATAACATGAAACAAATTGTAAAAACCTAGATCCCCAAATTTTCAATAGAACATAAAACCCTAATTGAAAATTTTAAAATTAGAAGATATTAGAAACAATTATCTGTCATTGTGGATCTGAGAGATGATTAGGAACAAACAAAAAACAATTGCTTCAAAAAACATTTACCGTGGCAGCGTCGATCAAAATATGAGGTAAAAAAATATGTGTTTACACCGTAGGTTTATATGTATATTGGGAAGGAGTTACGCCGTAATCTAGTTTTTATATATTTTTATTAATTAATTAAAAGTTTCATCTACGTCGTAACTTGTCATATGGGTTACGCCGTAATTGGTACCAGAATTTTATTATTATAATTTTTTATAATTTAAACATATAGGATATATCCAAAATTCAAAAATTACAATATGAGAGAACAAATTACGTACCTGAAGATTGGTAGAGTACAAACGTCTCATATAATAGGTGAAACATTAATTATTAAATTCATGCATACCTTAGATCTTTTCAAATAAACAGCTCCCTGACAACGACGCCAAAAACCTGATGCGTATTTTTCATCATGCTTTAAATTTATAAACTAAGACATACAAGGATTAACACATACTAACGGGCAGAGAACCCGATCGAGTGTAGTAAAGCCTAGGTAAATCCGAGTGTCGTCCCTAAGAGCTGTTGTCTAAACGAAATAAGGTATCTTATATTTTTAAAATGTTTGATTTAAAGAGGTATAATAATAATTAAAATCCTGGTTTTAACTTAACTAAAATATAGGACAAGAGAATAGGGAGATAAAGCTTAACCAAGACTTTAGATGTATTCAATTTTAATTTTTTTAGCTCATAGTGGGTAAATATCACTAAGACTCCTATGGTCAATTTGTCTTAGCCTATGTTCCCTAGAATCCTCTCCGGAACCAAAGATTCAATTCTTTGTAGTAAGCAGAGGTTGTGGTAGACTAGGTTGAGTCATTAAGCGCCAAATCTAATAGATCTAATTCTTTAGAAATCCGGCCTCTCAGATGTTAGATTTCCCCTAAATTCTTAAGTACCTCCATATGATATCCTATGGTTAATTAGCACACAAAGTATGGTTGTACTATGGCCAATTCATTTCATTCTTCGCAATCTAGTTAGCTAGGGTCCTATGGTCAATTACCCTATCCTACTAGATACTAACAAGCATTGAATACTACCGAAACTAGCGATCTATGAATAGGAAAAGAATATGTCTATATAAAGAAAGAAAAGAGAATAAATAATGCAACCAAAACTTGAATAACGAACTGAATTCATCGTATGATTACTAGAAAAACATAAAAGAGTCCAAACTCGAATACAATGATAGTAGTAGATGAGAACTTTATTCTTCCGACCTCCTAAGCCTTGATTCTTCTTCTGTGGTTGCTCTCCCCAAACCCTAGTTCAGGTTTGGGAAAGGCGAGATCATTTGGAATGTAAAATTCGTGTGGTATTTATAGGCATAAAAAGCCCGACAAAGCTATGGCGTAACTTTATGCACTGGTTACGCCGTAACCCTTCAAAAACGGATTGCATTTAAAGTTTATCCATACTTACGGTGTAACCTAGTAGGTGGTTACGCCGTAATCTTCTTAGGTGGAATGCTACATCGTAATCTCCATGCTAGTTGCGACGTAATCTTCACAATATCATTTTGTGTAACTTCTACGCCATAAGTGCCGTAACCTTAGTAGATGGTTACGACAAGATCTTCATTTCGTGGTAAACAAGTCTTGAATATATTACGGCGTAACACCATCACTTAATTACGCTGTAGCCTTTAATATATTACGGTGTAACATCATCACTTAGTTATGCCGTAGTCTTCATGGTAGAGGAATAATTTATATTAAGCCTTAATTTGTCCAAACGTCGTTCCATACTTCATTAATAATCCTGAAACAAAATATGAAGAAATAAAGCATAACTTATAATAATATTAGCATAGTTTGTCAACATAAAAGAGAAATTGACACTTAGAAAATTATTTGATGTTATCACATAACCATTATCTTTTAACTAAGAAACTAAAACGAAACGTCTAATTATAGAAGGTGCGTAATGAAAATTGTTTAAAACTAGTAATAAGCCTAAAGGAAAAACTAAATCAAACGTCCATATGGCTTCAACAGCTGCAAGTATTCTATTTCCCACGTACAAGTATTGCTCTCCATAGGCCAACTTCCTTGCTCATCTAAGTCCATGTACTGTGTTACACATATGAGTACCACATCCAGTGTCATACACCTAGGAATTATATTTATGAGGAAAATAAAATAATTCTATCATGAAGATACCTGAAGTACTGGTGACATTACCAACATTCTTATTCTTCTTCTGTCGCAACTCTTGAAATTAGAGAGGACAGTTCCTCTTCCAATATCCTATCTCGTTGCAGTGGTGAAAATCTTGATCCTTTCCAGGATGATCTTTCTTCTTGGGAGGGTACTTCTTGGGATTGGGTTGATAAGCCATAACCTGCTTACCTTTCCTCTTTCCTTTACCCTTGACCTTGTTCGCTTGCGGCTTGTTTGGCTTATTAATTCTGCCACCTTGTATTCCTAATACCTGAGGTGCAGGAGCCTTTTTAGGTAAACCCTTATCATAATCAATAAGAATTGCATGCAACTTATTGTCTTCCCCGTGCAATGCATGTTGAAGTTGCGCACAAATCCAGCAAATTCCTTATTAAGGAATTTGTTGATCAGGCCAATACATACATCTTGTTGAAGATGGTAGTTGAGACGTTCAAGTTGATCCAAGTAACTTTTCATCTCAAGTACATGAGTACTCACGGATTTACCCTTCTCCATCTTGTAATCATGTAGAGAATCAAGAAGATCATAAATTTCTACATCTGCATACTTCTAAAACATGGACTTCAGTTCTGTAAGCATACCATGGGGAGTATAAAGTTCAAATTGCTTTTGCAAAGAAAAATCAATACTGCCTAGCATAAGGCATGCGACCTCGTTGTGACGGTCATCTCTTGAAGGTTCCATGAAGCCAAGACCTTATTAGTTGAGTCTTGAGGAGCTAAAGGTTGGTCTAATACATCAAGTCTCTTAGCAATACGCAGGACTATTCTCAGTTCTTAGAAACCATTCATTGAAATTATTGCCATTCGATCTCTCTCGATCAAACATTTGTTTGAAAGCAGAGGTTAGTGTGTTGTGGTTGGTTGAGCCATTCTACAGAAAAAATTTAAAAGTTAGTACTTTCGATAATTTAATCTTTAAAGAAAACTAAATACCCATTGGTTAATACACTTAAACCATATAAATTTCTTAAAGCTATGATCCAAATTGACATAGTACCATTACATCAGTTGATCTGCTAGTAATGACATTATTTAATAAGGTAAGAGTCGAACAATAATTGCCAAACATTTTGCAATTCCTATATTCTTGTGGAACTTACTAATGGCACTAGGGACAATTACATAGTGTCATGTAAGCATGTTTCACCCCATCTAATGCCATGGGTTAAGGGATCTCATCATGTAACTCAATTAAGTTGTCCAATTTAAAAAACTGTAAATTTATTCCAGCTACGTCTCACATAACGTGGAGATTTACCTTGGGATTACAATCTAGCTACATGCCACGTAACGTAAATGGAAACTTCAAGCATTCCTTTAATTGGATGTCATAAACTTAAATTCTCAAAGGGTACATTTAATTTGATGTGAAATCAAATATGTACGAAGAAGTATGCACACATATTCGTATTATACATTTAATAAAAAAATTTACTCAATTAAGTTATTTATCAAACAACTACATTAATCAAAAGTGTTCGGTAGCTCTATAGTAACACACAAAGAAGTGGAGAAATTGGTCAGCGCGAAGCATATTAAAAACCAACTTCTTTAGGAAATGTTAAACAACCCTCCTTATACCTCTCTTATAGTTTATTCACTATGGGTGAGTCTAGTAACTAATTGATTAACGATGTGTTTAGAATAAGTAATTAACTTTCACTCGAGGTATTGGTTAGACTAATTAAAGAAGGGTAAAAGCTGTAAAATAGCCACGTACTTTTCAAAATGTACCGATTTAAAATATTTACTTTTTTATTAACATTTACATCCACGCACTTTCAATATGTTCTGATTTCAACCATATGCCCGATTTATATTAATATAATATTAAAATAATATTATTTTATTACATTATGGGTGAAGTCAGAACAAAATTTGAAAGTACGTGGTTGTATATGTTAAAAAAGAATGTAAATCGGTATTTTAAAAATCTTATATTTATTATGGCTTTTACCCATTAAAGAATTACAAACTACTATATTCTACTACCTTCTTGAGTCAAGACACACGTTATTCGAAGAATTACCACAAAGTGGCGCATAGAATGACGGTAATCACCCTTAAGATGATTTTTGTAAATACCAATTCATTGGTAGACTACAAATAACATCAATCGAAAAAGTATAAAACTTTATTATTAAAAACACATTATAAACTATTAAAGCTTGCTAATCTCGACGGGATAATGCATTTAACGCATTACGGCATGAAAGACCAACCCATTAACATCACATAAGATTACGCAAGATTAATAATTTACAAATCAAATTTCACCATTATTAGTCCGGTTTATTTGCTTTTCCAAAAACACCCTTTGCTTGTTACTTGTCAAACAATAATAAAGCAAATAAGAAAAATAACCAACTAATACAATTAACATGCATAATATTAAAATCAACTAACACATATACTTTTAACTAAGGCTCCCACTTGTTTTCAATCTAGGTACGAGTGGACCACATACATCGATAAATTAATTGTGTAATCCCCACGTTAACTATATACAATAACCACATAAGTTGATTAAATAACGATACATATGGGGTCTTCTACAATTTTAGAATTATTTGAATATTAGGTAATTAAGTGTCATACAATTTAATTACTAATAAACCCTAATTAATTAACATATGTCGTACGATTAAGCATTTATAGGCACTTAACAATTAATGCACAAAATATCAAGGTTCATATAACCATGACAAAACATGCATATTTTTGTCATGGATTTCATATAATCACATATATACATATAATAACTTTTAATAAAGGTAACAAGATCTTTTATAACGCCATAAACCTAAGTTATACGTTAACAAATCACATAAAAATTTCATGCAATCTAGGGTTTCTACAATTTAAAAAACCTTTTTTTTAATTAACGTACGACCCAAGGGGTCTTCCCAAATCAAAAATCCTAAAAAAAATATGTAACATGCAATAATATTTCAAGATTCGATTTTTATGCGTTTAGGTAATTAATTATACCATATTAACGGCTCGTGATGCCACTGTTGGAATTTAGTTATCATGACATTCATATAAGAAAACATATAATCACAAAGCACGGAGCAGAAGAATAGATAAAATATGTATAATTTTAACCTTAAAAAAAACAATAACATACCTTGTTTGCTTCTACACGAATCAAACGATCAAGAAATCACAAACCCTAAAAGTTAGGGTCTAGTACAATCGATTTAGGGCAAATCAATTTAGGGTTTCTTAAAAATCCAATTAGGATTTTTACTACGGTCTTGTACACGCGTATTGTTAGCAATTCAATTAGAATGCTTGTTTCTTAATCACAATAATTAACCAAACATTTTGTTTTACTCAAAATCAATAGAAAACCCTTTGTGGGTTTAGAACCGGTCGACCAAAAGTAAAAGAGGGAGAAGAGAAGAAAAGTTTGGCTAATTAGGATTTTCAAGGATTACCAACTAATAATACATGTGTTTGTATTATATTTATAATTGAGAAACTTAGAGTCCAAGTTAGACAAGGAATTCCTTTGGGAATCCTTGTACACGACCGGCCATAAGCTTAAGAGGGGTTCTAAAACCTTCTCTTGGCTTATTTTCTCTTCTAGTCCTACTATTTGTCATTTAATGACTGTTAGACTAACTACCGCTAAGTACTAACGACCGTTAGATATTATTACGAAATAATAATTAAATCATAACTATTATATATTAATTATTATCAATTGAATCTGATACGCAATGCGTGCAATTTCATAGTCTCGAGTTCGAACCGGATATACGACTCGTAAATATGTTCACAAAACTTACACGTGTAATCCTAGATAAACACTAACTGATTTAGCCTAACATAAAAAATAATGAACAAGCAAACATAGAATCAAGACAAATAATGATAAACATGATTGATTGATTGATTACAAAAATAACTTATCTTGATTTATGATAGGTTTACAAGGCAGAAAAAGAGTGAAAACTCATCAATATTCGGTTAGGGTTTGTTTTCCAAGAGTTGCACACGAATTTTATATAAATATTGATAAACTGTATCATACAATATGCATGCCTTGTCTGCAACTTTGAGGATAGATCATATTGTAATCATACTTGCGTATATATATCAGTAAAAACTAGATGACCAAAATTATTTTGCTATATAGTTAAGGCTGTTAAGGAAAATATTCTTAGAGGGGTTGCGAAACAGTTTAGCGGACACCTATAACAACCAAAAAACCTAACCAACTTTCAGAAAAATTGAAACAAACAAAGAAAGCTACCTGCTAAAAAAAGAAACCTAGCTTAACTAAACTACGTACTCAACCTTATATTTCATCAGCATTAATGTTTTGAAACCGTATATACAAAATAGGGCCTATATATAATAGACAAATCTGAAGTATCTTTTTATGCATTATAGTATTGGCAAACACATGGAAATGGCTTAACTTTTGTAACATTTCGACGATGTTTCCAAGCAACTTGGTGTCACCCACTTGGCATCGTAAACAATTGCAAGTTAGTTAAAAACTTCCATGCACGTTGCAGGAAGGGGCGGCTCAAGCCTTATCGATCGCCTAAAACAAAGTTAAAAAACGGGGCCTTTTCGATTATTATGTAAGTTTTTAGTAAAAGTGAGTAAGTGACTAGTAAGTAGAATGAACTTTATATTAATGACCAAAAATAAACTAAGTACATAATTAAGAGACGTTAAATGAAACTAGTTACCTTTATGATCAAGAAAATAAAAGTGAAACAATAAAGAATTGGTAGAGAGATACAGAATTTGCCAACTTTATATTGGCTTGTAAAGTTAACTATATTATGTCAATGGCTACAACACATACATCTAAACCCCCAAGAAAACATAAAAATGAAACTAAAACTTGTGTTATGTTCTATTTAAACTCAAATCTTGAAAAAGCCAATGTGGCCTCTTGCTATCTTGATTGTACAATGTACTTGAGTTCGCCGAATTTGTTCTTATTACCCCCTTAGAGTCATTTCCTCCCGCTTGATAATGATGGTGTTGCGACCGTCTTATACTAGTGCTTGGTCCAATACTTAACGTCAGCTCCACATCATTAGGCCTTGCTTGATCATTGTGAACACCACTGCTATCTCCACGTGAAATATCTTCTTCGGCTGGTCTTGAAAGATCAAAACCTGATATTATTCCTAAATCATCATGGTTAACATTCAAAATAGACTTAGCCTTAGGGCCGAATTCAACATTTTGTTCAGTATCTTTTCTTAAGGCACCCATCAAATGCTTTTGAACATTGTACAATCTGTGAAGTTCCTTTACCTACAAAGCAATTTCATCACATCAATATCAGCCTAAATTATAAAAGAGAGCAAGAATATAAATAGAGATTACAAACCTGGTGTCTAAAAGTATCTTCATGCTTCAACATTGTTTGTTTGATGAATTCCAAATGGTGGTTTTCGAACATCTTATCAACTTTCTAAGCTAATAATAACAACGCAAGACACGTCTAAGGATGCACTGGTGATAAAAATGGCTATTCATCCACAAAACGATCATCGAGTAACCAAAGATATCAACTTCTTGCTAGCTGGAAAAATGGACATGCTCTAGTTATAATTTCATGCCTACAAGAGCCATGAAGCAATTATCAATTTATATCCAAAAATTGTACAAAAAGTTATTTGAAATGAACCACCAAAACAAGAATAAAGTCGACTTTTAGTGCTCTTACAACCACTATATACCCATATGTGAATAGCAATTTTTTGACATTTTACTTTTATGACTTAAGATAAGAGCTAATTGGTAAAATCTACAATTATAACGTGGATAATGTTGCATATGCAAGGCACTAGTGAAAGTGGAGACAATTGCTAGTTGAACACAAGTCAGAAATCTTGATGACCTAAGTCCTAAAGTCAAATTTAACCACCATATATTGATGATTTGAGTCATAACTCAAAACTAACAAAATTTGCATCTAAAAGTAAAGCAAATTTTGCATATACTCGAAACCTATTAGATCTTGCTAAAAGTTAAACTAAGAGTGTGATAGGCATAAGTCCATAACATATGTCGGGTACTTTTCGTGGTCCATCATCTCGATCATGATAGTATGTCATCAAGCACTAGCGAATTAAACGCGTAAATGAGGTCTACTGTTTCAAAATAACTAGTAAAAGATATCTGAATTGCTTATTTGTTTTAGCGAATGATTGAAAAAGTATCATCTTGCCACTTATTTCTTTGTGGGTAGTAGTGATAAATTTTTTTCTTTAGGGGTATTTTCGTTTCTAATTTTCATTTTAGAGTATTTTCTTGAAATTTTTGGACATTTTCTTCTCTTAATATAATTTTTTTTTTCTTCCCTAGGGGAAAAATGTCACATAATCTAAAAAGGATGAATTTGAAAGATTACCGACAAAACCAAAAAAAATTTGTTATCTACATGATATAGTTTTCTTTGATCATTCTTTCATTTTCAAATGGACAGTTTCATAATAAAGTATGGTCTTTATTACATAAAATTTGTGTGTGTGTACATGTTATTGTTTTATCGTTGTCTTGTTGACATAAAAATCAATGTCTATATAACAAGAATCAAACAGCAAATGTATGCATCCACATTTATAAACTGACAACATTAGGAAAACTAGAATTCACACAATCTATATCAAATATGACAAGCCCTGATGGTACAATATATGAAAAAACATGTACCTTGTAATCGTGTTTCGAAATGTGAATGATCAAAACGACGTTTTCCAGTAAACCAAAGTAGATAAAACTCCAAATTAACAAAAAAAACTGCTAAACTGATCCAGCAAAACGTGAGCTTCGGTTTGACCAAGTATATCTCCAAGGAAAAAGGGGGGCAAGAAGGGTATCTTGGAGTCTCCTAAACTCAAGATTTGATTGACAAAACAACAATGTTTGTAAGATGAATCATATGATATCATGGGTTGTCTTAATAATGCAAGATTGACAGGCTGTGAATGTATGTTATACATGCATAATATATTCTGTTTTTAACGTTGTATATTAATGTACCATGTGTGTGTTTTGAATCTTGGAAAGAAGCTAGGAAGATGCTGCCGGGCTTTTAATAAAATAATTTTATAAAATTTTGTCACGACATGTATTATTACTGGATCAGGAGATTGGGATGCAGAAATTTGAAAAATGTAGGCCTGCTTGTGAACAATATATTCCGGACAACACTTGCTGGAAATCAGGGATGTTGAAAGCAAGCCTACAAAAAGTTATACTGTATTTTATTATTACAAAAACGAATAAAAATGTTATCATATTCGCAAAATGAGATTTATACGAATCATATATAATCCATCTGTCGTGTAAATGTATATATATATTTTAAGATGTCTTAAATTTTTAAGTGTTACTGTATTTTTTATTTCAATCACCGGAAAAAGATTTAGTGCGTAGATGCTATTTTATTGATAGAAATTGTAGTTAGAGCATCCACTACGTTAAACTTTTATAAATGTTTATAGTTTTATTTTGACTTTAATTAAAAAAACCTTAACTTATCTTTACTATGTATAAAAATTATACAAAATTTAAATGCATTAAATTATTAAATTATGAGGTTTAATATTCTAGATCTATTCATCATAAACCTATTTATAAACATATTTTCACTATGGTTTACAAGTTCTTAGACCTATTCATCATTTTATAAACATTTTCATAAACTACTATAGTGGATGCCTTTAGCGTGATGTTTTTATAAGCAATTTGCACTTTTAAAGTTAACCCTAGCGTTTTTTTTAACGAATTAATTACTTAAATTTAACTTGTAATAATAATATATATCTAGGGATGTTGAAAGCAAGAAAGTCAACATGTTCCTGCAATTGCGGTAGTCTCGCTACCTCTTTAGTTCTCCTTCGCCGTGCGAGAGACTTCTATGTCAACTGGGAATAACAACTTTGTTATAAAATCAAGAGGCAGACCATCCAAAACGTAACAATGTACTTATGTTATACACTTATATTAAACAAAGTGGAAAAAAGCGGCTTTATGAGGGAAGTTCACAAATATAACCATCTTATGAAATACGGTAGCAGATAATTTAAAAAATAAATAAAAAAATAAAATCTAGAAAGTCTAAAAAGCCATCCTGAATGTGACACGTGACAACCTTAGGTTGCAATTAGTTGGAGAAAATTTTTCTTAATTTCCTATTTCTTGTTTTGTAGAAAAGAAAGAGTAGGTTTCTATCTCAACAAAACAATTAAAAAACTAGAAAACGCGTTTGTTTAGAGAAAATTGCGTTTGTATTTCCATTTTAAAAAACTAGAAAATATGTTTAAATGTTATCGTTTTCTATCTCAATTCTCTATTCACCTTTGTAATATTATAAAGACATCTTCGAAACACAAAAACAAATATTATAAACTAATTAACTAAATTACAAATTAATTATAAAAAGTCCAATACGAGAAAAAATCTTCAAACGACTACAATGAAGTAAAAACATTAAATTCGACATAAAGTAAAAATTCCTATTTCATCTATTTTTGTACGTTTTTATCCGTTTTGTACGTTTTTATTCGTTTTTATCCGTTTTTGTACATTTTTATCCATTTATGTACATGTATACCCATTTTTGTACTTTTTATCTGTTTTTTACATTTTATCCATTTTTGTTTGTGTTTATACGTTCTTATATGCTTTTATCCATTTTATACGTTTTCATATGTCTTATACGTTTTCATCTGTCTTTATACGTTTTCATCCATTTTATACGTTTTCTTACGTTTTTAGAGCTTTTTATACGATTTTATACGTTTTTGTATGCTTTTCTTTAATATTTTCGGTCAGGTTGCCAAAAATGCATTGGCAGGCCCGGGTAGGCCTAACGATTATCGGTTAGGCGGGGATTAATCGATTGGATTTTTATATATAAAATTATAAAATTTTGAAACTATATGACCAATTTGGCCGATCTAGCCGATTTTTTTTCGATTTGGCCGATTTTTCGGTTTGGCCAATTTTTTACGATTTTGCCTATTTTTACCCGGCGATTTTTCGATTTATTGGATTTTATCGATTTGGCGATTAATTGAGCCCTTAGCTGATTAAATTTTTATCCGATTTTGTCATAACCGATTAATAAGGTCGATTAATGAAAATCGGAACGGCTAATCACCGCCTAGCGATTAATCGGCCGCCTAGACCGATTTTTGCAACAGAGTTTTTAGTCAAATGGGCAGTTTGGTCATTTGACCCATTTTTTAATTTCACCTTCAAACATAAAATTGTCATAAGTTTCAAACGATAAAATTTTACAAAAAACCGATTTTACCATTATATTGAATTTAATTTTCTTTAATTTGGTATGAATTTTGATATATAAGTCGATTTTTTTAGATTTTAAGCGGGTATTAATTTTCTTTAAATATTTGTCATTTTCGGCCCTAATTTTGTATAAGTTAAATGTTGTATTACGCAAAACTTAAAACAGGAAAGTTATAGATTTTTTGCCGTTCTTTACCCAGAAATTTGAATTACTCATTTTTGATATGATATGAGTGTGATATCGCATTTTGAAAATGAGGTTTTAAACATATTTAGTGCGCAAAAGGTGTTTGATAAAATGCCTAAAAGATATTTTTCTTGTAAAAATCTATACTACTTTATAATGCATTTAGGCCTTCTAAAATTAGAAGGCTTAAAAATTCAGACTTTTTTACTTGCTTATTATGGAAGAGTTTTTCTAACCAAAATTAAGATAAAGAGCTCAATCATGAGATGACGGTATGTGTTACGCTGGGCTACTTAACAAACTCCAAGCCTAACTTCTAACAAACTCCAAGCCTAACTCCTAACCATAAAAAATTAAGATAAAAAGCTCCAATTATAAAATGACATGTGTCATTTCTCAACTAAAATTCATCTTTATTTTTAAATTAAAATATCTTTTTATCTACTTATTTATTTTATAATCTAATTTCACCATATTTTCTAAAATTTTATGCTCTTTAATTTAACATCCATTTTGATATATTTTATGAGTTTTAGTTTTTTAATGGGTTTATTTTATTTTAATTCAAATTTTACAACTTTAACCTTTATTTCATTTATTTCAATCAATATAATCTTGATTCGTCAAAATCATATACTTTTGGGGTAGTGTTTGACGCGTAAGAGATTGCGAGATATTTCTATATGCGGAATAATGATGTCGTGGGAAAGCTACGGGAAAGTTACGGGTAACCCAAACAAACACTTACAACTAACACATATATATTCGAAGTGTTGTGAAACGAATTCACTAAACGGGTAAGCAAACACATATAACTATACTTATCGCCACGGGCATTTGTCTTGCGGTACACACGGCTAGTACATTTAAATGCAGTATATGGTGTACTACAATATATTTTTTTAGTTATTTTAGTTATTGTTAGTTTTTATTAATTGATGAATCAGACTAATTGATAAAAAAATATTGATGTACAAGACTAACTGATGGACAAGAGTAACTAACGAACAAGACTAATGAACAACACTAACTGATGAACAAGACTGATAAACAAACTAACTAATGAACATTGATGAACAACATGGATTATGATGAAAACTGACGGATAACATGTTTATTGAGGTTGTCTTATTCATCAGTTACTCTTGTTCAACAGTCTTGTTCCTCAGTTAATCTTGTTCATCGGTTAGTCTTGTTCATTAGTTATTCTTGTTCATTAGTTAGCTGTGTTCATTAGTCTTATTCACCAGCCTGTCTTGTTCATCAGTTAGTCTTGTTCATCAATTAAAAACACTAAAAATAAGTAAACTAACTAAACATGTATTATGATACACCAATTAGTGCATTTAAATGTACTTTTACAAGAAAAATTTCTCTTAGGAATTTTATCAATCACATTGTATGCACTAAATATGTTTAAAATGTCATTTTCAAAATGTGATATCTCACTCATATCATATCGGATTGTGATTCAAATTTCTGGATAAAGAATAGCCAAAAAGTTACAACTTTCATTTAAAATAATGCAAGACACTAGTTTAATGTAAATCATATTTCGATATCATTAGTCCTATTTTTTTTCAAAAATCCATTTGCAAATTATACAAGTCACAATGAATAATAAAATGCAAAAAATGAAACATAATAAACAAATATACACCATATTGATGCATGTTTTACTGACCAGGTTTTAATATTTATAAGTCTCGGTATACCTATGGTCTACCCTAATGCACTAACGGGCAGTGTACCCGGTCGTGTGTAGTGTATTATTCGGTAAAACCGAGGTCGTCCCAGGAGCTATGTGTGTGGATCAATACTAAGTCTAAGTGTCACAGATTTTAATATGATTATGATAAGAAATTAACTAAATAAAGAAAATAAAGGCAAATATGTGATCAATAGAGGAGAGTGGTGCTAACCTAGTTATTCATCCTAACTAGTAATGTTTACGTCTAATTACTTCCAATTACTTTAGGTGGGGTCAAAGTCGAGAGGACAACATTTGGTGGGTTCGTCCTAACCTATCGAAAGAGCCACCACTGGAGAAGTCAGGTGTCCCCTCATAAGTCCGGTTGTTCCTGGTCCCCTAAGCCAAGTCATTAAGTTCCGCTACATGCTAGATTTATAATAGTGAGTGCGGCGCTAGCAACTTTAACACTCACCCCCTAATTCTTAAGTTCATCCAAACGGTAGGTGATCAGTTGGTCAAATCGCACAAGTAAAAGGGTCGTCAGTTGGTCATATCTTACCCTTCCCGTCTCAAACTACTCACTTAGGGTCAGTTAGTCATATCTCCTAAGCAACTAGCCTCTACCGCCATTCAAAACTACCAAACCAAGGGTAGCTACCAATAAACTATGCATGCATACACTTAAAAATAATTATACGGAAGCAATGTAAACAAAACAAAACAATTAGGTAATCATAACTAGGCCAAGACCAAGAGGTGCTTAGCATCATATTAACAATACAAATCAATTCACTGTTTAATGTTACTAAATACATGAATCGAAAGTAAAGAAAAGATAAAAAGCTAATGCTTATCGTAGGGAAGTGATTTCTCCCTTGGAGATAGCTCCGTATGCTCCTCTAGATCTGTCGTTGGCTTCTTCTCACGTTCTCAGATTGTTGTGTGTGAAATGGGATGCTTTGAAATGCTGGAAATCGTGGGGTATTTATAGGCGGATCTTGGTTACGGCGTAACTATTAAAAGAGTTACGCCGTAACATATAATTCTTCGTAAATTACACTAGAAATGCTGGTTACGGCGTAACCTCATGAAGGGGTTACGGCGTATCTTCAATAAATCTTGGTTACGCCGTAGTTGATGCATGAGTTACGGCGTAATTATCAGCGGTGCGGAACCTCATTTGACCTAATATGGTTACGTCGTAATCTTTGGGAGAGTTACATCGTAATCTTCTGAAAAGTTGGTTTTCTGAGCCACGCTTTAGTTACGGCGTAATGTGAGAGAGGAGTTACACCGTAACTTCTTCAAAGTGAGCATACTATGATAAATCTTCAATAAACTCTCCAATTTCGCGTCTCTTTAGCTCCAATGCTCGTAATTTACCTGAAAGTGAAATATAATGGAAAACAAGCGTAAATCCATATAAATGATATAAATAAAAAGCATTATCGGATGAAATTGACAATTAATATTCAGGATAATTTGATGCTATCAAATATCTCCCCACTTGAACTCTACTTGCCCTCAAGTAGACCTTATTAGATGGATTCCTAAAAAGATATCTCCCATTACCTGGAAAATATAAGTTTACAAATCCCTTATGCTAGAATAAAACAAAGCCGAACACCTCACGAAATAGGAACAAAACACTCAAATCTCTCAACTATTCTAAGTGTCAATTTCAGGGTGATCACTCAATCGCACAGTCATAGCATGTATTCTATCATAAGCTTGGCGGTTACACAAATCTCCACCACTAGAGTTAAGGACAAAACAATTCTCGAAGGAAATATGGGTAGACACGACAAGGGTTAAGGGTGATTTGTCATTACTAACATGTCACGGCGAAGTGGACAAAATCAATGATACATGACCAAATCGATGGCCAAGACATCAAAGATTGCTCGCTGCATCACCTAGACACGCTTTATGACTAAAGGGTAGGATAAGACATGGGATATATAAATGGTGTAAAAAAATAAAAATCAAGCAGATAGTCTAAATCTATAACCAAGTCATCGCCACATACCGTCCGCCCAAAGTTCAAGATTCGAAGTTAAGAAACCGGATCATGATATACTAGGTAGATGTGTCATTAAAGGACGTCATGATGGGCACACTACCTTTTCTCCAACTGTTGGCGCAATTACCAACTCAAATATTCAAATGTGACCGAGGTGGCCTCCTCGATACTAAATCTATATAAAGCTCATAACATAGTGCTTATAACATCACACTTTACAATAAACTGAATAACATAACTATTTTTTTACATAAACATAACAAATAAACATAACATCCCCCCACTTGAGATGAACAATGGGAATTCGGGGGGTCTTCAATGGTCTTTAAGAATATGTCGTCGACGAAAGCGTGATTCTCGAACCTTTCCACTTGAACCTTGAACTTAGGCAAATGATGACTTCCCAATCACAAATAAAGACTACAGGGTAGGCTAAGGTGTATGGGTGTAACGAAACAATATATTGGGTTAACAAAATGAAAGAAATGGCTCAGATGGGTGTATCTAGGGGTATCTTGCACTAAAGGTGAGTGCAACAAAAGGGTTTCACATGGGGGTTGAGAAGTCGAGGTGACTAATTGATAGACACACAATGGTAGGCTATTTGGGTGATAATCCTATAATACTGCCTTCTAAGCTGACCTAAAGTCCAAATACATCAAGATAACTCAACATACCTCGTCTATGGTCTCGAAATGATGCAAATGCCAAGTTCTAAAGTTTACAAGCTACCGGCACACTCATAATTTGGTGGATTTGGGGTAAAATTTTGGAAACGGATAATGCTAATCTCACCATATAATATTAAGGGTTATATGTGCTCGGCTAAGGTCTAATCTAGTTAGGTTAAGAAAAACATGTCAAAATTTTAAAAATGGCATAATTTTTCAAAATAAACTAGAAAAACGTGGGCAAAATAAAGTTAAAGAGACAATTCTACTCCCGTCCCTCCACTTGAATTGTACAAAGTCCCTTTTGTACTAAGCGTTAAATAAAGGTGAAGAGAAAAGTAGAATTAGAGCGAGAACTTCCCTGAAATTTGCTCCAAAAAAAAATAAGGCCCACGAAAGAGAGTCGTGCCTTCGCATAAGCATCCATGAGCAAACTTCAATCCCTGAAATCACACTACCGACAAGCATAATTCTAAAATGAAAAAATGAAAATGAAAAACAAACCTAACTCACTTTCGTAGGAATCACGGTTGCATTTAGCATATACAACAAGCCTTTTAAACCACTTGGTGTCCTTAGTGGACGAGTGTAGTCTCGTGAGGGTTTACAGGGAACACACCCACAAAGTCCATTTAAAATACTAATACAAGCTTATTGTGTTTTAAAATGAAAGAAGTAATGCAGAGGATAGTTACGTCGTAACTCTAGAAGGAGTTACGCTATAACTAGGAAAAACCTGGCATACGCTGCAAAAGTGTAGCTACGGCGTAACCACTGAGATGGGATTACGCCGCAATTGGTAGTGCATCTGAAGTTCTGATGCATAAGGGCTTGTTACGGCGTAACCATGAGAATGAGTTACTACCGTAACTCAGTCAAATCAATGTTGCAAAGATCAACTTTTCTTCGTTTTCAGCAAAAATGGTTAAAAACACAAAACCCAACAGAAATGGAAATAAAACAAAAGAAAGGGATAATTTGGGTTGTTTCCCCGAAAGAGCACTTTTCTTTATTTACGAGTCTTTAAGTTAGACTCAAAGCCTCGAAGCATTATGGTGGCCTTTGGTCTTGGCCAACTTCTTCCATGTCCTTCATCAAGTTATGTCTGACCCAAGCAACATTTGTGGCAGTGCGGATGTACTCTTTAGTCTCGATCTTTCGAATTTTGCAAAAATTTTCCTCCGGCCCCAAGTGGTATCTAGTGAACTCATATTTTTCAGCAATAATCGGGGGTGGCCTCTTTTATGGAATCCCAAGGAGTTTGCACCTCCTTTGCTCATATGCTTCATCGTCGGGTAAGAAATTCCTCTTTTCCTTGCAACTCAAGGTAATATAAATTCCTTCTATGTCATCGTCGCCGATTCTAAGGACTTCGGTGCCTTTAAACCATTCCTCGTCGAGCAAATCTTCTACCAGTACACGTTTGCATTCTTCCTTTTCATTTCTTACCGACTCTTTGGTATCTTCGATTGTTATGTCACTCAAGTTGTTAGGACTTGATAACGCTACACGCGTCGTTCAGGGTCAAAGGAACTTCCTTTTCGTCGAGCAAGTTTTTCAACACCCTAGGCAGTGAACCTAATCGTTGTAGTGTAGTAATTAGGGTAAGCCACGGGTATTAATATCGTTCTCTAGGGGAATAGGAATGCTAGTAAGAAGTTACTATGCTAAGGTTGGGGTTGAGGAAGATTATTTTTTTATCTTTTTATGGAAATTGAAAGGTACGAATCTCGGGGTTTGGATTTGGGGGTTGGTATTGCTACCGATTACTCTACTTATCTAATTATCTAGTCTAAGGTGTATGTAGTCTATGTCTAATTATTGTGTGCTCGTATGATAGTTTAAAGATGTGTTTACTTAGGTTTTACTACTCCTTAATTATCTCCTATTGGTGGTTGAATTGTCACTTCCTTATTCTTAGTTGCGTTGTGTGTCTAAAGTCGTAGGGTATGCGTATGTTCCCTAACTCTTTGAACTTACCAAAGGGTCTCGTCTACAAAACCCACTAGGGATAATAAACTCTTACTCTAAGGCACTCTTTGGATGGTTTAGCTTACAACTACTCAAGGAGCTATATTTTAAGGTTCACAAAGATTTAATCAAGCATTAAGTACACAACGAATGACCTATCGCACTACTAGATCATTAATCAACTAAGATAAGAGACAACCAATCAATATTCAATAATTAAGTTTCATATTCCCTAAGCAAACACACAAGTAAATTAGCGGACATGGAGAACATGCAAGCATACACACAAATAATCAAAGACATAATTGAATTAATGAAGTAAAACACTTATCTTGGTGTAAGATAGGGTTTGGAACCCTAAAATACTGTACAAGACAGCCTTTGTTCGGTTTAGGTTTTTACTCCAAAAGACTACACACAAATACTGAAAATTTCGGATTCTATATATAAGATTACACATGCGACGGCGTCACCTTATGTTTTGTGACGGGCCGTCGGTCGCCGTCATTAGGTTTTCGTCTTGGCCACGTTAGACTTGCGACGGCGTCACCTTGTGATTGTGACGCCGTCCTCTTCAAATTTCCGACGTGCGCCCGATTGAATCTAGGCCGTGCGGTTGCGAAAGGCGCAATGCCTTCTCTTTATATAACTTGACGTCAGTCACTTGAAAATAAGAGTTTTGGCTTCGTCCGTCACAAATCCTCCGACGGCGGTCGCAGATAAGCGATGACGCCCGTCACCTTGTATTTTCAGCAGCTGGAGTGCCTCGATTATTGACTTTGGCCATTTTCTTCGTATATCCCCTTTTCGTCCAAATAAGTGCCATTACAGCAATTTGCCTTCACGAGATCTAAAAATTGAAAGGAACGATATTAAGTAATAAAGGATACAAAAGTGATCAAATAAGGGCTTAAATGACCCCTCAAAAAGGTACCTTTTAAAACCTTATCAGGACTCTCGTCGTTCGGATTTTCGTTACTCATATATTCTTTCTAGATCTTTTCCTTCATCAACGTATCAACTTTTCCATATTTGATCTTGACCCAACTGTCAAATCCCAATTTGTCTAACCAAGGCAATTTTGTTCTTTCCGTATCGTTGGTTGAGGTCCAAAAGAATTCATCCTCCCCAACTCTCATTAGACTGCTTCCCCCATTACATTTATCATCATAAGGGTTGCATGATGCCCAGAAAACTTCCCAGGAGATTTTATCTTTTCACACCAATGACTTCGGGCTTCTTTTTCATCGTCTGCATAAAGGATCTTCTACGCAGATGTCATCATTAACCAAGTCCTTTTCTCGATGATGATCCTCGTAGTCAATCTTGAGCTTTTAAGAAGATTCGGGTTAATTTAGCATTCCTGAATTGTATCGCGTACCAATCATCAAATGTCAAATCTTCGAACTTGACATCATGTCTTTCAAGCTCGTGAGGGCACGTCCATTCTTCTTCTTTTAGCTACCACCACCGCGTGCAATACTCGTAGAAAGGGTCGCACGTAGGCCATGCTCGTGTGGATTCATCGTCATTTATGATTATCGAGTGCACCTGGTGATAGGCGGCTCCTCTTCTTCCTCGAATGAGAGCTTTTCCAATCTTTCTTCATCGTAAGATATGCACCCACATGAATTTGTTATTTTTGACCCTATCCTTATCGGTTCCTCCGTCGCAAATTTCATTTCTAGGGTCGCATGAAGCCCATAGATCATACCAGTCCCCCCTTAGCTACGGGTATCTTCTTGCACGATGATATTTCCTTTTAGATGGGGACAGAGGGGATAAATTAATGTCGTGGGACCATCCGTTAATTACCCTCGTGTTCGATTCGATCCCACTTCGAAATCACCGCCCATGTATCCCGCTTATGCCGTAAGCGTGATGTTTGGTTACTTAACTTCGCTGAGTCATCCTTATCGACATCTTTCATAATCCGCGATCGCCGTTGTCAAAAATATAGTTACTGCGAACTCTTCGGACATGTTTACGGTAGTAACTTCAATTTGTCGCCGTAATTTTCACTAGATTCATAATCTTTGGTGTGAGAATTGGCTTGTATCTTCGAGTCATCATCAGCAAAAATGACCTTACATTCCATTGTGGGTTTTGTTCCTTCCGGTTTAGTGTTATTCATCCTTACCTTCTCACTAAGCTTTTCCACCATGGTTTCAAGGTTTTTAAGGGTTGTGTCGTGATTGGAAAGACTTACGTTGTTTTCCTCGAATTCTTTTAGCCATTCATCTTGTTCCTTTTGTCTTTGGGCTGAACTTTCCAGAAATTTGTTTATTGTCTCTTCAAGGTTGGGCTTTCTTTCTCCATAAGGCCCACGATTGTAGTTTCCTCGCAGATCCTCCACAAAAACCATTACTATTACGATTATCTCCGTAAAACGATCGATTTTCTCCATATTTAGCTTCTTCGATTATATTTTCATCGTTGTTGTGAGGAAAATTCTTGGTGAGATGTCCTCCCCTACTCACAACCCACTTGGATAGCGTGAACGGTTTCTCTGATTTTTAGCATATCTCGACTTAGATTTTCAATTTTGCTAGCGATGGCTGCAATTCCGTCAAAACTTCCGCCTTGGTTTCTTTTGCTTCCTCAATCGTGCCATTTTTGGGATTGATCAGCCATTTTTTGAATGGATTCAATTGCTAAAGTAGGAGTCATGTTCGGGATCGGTCCTTGATAGTCCAGCATCTGTCTTGTATTTATGTTGATTCCTTTGTAGAAGATGTTGACTTTTTGCTGGTTGTCCAGATCATGTGTAGGACACTTGTAGAGGAGATCGTTGTATCTATCCCAGGCTTGCTACAACGTTTCATGGTACCTGAAAACTTGAAAAGTGATCGTGAGAATTTGAGAAATTTAAAACAAAATAAAAATGAAAGACTTAATAGCAATCCTAAGATAACCCCCCAAGCAATTGCCGCCAAAACTTGATGCGTGATTTTAATGACTGTGTCTTAATATTTATAATATCTCGTTATACTTATGGTCTACCCTAATGCACACTATGGGCGCAGTACCCTATCGCAGTATAGTGTAGTATTCGGTAAAACCGAGGTCGTCCCCAAGAGCTATGTGTGTTGGATTAATACTAAGTCTAGGTGTCACAGATTTTAAGATGGTTTTGATATCGATTTAACTAATAAACTACTAAAGCAAATAAAAGCAAAGGTGTGATCAAATAGAGGAGAGTGGTCCTAACCTAGTTATTCATCCTAGCTAGTAATGTCTACGCCTAATTACTTCCATTACCGGTGGGGTCAAAGTCGAGAGGGCAACATTTGGTCGTTCGCTTCCTAACCTATCACAAAGATGCCACCACCTGAGAAGTCAGTGTCCCCTCATAAGTCCAGCTTGTTCCCGGTCCCCTAAGCAAGTCATTAAGTTCCGCTACATGCCGGACTTATAATAGTGAGTGCCCTCGGCGCTAGCATCTTAGACACTCACCCTAATGCTTAAGTTCATCCAAATGGTAGGTGATGAGTTGGTCAAATCGCACAAGTAGAAAGGGTCGTCAGTTGGTCATATCTTATCCTTCCCGTCTGAGTATACTCACTTAGGGTCAGTTGGTCATATCTCCTAAGCAACTAGCCTCTACCGCCATTCAAAACTACCGAAACAAGGGTAGCTACCAGTAAACTATGCATGCATACGCTTAGAAATAATTATACGGGAGTAATGTAAACGCAAACAAAACAATTAAGGAATCATAACTAGGCCAGCACCAAGAGGTGCTTATCCGCTCATGTTAGGTTCCTATATATTCAACACAAGCATCAAGAGAAGAGATAGAGAAGAGATCGGTTGAACAATAACAAACACACACACGATATACTATGTGAAAGGTTAGGCGTAGAGTGAGAGAGAATGAAATTGAACAACCAACCCCCAAGTGAGGGTTTACAAGAGGTATTTAGGAGAAAGGAGCTGGGGCAACACTCCTAGTCCCTTATTTTTCCTTATTGGACTAGGCCTAGGCTTATGGGCCTTCTACATAACCCTAAGACTAAATACTAACATAAAGGCCATATTAAGCTAACTATTACATATGAATCACTAACACTTGATTTAGGTTTAGGAGTGATTCCAACAATCTCTCCCTAAGTGTTGGTGATGAATGAATATGAGCGGTTAAGGTAATCGATGTAATAGTAGCTTTGACGCTCTCTCTCGACATTCTTCTTTCTTGTGAAAAGAATTGCCTTGATTTGAACAATCTCCCAAAGGTAGAATTGTTTTTAAAATGTTCGCTTTGACGTCATCTTATCTTTGTTCTTTGATCATTGTTCTTTGTGATGGTAGTGATAGTATGTTGTTGTTGTCTCAGATCAACCGCTTTAGGTTCCGCTTTCACGCTCAAGTGTTCACCGCCATTCTTCAACATGCTCACACGCCTTTTGACGTTGAATTTCAGTACTAATGAAGTTCTTTAAGTCTTTAAACTTTGTAGATTCTTTGATTTGACGAGAATCATTCGACTTTTGTGTTGCTTTTTGGGAGAACTTCCATTAGTGATGATGTTGGCATGAGCATGTGAAGAATCTCGCATCGATCAAATTGGCCCATAGCTTCCATAAGAAGAAAACATAATAAAGGTTAGTAATAAGCGGATTCCTTTACAAGTTTGAACTTCGAGAGTGCACAAAGATAGTGTGAAAACACAACTGTAATTCTCACAAAGGCCGCTCCTGAACCGGAGTCCCACAAGTGAGATAACACGATAAACCGGTACATCTACGATTCAGATGAGTCGCTGAGGTACACCGGCATCACCACCATCAGAGACCGCTTGAGACACACGCGTAATCCACGGAGTTACCGCGACCTGGCCGTGGCCGTTTGATGTTGACCCCTGGCAGAGTTTCCATTCAATAACCGAGGATCACAGCTTGAACCTCTCATAAACGCTCTCATAGATTGCTAAGATCCGTGAAGGACTCTCGATAACGTATCACTGATGTTCTTATTGTTGAACAACAAGTGATGAAATGTCAAGTGTACATAAGAGATCTTTTGATGAATCTCGTGGCTCTAGACTCAATAGTGCGCTTTGGTTTTCCGAAGGAGACTAGGAGAGGTTCTCCTTCTTCAATATCAACAATCTCTAAGAGAAAGTCGATAGATTATGTAGGGTTCCCAAGGAGAATGAAACAAGCTTCCGCTGGAGAAAACTTGAGTGGCTAAGAAGGTTTAGTGCATGCGCCACTGGGTCTATGACGACTTTTAATCTTCAATACCGGCGTCATCAAGTGACAACCAAGAGCATATGAATTGAACCGGTTCCGCCTCTAAGTTGAATAATTTGGAGGGCTATTTCTTTTCACCCTTTTCTTTACATTTCTTTTTATTCTTCAACTCCTTCTTTCTCCGATTCTCATTTTCTCCTTTTTACAATCATACCTAAGGACTTCAAATTCTAACTATTGGTAGTGTCCTGGGTAGATCCCTCCGACTCGGCGGATCATAGGACGGTTATTCCTAACCTTAATATCCTTATAACTCCATTGCCATAAAACCATTTTCAAGAAAATCTCTCGTAGTGTTTGTGAATGAAAACATTTTGTACCATCTGGAGAGTTTTATCTTTTAAGCGTAATACCCTCCACACGTTTAATAGTTAAGCACGTAAATCTGACGGTGAGAGAAGAGATCGCACTTTTGAATTGATCGACTCAAGATAGACAATCCCCCGCGAGACACGGTTACGTTGAATAGTTAAAGAGTTACATTGTCAGCTTTTAGGTGACAACTAGCTCTAATAACTATCTTGAAGGTGTGGACAAACTTCGAAAGGTTGTCAAACCCACAAAGATTATGTCTACTGTGAGTTTCTCGAATGGTACATTCTACTCTGACAAGTCCTGCGAGACACGTTACATCACTAGCTTAACTAGCTTGAAATTATTACCCGGCCCCGACAAGTCTTTCGAGTTACTAATGCTAAGATCTCAACCGTTGGTTAAGTCCTGTAGCACAAAGATTCATTTGCGCTACACAACATATTTCTTATCACATAAATTTTTCTCCCTCAAAAATGGCATATAAATGTTATTTTTGACAAAATGTTTGAGAATAAATATGACCATTTTGAGTTTTATGGGAAGATGACCACCGTGACAATTGTGAACAAAGTGTTAAAGTCAAATACTCCCCCTCAACAAGTGATATAAACGGTTAAGGTTTGAAAATCATCAGGGGAAATACTTGTTCTTTTGAGCAAAACCTTGAAAAGTGAAAGGTTTGATAGGTTTTACTCAAAAGTAAGAAGCTGCCTCCTTTTATAAGGATTGTGGCACCAGGCGCACTACATGGTCCTTTCTTGACAAGTAACGGTTGTACATCGTTATGGTGCACGCCATGTTCATATAAATCACACATCCAAAATAGAAGTAGTTCAAGCGGGTACCGGAATTCCATCAATCTTGCCGTGAATGCGAACCGGGCGTTGATAGCCACGAGAGCAATCATGGGTCGACCGCCACAAAGCTCTTCCAAATTGTTCTCGAACGGGTCCCGCCGATACAACCTTTCATCAATCGTGGTGATGATCCTCTTCACATCCCGTCGTCCCTTCAATTCCATCGCTTTGTGACCCAATTACTTCATGTATGTCCTTCAACCTATAAGCCAATCCGGCCCCTAACCTTCTTCAAGGTGTGATCCCCAAACTTGTGAAGATCTCTACACGCCATCATAGCTTGCGCTTGTAGTTCACTAAGGTAAACTAATTCAATGGTTGGTGATGAGAGTGTATTGTGGAAGCCTGGTTGATGTCGGGAAGATCTAGCTGGGTGGATGGTTGACACGGGTCCGATATGATTTATGATGAGTGTGTAAATACTCATCATTTTTGGTTAAATCAACCGCAAAACGCTAAAATGCTCGGAATGCATCAAAATACTAAAAATATCTCAAAAGTGCATTTTATATGTTTCAGATGCAAAATGTTTAAAATCAGATGAAAATGAGCTAAGTTTGCATAATTGGCGCTAGCCCCCAAGTTTCAAAAATTATCAGAAATAGTCCCCGAGCACTTAATTTCAAAAGAAAAATCACCAAAGGTCCTTTTAAAATCATAAGTTGTCAAAATTAGTCCTTTGGTGAAGAATATCAAAAGTTTTGAGAAATTACAAATTTGGTCCTTCAAGTTTAAAAATTGGCAAAAATGATCCTTGGAAATTTGAAAATGTCAAGTTTGGTCCTTGTACTATTGGAACTTGTCACTTTTGGTCCCTTGGAACAACTTTGTGAAATTGGCAGCCTTGGTCCTCCAACTTTCAGAAATTACACAAAAGGTCCTTGTTTATTAAAGCCCCTACCCCTTTGACTCCGCCATTACCCATTGCACCGGCCTATCCAATTGACCCCCCGCTTTTGACCCTCCTTTAATATTAAACCTGGTCAAATCTAGTCAAACAAACACACCCCGCCAAAGTCTTCTTCCCCAACAACTAGCCTCCTCGCAAACCCTCCCATCCCCCACCACCTTCATCCCCCCTTTTCACTCCACCTCTCCTAACAATCCAAATAGCATTTAATGCTTCATCCCCTAAACACTCAATCTTCCCCCACTGTCAAAATACCATTTCCCGCAAAAAGTGATCCAATGGTCTCAAATACATGTGGGATTTGCTCAGAGAGAGTAGAGAAGAGAGTTGGTGTATAAAAAGGGAGAGAATGAAGCAAGGAAAGGGAGTAGTTAGTTTTATTTTTCATATGTATGTCGTTTTTAACATTAATGTTTTAATTTAAGTTTAAAGATGTAATCTTCTGTTCTATTGTACTCAAATTAAGTTGTTTCATCAATATAATCTGTTTTTAAGTGTGAATTCAAGGTTTTACTTAAGATTCAAATTTTCATGTTCACTGTTTGAAAATCCATTTTCAAACTCTTATATCCAAGCTTCTACTAGCTTATATTTAAGTTCAAATAAGCTTACTTAAGCTTATTATAGCTTTTAGTAAGCTTATAAAGCAGGTTCAATCAATATTGGTCCTTGGTCAACGAAAGTCAACATTGAAGCATTTTTGGTCAAGGTGCATGGAAGTGATATGGGTTGGTGCAGAGTTGAACATGGGTTGATTCATAGTTAGAAATGGGTTGAGAACAGATTTAGGTAGTGGTTCATTGATCCTCAGTTGCAAATTGGATCTCTTGTAAGTTCATGATCAGTCTCAACTTTGCTCATTGTCATTTGAATTTGTTTTCTCTAGATATATTGCTGTCATAGTTAGTAATTGTTATAGATTGCATTAGTGTTT
Source organism: Chrysanthemum makinoi (assembly GCA_910596185.1). Lineage (NCBI taxonomy): Eukaryota > Viridiplantae > Streptophyta > Magnoliopsida > Asterales > Asteraceae > Chrysanthemum > Chrysanthemum makinoi. The sequence continues at coordinate 280,538,129 of OU343221.1, forward strand.
GTAAGTTTGTGTTAGTAGTGTCTTATATTAAGGATTTGATAAAATAACTTGCATATCAGTCATAAAAATAGTGTTTGGTCAAGCTACTATACTGAGTTAGAAGGATAGAAATCAGTCAATATCTGTTTCTTGAGTCCAACTTAGGTATTATAGAGTCATTTAGATCATAAAATTGCACCTTAGAACTGTGAAAGTCAAATTTCACTTGAAATCGCTTGTCATCAAATCATTAAGGAGCATGCAATCTTGCATTTAGGCATAGTAGTTAATAACATAGCCTATTTTAGCTTCATTACACCATAAAACATCAATCTCAGTTCATTAAATTGGTTGCAAAGCTCATAAAAGTCAAACCTTTCATAATTGTCCAAAAGTCAAAACTTGTAAACTAAGTTTTAGCCCAACTGAGATGATTTTTCATTGATTCAGTTTTGGGGCAAATCAAGTAAAACTCTGGGTTTTATAAGTTCAGTTGGTCTAGTTTCTTATTATGATTTTTATAGATTTTAGTAAATTTTTAAGCCCCAAAATAGCTTGTCAAATGGGCGAATTGTTCTCAGGCACTGACTCAGCAGACTGAGTCTGCACAGTGGTTTGTGCAGCTCTTGCACAGAGCTCAATTGAGCTTAACTTGGTCTAATTTTTGGTTTACAACTAGCTAGCCGTGTCTTCGAGTCCAACTTTTGGTTTTCAGCTTTTGCTTATTGGATAGCTTATTTTCGGCCACAAAGTAGCCCCTAAAACATTTCTAGCTTTTAATTCAAATAATCAAATCTGAGTAGTTAGCATTTAAGAGGTTTAGGATAGTGATAATTAGTTGCATTTGAGTAGTTTCAGCTTATTATAGCTTCTGTGTTGATTGGTTCCAGCTTGTACCATTAGCTTATTTATAAGTGCTTATTTATAAGCACCTCTGCGATTCAATTTCACACACAACCCTCTGTTTTTATATTTTTCCTAGATTAATAATAATATTTTAGACTTATTATTTTCAGATTTTTCTAGGTCAGTTTGGTATTTTTCTTGATTTAAAACAGCTTTTTAAGTCTTTTAATTAGCTTTTATTGCAATTAATTCAGAAAAGTTTCAAAAAAATAAGTTTTCATGTTTCTTAGGTTAAGATAAATATAAAAAGTCAAAAAAATATTTTTCCAGATTTTTCATAGTTTAATTTGTAATTTTTAGTAATTTAAGTAGTTTTAAATAGTTTTTAATTCATAGAAAATACAAAAATAATCAGAAAAATACAAAAATAGTTTTGAAAATTCTATTTAGTTATTTTAGATTTTTCTAAGTCATAATTTCATTTTTCTAGCTTTATTTCATATTTTCTTGTATTTTAGGCTATTATTCAATAGTTAAAAATAGTTTTTAATTAATAATAATTAGATAAATAGTTTTAAAAATAATTTTATTTTTCTAATAATTTTCTTTTATTATTAGGATTGTAAAAATATCATTTTCATATTTGTAGGCCTTTTATTTCTTTAAACTCACGTTTTATTTTGTACGCTACAGTGTTTTTAATTTAAACGTAGTTTTAGATTTTAAACGATAATCAATTTTAAAATAGTGATAGCGTTTATTTAATATATTTTATCTTTTTAATTTTCTTTAATTTGCATTTAAGCCCTGTAATTTATAAACTTTTTCTTTAGGTTTAATCTATCATACCTCTTTCCGTTCAAATCTCTCGATCACTATTCGCTTGATTATTCTCGCACTCGCTGGGACATAACGACTGGGAAACACTATACTCTCCGATCTTCATTTCATTTGTTTCCATCGTTTGTTTGTTACGGCCATTCACAAGTGGCTAGCTTGCGTGATAAAACTTGACTTAGGAGCTTAATCAATTTTACCACGGGAGTCAAAGCTAATTATCTTACGCTTAGCGTATTAGTGATTTGAATATTCACTCTTTGTTCATACCATCTATATATATTTATATTTTCTTATAAAAATCCAAAAATCCAAAAACATCTTAAAACATATAAAACACAAAAATATTTTTCTTTTGTTTCTACATATATATAAAACCATAAAAACCCAAAAATATTTTCATTCTTTGTTTTTACAACATGTTTTTCAAAAATACCAAAAATATTCCTCTTTACCCTCTTACCCTTTTTGATTCTTTCCCTTTACCCTCTATCCATTTGATTCTAACTTCTTCTATTCTCATGGAATCGCTTATTCCTTGTGCTTGCTAGTGTGAGCCTCTTTTTGGTTCACCCTGTAGCTGTGTACGGTGTACAAGGTGGTAATGATATTCGAACGGGAGTTGTTTGTTTTGTGGTTCGAGGAATTCATTTGATTATGATCCTAATCCGAACTCATTTAACGAACCCTCAAACTTTTCCAATTACCCACCACAGCCCGACTTATCTCTCTCATATAATCAAGTGATTTTGTGGAGGTCCTCACCAAGGATTTGAGTGTCAATCCGAAACACGCTTTGTCTATGAACAGCTTTCCCAAGTGATGCTCTCGAACTTTGGTTATGACCAATATCCATATGATTCACCAATCCGTGCTCAACAGCTTTACTGTTGTGAGAATTGTGGAGGTCCTCACGATAATTTTCAATGTCAACCGTGGAATCAAAATTACTATACTTCCGGTTTTGACAATTTCCAACCTCCACAAAGACCATACGGTTCAAACTCCACCTGAGCCGTTGCCCAAAGAAATTTCCCAAGATTTTGAAACCGCAATGAAAACACTTGATGATATAATTCAAAACCTTAAGAATCAAGTGAGTGGTGAAAAACCCATGGGAGAATTGCTAGTCAAGAGCGAGAGGCTCGAAAAATCTAGGGAAGAATTATTAGTCCTAGAGCATGCGCTCTAAGGCGCTCCCAATTTTAAGGCATCTCTATATGATGATGACGAGGAGGGTTTTTATCCTTTTAAAGATAATATTTCTCAACTCCCTCAAATTGTTGTTATCACACCCGATATTCCCACTCACTCTCTCAACATGGGGACGAGCATCTTGACATGCTCCTAAAAGGAATCGGACTAATTCATAAAGTCTAGTGATGAGAACCTTGTCCCAATCCCGAGAGTCAGGGAACTTCGATCATATGTGTGATTCTTTTTCTCCTCTTGAGTGTTCAAAAGATCATTTTGAAACTTTCTCCGATTTTAGCGACGATTGTGCTCTTATGGAAACATCGAGTATTGAGGCATCGCCTCACAACTGATGTCATCATCTTCTTGAGGAGTTCACCGATGAACTCACTCACATCAATCCACTTTCATCGGAAAGTGATGATGGTCTCTTTGATTTCGCCATCTAGGAGAGATTGAAAGTCTCCTTTATAATGATCGCTCACTCACTTCTTATCCCAACAAATTCAATAGATAATGTTGATCACTTTGTTCCTGAAACATTCAAAGCTACTTTCACCAATCCTCTATTTGAATTCGACTCAATTCACTTAATTTCGAGAATCCACTCTTTGATACTCGATTGAGGGATAATGAGTCCACAATGAAACAAGAGTTCACAAATTCACATCATGTGAATGATTCTCTTCATGAGGAGTTCACCGGTGAACTCACTCATATCATGACTACCGGAGTATGATTGCTTGGATGGCAAAAATCATGATCGGGGGGAAAAGTTTTCAATCATAAGAGTTTGCATTTCTATGACAAATTTTCCAACCCTCCTCCCGAGATGCTTCCAAACCAAAAGCTCAACCGATAAAATCCAAACGAAAGTAAATCGCACTTGATCCGAGGAAGAAGATCTTATCGTGATCGTCATCATGATTTTCCTTCTTTCTTCACCTACCGTGATCTCTTCTTCACCTTCTCGAGTGAAGATACTATCTTTGACCCCGCATTTCATGTACCATTTGTGAACCGGTGCTCTATATATCTTCATGTGGAACTTTCACGTGCTTCAAATGTTTGTCCAAACATTTTGAATGAAAGTCCGATGGAGATTGTTCTTCCACTCGCTTCCCAAGAACAAATGAATTCGGGTCGAGTCAAGCTAGCGACTCGTGAATCAAAAAAAAGAGCATGCCATATGGGTTTTCACCCATATTTCTGACTTCTTTCTTTTTTCTACCACCCTAGTGGGGGGAGTTGCCCCCGCTGTAAAAAAAAAAAAAAAATCTTTCAAAATAATGGCCATAGTATTTTCCTTTACGCTTCCGCCGATAACCGCCGGTACTTTGAATATTGAGGGCAATATTCATTTCTAGTGTGGGGGGAATTCTCATGAATTTTATCATGTAATTATACCGCCCAATTCCCCCATTTTTGGCCAATTTTTTTTTTTTTTGGAGTAAGTGATTTTCACTTACTCAACTTATGGTTATCGGTCCGCCTTGTCTAATAAACAAAAGGATTGGCTAATCCAGGAGCAAACGGCTCTTGGTAAAGATATCTCAAATGCGTTGACGGCTTGCAATTTGCCCAAAATTGTATGGTATTCAGTTCACCATATCTTTAATTAGTGAAGAGTTGGCTAGCCCGCAAGTTTATGGCTTGTGGTAAAGGCGGTTGGAAAACCATAATTGGTAATCGACTCACCAAAGATAATATTTATAATTTATCTAAGAGTTGGCTAGTCGTATAAGCAAAACTTCCTAAATACAAATCAAATCCGTTGGAAGTGGTGGTTTGCTCAAAATCACATGGTTATCTGGGTACCATGTTCTTACTTGAACTAAAACATTTGGCTACTCCCGTATAAGTTTGGCTGCAAAGAGATTCAAATCAATTAAGTTTTCTCAAAAGATTGCTAGGGACTAGCAATAGTTTAGTGTGGGGATTGATGAGTGTGTAAATACTCATCATTTTTGGTTAAATCTGAACTGCAAAACGCTTAAAAATGCTCGGAAATGCATCAAAATACTGAAAATATCTCAAAATTGCATTTTATATGTTTCAGATGCAAAATGTTTAAAATCGGATGAAAAATGAGCTAAGTTTGCATAATTGGCGCTTCAGCCCCCAAGTTTCAAAAGTTGTCGAAATAGTCCCCGAGCACTTAATTTCAAAAATAAAATCACCAAAGGTCCTTTTAAAATCATAAGTTGTCAAAATTAGTCCTTTGGTGAAGAATATCAAAAGTTTTGAGAAATTACAAATTTGGTCCTTCAAGTTTAAAAATGGCAAAATGGTCCTTGAAATTTGAAAATGTCAAGTTTGGTCCTTGTACTATTGAACTTGTCACTTTGGTCCCTTGGAACAACTTTGTGAAATTGGTACCTGGTCCTCCAACTTTCAAATTACACAAAGGTCCTTGTTTATTAAAGCCCCTACCCCTTTGGACTCGCCATTACCCATTGTGACCCTCTGCCTATCCAATTGACCCCCCGCCTTTGACCCTCCCCTTTAATATTAAACCCTGGTCAAATCCTACCAAACAAACACACCCCCGCCAAAGTCTTCTTCCCCAACAACTAGCCTGCAAAACCCGTCCTCCCATCCCCCCACCACCTTTCATCCCCCTTTTCACTCCACCTCCTAACAATCCAAATAGCATTTAATGCTTCATCCCTAAACACTCAATCTTCCCCCAATGCAAAATACCATTTCCCGCCAAAAGTGATCCAATGGCCAATATGACCTCAAGTCATCCAATGGTCTCAAATACATGTGGGATTTGCTCAGAGAGTAGAGAGAAGAGTTGGTGTATAGAAAGGGAGAGAATGAAGCAAGGAAAGGGAGTAGTTAGTTTTATTTTTCATATGTATGTCGTTTTTAACATTAATGTTTTAATTTAAGTTTAAAGATGTAATCTTCTGTTCTATTGTACTCAAATTAAGTTGTTTCATCAATATAACTGCTTTTAAGTGTTAATTAAGGTTTTACTTAAGATTCAAATTTTCATGTTCATCGCTTGAAAATCCATTTTCTAACTCTTATATCCAAGCTTCTACTAGCTTATATTTAAGTTCAAATAAGCTTACTTAAGCTTATTATAGCTTTTAGTAGTTTATAAATGCGTTCAATCAATATTGGTCCTTGGTCAATGAAAGTCAAACAAGGAAGGCTTTTATCAAGGTGCATGGAAGTGATATGGGTTGGTGCAGAGTTGAACATGGGTTGATTCATAGTTAGAAATGGGTTGAGAAATGTATTTAGGTAGGGTTCATTGATCCTCTGCAAATTAGATCTCTTGTAAGTTCATGATCGGCCTCAACTTTGCTCATTGTCATTTGAATTTGTTTTCTCTAGATATATTGCTGTCATAGTTAGTAATTGTTATAGATTGCATTAGTGTTTGTAAGTTTGTGTTAGTAGTGTCTTATATTAAGGATTTGATAAAATAATCCTTGCATATCACTATAAAAATAGTGTTTGGTTCAAGCTACTATATCGGAAGTTAGAAGGATAGAAATCAATCATTCGTTTTCTTGAGTCCAACTTAGGTATTATAGAGTCATTTAGATCATAAAATTAAATCTTAGAACTGTGAAAGTCATTTCACTTGAAACCGCCTTTGTCATCAAATCGCTTAGTTATGTGAGCATGCAATCTTGCATTTAGGCATAGTAGTTAATAACATAGCCTATTTTAGCTTCATTACACCATAAAACATCAATCTCAGTTCATTAAATTGTTGCAAAAGCTCATAAAAGTCAAACCTTCATAATTGTCAAAAGACAAAAACTTGTAAAACTAAGTTTTTTAGCCCAACCGAGATGATTTTTCATTGATTCAGCTTTGGATAAATCAAGTAAAACTCGGGTTTTATAAGTTCAGTTGGTCTAGTTTATTATGATTTTTTATAGATTTTTAGCAATTTTTTAGAAGCCCCAAAATAGCTTGTCAAATGAAGTAATTGTCCCCTGCGTAATCGACTCGCTTAAGACCGAAGTCAAGATTGTGGTTTGTGCAAATTTTGCACGTAGCTCAATTGAGCTTAAATTGGTCTAATTTTTGGCAAACAACTGTCAGTCTTCTTGAGAGTCCAACTTTTGGTTTTCGCTTGCTTATTGATAGCTTATTTTCGTGCCACAAAGTAGCCCTAAAACCTCGCTTTCTAGCTTTTAATTCAAATAATCAAATCCAGTAGTTAGCATTTAAGAGGTTTAGGATAGTGATACTAGTTGCATTTGAGTAGTTTCAGCTTATTATATTTCTGTGTTGATTGGTGCCCACGAAAAGCCTATATTAGTTTATTTATGTTAAGCTTATTTATAAGCACTTCTCTTGCAGATTCAATTTCTCACACAACCCTCTGTTTTTTATATTTTACTAGATTCATAATAATATTTTAGACTTATCTTGAATTTTTCAGATTTTTCTAGGTCAGTTTGGTATTTTTCTTGATTTAAAATGCTTTTAAGTCTTTTTAATTAGCTTTTATTGCAATTAATTCGTAAAAGTTTCAAAAAAATAAGTTTTCATTTTTCTTAGGTTAAGATAAATATAAAAGTCAAAAAAATATTTTTCCAGATTTTTCATAGTTTAATTTGTAATTTTTAGTAATTTAAGTAGTTTTAAATAGTTTTTAATTCATAGAAAATACAAAAATAATAAGAAAAATACAAAAATAGTTTTGAAAATTCTCTTTACTTATTTTAGATTTTTCTAAGTTATAATTTCATTTTTCTAGCTTCATTTCATATTTTCTTGTATTTTAGGCTATTATTCAATAGTTAAAAATAGTTTTTAATTAATAATAATTAGATAAATAGTTTTAAAATAATTTTATTTTTCTAATAATTTTCTTTTATTATTAGGATTGTAAAAATATCATTTTCATATTTGTAGGTCTTTTATTTTTTAAACTCAATGCTTTATTTCAGACGCTACGTAGTTTTTAATTTAAACGTAAGTTTTAGATTTTAAACGTTAATCAATTTTAAAAATATTGATAGCGTTTATTTAATATATTTTAGCTTATTAATTTTATTTAATTTGCATTTAAGCCCCTGTAATTTATAAACTTTTTCTTTAGGTTTAATCTATCATACCTCTTTTCCGCTCAAATCCTCCGATCACTATTCGCTTGATTATTCTCGCACGTACCGTTGGGACATAACGACCTGGGGAAACACTATACTCTCCAGATCTTCATTGCATTTGTTTCCAGACTGTTTTAAGTTTGTTACGGTTGGCCATTCACAAGTGGCTAGCCAGTGATAAAACTTGACGGTTTGGGAGCGAATCAATTTAACTGCAAGCTGGAGATCTTCTACACGTTCTTTGATTACTATTCTTCCGATGAAGATAAGCAAGGACTTGATGAATTCATCGCTTGCACTTCAGTCGAAAATTGTCTCATGCGACCCTGTACTTTGGCAAGGTACATGTCTTCAATGTCGCTGATAGACAAATTATCAAAGTCCGCCTAGAGAATGCATAATCCCTTTCGCCTTGTATTTTGACCACGCATATTCTTAAGAAAAGTGTAGTCCCATTTAGACCTAAAGATCAACATGTTTGATGGCAACGTATATTCTAGCATCAACACTTCATGTTGAGATTAGAACTTCCTTGAACCATTGCCACCGTGAAGAGGAAATTCCAAGTCTTTGCTGAAGTAGAAATATCCGAATGGAATCCTAGGCCGATCCGTTGGCCAATTGTTGGTAGAGGTTTAGACTCACGGGTAATATGGAGGGTTGTCCCGACAGAAGTCGATGTTTCGCTCGGTTGAGCCAATCCATGTTGTTAGACATGGCTCGTGCTATATTATCAAGGTGATACTCAACTTCAATAGCACTTTCCGAGCTGTATTTGAGAAGTTGAAATGCTTCATTCTTGATTCGCTTCAACTCGGATTTCATCATCTTCTTCACACGAATTTTTCTTGCAAAGAGTTTCAAGATGCTCCAATGTACTACATTCTCAAACCTCTTGACCTTCGATGGGTAGGAGTGGAATCAACAAGCTTCAAGAACTATCTGGGAATTGTTATCCTCGCCCAGCCATGATAAGATCGCCGGGCCTTTAGCGCCTTTCTTCTTTTGGCCTAGAGGAGGATTCGCTTTTGGTCAGGTCGAGAGATGGGTTGTTGTTGGGCTCAGGATTTCCTCATCGCCACCACCCGTGATACTCAAAGTGATCACCGTTTTCTCGAAGTCGGTGGTGTCTCAATCCCGAGGTTTTTCGCTTGAAGAGCGAGAGGAGATCGCCTGGTGGTGAGGTCCTTCGTGGAGGTGGCATTGAGGAAGATTCACCAGACTTCTTCGAACGCTTAGGTGCGTAACCTTGTCCCGACCATCGTTATCTCTTGGTCGCTTTGGTTGACTTGTCATTCTTTGCATGAAGACTTGAGTTGATAGTCTAATAGAGTCTCAAAAACTTAGCTTCATCCGGCGAAGGTTCCAGCTTTTTTGACATTTGCATCACTAATTTAGTAATCAATTCCAAATGAGTAATCGATTCTTTGGCCATTGTATGTTTGACCAATGTAACGATGTTGGGAGTAAGTAGTTTGGAATATAACTCCCTTGTCACTTTAGGAATGTGTGTCGAAGGAATTTATGAAGTGTCTCTTGCCATCTTCTCCAATTCCTTTGGAAATCTCCACCGATAAACTTCGACGTGTTCCCTTTCAGCTTGCATCTTTTCATTCTCGCCATGAAGATATCAGATCCATCAAATGAGAAAATTCAGCCTTTCTCAGAGTATGTCTTTCTTTCCTGACTTGCTTGACAAATTAACGATTTGAGTCTTATACGAGAGATCCAAGATGCAGTTTTGGCTTCTTCACCGATTTGGATGATGATTTGGTTGATCTTTTTGACGGTGGTGGTGGAGAATGAGAAGATGAATCTGATGACGAAGAGACATGAGGAGACTCTGGGTCCCGAGGAGGCTCCCAGGTTTCTCCTTGGGACGTGTTGGACTGTAGAACAAACTTATCATACTCAATATCTTCTTCATTTCCGCATTTAGCTTTTTCATCGCCTTTATCTTTCTTGGACTTTTCGCCGGTTCTTCAATGTTATAAACAATAGAATCTTCCACGCGCTTTTGTTGTTGCTCCAAAGTGGTGGCACCAGTTCCCTTATCGGGTCGATTAACCGCATCAAGATTTGGTGTAGGTTGAACTCAACACTTGACTTCTTCGTGGCCACCCATTTGATCCTTAGCAAATTTTTTGCAACGGTTGGAGTCTAATGAATTTGAACTTCCTTCAGACTTAGTGTCCGTGAGGCTCTTCATCTGAATCTTCTTCTTCTTGTTGCTCAATTACTGGAGTCTTTCCTTTTCCTTTATCTGCCGGTGGACTAGGAGGTTTAGGTACCGCTGGTTTCATCTTTAGCGCTTCAGAGTAGAAAATCTCTTCATCTCGAGCAGCCTCTCCGAGTCCTCATCCTGGTTTTGTTGCGTTCCAGATGAATGGGAATAGAATAGCTTCCTTAGAAGGAACTCTACTTTTGCTTCCGTGTTTCCTTTGGGGAACTTTGGTTTCGTTGCTTGCAAAGACTTCCTCCACTTCTCTCCGTTTTCCCGGTAGGTGTACCGAAGATTTATCATCGAGAAACCCAACTTTGTTCTCTCTCACAGCAACCAAATATCTTTTATATGAGTAGAGTTTTTGAGTTCATCCGAGTAGGTGATCCGCAACACATCACCTTGTTTCTGGTAGTTGTCTCCTTGAATCGACAGTTAGGGTGGGTCGCACAACATGTTGAGATTGTCGGGTCATTGATTCTTTGGGGATATCGTGGTTATACCCAAGTGCTCTTGGATCAACAGCTTTGTATATCCGATATAAGGAATCTTTGAGCCAAGCTTTTGAGGAATGTGTTAGGAATTAGAAATTCCATGTATTAAAGAGTCGGTCACCTCAAGTATATGTAATCGTTAGAAAGCTCGTAGTCATAGTTATTTTAATGTTAAGTAGTATTTTGTTGGCAACAATCCGGAGGACGGACGGTATTTACTCATCAGATGCCCGATCCACGTTCGTAGGTGGCGCTTGTTTGTAAGTAACTATAAATACCCCTATCCTGTGTAGAGGGTTGGTTTACAATATTATTTTTCTTTGTTTCACATAGTTCCCAACTCTCTTCCTTTCTCTCACTAGAACTTTCTCTCTAAACATTGTTAACGCCCACATGGTTATGGTTTAATGTGTTTGTGAAATCCTATATCTAACAATTGGTATCAAGAGCCATGGTTTGATCACTCATCTTTCATGCTTTTTGTTTTGTGGATTTACAAGGTTTTTGGGGTATTAAGGGTTTAGGAGAGTTAGATTCATTTGGACAAATTCTAGTGTTAAAGTTTGAATTTTGCTTGTACTTTTTGTGTTTAGGATCATCATATGTGTTTATGTTTTGAATTGGAATGCTTAAATCATTGTGGTTTGGTTGTTTTTTATTGATAAAGTGGTTATTTTTGAAGTTTGTACGGCGAAGCCGAGTCTCTGATAGTTTGTTCTTCAAAGCGAAGTTGCTTTGTTATTGGATGCAGTTGGTACCGCGACTTGGCCGCTTAGCGAGTTGATTTTTACGCTTAATTTGTTCTAAGCTTAGTTTTTCTTTGCTTACTCTGAGATCTAAAGCTACTCTAGCTATTGCCAGTTGTAAACTAGCGAAGTTAATTTAAGCTTAATTTGGTGTTCGCTGAAGTTGTTTAGCGAGTTGATACTAAAGCGAGTTGGCTATTTAGCTTACTCTTGACCATTGCCGCGGTTGACAGTTGTTGCAGTTGATGCTAATGCTACTTGGCTATTTAACGAGTTGATTGCTTGCCGAAGTTGATAATCGTTTGTGCTGTGTGGTTAGCTACCGCTCATTTAGGCTTGTTACTTTTCTCGTGATACATTCTTACGGTTGTTCTTTGGTTTAGTAAAACCCGTGAAAGAATCAATTTCCTAGCTTAATCAAAGAATAGTAAAATCCCGTGAGAGCTTGAAACATGTCTACCAACGCCCTACTATCATCTCCATCGCTGTCCGAAGATGTTCAAGCAACCGGTTCAGATACTGCCCACCCATGCTTGGATGAATCGACTATGACTCTTGGGCTCAACGAATGATTGTACTGTCTTGAAAGGAAAATGGGGTCAACATTCTCAAATCGATTGATGAAAAGACCGTGATAGAGTTGAGACTACTAGAGACATAATTGATACGTACCAAGATGGAACAATGATCTATGGAATAGACGTACCAAAGACGATGATGAGTGATCGGGTCCCAAACGGTCAGGTTTATTACACAAGTCAACCACTTGTGAATGGTCAACCGTAATAAAAGTCACATGTTTAGAACCAAAGCAATTAAGTCCGTGAGAGTATAGTGTTTCCCCGTGTCGTTAAGTCCCAACGAGCCGTATGCATTGAATAGCTAAACGTATAAAGATCCAGGGTGATATTGAACGAGAAAAGGTTTGTGGATTATGAATAATTATACCTAAAGAAAAAGTTTGTAAATTACAGGGCTTAAATGCAAATTAAAGAAAATTAAAAAGCTAGATTATATTAAATAAACGCTATCACTATTTTAAAATTGGATTTTCTTGATTTTTCTTTTATAAATTTGAATTAAAAACTAATTTTAACTTTTTAAAAACTAAATTAATCTAGGAAAATTATGGAAAAATATTTTTTTGGCTTTTTATATTTATCTTAATCTAGGAAAAATGAAAACTTATTTTTTTGAAGATTTTCTGATTTATTTGTATTAAAAGCTATTTAAAAAGTCCTAAAACTGATTTAAAATAAGAAAATAGCAAACAAAGATGATGAAAATTACAAAAATTCAGAAAAGTCTAAAATTATATTCTAAGTCTATTAAAAATATAAAAACCTATACTAGTGTGCAAGATTATGAAGTTTAGAGGAAATGTGCTTATAAATAAGCACTCAAAATAAGCTAAAGATCGCCACAGAGAATCAAGTGATCACAGGACCTAACTTATGTTAAAACTACTAGAAAGAAACCTAAGTTAACCACTCTCAACCTCTGGAAAGCAAGAAACAAGCATTTGGTGTTAATTGTACTTAAAAGCCAAAACAAGCTTTACCTATTAACTTGCAGCCTAAAAATAAGCTACTGGACAAGCAAGAAACCTAAAGCCAGCCAAGTAAGCAATCCAAACTAGACCTAGCAAGGGACTTGTAAACCAAAACTCAGCTACTCACAAGCTCTTATGAGCTTGTGAAAACTCTCCGCAAGTTCCTCATCACACCACAAAGGACCGCGTACAGGCACTTTTGACTTAATTGACAAGTCGATTTGAAGCTTATAAAAAATTACAAAATTCTACAAAATCCCATTTCCACTCTTGACCAACTGAACTTGTTAAGTCCAAAATTTCACTTGAATTGATCCAATAATGAATCAATGAAAATTCCTCAAACCTTGGTGAAAATCTGACTTGAACAACTTTTGACTTTTTGAGATTGAGATGAAACTTTGACTAATGTGAGATTTGAAACTAATTTATGAACTGATTATGATGTTATAAGCTATCATAAAGCTAGATTAAGATGCTCCTATGCATTATAAACACAATGCAAGCTTTTGATTACCTATTCTCAACTGCTATGCAAATCAAGACAGATAAGTGTGAATTTGACTTTTCCGTTCCAAGGTTCAATTTAATGGACAAAGTTGAGCATAAGAAACCTAAGGAATACCTAAATGTCAAATATTATCTAGTAACCTAGATTCTAAATCAGCTTAACTGCTAATCCCAAACACTCTTAATGAAACTTCAATGCAATCTATTTTACCCTACACTTAAATTTCACCAATTCCAATAATGAAACTATAATATAACTACTAAATATGAACTAAAAGCAGCAGAAACAACAATGAGGCACCACAAAAACAGATTATGCAATATTCTTGTATAGAAAGGAACCTTACATGGGATCCTAGCCACTATGGTTTGCAAACCAAAGAAAAGTACCACTAACCTAAAACTCATATCACCCCCCAATTGAATACCATTCAACCCAAATCCATCTTCAAATCAAAGAACACGTAACAAGTCACCCATGATTCTCAAGACCTTTGACTTTTCTTGACTATTTCACAAATTTATGAATTGCTCACTTGTACTACTGCCACAGCTCACATAAGCTTGTGTAAACTTATGTGAGCATCTAAGAACTAAGATGAGGAATTTCAAACACTTTTTAACTAAATTCAAATTTAGAGGAATTTATAATGAAAAATTAATTGCATTAAAATGGAAATGAGAATACAACTTAAAACTGAAATCACAACTGCTACAATAGCTTTAGTTTAGTACAATGACAATTAAAATTACAACTTAAAGAACTAATTAAGACATTTTAATTAAAAACGACATGAAGGAAAATAAAAACTAAGAACTACTACTCAACTCTCCTTCTCTTCCTTCTATTTATTAGCAAAAGTTCTTCCCACTTGCCTCTGAGCATTTCCCACTTATAATTTGAGCCATTGGATTAGTAGAGCCCTTTTTAGCCGTTGATGGCATTTTTGGCCAAAACTATATCCGCTACTTAGGACGGTATTTAACTAGTCAAGTCTAATCACACAAGCTAGCCACTTGTGAATGGCTAACCGTAATAGACTTAAACCGCTCAAAACCAATACAATGAAGTCCCGGAGAGTACAAAGTGGATTCCCGGTCGTTAAGTCCCACCTGAGGATGACCGTGTTTAACACAATCAGATGTCGAATGATCACTAAGGATAGTGATCAAATAAGGATTTTGAGTTATTTAAAACTAAAGGGCTAAAATGAAAATTAAAGGAGATTAAAAAGATAAAATATCTTAAATAAACGCTATCACTAATTTTATACTGATGTTTTTGATTTTATTGTTTTTATAAACTTAATTTAAAAACTACGTGACGCATCTAATAAAAACGTGAAACTTACACAATATTAATCCTAAAAATATGAAAATGATATTTTACAAACCTAATGATATAAGAAAATTTTAAGAAAAAGAAAATTATTTTTATAACTATTTATTTAATTATTATTAATTAAAAACTATTTTTAACTATTAAATAATTACCTAAATTACAAGAAAATAGGAAATAAAGCTAGAAAAATAAAATTATGACTTGGAAAAATATAAAATAACAAAATAGAATTTTCAAAACTATTTTTGTATTTTTCTGATTATTTTTCTATTTTTTATGGATTTTAAACTATTTAAAACTAATTAAATTACTAAAAATTACAAAATAAACTATGAAAAATCTGAAAAATTACTTTTTTTACTTTTTATATTTATCTAAACTTAATAAAAATGAAAAATTATTTTTTTGGACTTTTTCTGATTTAATTGTATTAAAAGCTATTTAAAATTACCTAAAAACTGTTTTTAATTAAGAAAAATAGCAAACAGTGTTGGAAAATTATGAAAATTTCAGGAAAACTCTAAAATGATATTATGAATCTAGGAAAAATAGAAAAACATGGTATTGTGTGGAGGAAATTGAGACTGCTATGCTAGTGCTTATGAAATAAGCACTTGAATAAGCTAAAGTGTACCCAATGGAAACCAAACCAACACAGAAGCTATATTATGTTAAAATGACCCAAATGCAACTTATTTCAACAACCTTTAACCTCTGATAAGCTGATTACCAAGATTTGGCTTATTTGAGATTAGTACTAAAACAATGGTGTGGTACTACTTTTAAGCTCAAGCATAAGCACACAATAAGTGGAAAAGAAAACAAAAAGTTGAAACTTGTTTTAGACCTGGCTAACTACTATCAAACCAAAAGTATACCTCGAGAAGCTCTGTGGAGCTCTGACAAGCTATGCAAAAGCTTGAGAAAAGCTCACCGGATCGAGCTTGAGCAGGGCATATAAGCCCTCGCTTAATGAGCTTGTTTGAGGCTTTTAGAAAATTAATAAAAATCTGCAAAAATGACCATAAGAAAATAGACCTGATGAACTTTAAAACCCCTAAGTTTGAATTGATTTGGCCCAAAGATGAATCTGTGAAAAATCTTACTAGTTGTCCAAAAACTGGTTTTTTCAAATATTTTGACTTTTGACAATTTAGACAAGTTTGACTTTGGTGAGCTTTGATCCTAATTTGTTAACTGATATTGATGAAATATGGTTAAATGAAACTAGTACAAGCTATTCTACTGACTTCCAAACATGAAACAAGCTTTTGGATTCTCAAGATCACAACAGATAAAGACTTAGACAGATTCATAAGTGATTTTGACTTTTGGTGTTTTGCAGCAAAGAAGTGAGATGTTATGAGTGTGCTAGAACTAGACAAGCCACAAACAACAAATATTACCCATCGCACAAAACTCAGAATAACGTATTTCATGCCAAATCCAAACACCCTTTTGAAACTGCTTTGCAAGGTGAAACTACACTAACCACTGATTTAACTCATTCCATTAATTAAACTAACTTTCATATCCTAATTACTACTAATTGAACTGGTTTAACTTACTTGGTGACCATAAATAACACAAACACAGATTGCAAATTGACTAAGAAATGAAAATGAGACATAAACTTACAAATGCCAAGCTTATTTGTACATTTTATACCAACCCAAATACTACTATTCTATTCCATTTCCAACCCATTTCATCTCTCTAAGAAGAACCCATTCCATTTTCAACCTGCTTGAACCCATTTTTGCTTCCCTGTTGAATTTTGTTGACTTTCAACACTTTTGATTGAAACCGATAACAAGCTTACAAAAAGCTAAGATAAGCTTAAATAAACCTGTTTGACTTATTAAATAAGCTTATTGAAGCTTGGTGACAAGAGTTGAATTGAATTTGCACAAGAGCACAAAAACATGAAATCTCAATAATAACTTGAAATGATACTTGATAATAGTTTAAATACACTTAAAAAGCTTAATTTGATATCTTGAAACAAAGGGTTACAACTTTAAGCTTACTTTAAAACATAGAAATAAAATACCTACATGCTGAATTAAAAACTAAAAAACTTTTGCTTCTCTCTTGTTCCTCTTCCTCTTTTATGCTCTATAATCCTTCCACGTGGCCTTCCGAGCGAATCCCACCTCTTTTCCTGACCAATGGGAGTTTTGAGTGGCCGCTTTAATCATTTTGCGGGAAGGCTACATTTGACTTGTGCCCGTGATATAGCTAGAGGGGGGGGTGGCATTTATTGTAGTGGGTTTTGTGATGATGGGGGTGGTGGAAAAGGTGAGATATGGGCCGAGGTGATGGTGTGCTGCAGCAACTTGTTGGGGAAGAAGCAAAAGCGGGCAAAGGAGAGGGCACTGTTTGTTTGACTTGGTTTGACTTTCAAGCCCAAAATAAAAAGCACAGGGTCACAAAGGGTAATATGGCAGGGGTCTACAAAGATTTTGACAAGTCTTAGGTTTTAGTTAATAAGACAAGGACCAAAATCTGCAATTATTCAATCTTGAGGGACCAATCCTGCCATTTCTCCAAAGTTAACACAAGGACTGAAATTGACAAACTCTAATAGTACAAGGACTAGTTTTGACATTTTTGATTTTCCAAGGACTATTTTTGCCAAATTCCAAAGTTCAGGGACCTAAGTTGTAAATTTGTAATTTTATGTTTCAAGGACCAATTTTGACAACTTAGGAATCTAGGGCTCAAAATGATATTTTTCTTTATTTGGATTTACCAGTGGACTGCTTTTTGACAACTTTTGAAACTCGGGGACTAAAATCCAATTATGCAAACATGATACGTTTTTCACCAGATTTTGATATTTTTGCATTTAAAACACATAAAACACTTATTTGTGATATTTTTATTATTTTAATGCATTGAAGTGTTTTCAAATGTTTTTGCAGTCTAATTTGTACAAAAATGATGAGTATTTACACACTCATCAATCCCCACACTAAGATATTGCTAGTCCCTAGCAATGTTTTGAGAAACATTAATGGATTTCATCTCTTTACCAAAAGCCATTACTTCTGGAGTAGCCAAATGTTTCAGTTCAAGTAAGAACCTTGGTACACGATAACCAAGTGATTTTGAGCAAACCACCGCCCAACGGATTTGATTTGTCTTTACCGTAAGCCGCTTGCTCGACTAGCCAACTTTAGATAAATTATCAATATTATCTTTGGTGAGTCGATACCAATTATGGTTTTCCAACCGCTTTTACCACAAGCCATAAACTTGCGGGCTAGCCGACTCTTCACTTTTAAGGATATGGTGAGCTGAATACCATACAATTTTGGGCAAATTGCAAGCCTTCAACGGATTTGATATATCTTTACCAAGAGCCGCTTGTTCTCGGATTAGCCAATCCTATTGTTTATTAGACAAGGCGGACTGATAACCATAAGATGAGTAAGTGCAAAACACTTACTCCAAAAAAAAATTTTTGGCCAAAAATGGGGAATTAGGCGGTATAATTACATGATAAAATTCGTGAGAATTCCCCCACACTTAGAAATGAATATTGCCCTCAATATTCAAAGTACCGGCGGTTATGCCGAAACATAGAACGTAAAAGGGAAATACTAAAGGCCATTATTTAGCAAGGATTTTTTTTTTTTTTTTGAAACTCTTATATATATACAACATGTGGGGCAACTCCCCCACACTAGGGTGGGACACACGGGTGAAAACCCATGTTTAGCTACTGTTTTGATTACCGAAGTCGCTAGCTTGACTCGACCCTAATTCATTTGTCCATGGGGAAAGTAACGTGGAAAACCAATCTCAATCGGACTTTCGCTCACAAAGGTTAACAAACATATTAATATCGAAAGTTCCACACCGACGAGACGCGACCGTATTTTTAATAGTAAAAACTATAAAGGATAATACCGGGGTCAAAGATGGTGTCCTCATTCCCGAAAGAGAAAGGGAAAGAGCAACCACACCATCTGTGAAGAATGGAATAAAGATGTGCATGAGAATGCATGTCCATTCCTCATTAGTAAGAAGCAAATCACCATTTTTGACATTTTAAGCTTAAACTTGAAGCTTGTATGGTGATTGTCAAATGATTTTCCGTAGGGAGGGTTGGAAACGGTTCTTCAATCAACATTTTCCAAAAGAATGTCCCTCCTATCAAAGTAAGTATTAACAATTCCTGTTGGAATCGACTCATTACTAAGAAAGGCATCGACTTCATTCCAAAAGTTGTCATCTTCCTCACTAGGAGTGAGAGAAGGAATGGAAGAGTCGGAAATAATAAGACTAGGAGATGATGGATCATTTTGGAGCAATTCTTCAATGGGAAGAATGTCTCCCATTGATCACAATCATCATCATCCAATTCATGAAAACCAAGAGATTTTGTTTCATCCGCAGAGTTAACAAACTCGATGCGACAACCGATTCGGAGGTGGGACAAGTGGTGTGCTCTTAGAGCTAGCAATTTCCACCACTTCCATGAAGTCTCCGATTCTAGATCATCTTCATCATCAAGAACACTCTTGACTTCCTCGTACAGCCTTTCAAACCATTTGTTTGAACCGTGGGTGATTTCAAAGCTTTTAACTCCGACGCTTTTGGTGACTCGCTTAACCGTGAAATTTGAGAGTGTTGCATTGAATCTTTCAGATCTTTGATCAATTGTAGCAACACTCTGTTTGGACAGAGGTTTGGAGTTTTGGTTGATATTCAATGTGAGCTCTTCGTTGTCAACCCTAATGGTCAACTCTTCAAAGAAACACATCAATCGTGAGCACGACTTGCTTTCAAGAAAGCTCTCCCTAAGATGAGGGAACTCTAGGATCTGATCGGTCTAATAAAAGTCGGAGGAAATGAAACTTTCCTCCTTTTACCACGACATCCTCGGCTATCCCAAGTGGACGAGTTATGGTACAGTCCGCTAGCTCGAGTGTCATACAAGTAGATGTAAGTTTAGGAAGAGACAGCTTTCCATATCAAAGTGGCATGAGGTTAATGCCGGGCCAAGATCGCCAAGGCGAGCATTGAACCATCCCTAAGAAATCACAAGGGATTAAAACCCGCCAGGTCTTCAAGCTTTTTAGGAAGCTTCTTAAGAAGGACCGCCGAGCATTGCTCATTGAGAGGGGTTTTAGCCATTTCGTATAACTTATCTTTGTTGTTCAAGTAAGCCTTTAAGCGTGGATGCAAATTTGGGCATTAGAACAAGAGCATCAACGAAGCTTATATCAAAGTGTAGTTCATTGAAAATTTGGAAAATTTTTTCCATTTGCTCTTTGTTTTGTCTTTGAGCTTCTCATCATTCATTCTTGATGGGTAAGGAAGCTGACTAGACTTTTGAGCCGGATGGAAGTATTTTCTCGCTCAGAATTTTTCTTCTGAACTTCGGTTCCGGACTTAAAGCTTGACTACCGGTGGACGTGGCGGTACTGGGCTTGAGAAATGCACCTTGTCCGTTGTATCCTTGGTAACTTAACTCATTGCTCCTGGTGGAGGAGGCATTGGAGTCGAAGGTCCATTGTGCGTCTTACCACTTCTGGTTGTGATCGCCTTTGCATCGCCCTTGGGTTAGCGATCGTGTTGCTCGGTAAAGTACCTGAGCTCGAGGGTCGATCATTTAAAGACTTCTGAGATCAGCAATCTGACTGACCAACAACCTGTTCATTTCATCTTTGGATTTCATGAACTGTTTCAGAACTCATCGATGATGGTATGGAGGATGTGGAGGGAAATTCTGAGGTCGAATGTTTTGATTATGACCTTGTTGTTGAAAATTCCCTTGGTTAGGATTCACATTCCCCTGAAGTTGATTCCCCCGATTGAAATTGTTTTGATTAAGGTTTCCTTGATGTTGGAAACCTTGATTTGGTCCTGAATAGAAATTACCTTGGTTTTGATAACCTTGGTTCATTCTAGGTTGGTTCTGATTCCGTTTAGGATTCTGGTTAAAACCGGTGGTGCTTGATAAGTATTAGCACGGTAGTTTAGTTCATTTTGAGGACGGTATTGATTACCTCCTTGATTTGAAGTACCGGCTATAGCATTGGCTTCAAATGGACTACCATCGGTGGCAGTACAGTTGTAGTATGCATGAGGACCACCACAAGTAACACAAACTTCAACTTTCTTCACTTCACCATGTGATGGTGTTTGAGTGAAAGTGACTTTCTTCTGGTTAGCAAGAACCAAAGCCTGAACAATATCTGTGAGTTTGTCAATCTTAGCATCGGTGCTAGATGTACCCACTGGAGATGAAGTAGAAGGTCCAACATTAGACTGAGATTGATATGTCTTTGCTCGGAAAGGGCGGACTTGGGACTTGTTTTCAATTATTTGCAAGGCTTCTTTTGTGGTCTTGCTCAGGAAATTACCTCCCGCGGAGGCATTTAAAGAGTCTTGGTCACCTTGGTGCAGACCATTGATGAGTGTGTAAATACTCATCATTTTTGTATAATATAAACTGCAAAATCATCTGAAAACACTCAGAAACACATCAAAATGATCAAAATATCACAAATCAGTGTTTTATGTGTTTTAAATGCAAAAATATCAAAATCAGATGAAAAACATATCAAATTTGCAAAAATTGCAGTTTTAGTCCCCCAAGTTTCTAAAATTGTCAAAAATAGTCCCTGAGTCAAAATTTCAAAAGAAAAGTCACCAAAGGTCCTTTTAATATCATAACTTGTCAAATTTAGTCCTTTGGTGAAAAATCTAAAAGTTTTGAGAAAATTACAGTTTTGGTCCTTGGGTTTTTAAATTGGTCAAAATTAATCCTTGAAGTTTCAAAAATGTCAAAGTTAGCCCTTGGATTATTAAAGTTTGGCAAGACCAACCCTTTGACTCAATCTTCATAATTTACATGTATGGTCCCTGGAAATTCAGAAGTTTCAATTTTGGTCCCTATGTTATTACTTCTACAAACCAAACCGGATCCTAGTATTTAACTACCCAAGCCCAAATAATTAACACCCTGGCCCAAATCATTTACCCGGTCCAAACCCACAACCCGACCAACCCAAACCCAACATTTAAATAAACAAACCCGCCCCCCTATAGCCTGTCTTCCCCAACACTAGCCCTGCAACACCCATCTCCCCCCTCCAACTCCAACCACCTTTTCTCCTCCATGTCCCCCCCTCCTCAACAACCTGCCAAGTGCATTTAATGCTTCCCACCTCTTCACACTCAACCCCAGCTACTAAATCACTTTTTCCCGCCAAAAACACTCAATGGCCAAGATCAAGTTTAAGACATCCAAGGGTTGAGATTTGTGGTGGGATTATCTCAGAAAGGTGAGAGAAAGCTCTTGGAGCTATAAAAGAGAAGAAGAAGCAGTTTCAAAGGAGAGCTAGTTTTTATTTTTTTTACTTTAATGTCGTTTTTAATTAAATGTTTTTAGTTTTAGTTAAAATATTGTAATTTCAGTTTTTATGTATTAACATTAAGTTAATAAACCTTTGTAATATGCTTTTGAGTTCTTAATCAAAGTTTTTAGATAAAATACATGTTTCATGTTACTGTTGCATATTTAAGTCTCAACTTTTTATGTTTAAGCTTCTAATTAGCTTCTTTGTAAGCTCAAACAAGTGTACTTAAGATTTATATAGCTTTTGATGAGCTTTGGAATCATTTTCAAGCAAGTTTGTGAAAAAGTCAACAAAAGTCAACTGGTGATGATTCTTGGGTCAGAAATGGAAAATGGTGATGCTAAGGTTTCTTTGGGTTGTATTAGAGTAGGTTAGAGTAGTATTTGGGTTTGGAGTTGGCCTGCATCAGCTGGAGTTCAAGTTAGTTAGTTTCTCTTTTTCAAAATTTCAAGTCATTTACATATTATGGTTGTTATGCATCTCGTGTCACAACTGATTTTCATGTGTTTACATAGCTGCAATTAGGTTATATGAACTCTGTTTGATCAATGGAATTAGTTAATTCAGTGGTAATCTTGTTTTAAGTTCATATCAGTTACATAAGGGAGTGTTTGGATTTGTAGTTTAAACTGCCCTTAAGGCTTGTTCAGTGATAGCTTTCTGTTAGTTCATGTTGCTTAAGCTCATTTGAGCACATCTCAATCATAGTTTTGGTCTGCAAAGCCACCTAAGTCAAATTTTCACTTAAATCCTTCTACTGATCCACTGTTGTGGAATTAGATTTCCAAAATCTCATTTTGTGTTCAAAAATTATTAACATTGCTTTCAGTATACTTTTTACATCATATAACAGCAATCTCAGTGGTAAAAATGGAATCAAAGTTACTAAAAGTCAACATTTCAGTTTTGTGAAAAAGTCAAATTTGCATGAAACTCAGTTTTGAGCCAAATGGGATGAATTTTCACAAGCTCATTTCTGAGTCATTTTCTATGAAATTTGTGGTTTTTAAAAGCCCCACTGATCTAGTTTCTTGTTGTCATTTTAGCATATTTTTGTGATTTTTCTACAAGCTTCAAAAGAGCTTGTCTTTTAGGTCCAAGTTGCCCTGTTCACAGGGGTAGTCTATGCTGAGTTTTCTCATGGATTTGCAGCCCTTCCATTGAGCTCAAAGAGCTTGTTTAGGTCTGGGATTTGGTCTATAAGGTCTCACCCAGACCTTTTCCAAGTTCCATTTGCTAGTTTCCTGTTTGAGCTTAATTTGTAGCTTGTAATTGTGCCCAAAGTAGGCACTTAGACACTGTTTTAGCTTATACTCAAAATCACCAAATCTGTGTTGTTTTGTTAATCCTGTAGTTATAGCTTGTTGTTTTCTGTTGCATATTGGTTCTCTTAGCTTATTTTAGCCTTTGTATTCAGTTGGTAGCTTTTGAAGTCCATTTGCTTAATCTAGTGCTTATTTCAATAAGCTCTTGCTCATCAGTTTCAAATCACTCCACACAAGCCCCTGTTTTTCCATTTTTCTTATATTCCTAATATTATTTTAGAGTTTTCCTGAAATTTTCAGATTTTTCTAAGTTGATTTGCTATTTTTCTTAATTTTAATTAGTTTTTAAGTATTTTTAATTAGCTTTAAATACAAATAATTAAGAAAAGCTTCAAAAAAATAATTTTTCATTTTTCTTAAGTTAATATAAATATAAATAGCCTAAAAAGTATTTTTCCATAATTTTCTTAGCTTAAAAAGTATTTTCTAGCATTTTAATTAGTTTTAAATAGTTTTAAATTAATAATAAATATATAAAAAGTTTAAAAAATATATTTTCTGTTTTAAAATTAGTTTTATCATATTTTAGATTTTTCTAAGTCTTAATTTTATTTTTCTAGTCTTATTTCATATTTTCTTTCATTTTAGAGTATTTAATAAATAGTTTAAAATAGTTTTTAATTAATAATAATTAATTAATTAGTTATAAAAATAATTTTCATTTTCTAATAATTTTCTTATATAATTAGGATTGTAAAAATGTATTTTTCATATCCGTAGGTATTTTCCTCCTTTATTTTCACGTTTTATTTTGTACGTTAACGTAGTTTTTAATTTAAACGTAAGTTTTTCGTTTTAAGTTTTAAACGTTCATCACTTTAAATATAGTGATAGCGTTTATTTAATATCTTTTATCTTTTTAATTTTCTTAATTTGTATTTTAGTCGCTTAAATTTATAAACCTTTTTCAGTAGTGTAATTATCTATCCAAATCTTTTCCGATCACTATCATTAGTGATCATTCTATCGTCTGAATTGGTTTTGACACACCATTGAGTCTCCGTGGGACTTAACGACCCAGGAATTCATTATATTCTCCTGGACTTCATTGTATTTGTGTCTGAGCTGTTTTAAGTCTGTTAGACTTGACGGTTCGGACCAGATCAAATTTTTGGCGCCGCTGCCGGGGAGGCTTTAGCGTGTGTTTAGCCTTTTTCAGACCCATTCTTGTGCATATCCCATTTTTTCTGTTAAAAGTTTTTTGTAAAGTTATCAGAAAATCCAAAAATATTTTCATTCTTTGTTTTTATCAAAATGTTTTTCAAAAATACCAAAAATATTCCTCTTTACCCTCTTACCTTTTTGATTCTTCATTTCTTACCCTCTGTTAACCTTTGATTCTTTCTATGTCTTATCCTCACCTTCTTGGTTGTCAATGGTGTGGTGGTCCTTATAATGGTGGCAATTGCCCCGTTGTAGCTGGTGGAATCAGGAAACGGATCTGTCTATAACCAAGATCCCTATTCCTACCATGACACGACTGATTTATTCCATCACTGCCACACCGTGAGACTCAGCAGTTTTACTGTTGTGAGTATTGTGGTGATTCACATTCCAGTTCTGATTGTCAATCGGGAAACACGCTTGTCTATGAGCAGGTTCCTGATAACAGTTATGACTACAACACATACCACTCACAACCACATCAGTTCTACTGTTGTGAGTATTGTGGAGGTCCTCACCCTAGCTCGGATTGTCAAACAGGGAACCCATTTCCTTGTAACAATTACGACTCTTCATTTCAAGACCAACCTCCACAATACCAAATGATTCAAGCGACTCCTCATGAAACTACGGCTGACCTTCTAATCAAGACTCGAGTTATTAAAAGAACTTAAGGAGGAGTCGGCTATGTCCTCCCAAGATAATCCAAATGAGAAATCCATGGAAGTTTTGTTAGCCGAAGAGCGGGCTCCTAAATTAGATTCCCAGATTGCCTTTGAAAATCTGTTAGGGAATCTATTGCAAAAGAAAAATCAGCCAGATCTAGCTCTCGATTCCGTTTCATCCCTGATGACGATGATGATGAAGATATCCTTGATATCCTACAATTTTATAACGGTTCATCAAGTTCATCAGTTGAGACCCCTTCCATGAAAAGTCAGGGAGAAAAGACTATGATGGAATTACTAGCAGAAGAACAAATGGAAAGTATAAAACATATGTATGCTAGTCCGCCTAAACTCCCTCAGCTGTTGTTATCACACCAAATTCCCACTCACTCTCTAAACATGGGGGATGAGCTTCTTGGCACTATTCCAGAAATGGAATCGTCTAGTATTGAGAGCCTTGTCTCAATCCCAAGAGAGTCACAGGGAATTCTCGAGCATCTGTGTGATATCCCTTTCCCTCTTGAGTGTTCAAATGATCATCTTGAGACTTTCTCTGATCTTAGTGAAGATTGTGCTTCATATGGAGACATCGAGTACGTTGAGGCATCACTTCCACAATCTGATGCTGATCCCCTTCTTGAGGAGTTCTCCGGTGAACTCACTCACATCAATCCACTCTTTGATTTCGAAGCTGATCTGGGAGAGACTGAAAGTCTCATTGATATTGATCATTCACTCACTTCTTACCCCAACAATCCAAATGAGAATGTTGATCACTTTGTTCCCGAAATATTCAAAGCTACTTTCACCAATCCTCTATTTGAATTCAACTCTGAATTCACTTCAATTTCTGAGAATCCACTCTTTGATACTCAGATTGAGGATAGTGATGAGCCCACAATGGAACAAGAGTTCACAAATTCACATCATGTGAATGATTCTCTTCATGAGGAGTTCGCCGGTGAACTCTCTCATATCATATCTCCGCTGGAGTATGATTGCGTGGATGGCAAAAATAATGATCGGGGGGAGAGAATCTCAATTTGCATAGTTATGACAAATCTTCCCACCCTCCCAACCGAGATGCCTTCCAACCCTAAGAGCTCAACCAATAAAATCCAAATAAGTGCAACTGCACTTAATCCCGAGGAAGAAGATCTAGTCATGATTGTTATCATGATCTTCCTTCTTTTCTTCACCTACTCGGTGACTTCCTCTCTTCTTCACTCCTTCGGGAATGAGGACACTATTTTTGATCCCGGCATTTTCATTTATCATTTTTGAGCCGGTTCTATGTATATCTCATCGGTGTGGAACTTTCACGTACTTCAATGTTTATACAAACATCTTGAATGAAAGTCCGATGGAGATTGTTCCTTCCACTTTGCTTCCCCATGAACCAATTAATTCGGGGTCGAGTCAAGCTAGCGACTCGGAAATAAAAAACAGTAGCATACTATATGGGTTTTCACCCATATTTCTGACTTCTTTCTATTTTCTACCACCCTAGTGTGGGGGGGTTGCCCCACATGTTGTGTATATATGCAAAAAAAAAATCTAGCTAAATAATGGCCGTAGTATTTCCCTTTTACGTTCTTTGTTTCGGCATAACCGCCGGTACTTTGAATATTGAGGGCAATATTCATTTCTAAGTGTGGGGGGGAATTCTCGCGAATTTTATCATATAATTATACCAATTCCCCCGTTTTTGGCCAAAATTTTTTTGGAGTAAGTGTTTTACACTTTCTCATTTGGTTATCAGTCCGCCTTGTCTGTAAGATAAAAGGATTGGCTAATCCAGGAGCAAACGGCTCTTGGTAAAGATATCTCAAATCCGTTTATATGGCTTGCAATTTGCCCAAAATTGTATGGTATTCAGCTCACCATATCCTAAAAAGTGAAGAGTTGGCTAGCCCGCAAGGTTATGGCTTGTGGTAAAGGCAGTGGAAAAACCATAATTGGTAATCAGCTCACCAAAGATAATATTGATAATTTATCTAAGAGTTGGCTAGTCCAGAAGGGTACGGCTTCTGGTAAAGACAAAATCAAATCCGTTGAAAGCTGGTGATTTGCTCAAAATCACATGGTTATCGGTGTACCATGGTTCTTACTTGAACTAAAACATTTGGCTACTCCAGAAGTAATGGCTTTTGGTAAAGAGATGCAAATCCATTAAGTTTTTCTCAAAAGATTGCTAGGGACTAGCAATAGTTTAGTGTGGGGGATTGATGAGTGTGTAAATACTCATCATTTTTGTATAATATAAACTGCAAAATCATCTGAAAACACTCAGAAACACATCAAAATGATCAAAATATCACAAATCGGTGTTTTATGTGTTTTAAATGCAAAAATATCAAAATCGATGAAAACATATCAAATTTGCAGAAATTGCAGTTTTAGTCCCCCAAGTTTCTAAAATTGTCAAAAATAGTCCCCGAGTCAAAATTTCAAAAGAAAAGTCACCAAAGGTCCTTTTAATATCATAACTTGTCAAATTTAGTCCTTTGGTGAAAAATCTAAAAGTTTTGAGAAAATTACAGTTTTGGTCCTTGGGTTTTTAAATTGGTCAAAATTAATCCTTGAAGTTTCAAAAATGTCAAAGTTAGCCCTTGGATTATTAAAGTTTGGCAAGACCAACCCTTTGACTCAATCTTCATAATTTACATGTATGGTCCCTGGAAATTCAGAAGTTTCAATTTTGGTCCCTATGTTATTACTTCTACAAACCAAACCGGATCCTAGTATTTAACTACCCAAGCCCAAATAATTAACACCTTGGCCCAAATCATTTACCCGGTCCAAACCCACAACCCGACCAACCCAAACCCAACATTTAAATAAACAAACCCGCCCCCCTATAGCCTGTCTTCCCCAACACTAGCCCTGCAACACCCATCTCCCCCCTCCAACTCCAACCACCTTTTCTCCTCCATGTCCCCCCCTCCTCAACAACCTGCCAAGTGCATTTAATGCTTCCCACCTCTTCACACTCAACCCCAGCTACTAAATCACTTTTTCCCGCCAAAAACACTCAATGGCCAAGATCAAGTTTAAGACATCCAAGGGTTGAGATTTGTGGTGGGATTATCTCAGAAAGGTGAGAGAAAGCTCTTGAAGCTATAAAAAGAAGAAGAAGCAGTTTCAAAGGAGAGCTAGTTTTTATTTTTTTTACTTTAATGTCGTTTTTAATTAAATGTTTTTAGTTTTAGTTAAAATATTGTAATTTCAGTTTTTATGTATTAACATTAAGTTAATAAACCTTTGTAATATGCTTTTGAGTTCTTAATCAAAGTTTTTAGATAAAATACATGTTTCATGTTACTGTTGCATATTTAAGTCTCAACTTTTTATGTTTAAGCTTCTAATTAGCTTCTTTGTAAGCTCAAACAAGTGTACTTAAGATTTATATAGCTTTTGATGAGCTTTGGAATCATTTTCAAGCAAGTTTGTGAAAAAGTCAACAAAAGTCAACTGGTGATGATTCTTGGGTCAGAAATGGAAAATGGTGATGCTAAGGTTTCTTTGGGTTGTATTAGAGTAGGTTAGAGTAGTATTTGGGTTTGGAGTTGGCCTGCATCAGCTGGAGTTCAAGTTAGTTAGTTTCTCTTTTTCAAAATTTCAAGTCATTTACATATTATGGTTGTTTATGCATCTGTGGTCACAACTGATTTTCATGTGTTTACATAGCTGCAATTAGGTTATATGAACTCTTTTTGATCAATGGAATTAGTTAATTCAGTGGTAATCTTGTTTTAAGTTCATATCAGTTACATAAGGGAGTGTTTGGATTTGTAGTTTAAACTGCCCTTAAGGCTTGTTCAGTGATAGCTTTCTGTTAGTTCATGTTGCTTAAGCTCATTTGAGCACATCTCAATCATAGTTTTGGTCTGCAAAGCCACCTAAGTCAAATTTTCACTTAAATCCTTCTACTGATCCACTGTTGTGGAATTAGATTTCCAAAATCTCATTTTGTGTTCAAAAATTATTAACATTGCTTTCAGTATACTTTTTACATCATATAACAGCAATCTCAGTGGTAAAAATGGAATCAAAGTTACTAAAAGTCAACATTTCAGTTTTGTGAAAAAGTCAAATTTGCATGAAACTCAGTTTTGAGCCAAATGGGATGAATTTTCACAAGCTCATTTCTGAGTCATTTTCTATGAAATTTGTGGTTTTTAAAAGCCCCACTGATCTAGTTTCTTGTTGTCATTTTAGCATATTTTTGTGATTTTTCTACAAGCTTCAAAAGAGCTTGTCTTTTAGGTCCAAGTTGCCCTGTTCACAGGGGTAGTCTATGCTGAGTTTTCTCATGGATTTGCAGCCCTTCCATTGAGCTCAAAGAGCTTGTTTAGGTCTGGGATTTGGTCTATAAGGTCTCACCCAGACCTTTTCCAAGTTCCATTTGCTAGTTTCCTGTTTGAGCTTAATTTGTAGCTTGTAATTGTGCCCAAAGTAGGCACTTAGACACTGTTTTAGCTTATACTCAAAATCACCAAATCTGTGTTGTTTTGTTAATCCTGTAGTTATAGCTTGTTGTTTTCTGTTGCATATTGGTTCTCTTAGCTTATTTTAGCCTTTGTATTCAGTTGGTAGCTTTTGAAGTCCATTTGCTTAATCTAGTGCTTATTTCAATAAGCTCTTGCTCATCAGTTTCAAATCACTCCACACAAGCCCCTGTTTTTCCATTTTTCTTATATTCCTAATATTATTTTAGAGTTTTCCTGAAATTTTCAGATTTTTCTAAGTTGATTTGCTATTTTTCTTAATTTTAATTAGTTTTTAAGTATTTTTAATTAGCTTTAAATACAAATAATTAAGAAAAGCTTCAAAAAAATAATTTTTCATTTTTCTTAAGTTAAGATAAATATAAATAGCCTAAAAAGTATTTTTCCATAATTTTCTTAGCTTAAATAGTATTTTCTAGCATTTTAATTAGTTTTAAATAGTTTTAAATTAATAATAAATATATAAAAAGTTTAAAAAATATATTTTCTGTTTTAAAATTAGTTTTATCATATTTTAGATTTTTCTAAGTCTTAATTTTATTTTTCTAGTCTTATTTCATATTTTCTTTCATTTTAGAGTATTTAATAAATAGTTTAAAATAGTTTTTAATTAATAATAATTAATTAATTAGTTATAAAAATAATTTTCCTTTTCTAATAATTTTCTTATATAATTAGGATTGTAAAAATGTATTTTTCATATCCGTAGGTATTTTCCTCCTTTATTTTCACGTTTTATTTTGTACGTTAACGTAGTTTTTAATTTAAACGTAAGTTTTTCGTTTTAAGTTTTAAACGTTCATCACTTTAAATATAGTGATAGCGTTTATTTAATATCTTTTATCTTTTTAATTTTCTTAATTTTTATTTTAGTCGCTTAAATTTATAAACCTTTTTCAGTAGTGTAATTATCTATCCAAATCTTTTCCGATCACTATCATTAGTGATCATTCTATCGTCTGAATTGGTTTTGACACACCATTGAGTCTCCGTGGGACTTAACGACCCGGGAATTCATTATATTCTCCTGGACTTCATTGTATTTGTGTCTGAGCTGTTTTAAGTCTGTTAGACTTGACGGTTCGGACCAGATCAACCATTGTAGAAAGTATCCATTTGCATTAACTCGGTAAAACCATGATGCAGACACTTGCGGAGCAAGTCTTTGTAACGATCCCATGCCTCCCCGAATGATTCCTCAAATCTCTGAGAGAATTTCATTATCTCATTCTTAAGACTTGTAGTTCGGGATGGAGGATAGAATTCGTTAACAAACTTTGTGACTAGATCTTCCCATGTCTCAATGGAACGAGGGGGTTGTTTCTCAAGCCAATTCCCGGCTTGTCCCTCTAGAGAAAATGGGAAACGTAAGAGCTTGATAGCTTCATATGGGACATTCTTGTACTTGATGGTAGATGCAATCTTGTTAAACCATCGAATGTGTGCATGAGGATCATCCCGCTCAAAACCATAGAATTGGCTTTGGGTTACTAGATTAAGCAACCCGGTTTTGAGCTCAAAAGTATCAGCCACAATGGCTGGGACAACAATGGCATCTCCGTAACCCTCGATGGGTGCTTGGAGAAGCTCATTCATCGGCTTATCTTCTGCCATTTCGGCAGGTGGTGGTGGTGGTAGACGTTCCTCAGTCACGGCTGAAGGAGCGTAACGCCCTCTACGTCTACGAGGAAGCTTGCCAAGCTCAGAAAGTGGACTTGTAGAGCTGGAAGAACGAGTGCGCATGCACTAAGTTTAAAAATCAATTTTCAAAACAAATGCGAGGCAAAACGACAAGTGAACTTAACCAATAATCACAAATGAAATGGCTTCTTTGAAAAAGGTACACCAAATCACAAGGACACAAAGGCAAGTTTTAAATCCGATGTTCGGGAACTTATTATGGTCACACCCCAGTTAGTAGGTGTACTGCCTTGATTTGCGGTGGTTGATTTTTATGTATATATTAAGTACCAATGAAAAGACGTAGGTATAGATTTGTGCTGATGGGTTTAAAAACTTTTGACAATATTTTTGGTATCGTCTCGTTTAACCAAATCGTATCTCTTTAAGAATCACCTTAAAGGAAACACAAGCTAGAAAACGTTACGATTGTTTTGTTGTTTTATATTTTGTTTGGGTGTTTAACACTTTAGGAAAAGTGTTAACGAACTTTTTGATTTTGTTATAATTTTACAAAAAACTTTTTACAAACTGTGGTATATGTGCAAGTACGGGTCTGAAAATGCTTAGAACACGCTTTACAGCCTCAGCGGCGCCAAAATTTGGTTGGTGCTGAACTAGTCAAGTCTAATCACACAAGCTAGCCACTTGTGAATGGCTAACCGTAATAGACTTAAAACTGCTCAAAAACCAATACAATGAAGTCCTGGAGAGTACAGTGGATTCCCGGGTCGTTAAGTCCCACGGAGGATGACTGGTGTTTAACACAATCAGATGTCGAATGATCACTAAGGATAGTGATCAAATAAGGATTTTGAGTTATTTAAAACTAAAGGGCTAAAATGAAAATTAAAGGAGATTAAAAAGATAAACTATCTTAAATAAACGCTATCACTAATTTTATACTGATGTTTTTGATTTTATTGTTTTTATAAACTTAATTTAAAAACTACGTGACGTACAAATAAAAACGTGAAACTTACACAATATTAATCCTAAAAATATGAAAATGATATTTTTACAAACCTAATGATATAAGAAAATTTTAAGAAAAAGAAAATTATTTTTATAACTATTTATTTAATTATTATTAATTAAAAACTATTTTTAACTATTAAATAATTACCTAAATTACAAGAAAATAGGAAATAAAGCTAGAAAAATAAAATTATGACTTGGAAAAATCTAAAATAACAAACTAGAATTTTCAAAACTATTTTTTTGTATTTTTCTGATTATTTTTCTATTTTTATGGATTTTAAACTATTTAAAACTAATTAAATTACTAAAAATTACAAAATAAACTATGAAAAATCTGAAAATTACTTTTTTACTTTTTATATTTATCTAAACTTAATAAAATGAAAATTATTTTTTTGGACTTTTTCTGATTAAATTGTATTAAAAGCTATTTAAAATTACCTAAAAACTGTTTTTAATTAAGAAAAATAGCAAACAGTGTTGGAAAATTATGAAAATTTCAGGAAAACTCTAAAATGATATTATGAATCTAGGAAAAATATAAAAACATGGTATTGTGTGGAGGAAATTGAGACTGCTATGCTAGTGCTTATGAAATAAGCACTTGAATAAGCTAAAGTGTACCCAATGGAAACCAAACCAACACAGAAGCTATATTATGTTAAAATGACCCAAATGCAACTTATTTCAACAACCTTTAACCTATGATAAGCTGATTAGCAAGATTTGGCTTATTTGAGATTAATACTAAAACAGTGGTGAGGGTACTACTTTTAAGCTCAAGCATAAGCAACACAATAAGCTGGAAAAGAAAACAAAAAGTTGAAACTTGTTTTAGACCTGGCTAACTACTATCAAACCAAAAAGTAGACCTGGAGAAGCTCTGTGGAGCTCTGGACAAGCTATGCAAAAGCTTGAGAAAAGCTCAGCTCTGACTGAGCTTGTGAGCAGGGCATATAAGCCCTGCTTAATGAGCTTGTTTGAGGCTTTTAGAAAATTAATAAAAATCTGCAAAAATGACCATAAGAAAATAGACCTGATGAACTTTAAAACCCCTAAGTTTGAATTGATTTGGCCCAAAGATGAATCTGTGAAAAATCTTACTAGT
The DNA here is from genome assembly GCA_910596185.1 of Chrysanthemum makinoi. Classification (NCBI taxonomy): domain Eukaryota; kingdom Viridiplantae; phylum Streptophyta; class Magnoliopsida; order Asterales; family Asteraceae; genus Chrysanthemum; species Chrysanthemum makinoi. The sequence goes on from OU343221.1 coordinate 280,571,753, forward strand.
TGGCCAAAAACTGGTTTTTTCAAATATTTTGACTTTTGACAATTGAGACAAGTTTGACTTTGGTGAGCTTTGATCCTAATTTGTTAACTGATATTGATGAAATATGGTTAAATGAAACTAGTACAAGCTATTCTACTGACTTCCAAACATGAAACAAGCTTTTGGATTCTCAAGATCACAACAGATAAAGACTTAGACAGATTCATAAGTGATTTTGACTTTTGGTGTTTTGCAGGCAAAGAAGTGAGACAGTTATGAGTGTGCTAGAACTAGACAAGCCACAAACAACAAATATTACCCACTGCACAAAACTGTAACACAGATTTCATGCCAAATCCAAACACCCTTTTTGAAACTGTTTTGCAAGGTGAAACTACACTAACCACTGATTTAACTCATTCCATTAATTAAACTAACTTTCATATCCTAATTACTACTAATTGAACTGGTTTAACTTACTTGGTGACCATAAATAACACAAACACAGATTGCAAATTGACTAAGAAATGAAAATGAGACATAAACTTACAAATGCCCAAGCTTATTTGTGCAGCTTATACCAACCCAAATACTACTATTCTATTCCATTTCCAACCCATTTCATCTCTGCAAGAACCCATTCCATTTTCAACCTGCTTGAACCCATTTTTTGCTTCCCTGTTGACTTTTGTTGACTTTCAACACTTTTGATTGAAACTGGATAATAGGCTTACAAAAAGCTAAGATAAGCTTAAATAAACCTGATTGACTTATTAAATAAGCTTATTGAAGCTTGGTGACAAGAGTTGAATTAGGAATTTGCAACAGTAGCACAAAACATGAAATCTGAATAATAACTTGAAATGATACTTGATAATAGTTTAAATACACTTAAAAAGTTTAATTTGATATCTTGAAATAAAGGGTTACAACTTTAAGCTTACTTTAAAACATATAAATAAAATACGACATACAGTGAATTAAAAAACTAAAAAACTTTTGCTTCTCTCTTGTTCCTCTTCCTCTTTTATGCTCTATAATCCTTCCACGTGGCCTTCTGAGCAGATCCCATCTCTTTTCCTGACCAATGGGAGAGTTTTGAGTGTATTGGCCGTTTTAATTATTTTGGCGGGAAGGCTACATTTGACTTGTGCCTGTGATATAGCTAGTAGGGGGGGTGGCATTTATTGTAGTGGGTTTGTGATGATGGGGGTGGTGGAAAAGGTGAGGAGATAAGGGGGCTGAGGTGATGGTGTTGCAGGCAACTTGTTTGGGGAAGAAGCAGGTGGTGGCGGGCAAAGGAGAGGGCACTGTTTGTTTGACTTGGTTTGACTTGGGCAGTCCAAAATAAAAGTGACAGGGGGTCACAAAGGGTAATATGGCAGGGGTCTACAAAGATTTTGACAAGTCTTAGGTTTTAGTTAATAAGACAAGGACCAAAACTGCAATTACTTCAATATTGAGGGACCAATCCTGCCATTTCTCCAAAGTTAACACAAGGACTGAAATTGACAAACTCTAATAGTACAAGGACTAGTTTTGACATTTTTGATTTTCCAAGGACTATTTTTGCCAAATTCCAAAGTTCAGGGACCTAAGTTGTAAATTTGTAATTTTATGTTTCAAGGACCAATTTTGACAACTTAGGAATCCCTAGGGGCTCAAAATGATATTTTTCTTTATTTGGATTTACCAGGGACTGTTTTTGACAACTTTTGAAACTTGGGGGACTAAAACTGCCAATTATGCAAACTTGATACGTTTTTCACCAGATTTTGATATTTTTGCATTTAAAACACATAAAACACTTATTTGTGATATTTTTATTATTTTGATGCATTTCTGAGTGTTTTCAGATGTTTTTGCAGTCTAATTTGTACAAAAATGATGAGTATTTACACACTCATCAATCCCCCACACTAAACTATTGCTAGTCCCTAGCAATCTTTTATGAAAACTTAATGGATTTGAATCTCTTTACCAAAAGCCATTACTTCTCGAGTAGCCAATTGTTTCAGTTCAAGTAAGAACCTTGGTACAATGATAACCAAATGATTTTGAGCAAATCACCAGCTTTCAACGTTTTTGATTTGTCTTTACCAGAAGCCGATTGCTTCTGGACTAGCCAACTCTTAGATAAAATATCTTTGGTGAGTCGATTACCAATTATGGTTTTCCAACTGCTTTTACCACAAGCCATAAACTTGCGGGCTAGCCAACTCTTCACTAATTAAAGATATGGTGAGCTGAACACCATACAATTTTGGGCAAATTGCAAGCCATCAACGGATTTGAGATATCTTTACCAAGAGCCGTTTGCTCCTGGATTAGCCAATCCTTTTGTTTATTAGACATGGCGGACTGATAACCGTAAGCTGAGTAAGTGCAAAACACTTACTCCAAAAAATTTTGGCCAAAAATGAGGGAATTGGGTGGTATAATTACATGATAAAATTCGTGAGAATTCCTCCCCCACACTAGAAATGAATATTGCCCTCAATATTCAAAGTACCGGCGGTTATGCCGAAACATAGAACGTAAAAGGGAAATACTACGGCCATTATTTTTGGTTTTTTTTTTTTAATTAAAACTTTTATACAATAGCGGGGGGCAACTCCCCCACACTAGGGTGGTAGAAAGTAGAAAGAAGTCAGAAATATGGGTGAAAACACATATGGTATGCTACTGTTTTTGATTCCCGAGTCGCTAGCTTGACTCGATCCCCACATTCATTTGTTCATGGGGAAGTAAGTGGAAGAGACAATCTCCATCGGACTTTCATTCAAGATGTTTGTATAAACATTGAAGTACGTGAAAGTTCCACACCGATGAGATATACATAGATCCGGCTCACAAATAATAAATGAAAATGCCGGGGTCAAAGATAGTGTCTTCATTCCCAAAGGAGTGAAGATGAAGAGAAATCACAAGATATTTGAGGAAAGGAAGAAAGATTTTTATAACAATCAAGATCCATTCTTCATCCTCAAATGTAGACATATCGGGAGGAAGGGTGAGGGTAGTATCATCAATAAGCAAACTCTTATGATAGAGTACACCTTCCTCCGAGCCAATATCATCCTCAAGATCAAAATAGAAATGATCATATTCCGGAGGAGATATGTCATGAGAGAGTTCACCGAAGAACTCTTCATGAAGAGAATCATTCACATGAAGTGAATTTGTGAACTCTTGTTCCATTGTGGGCTCATCACTATCCTCGTCAAAGATTGGATTGTTAGAAATCCAAGTGAATTCAGATTCGAATTCAAATAGAGGATTGGTGAAAGTAGCTTTGAATGTTTCGGGAACAAAGTGATCAACATTCTCTATTGGACTGTTAGGGTGAGAAGTGAGTGAACGATCATTATAAAGGAGACTTTCAATTTCCCCTAGGTCGGCTTCGAAATCAAAGAGATCATCATCACTTTCCGATGAAAGTGGATTGATGTGAGCGAGTTCATCAGTGAACTCCTCAAGAAGAGGATCGATCGTGGGAGTGATGCCTCAACATACTCGATGTTTCCATAAGAAGCACAATCGTCGCTAAAATCGGAGAAAGTTTCAAAATGATCTAGAGAATACTCAAGAGGGGGAAGAGAATCACACATATGCTCAGAAGTTCCCTGTGACTCTCGCGGGATTGGGACAAGGTTCTCAACACTAGAATGGAATTCGTCCAATTCCTTTTCAGGAACAGTGTCAAGATGCTCGTCCCCCATGTTTAGAGAGTGAAGTGGGAGCTTCGGGGGTGATAGCAGTTGTTTGAGAATGAATCTCAACTGCTGGGATATCAACTGATGAACTTGATGAATCTTTATAGAATTGAAGGATATCAAGTGTATCCTCATCATCACTGTCATCAGGAATAAAACGAAATTGAGAGCTAGATCTGGCTGCTTTTTCTTTTGCAATTGATTCCCTAATAGATTTTTCAAACGCAATTTGGGAATTTATTTTAGCAGCCTGCTCTTCAGCTAGCAATTCTTCCATGGATTTTTGATTTGGATTATCTTGGGAATGTTTACATTCCTTCAAATCTTTCACTAAATCCAAAAGATCAAAGAGAAGATTTTGAGGAAGTGGCTTAGGCTGAGGTGGTGCCTGATTCATGTGGTACTGTAGAGGTTGGTCATGATACGAAGAGTCGTAATTGTTACAAGGAAATGGATTCCTTGTTTCACAATCAGAGCTAAAGTGTGGACTTCCACAGTACTCACAACAAAATGATTGTTGTGGCTGGTCATGTGAATAATATGGAATTTGGTAATTTCCAAAGTCCCGAGTGTTACCAGAAAACTGTTCATAGAAAAACGTGTCTCTGGTCTGACACTCAAATCCTTGGTGAGGACCTCCACAAAATTCACACAAGTATGTCTGAATCTCATGATGTGTAAGCTGATGAAATAAATTAGTCGTGTCATGGTAAGAATAGGGATCTTGGTTATAGACAGACCCATTTCCTGACTCTACCATGCTAAAACTGAGACAATTATCATCATTATGAGGGTCACCACACCATTGACAACCAAGAAGGTGAGGATAAGACATAGAAAGAATCAAAGGGTTCCAGAGGGTAAGAAATGAAGAATCAAAAGGGTAAGAGGGTAAAGAGGAATATTTTTGGTATTTTTGAAAAACATTTTGTAAATATAAGAAAGAAAATCTTTTTGGGTTTTATGGTTTTTAAGATGTTTTTGGATTTTTGGATTTTTATAAGAAAATATAAACATATATAGATGGTATGAACAAGGAGTGAATATTCAAATCACTAATCTGCTAGACGTAAGATTGTTAGCACAGCTCCCCGGCAGCGGCGCCAAAATTTGATCGGTCCCAAACGGTCAGGTTTATTACACAAGTCAACCACTTGTGAATGGTCAACCGTAATAAAAGTCAGACAGTCTAGAACCAAAGCAATTAAGTCCAGGAGAGTATAGTGTTTCCCCAGGTCGTTAAGTCCCAACGAGCTGTGCGATTGAATAGCTAAACGTATAGTGATCGGGTGATATTGAACGGGAAAAGGTTTGTGGATTATGAATAATTATACCTAAAGAAAAAGTTTGTAAATTACAGGGGCTTAAATGCAAATTAAAGAAAATTAAAAAGCTAGATTATATTAAATAAACGCTATCACTATTTTTAAAATTGGATTTTCTTGATTTTTCTTTTATAAATTTGAATTAAAAACTAATTTTAACTTTTTAAAAACTAAATTAAAATACTAAAAATTATGAAAATAAAGAGGAAAATTGTGAAACTATTTTTCAAAAATCTAAAATAACTAAAGAAAATTTTCAAAACTAATTTTGTATTTTTCTGATTTATATTCTAATTTCTAAGATTTAAAAACTATTTAAAACTAATTAAATGACTAAAAATTACAAATTAAACTAGGAAAATTATGGAAAAATATTTTTTTGGATTTTTATATTTATCTTAATCTAGGAAAAATGAAAACTTATTTTTTTGAAGATTTTCTGATTTATTTGTATTAAAAGCTATTTAAAAAGTCCTAAAAACTGATTTAAAATAAGAAAAATAGCAAACAGTGATGAAAAATTACGAAAAATTCAGGAAAAGTCTAAAATTATATTCTAAGTCTATGAAAAATATAAAAACCTATACTAGTGTTCAATATTATGAAGCTGTAGTGAAATGTGCTTATAAATAAGCACTCAAAATAAGCTAAAGACTGCCACAGAGAATCAAGTGATCACAGGACCTAACTTATGTTAAAACTACTAGAAAGCAACCTAAGATAACCACTCTCAACCTCTGGAAAGCAAGAAACAAGCATTTGGTGTTAATTGTACTTAAAAGCCAAAACAAGCTTTACCTATTAACTTGCAGCCTAAAAATAAGCTACTGGACAAGCAAGAAACCTAAAGCCAGTTTAAGCAATCCAAACTAGACCTAGCAAGGGACTTGTAAACCAAAACTCAGCTACTCACAAGCTCTTATGAGCTTGTGAAAAACTCTGCAAGTTCATGTCACACCACAGTGACCAGTGCACAGGGCACTTTTGACTTAATTGACAAGCTGATTTGAAGCTTATAAAAAATTACAAAAATTCTACAAAAATCAGATTTCCACTCTTGACCAACTGAACTTGTTAAGTCCAAAATTTCACTTGAATTGATCCAATAATGAATCAATGAAAATTCCTCAAATCTTGGTGAAAATCTGACTTGAACAACTTTTGACTTTTTGAGATTGAGATGAAACTTTGAATAATGTGAGATTTGAAACTAATTTATGAACTGATTATGATGTTATAAGCTATCATAAAGCTAGATTAAGATGCTCCTATGCATTATAAACACAATGCAAGCTTTTGATTACCTATTCTCAATCTGTTATGCAAATCAAGACAGAATAAGTGTGAATTTGACTTTTCTGGTTCCAAGGTTCAATTTAATGGACAAAGTTGAGCATAAGAAACCTAAGGAATACCTAAATGTCAAATATTATCTAGTAACCTAGATTCTAAATCAGCTTAACTGCTAATCCCAAACACTCTTAATGAAACTTCAATGCAATCTATTTTACCCTACACTTAAATTTCACCAATTCCAATAATGAAACTATAATATAACTACTAAATATGAACTAAAAGCAGCAGAAACAACAATGAGGCACCACAAAAACAGATTATGCAATATTCTTGTATAGAAAGGAACCTTACATGGGATCCTAGCCACTATGGTTTGCAAACCAGCAAAGTACCACTAACCTAAAACTCTGTTATCACCCCCAATTGAATACCATTCAACCCAAATCCATCTTCAAATCAACAACACAGAACAAGTCACCCATGATTCTGCACCTTTGACTTTTCTTGACTATTTCACAAATTTATGAATTAAGCTGACTTGTAACTACCACAGGCTCACATAAGCTTGCAGAAACTTATGTGAGCATCTAAGAACTAAGATGAGGAATTTCAAACACTTTTTAACTAAATTCAAATTTAGAGGAATTTATAATGAAAAATTAATTGCATTAAAATGGAAATGAGAATACAACTTAAAACTGAAATCACAACTGCTACAATAGCTTTAGTTTAGTACAATGACAATTAAAATTACAACTTAAAGAACTAATTAAGACATTTTAATTAAAAACGACATGAAGGAAAATAAAAACTAAGAACTACTACTCAACTCTCCTTCTCTTCCTTCTATTTATTAGCAAAAGTTCTTCCCACTTGCCTCTGAGCATTTCCCACTTATAATTTGAGCCATTGGATTAGTAGAGCCCTTTTTAGCCGTTGATGGCATTTTGGCGCCAAAACTATATCTGCCAGTTGGGGGGGGGGTTTGAGTGCAAGGAAGGAAGAGGCATTTAATGCTCCTTGTTTTGTTGTTGAGGTGGAGTGATAAGGGTGGTGTATGTGAGCTGGAGGTGAGGGATGTCTGGGTTTTGCAGAGCAGGTGAAGAAGAAAGTGGTGTTTTGGAGGGAAAAGGTGAGGAGTTCACTGGGTTTTGACCGAGGGTTTAATATTAGACAGGGGTCAAGGTCCAGGGGTTCAAAGGTGTTGGCAGGGGTTCAAGCTCAAGCAAGGGTCAGGGCCAGGATTTGGTATTTATACATAAGGACCTTTCTTGTAATTTCTGAAAATTGGAGGACCAAAGTTGTACATCTTCCAAAATAAACCAAGGGTGATTCCTGCCATGTCCCAATAATCCAGGGACCATTTTTTCAAATTCTGAAAGTGCAGGGACCAAACTTGTAAATTATTGAAACTTTTCACCAAAGGATTAAATATGACAACATATGATTTCAAAAGGACCTTTGGTGACTTTTCTTACAAAACAAATGCCTAGGGACTAAATTTGACAAGTTTTGAAAGTCAGGGGACTGAAACTGCCAATTATGCAAACTTAGCTCGTTTTTCATCTGATTTTAAACATTTTGCATCTGAAACATATAAAATACAATTTTGGGATATTTTCAGTATTTTGATGCATTTCTGAGCGTTTTTAAATGTTTTGCAGTTCAGATTTGACCAAAAATGATGAGTATTTACACACTCATCAATGAGCTCAATGATAAGGAGAAGAAGAGGTTCGATGCGGATATCAGGGCTTCTAACATCATATTGCAAGGTCTTCCAAAAGACATCTACAAGCTTATCAATCACAACACTGAAGCAAAGGCTGTATGGGATAATGTCAAGATGCTTCTTTCTGGTTCTGAATTAACCATGGAAGACAGAGAATCACAACTTTATGATGAATTTGAGCACTTCAAGATGAAACCAGATGAGAGTGTCTATGAGTATTACGTGAGATTCCACAAGCTTGTTAATGACATGAGGAACATCAGAATGACTATGCCAAACATTCATTTGAACTCAAAGTTTGTGAACAACATGAATCCCGAATGGCACAAGTTTGTCACCTCTATGAAGCTAACCAAAGGATTGAAGAATACAAACTATGAGCAACTCTATGCCTTCCTTCTTCAGAATGAGAGACATGCCATGTTTGAAAAGAGGATTCTTGAACAATTCAAAACAAATCTAGGAGAAACAAGCTCATCAAATGATTCAACTGCCTTCTACTCAAACATTGGGATTACCACTCAAGCTTCACAAGTTATACCCATGGGTGATGGAACTCACAAAATCATTCCCGATCCAATGTTCAAACAAGCTGATGCTGATGCACACGTGGGTAACTTCATTAATCAACTGGCTCTCCTGATTAGTCAAAACATGAACTCTGTCCCACACACCAACAATAACCTCAGAACAACATCTAATCCACACAATCAAGCCACTGTCAGAGAAGGGAAGGTTATAGTACAACCAGTTCAAGAAAGGCAGTATGAACAAGGAAGAGGTGGAGTTGTTAGAGGCTATGTGTCAAATCAGAACAGGGGAAGGAATGGAAATCAGGGACAAGTCAAGATGATCAAGTGTTACAACTGTGGAGGTGAGGGACACATTGCAAGGAACTGCACATCGCCAAAACACCCTCAGAATGCTGAATACTTCAGGGATAAGATGTTGCTTGTTCAAGCCCAGGATAATGGTGTAGCTTTGGATGAAGAAGAGTTGTTATTTCTTGCTGAGGGAAATGCCAAGACGTATGATGCAGATGTGGATGAGCAGCCAATTCAGGAGATAGGCCATAATCATCAGAATGCCTTTCAAGTAGCTGATTGTGATGCATACGACTCTGATGTTGATGATGGACCTACTGCACAAACAATTTTCATGGCTAGCATTTCTCCAATGGTCTCTCCTAAGGTCTCTTCTTCACCACAAGCTGGACCATCCAAAGACAAAATCATCTCAGAGGTATTAAAATTATATGATGAAATTGATGTGCAAAAGATACAAAATGAAATACAATCAACTAAAATCATTGAGTCAGATATTGAAAATATGGGTAATATCAATGTTGTCCCATATGATCAATATGTGAAACAAAGTGAAAGTGTGATTGTATCAAGTGATGTATCTCCTGCAGTCAATGATGATTATGTCTGTGATGAATACACTGCATGTGCCCCTGATGATTCTGTTATCTCTGAACTTAATGCCTATAAAGAAAGAGTTGATATTTATGAACAACGTGCTAAGTTTGAGTTAACCACTCGTGAGCAGGAAATGGATGACCAAATGCGTACAATCATTAGAAAAAGTAATTTTAGAGAAGAAGTGTTAAAACTAGAGTTAAATTCCTTACAAGAAAAGTTTTCAAAAACTGCTAAGCAAAAACAAGAACTTCAAGAAAATGTTAAAGTGCTTAAGCAGGAATTTCATGCCAAGGAATCAAAACTTTTGAATGATTTTTCTAATCTAAAAACTTTGAAGAACAAGCTTGGAAATAAGTTGTACGTACATGGGAATACCATACAGACTGCTCACATGGTCACTAAGCATAGAGTTTTAAGCGATAAGCATAGTGTTCCCATTATAGATAAGCCCAACCCTGAGTATAGTAAGTTAGCTAAGGCGGCTCAAAATGAAATTTATGATGGAAATGAGATTCTTAAACCTAGACAGAAACCTAGCTGCGTTGAGTGCTCTGAGGAAGATAGAATATTAGATGATGCATCTAGGGTGAAAATGAATAAGAAGCTAGAAGATCCTGAATGCATAAAGAATAACATCACGATCAAACCCCATGATTACAAGAAGGAAAACTGGATCTCCTTAAACAAATTTAAGCCTCAAACGTTATTAACACCTGAACAAGTTTTCTGGAAAAAGGATTTAGATAAGCAAAAAGCATAGAATCTTGTTGAAACGAACCCCCCCCCCCTTTAGGAAAATGCCTTCAGCGATGTGGTATCCTCCAAATACACCAATGCATTTAGTTCCTAGAACAATTACCACTAAAAGCAAGACCTTAATCATAATATGTTATTCTTCAACTATTTGTCGATTTTGAGAAAACTTGTAAGAAAAGGATCACACCCACTGGGATAACTGAAGGGGAAAGGGTTTTGAGCAAACAAAAGAATGCTATCTAACTAAGGTCATGCCTTTCTTTAAACTACTAAAAGATCATTTTGAGAGTCTTAAAAAAGGGATAAATTCAGATATTAAAGGAATGGAAAAGGAATTTGAAGCAATGATAGTTGAGGTTAGTGACTATGAGCGAGCATTAAAATATAATGAGATTGAGAGGAAGAACTTGCATACCTTGAATGAGAATCTTATTTCTGAATGTATTGCTCAAGATGTGTTTTACACCGCTACGAATTGCTCCATTAATGCTTCTCAATTTCATGAATTATATGTTGCTCTGAAAGTCTCCCATGATCGTGTCATTGAGCTTGAAAAGATTAATTCGAAACTTAATGAGAAAATTGATCAGGATGATCACGATAATTTGGTAAAGCATCTTTCTAAAGTAGAAGTTGAACATTTTGATTTACAACTAAAATATCAACATCTAAAAGAAAATGTTAAAACCTCAAATATCAAGACATCCTTGGATGTTCCTGAATTTGATGCAGTTTTTGAAATTAGCAAACGTGATGAACAGATTCGAGCTCATTGTAACACGATCAAAAAGTTGAAAGGCTAAATCTCTCAATTAAAGGGTGAAAAGAACAATGTGATTCGATCCCAAATGCCTCCTCCTTTAGATTCTCAGTACTCTCAAACTTTTCATCTTCAAAACTTAGTTAATGCCTTACAAAAGGAAAACGAGAGTTTTCTAGAAGAAAATGAAAAAGTTAAACGACACTTTAAAGAGTTATATGATTCAATGAAAGTCACTCGTGACCAAAACAACGAAAAAATAACGTCTTTACAAAAGGAAATTGAGAATCTGAGAAGTCAGGAAAATGGGAAACTGCCACTTGTTTTTAATAAGAATGTTGTTTCAAAGTCACCCTTAGACTGCAAATACACTGTGACAGTTAAATATATTCCTCCTCATCTTAGGAATAATGAACCTGCATTTCAGGACTATTGTGCTCACCTTAAGGATAGTCTAGAATGTCTCTGTGAGATTGTTGAAGAGGATTTCATTAATAAACCTCTTGATAGAGAAATTAGGTTTGCTTGCCTCCAGACCAAACGATCTCAAGAGCTGCTTGAATGTGTAATTGCAACATGTCCAAAATCTTAGTGCAAAAGGCAAAGTTGTAATGCCTTGTTCTATGCCTAGTGCCAAGCATGAAATCCGTTCTATGCCCAATGTTATGAATGTCAACCTTAGGGTGCCTTCAAGTAGTTCAGATTCCAGATATGTTAGTGCTAAGAAAGTGAATTTTAGTGTGCCTGCAAATAGCTCAAATCACAGTCTTAAGAAAGTAAACGCTAATGTTCCTTCTAGTAGTTCAGATCCTTGCACATCAAGTTCAGGAATGCAAAAATTAGATCAACCAACTAATGTTCCCATTCCCTCTACAGGAGTAATCAGTGACATTAAAGCGAGCAAGTCAAAGTCTCAAGACAATACAAGGAATGATAGGACCTTGCAAGCTAAGAATGTGCATTGGAAGAGAGTAGAAGATCAATCTAGGAACTTTAAGTTTGAGTCGAATAAAACGAATCGTGTTGATTCTAGTATTAGCCATAGGCGTACTGTAATTAATTCGAATTCTGATAATATTTGCAAACCTTGTAATGATGTCTGCTTGAATTCTGTTGCTAATCATGAATGTGGTGTGAATGCTTTGTCTAATGCTGTCAAATGCCCAGTTAAAATTGTTAATGCTAATAATCGTGCAAAGAAGGCTAAAAGGCAAAGACGAAAGATTGTTAGAAAACAGTGGAAACCCACAGGAAGAACATTTATAAAGATAGGTTATTATTGGATACCTTTTTGGCCATAAGAATAATCAGTTTTGTCCTCAAACTGCCAAGACTATGCCTACTAGAAAATGGATGCTTACTGGGAGAACTATTCCCTTAAGAAGTGACATACTTTGAATAGATCAAATACAGACACCAGCACTGCATCTATTCCCAATGATTCCATTGCTTCTACTTCTGATATGGATGTTTCTATTTCTGATGTGGGTGTTCCAATTACTGTTACTAACCAAGTGGAACCCATTCGTGCATGGGGATCCCAATTATCCAGTTATCCATTCTTGTCTGTGTTCAACTGCAGATAGTTTAAATCATTCTGTGGTACTTGGACTCAAGTTGTTCCAAGCATATGACTGGAGACCGGTCGCGGCTCATGAACTTCGTGAGCAAATTCATCGGGACTGTTAGATTCGGAAACGACCATTTTGGGGCAATTATGGGTTATGGTGACTATGTAGTTGGCAAAAGTGTAATCTCCAGGGTATATTATATGGAAGGTCTTGGTCATAATTTGTTCTCTGTTGGTCAATTCTGTGATTCCGATCTAGAGGTGGCCTTTAGAAAACATACTTGCTTCGTTAGACAACTTGATGGTGTGGAATTATTAAGAGGTACTCGAGGTTCTAATCTATACACCATTTCTATCAAAGACATAATGAAGTCTTCTCCAATCTGCTTGCTGTCAAAGGCTTCTAAAACAAAGTCATGGTTATGGCATCGTCGTCTCAATCACTTGAACTTCGGCACCATAAACAACCTTTCCAGAAAGGATCTTGTCAGAGGCTTACCCAGATTAAAATATGAAAAAGATCATCTTTGTTCAGCCTGCCAACTGGAAAAAGCACGAAATATGCCCACAAACCAAAACCCACAAACTCTGTAATGGAAGTCCTTCATACCCTTCATATGGATCTGTGCGGCCCAATGAGAGTGCAAACTATTAATGGGAAGAGATATGTGTTAGTAGTGGTTGATGACTACTCCAGATTCACTTGGGTTAAGTTTTTGAGGACGAAGGATGAAACTCCAGATGTCATCATTAAACTCATTAAACAACTTTAGATCCGACTCAACAAAATAGTTCGAGTCGTCAGTACTGACAATGGAACTGAGTTTGTTAATAAAGAACTCAATGAATTTTATGGAAATGTTGGAATCAGTCCCCAAAGAAGTGTCCCTCGAACTCCTCAACAGAACGGTGTAGTTGAAAGACGAAATCGAACTCTTGTAGAAGCTGCAAGGACAATGCTGATTTACTCAAAGGTTCCAATGTTTCTATGGGTTGAAGCTATTGCCACTGCTTGTTACACTCAAAATCGATCTCTAATTCACACTTCTCATGGAAAGACTCCTTATGAACTTGTCCACAATAGAAACCCTGATCTATCATACCTTCGTGTGTTTGGTGCTTTATGTTATCCAACTAATGAAGGTCAAGATTTAGGAAAACTGAGAGCTAAAGCGGACATTAGAGTTTTTGTAGGCTATGCACCAAACAGAAAAGGATACCGAATCTACAACAAGAGAACCCGAAATATTATGGAAACAATTCACGTCACGTTTGATGAGCTGACCGGTCAAATGGCTCCTGGACAATCCAGTTCAGGACCCGCACTTCAAAGCAGTCCCATTGGTTCATCTCTTGTACCAAACTCCTCATCAACAACTCCATATGTACCTCCCTCAGAAGATGATTTAAAGAAACTGTTTGATCCAATGTTTGATGAACAATTTGAGCCAAGTAACAATGATATGACAATTCAATCAACAGAGGCTGCTTCTATCCCTGTCAATGAAATTAACCCTTCTACTTCCATGTCATAAGCCAAGAAGCTGCCTGCTGCTGACCAATCTGTTTTATCAACAAATCTTCAATCATCAAGTGTACATCATGGAAATGCTTCTGATTCACAGGATGAAGTCAATCCCTTTGCTACTCCCAAAGATGCTCCATTTGAAAACATATTTTCTCTTGAATCATCATCAGAACCATCTTCTTCAGGAGACATCGACTCTGCTACTTCAGTCCCTCAACAACAGCCACATGAATACCTCAGAAAATGGACTCACGATCATCCATTAGACAACATCATTGGAAATCCCTCTCGTCCAGTATCCACACGGAAACAACTTGCAACCGATGCCTTATGTTGCTTTTTCAACTCTGTACTCTCAAAGATCGAACCAAAAGATGTTAAAACCGCCATCAATGAAGATAGTTGGTTCAATGCCATGCAAGAAGAAATTCATGAGTTTGATCGACTTGATGTATGGGAATTAGTGCCTGCTCCAGATTGTGCTATGATCATTGCTCTAAAATGGATCTTCAAAGTGAAACTTGATGAGCATGGTGATGTGTTAAAGAACAAGGATTGATTGGTTGCTAAAGGATACCGTCAAGAGGAGGGTATTGACTTTGAAGAATCTTTTGCTCCAGTTGCTCGAATCGAGGCAATCAGAATATTATTGTCTAATGCTGCAAGTAAGAATATGATAGTCTATCAGATGGATGTAAAGACGGCATTTCTGAACGGAGATCTTAAAGAAGTCGTCTACGTCAGCCAACCTGAAGGCTTTGTGAATCCAGAGCATCCTACTCACGTTTATCGTTTGAAGAAGGCTCTTTATGGTTTAAAGCAAGCTCCAAGGGCATGGTATGATACACTATCAAAGTTTCTTCTGTCTACCGACTTCAGCAAAGGAGCAGTTGATCCAACATTGTTCACCAGGAAGTCAGGCAAACACTTAATTCAAGTTCAAATTTATGTTGATGATATCATCTTTGCCTCGACTGACCCCAATGAGTGTGACCATTTTTCAAATGAAATGAGTTCTAAATTTCAAATGTCAATGATGGGACAAATGTCATTTTTCTTGGGATTACAAATTTCACAGATTCCCGGAGGCATTTTCATTAATCAATCTAAATATGCTAATGAGATTTTAAAGAAATTTGGATTTGATTCTAGTGACCTGTTGACACTCCCATGATTGAGCGTACAAAAGTGGATGAGGACCACTCAGGGATCATGGTAGACCAAACAAAATATCGTAGCATGATCGAATCCCTGATGTACCTCACAGCCTGTAGACCTGATATTCTGTTCGCTGTATGCATGTGTGCTAGATACCAGGCTAAGCCTACCAAAAAGCACCTTGAAGCGGTTAAACGGGTCTTTCGGTACCTCCAAGGAACCATCAACATGGGACTTTGGTACCCGAAGGACACCGGTATGTCACTAACAGCATATGCAGATGCAGATCATGCAGGGTGTCAAGATACCCGTCAAAGTACGTCTGGAGGTGCTCAGTTTTTGGGTGATAAGCTTGTGAGCTGGTCGTCAAAGAAGCAAATGACTACTTCTATTTCCTCTACCGAGGCTGAATACATAGCCATGTCATCTTGCTGTGCTCAAATCCTATGGATGAGATCTCAATTAACTGACTATGGCTTTGTATTCAACAAAATCCCTCTGTACTGTGATAATAAAAGTGCTATTGCTCTCTCATGCAACAACGTTTAACACTCAAGAGCAAAGCATATCGACATTCGACATCATTTCATCAGGGAACAAGTGGAAAAAGGTGTGGTGGAACTCTATTTTGTGAGGACTGAATACCAGTTAGCAGACATCTTCACCAAAGCTCTTCCAAGAGAACATTTTGAGTTTATTCTTCCACGACTTGGCTTGAAAAGCCTTCAACCAGAAACACTCAAACGTCTTCAGGAGGAAGACGAGGAGTAAAGGTCTTTCTTCATCTATCTCTTTGTATATATATTTAAAAAAAAAAGCAAAATACAAAATTACAAAACCTTCAAAAATCAAATAGAAAATTATAAAACTTTCAAAATCCATAAAAATGTCAAAAATTCGTAAAATCCTCAAAAATATTGTCATTTTGTCATGTTTTTCTCGATCCGAAATTATCTACGGACTTTGTGTTGATATTCAAAGAATGTCACGGGTCTTTAGATGTTCATCGAATGTACATAGTTTTAAAAAAAAATGAGGCGAAGAAAAATGGTGGTTTATTGTCATTTCAGGCAGTAACCCGTGTTAAAAAGAAAGAACAGAGCCATGCTTTATCTTGTTTTTCAAATCTCATGCTCTGATTCTATAAACATTTATCTGCTGAAAACTAATTGCTTTGTACAATAACTCGGACTCAAGTTTTGAAAATCATCCGGACTTATTTGTCAAAATATCTATTTCTCAATCAACAACCTATGTCATTGATTGAGGGGGAGAATGATTTCAATTAATTCAAAAAGTTAGTTGTCATACAATTTTTTTCAAAAGATAATCATGCATGTTTAACCAATGGAGTTTAAAGTCTAAAAATCCGATCCTTATCAGTTAAAACGCTTTCATAATCAAGTCATAATTCTCCTTAAAAGCTTTCAAAATCAATTTAAATCTACAGAGATCACAAATCTCATATGATGTGATAATTGTGATCGGGGGAGAATTTGTGATTTAAATTGGACTTAAATTGATTGTTCGATAAATGGTTTCATAAGTGTTTAGCATGTTCGCCTCTCCACATGTGCCGCAAGTGTCAAAAGATTTCAAATTTTCCATGCACATGTTGAGGGGGTGCAACTATTTTAAACCTCAAATTATTGAAACGTGTCTGAATTGTCTCTAAGTGCAGGTTCCCTCTAATATGTGCAAAATTCTTTCAAAATTCGAGGCACATATTGAGGAGGAGCAAACTTTTGAAAACCTCATCCTTCCTCAAAATGTTTTATTTACTCAAATTGATTGGGAAGTGATGATGATCATTTTAGAAAATGTTAATCAAAAGATTGGACATTTCATTCTCAATCTAACGACTTCAAAGATCTCTTGCCTCCATGTGCTAAAACAATTTCTAAAATATTATGCATATGTTGAGGGGGAGCATTTCTAAAATTATCAAAACAATTAAGATACAAAATGCTTTGATTCTATATCACAAGTATCTTGATTGATTTTAAAATGGTTTTCAATTGGTTCAAATGGAAGATGAACAATACCAAAAAGACCGACCAACTTTACATTATGTATGGTGATTTAAGGATGATAAGCTTAGGTATTAGTTCCCATGATCCGCCAGAACCGGAGGGATCTACCCAGGGACAATCCACTAGATAGTGTAGAGTCCTTAGGTATATTGATAAAAGGAGAAAAATGAGATATGGGAAGAGTGCGGACTGAGACTGAGCTAGTACTGGAATAAACCCAACAAGGTTCTAGTCATGAAGTCTCGGTAAGCACTGAAGGGGTTGAAGAATGAAAAAGAATTGGAATGTGAAAAGGGTGAAAATAAATAGCCCTCCCATAATTCAACCTTAGGGCAGAAACCGGGTTCAATTCATATGCTACTGGTGGTTACTAAGGTAACACTGGTATTGAAGACAAGACGTCATGGACCCAGTGACGCCCTGCACTAAACTTCCCAAGCTACTCAAGTTCCTCTTAAAAGGGCTTGTTTTATTCTCACGGGGAACCTACATAATCTATCGACTTTCTCTTAGAGATTGTTGATATTGAAGAAGGAGACCCTCTCCCTAGTCTCCACGTGAAACCAAATATGCACAAATTGAGTCTAGAGCCACGAGATCATCAATTAATCTCCTTAGGACACTTATTTCTTGAAGACACACTATTTCACACAATGTGGAATGTGAGATTATATCTTATGAGTCCTACGCACATCCTTGGTATTGCCAAGATCTTTAATTGTACCATATGACCTCATCATGGAGCTTATCAAAATTGAATCAATCCAGTCCAAGAAAATGGATTGACTGCCTTTGAAAAACCGGTTGTTGTGTTAAAACTCTTTCTAAGCACATCGACCGTGGCTTATTTCAAATCAAAAGGTGTTTATGATTGATAAAATTTTACTAAACCTTCTGTATTGCAAAACAATTTCTATTGAGATACACGATTGTTTTTCAAATCTCTTTTCATCAATCGCTGAATCTCTATTCGCCGTTCACTCACTCCGTTGTCCTTTGAGACGCTCCGGTTTGAGAAATGGCTAGAAGCGCGTAAAACCCTCGTCGGAAATTCTTCGAATTATACCGATCACAAAGTACTTTGTACTGATCAACGGGAACCGTGGGTCAGGTATTCTCAATTCATCGAAAGTGATCAAAGACACTTTCGGCGCTTTATTGCTAACCGTCTTATGCGTACACCCCGACGCTTGCAAAATGATCGAATGGAGCGGTCAATACATAGCCGCATGCTCACACAACCCATTCATATCTAAAGAAATCATGATTGGTGCATCAATGACTCTGATTTTCCTCATGCTTCGCTACTGCGCCAATATCATGAATCAACGAAAGCTTCCTCTACTCTGATAAGAATAAATCATGATCCAAATGTGAGCATGTCGGTCCAAAAGTCACAACATCACTAATTACCAACACCACAAAGGTTGAGTCGGAGATTTAATGTGGTGATGATCTCAAAGCCGCTCAAAACTCAGATCGTGGATCACAAGACCTCCACCGATTATCCAAACATGTAATAATGAAGAATCAAAGACTACGAGCTACAGAACAAAGAACATGGACAAGAATCCAAGAACAATCTCAATGTAATATCTGTTTGTATTAAATGTAATTTTAATGTGTACTTGAGGTGACCTCCCTTAGGGGGAGATTGTTAGGAATTAGAAATTCCAGGTATTAAAGAGTCGGTCACCTCAAGTATATGTAATCGTTAGAAAGCTCATAGTCATAGTTATTTTATGTTAAGTAGTATTTAGTTAAGTAACACCGTGGAGGACGGACGGGTCTTTACCCACTGTATGCCTGATCCACAGCCCGTAGGTGGCGTTTGTTTGTAAGTAACTATAAATACCCTCTACCTCTCAAGGTAGAGGGTTGGAGCTTCAATACTATTTTTCTTTGTTTCACATAGTTCCCAACTCTCTTTCTTTCTCTCACTAGAACTTTCTCTCTCTAAACATTGTTAATGCCCTACATGGTTATGGTTTAATGTGTTTGTGAAATCCTATATCTAACAGAATGTCATCATGTCATCCCATATCAGAGCTTCAACTTCGATGTGCTTCATGTTGATTAGAGCCCAGAATATTTGCAGTTCTACGAGCTTGGGATGCTCATAGCCGCCACGACCGAAACAGATTTTGTGATGATGATATAAAGAGTTCTCTCCAGTTGGGCCGATAATGTTCTTAAGATCCACGTGTGAATGCTTATTGATTACTCCTGAAGCTTCGTCGTATCCAATATCAATCAAAAATTGCAGAACATTCTCTTTAGTAGGTGCAAAGCAGAATTCAGTTGGTATGATGTCGAATGAGGAGAAACAGCTCTTAAATCCGCAGGAGTGATGGTGATTTGCTTGTGATTGAGCGTCACCACACAGCATTTTTGACCTTGACCATTTGCATTGTATTCCAGAACTGCTGAATGTAGATCTCCGATACAGTAGCATAATTGGTGAGCATGTTCTGATAAGGATGGTTCTTTAGAATATCCACTGCAACGAGGCAAGAAGATTCCGAAAGGTGAGAGTTTCAAAGTTAACTCTGATTGTTCTTTCCAATCTTCATTGGATAGCCATGAGGAAGATATCAGCCATGGTGAGAACATTTGGTGCATCCAAATTCATTTGAGCTTCCATGTCGTGATCTGAAACACATTTAGCCAAAAGAACCAACATATCGAAAGACATAATGTTAGTCAACAGATGGTTTATTGTCTAATTATTGAATGTGCAATGTCAAAGATTGTTACGAGTCCAAAGTCACTTGTTTGTTCAATAGTCCAATGACGTCGAGAAAAGTTCCGTGAGTTAGTTAACTTTAAGTTCTAAAGTTTATGTTATCACATATTTTTCACAACACATTACACATTTAAGCTTATTAGTGACATTATTGGTTTCGTGACGTTATGATTTATTTATTTACAAGTTTGCACCCGTAACAATTCATAATGAAGGTTTGATCAAGGCTTAGGTGTAGAAATGGTAGCTTATGCGAACAGAGAGGTATACGCGTAGACGAAGCTTACGCGTAGGATCTTTACTTGCGCGTAAGAAATATTACGCGTAGGAAAAGGGGACCTTAAGCGTAGGGCTTACGCGTAAGCGCATATAAAACCTTACGCGCAAGGCTTACTCGAAGAGTAGACCTTATGCGAGGGTCATGTTTACGCATATCCTTCACAGGATACGCGTAGTCCCTTTGTAGAACCTTATCGTAACGCTACGTAAAATTTCTCTACGCATAACATGCTACGAAGGTGATCCTTATGAGATGGTTAACAACCTTGATTCTGATTTTTACGAGTAGCAAACCCTAAATTAGATCATCATAACATAAATATTTACACATTCATTCATTCTAAAACAGATCATGGCATGAAAACTTATCAAAGGGTTTACGCAGAAGAAAACCTTATGCGTAGAACTTAAACCCTAGTTTCAAGAATTACGCCGAAGAAATCTAGCCATGGAAATTGCACCAAACATTTTCTGGGAAGTGTTAGAAGCCTAAAAAGTATGTTTATCCAAGTTTTAACATGAAACTCAACATGAATCAAGAATACCCAAATCGTATGAACTAGAACCCTAAATTTCAATTCTTTCACTTTTGATGTTTCTGGGCAAGTTCTAAGTATAGATATAGTCAATTCATCACATAAACAACATATTATAAGCAACTAATTGACCAAAAACGTTCACACAAGAAAACACCCAAATCACGCATAAACCCTAGTTTTCCAGATTCAATCAATTCTGTGTTTCCGGGTAAGTTTTGAGGATAAAAATGGTATCATTGATATTTTAAAAACGTTTTGACACAACCCTTTTAACCACAAACACACACCAATGATTGTGTGTTCATACGCTTATGCGTAGAACACAAGATCACTCATATCTTACGTTTTAGCCGTTGGATTTGTAAAAGATTCAAAACCATTGTTTGTAAACACGTAAAGATCGTGAAACAACTTACAAATTGATGATCCAAAACACGGATTTGATGAACGATTTTTAAGCGTAGGATGTGTGGTTGGTATATATTAAATGTGATGAGTAAATGAATTAGGTGGTTGTTTTATTAAAAAATAACTTTGAGATTTGACTTTTAGTCCCTCCACCCTTTCCATTTTCATCCAAAGCCATTTAACTTCCATTTTGGTTACCAAATGAAAGATTTTAAGAAAGAAACTTGGCGACACTCCCCTCATTTAAGAAATAATGAAAGGTTATAATTTTAGTCCGAGGAGTGTCAAACCGTAAATGTGACCACCATTTTTAAAGAAACAACCTGATAAGGTAACATGCAAGTACACGGTTATTTTTGAAACAGCTAGTATTTATTTTCTCCACCTCAACACTTGATCGAAAAAATACTGAATTTTGAAAGATTAGAGTGTTGAAGGAAGAAATGTAAATGCCATGTATAAAGAAATATAGATAGAAGAATATTTTGTTGTTTAATTCATTATATATATATATATATATATATATATATATATATATATATATATATATATATATATTGTATTTTGTTTTTAGAAAAATATTTACAAAAGAGATTTTGGTGTTTGACTGGTTTTAAGAATGTTTTAAGAGTTCATCCAGTTCCTCTTGAGTCAAACACCGCATACCAATCCGTGGACCAACTCATTAAACCTAGCGGAGGTAAGGCTTTGGTGAGTAGATCTCGCCAATTGGTAGCTGCACTCACGAAGTATAATTCAATCACTCCGTTCCACGTGGTCCTTGATGAAATGATATTGAAGATCGCATGTTTTTGATTTCGAACGTCGAATGAGTAGCACGAGATCGCAATAGCACTTCGATTGTCGCAGTACATCGAGATTCTGTCAAATACGTAACCATAGTCTTTGAGTTGTGTTATCATCCAAATGACTTGAGCACAACACGCTGACATGGCTACATATTCTCGCTCGTTGAGGACAACGATGTACAATCCCGCTTTTCCGATTGCCATGACACTAGTTTATCACCAAGAAATTGTAGAGCTTCCCCGAAGTACTTTTTTCGTGAATCTAAGCATCCCCGCGCGGGTCGCCCTCAAAAGCGATTAGTTAAAACCGTAATCCTTCGGATACCAGATCCCTAAATTAATGGTTCCCTTGATGTATCGAGGATTCTTTTAGCCTCAGAGAGGTGGGTTTCAGTTGGTCTCGACCGGTAACGGAGCAAAGATATACCGAAATACAATGTCAGTATGCTAGCTGTTAGATACATGAGAGACCCAATAACACTACGGTATTTGGTAGGGTCCACCAATTTCATGTAAATCAGCCTAGCTTCTTGGTATGAGCCATTGGTGTGCGTGAGGTGTCACAGTTTGCATTCCAAATTTGTGTAGCAATTCAAGGGCATATTTGACCGACTCAAGAAAATACCATACTGGGTGATTGATGAACTTGCAACCGAGAAAGAACGTGAGTTCACCCATAATGGACATTTCAAAATTTTTCTTCATTAGTTTAGCAAAAGTTTATTGAGTACTTTTTATGTGTTGACCCAATAATGATGTCATCCATTTAAATTTGAAACAATTAAAATATGTTCCCG
>OU343221.1:280594707-280661589 GCA_910596185.1 Chrysanthemum makinoi
TCATATGTGCAAGTTTAAGTCATGAGTTCGGGTTAGTTTACTTCAGGGTCAAATTCATCATATTGGGTTTTCTCCATCAGCTGTCACGACTAAGAGCCTACAGAATGATAATGGATATGATTACATACGTATGAACACAAACCAGTTCATGCCTCGTTCTCTAAAAAAAAAAAGTGTACGTCTCAGTCGCTTTATCTTAAAAGAAGAGAAATTTCTATGGCGTATGAACACATCAGTTCATGCCGTACTCTAAGAAAAGAAAAGTGTACGTCTCAGTGCGCTGTTATCTTAAAAGAAGAGAAATCTTCTTATGACGTCTGTTCACAACAGTTCATGCCTCGTACTTCAAAGAAAAGAAAAGTGTACGTGTCAGTGCGCTTTATCTTCTGAAGAAGAGAAATCTTCTCAATTATGACCATTCTCATCAACATGCTTCATGCTTTTTCCATGCGCTTCAGTTATCAA
The DNA here is from genome assembly GCA_910596185.1 of Chrysanthemum makinoi. NCBI lineage: Eukaryota > Viridiplantae > Streptophyta > Magnoliopsida > Asterales > Asteraceae > Chrysanthemum > Chrysanthemum makinoi. The sequence goes on from OU343221.1 coordinate 280,595,173, forward strand.
GTGAACCGGGCTACTGTTGATTGTTTTCTTATTCCGCTTGCTCAACTATAATGAGGATGGTGACATCCTGTGCTAATTTTGCGGGGGGAGAATTGTGAATAGAATACATTTAGATGATAATCACTTATTTAGTCAAGAATGGCAACTTCGTCTGCAATTCTTGAGGGGGAGAAGAATTATGATAATTCTGCATGGTTGATTGTTATCTGAGAATAAATGGTCAAACGGCTCCAAACTTATGTAAGAACCGAGCTCTTATCTATCGGGTCATCTTTACATGAGTTTCTTCTAAGAGTCGTTGGTTGACATCTTCACTCGGATTGATGAGTTTATCGACAAAGTGCTTACGGTTAATGCTTCACGTATACATCAACATGATGATTTCGAACAATCTCTATGTTCTTGTTTGATGTGATTGGTAGTTTGGCGTTACCATCTTGTGTGTTGTTGGCACGATTGCTGATTTCCTTGATGAACATCTTTCTGTTCTTGTTTGATTGGGAGGGATTTTAGTTAAGGGGATTTGCAAGATGTAAGTTAATCGGGATGCTTTTTGGTGGGATGCTTTTTGGTGGGAGTTGAAGATGTTAACTATCTATTCCCCAACTGCACAATCTTGAAGAAGGTCGAGTCTACAGTCTGTTCTACATTTTCTGCTGCATGTTAGAAGACTAAAGACGAGTTGCATTTGATTATCAAAGACTTCTATATACGGGATGTCGTTTAGGGAGAGCACTAATTGGGGGAGGCTGAAATGTCAGATTTAATCCCCAATTAGACTTATTATTTAGCATGTTGATTCTCACAAAGACTTCAAGTGTTCTTCTCAAAAGATTTCTAGTATTTAGGCTTTCAAAGAGTTGCTGATTCTGAAGTGTCAAAACCAGCATGGGGGAAGGAGACACGTATCTAAACGCGAGTAAACTTGATGAACTTAATACTTCTAAGTAATTGAAGATATCCCGGGAAGACAAATGTTATTACCGCAGAGAAACTCAAGGTGTGACTCATGGCGAGTAAACTTGATGGACTTAATACTTCTAAGTGATTGAAGTTATCCCGGGAAAACAAATGTCAAGACCGCAGAGAAACTCAAGGTTTTACTCATCAAGGCGTTTAGTGTTCTTATTCCAACTATGTGGGGAAGAGATGGAAGAGTTAGTTTCTGAAGATGAAAGAGGTACACAAGTGTGTGATGATTTTGATGTTATCACAATCATCAGGGGGGAGAGATTGTGTACATTGGGGATGCTCAGCTGCTTCACTTGAGGGCTTAATCAGATTGAGATATAATCACTTATTCTGGTGTTGACATCCGCAGAGATTGTCACCCGCAGAGATAATCAGTGATTCGGCCTGCTTCTTCAATGTTATCGGTTATTCTCTCTTTGGGCATTGGGTACTTCGGGTTCTTGAGCTTCATACACTTTCTTCAGGGGGAGAGAAAGTATACATCGGGGTTATTCTTTGGCTATTGGACTTAATCTGCTACTTCGATGGTATAAGTTTCTTTGTCTTCGGGTATGTGTATTCGGGTTCGTGAGCTCTAGTCTAAGATACTGACTGCATCAATTCATCTACTTGGGGGAAGTGTTCTCTTGACACCTTTTGGAATGGATTGCTTCAGACTTCAGTGGAACGAAATTTGAGAAGAGTTATTTATATGTGGGATGATACGTTGCTGTTATTCTTTCTGGATGATATAGCCTCGAACGAAGAATCACGGTGATTATTCTTAAAAGGAGCAGCGGGATTTATGATAATGGTGTGCTTCTTTGTGCACCTGGCTAAGAGAAGCTTGAAAGAAAGCTTTGAACCTGCTCAGCTATAGGATTTTCGGTTTGGGGGGAAGCTGCCAAAGTCTCACTTTCAGGTGGCTCAATTTCTCTCTTCGATTCAAGAGTCTTGGAAGCTTTGGTGGTTAATGTTTAAGAGATGATGACTTCTTCTTCTACGACGTACTGCTCGATATCATTATCTCTGGATCGTATCATCATCTTCTTAAATTATATCATCTATCTCTTTGTATATATTTATTAAAAACACAAATACAAAAATAGAAAACCTCAAAAGGAAAATAAAAAATATAAAACCAACAAAAACCCATAAAAATCAAAAATTTTGAAAATTCCAAAAATATGTTTTCTCAAGACATGTCTTCTGGTTTCGATAACATCTACGGTCTTAGAAATGTCATTCAATAATGGCACGGGACCATAGATGAAGTTAGAGCAGGAGGTGTAAATATTCTTTTCCAAAACATGTCTCAAAATATGGCTTGCAGTTACTTCAGACTGTAACCCGTGCTTAAAACCATGGCTTGCTATTATTTCCGATAGCAACCCGCTCTTCAAGAAAGGAAAGTGCTACGCTTAAACGATTTTCACTAAATTTCGTGCACTTATCCTAAAACAATTTGAGGAAAGTATGTCGAAGGACTGCTGTTCCTACACAAATATTTTTCCTTCTAAAATTCTTCAGAAAAATATTTGTTGTTTTCAAAATGGTGGAAAATGAGTTGCTTTAAAGACAATCAGTTTCAGAGTTGTTTTAAAAATTGAAAACTCAATCAATGATTTCAGCGCTTTTAAACCTTTTAGAAAATGAGTCATTGATTGAGGGGGAGAATGTTTTCAAATCTATATCATCTAACGGGCTTTCTTAATTATCCTAATATGCTTAATTAAAAATGATGTTAACCTATGTTGAAGGACTAGGTGCCTAGGATAAGATTGTTAGGTTTAGATGATTAGAATTTGATGAACACATTATTCCCATGTCATATATGATCTGATTGATATGTTGAATTGACTATTATTAGTCGATTGTTGTTTGAGTGATGTCGACCACCATATATCTGTGTGTGTGTTCACTAACGTATGCAGGTATATTGGTATATAAGAATGTTCCCGATCCGGATCCCTCAATTGAAGACGATTGGATGCCGAAAGGAAAGGGTAACTATATCTTGGGTTGACAAATGAAGAAAACACGGAGCTTAATGGACTCTATGGAGAGTTGGCATGGAAAAATGCAACGTAAGAGGTCTCACTGCATCAGCAGATGGGTTTCTTCATCAGCAAATGAAGAAACAGAGCTTAATTTGACCTCAGTTGGCATTAAAATGCAACGTAAGAAGTCTAACTGCATCAGCAGACGGTTTTTCTTCCAAGCCCTACAAAAACAACATAAGCTTCTCCAACCGCCCGAAAGAAATCTTGTGCAGGATAGCATTTTTAACAATTTTGAAAAATTTGATTAAATTGTTTTGAAAATGGAAAATATTGTTTTGAAAATTAATTGAACTTAATTTTGGAAAATCACGGACTTCAATTTATCAAAACTTAAGTCACTCAATCATCGACTACGGTCATCGATTGAGGGGTGAGAAGGATTTAAAATAAATATTTTCAATCGATATCTCTTCGTAAAAGTCCGTTTGTAAGTAATAATGGGTGATCTAAAGATTTAATGTTATGTCATGCTATGATTTTCTTTAGAATCAAGATCTTTCAAAATGAAATTTTTTCTGTTCTTGTTTGATTGTGAAATTATTTTATTTTCCTTAAAGATCTTTAAACAATCATACCTGACACTAACAATCTTAATGTCTTAAATGGTCCATTTCGATCATTTTCAAAATTAAATTGTGCCACGGCCTTTACCCAAACTTTTCTAAATGATTTAAATCAAATGAGATCACAAATCTCAAATGGTTTGATATTTTTGATCAGGGGAGAGATCGTGATTTAAATCTCAATCTGTTTAATGGAATTGGTTTTAGTTCTTTAAAGGCACTCCTGCCTCCATGTGCCAAACGATTTCAAATATACAATGCACATGTTGAGGAGGGGCATTTATCCAAAAACAAGATGAGTATTTAAACAAGGCCACATATTCTCCAATGTTTTATAAACCTTATTAAAAATCACTTGGGATCCAAAATCTCAAAGGGTTTGATATTTTTGATCGAGGGAGAATTTGTGATTTAATAATGAAATTTGATAAAAGGTGAATGTTTGATTCAGTTGTGTAGGCTGCTCTCCCATATGTGCTAAACGCTTTCGAATCTCGAAGCACATATTGAGGGGGAGCATTTCAAAAGAAAATAAACTATCGAGGTACAAAAGCTTTTATGTTTTAACATGAAGTACCTTGATTGAGTTTTCAAAGGTTTTTTCTAATGGCTTTTGTGTTCGTGGATGTGCTTCAAAAGAACTCTTTCCTCTATGTGATAAAATGTTTTCAAATATCCTATGCACATATTGAGGGGAGAATTTACCAAAGAAAATCAAATGGCTTTTCTATACAAATTGTGATCAAAGAAAATATTTCAAAGTCCTCTTGCCTCCATGTGCTAAACAATTTCTAAATCACATGCACATGTTGAGGGGGAGGTTTTCTAAATGATCAAAACTATTAAGGTACAAAATGCTTTGATCTCGTATCACAAGTACCTTGATTGTTTTTCCAAATGATTTTTCAATTGGTTTCAAGGAAGAATGAACTGTACCAAAAGACCGATCATTTTACTTTATATATGGATTTATAAGGATGGTGAGGTTAGGTATTCGTTCCCACGATCCCGCCAGAGCCGGAGGGATCTACCCAGGGACAATCCACTAGATAGTGTAGAGTCCTTAGGTATGATGAAAAAAAGGAGAAAAATGAGAAATGAGAAGAGTGCGCATGAGACAGAGCTAGTACTAGAATAAACCCAACAAGGTTCTAGTAATGAAGTCTCGGTAAGCAATGAAGGGGTTGAAGAATGAAAAAGAATTGAATGTGAAAAAGGGTGAAAGTAAATAGCCCTCCATTAATCAACATTAGGGGAAGGAAAAACCGGGTTCAATAACATATGCTACTGGTGTTACTAAGGTAACACCGGTATTAAAGACAAGACATCATGGACCCAGTGATGCACTGCACTCAACTTCCAAACTACTCAAGTTCCTCTTAAAAGGGCTTGTTTCATTCTCACAGTGGAACGACATTATCTATCGCTCTCTTAGAGATTGGTGATATTGAAGAAGGAGACCCTCTCCCCTAGTCTCGGGCATGGAACCAAATGTGCACGATGAGTCGAGAGCAAGAGAGAGATCATCCACAATATCTCATTAGGACACTAAATTAATGAAGATTGCTGTTTACACATGTGGAAAGTAAGAATATATTAAGAGTCCTACGCATTATCCTTTGTGGTATTGCAGACATCCGGAGTGATATGTCAAATATTCACAATGAAGATGGAAAATCCTTCTAGAGCCAACATAAACAGCTCTTGGGGGTGACATGTGAGATCTTTCCAAAATATCAAGCTTGTGACAACTGGATAGAAACGATGGGGCGATCACTCTGAATCAACCTTGGTCCAGTGATTGGAATTGCGAATGCTTTTGGAAAAACCGTTCGATGTGCAAACATCTTTTCTCTAGCACGAATGTGTACTTATGTTTTCAAACAAAAAAGGTGTATCTCTGATTAAAAAAATATTTGGACAAAACCGCTCGAGTGCAAACTTCTTTTCTCTAGCACGTCGAATGTGTACTTTTGCAAATACAAAGGTATTTGTAATTGAAAATTGATCTTTCCATCACTCCGTGTTGTCTTCTTGGGACTTTCGGTTTGAGAACAGCTAGAGCAGTGCGAAACCCTGTCAAGAAATTCTTCGAAATTTTACCTAATCACAGGCGTGTACTTGTAGATAAAGGGGAACCGTGGGCCGTGTACCTCAATTCAACGAAAGTGATCAAAGACACTTTCTGCACTTATTGCTAACTGTTGTATGCAGGTACGCCCCACGTTTGCAGCTGATCAGAATGAAGCGGTCAATCCATAGCCGCATGCTCACCTAACACATTCATTTCAAAAGAAATCATGATTAGTGCATCAATGACTCTGATATTCTCACTCCATGCTTCTGCTACGCTACTGCCTATATCATGAATCAACGAAAGCTTCCGCTACTCTGATGAGAAGAAATCATGATCCAAAATGTGAGCATGTCGGTCCAAAAGTCGCAACATCACATAATACCAACACCACAAAGGATGAGTCAAAGATTTATGTTTGCGGATGATCTCAAAGCTGGCTCAAAACTCAGTATCACGTGGATCAGTTAAAGACCTCCAGTCAGATTATCCAAACATGCAAAAATGAAGAATCAAATACTACGAGCTACAGAACAAAGAACATGAACAAGAATCCAAGAACAATCTTAATGTAATATCTGTTTGTATTCTATGTAATTTGAGGTGACCTCCCTTAGGGGAATATTGTTAGGATTTAGTAAATCCAGGTATTAAATTGTCGGTCACCTCAAGTATTTGTAATTGCTAGAAAGCTCGTAGTCATAGTTATTTAATGTTAAGTAGTATTTAGTTTAGTGATACCGTGGAGGACGGACGGGTCTTTACCCACTGTATGCCTGATCCATAGCCCGTTAGGTGGCGTTTTGTGTTAAGACTATAAATACTCTCTACCTCCCAAGGTAGAGAGTTGGAGCTCATAATAAGATTTTTCTTTCTCTCACCAAAGTTCCCAAACCTCTAACTTTCTCTCTCTAGAAAATCATCTATACGCCTACTTGTGTTTGTGTTATGATGTGTATGTGAAATCCAATATGTTACACAAATTTCAAATGTCAATGATGGGACAAATGTCATTTTTCTTGGGATTACAAATTTCACAAAGTCCCGGAGGCATTTTTATAAATCAATCTAAATATGCAAATGAGATTTTAAAGAAATTTGGATTTGATTCTTGTGACCCTGTTGACACCCCCATGATAGAACGTACTAAGCTGGATGAGGACCACTCATGGATCATGGTAGATCAACGAAATTATCGTAGTATGATTGGATCCCGATGTACCTCACATCAAGTAGACGAACATCTGTTCGCGTATGCATGTGTGCTAGAATCGGCTAAGCTACCAAAAGCACCTTGAAGCTTTAAAGGGTTCTTTCGGTATCTCCAAGAACCATCAATATGGACTTTGGTACCGACTCCCGAAGGACACGGTATGTCACTAACAGCTTCATATGCAGATGTTGATCATGCAGGATGTCAAGATCCCGTCGAAGTACGTTTGGAGGTGCTCAGTTTTTGGGTTATAAGCTTATGAGCTGGTCTTCTAAGAAACAAATGAGTACTTCGCTATCCTCTACAGAGGCTGAATACATAGCCATGTCATCTTGTTGTGCTCAAATCCTATGGATGAGATCACAATGATCTAACTATGGCTTTGAATCAGCAAAATCCTCTGTATCTTGTGATAATAAAAGTGCTATTGCTCTCTCAGCAAAAACGTCAAAACTCAAGAGCAAAGCACATCGACATTCGACATCATTTCATCAGGGAGCAAGTAGAGAACGGTGAGGTGGAACTCTACTTTGTAGGGACGAATACCAATTACAGGACATCTTCACCAAAGCTCTTCTAGAGAACGTTTTGAGTTTATCCTCCCACGACTTGGTCTAAAGAGTCTTCAACCAGAAAAACTTAAACGTCTTGTCAAAGGGAAGAGAGGAGTAAAGGTCTTTCTTCATCCAAAAAACTTTCAAAAATTTCAAAACCTAAAAAAAAAAAATACAAAAAACTTTCAAAAATCCATAAAAATTTGAAAATCTCAAAAAATTTCAAAAAAAAAAAAAAAAAAAAAATTGTCATTTTGTCATATTTTTCTCGATTCGATAATATCTACGGTCTTTGTGCTGTCATTCAAAGAATGACACGGGTCTTTAGATGTTGTTCGAATGTTTAAATATATATATATATATATATATATATATAGGGGAGAGTTAACGTGAGATCAAACTTAAAGTTGTAAAAATAAAATCAAGTCTAAAAAAAACTACAAACCGTTTATAAATAAGAATTTTAGCAATAATACACAAAAAATAGTATTTTAATACAAATTAACATTTTAGCAACTAATAACCAAATGATACATGAGTTTGGATTAGTGATACACCTGATACAAATTACACTAATAAATATTCCAAAATCTGATACACATACAAAAACCTGATACACATTATACTTCTAATCAAAGTGTATCACCTAGGTTTCGTAAAATTTAAAAAGAAATCTATCGAAACTCTAACAATTTTAGTTGTAGTTAATAAAAATTTTTTTGTTGTAGAAGAGTGTTGCTTGTCAAATTTTAGTTGGATCTCATTTTAACAACTTTAAGCTTGATCTTATTTTATCTAGATTCTATATAATATATATATATATATATATATATATATATATATATATATATATATATTATATATATATATATATCTATACATTATATATAAGAGGAGGCATGCCACATAAAATGCCACTTGGCATCCATAATGCCAAGTCATATTTCCATGTCATCGCATTTTGTCCACATAAGCAAGTATTTATTAATTTAATTCGGAATAATTATTTTACTAAAAGATTCGGATTTTTTTTTAATTTATAAATTAATTCGGAATAATTATTTTATTAAAAAATTTGGATTTTTTTTTTTAATTTTGCCACTTGCAAAGATTGAACCTAGGGTTTTGGTAATATTATCAAACATAATAACCACTAGACCAACACATTTTTTGATTATATCTTGCAAATCCAAATATATAAATTTATACAACAAATTATTCACCAAATTATTCACCGATTTAAGGAGATAAGTTTGACAATCTCTACAACTTATAACCCTATCTCGGTAAAAAAAATCTCATCTTCATTCATAATATACTTTTTCTTAAAACCCTAATTTATTCTTTTTCTCAGTTGTGCTAAAGAACCTGGATGTCCCAACGTCAGAAAGCTCATATTGGATCGGTGGAGCTGTTCTTCTTGGTTTTGCAATTCTCTTCATTGTGGCTCTAAGTATTTAGAAGGTAAGTTTTAGAGAATTTTAAATTAAATTTTTGTCGTAACTAATACCTTTTATTATCTTTTGTTAATTACTTATTGCCCCTGGAAAACCACAAGCAATTACTTTGCAATCACTCTCGATCTATATATCAATTTTTATATTTGGTGGATTGTTTAGATTGATTGCAGGAGTTTGTAAGAAAAAAACACATGGCAAACCGGGAGGATATGTTGTACTAATACTTATATTTCTGTTGGAGGGTTTCGTTATACCGAAAACACAAATTACAAACTGGTGGGAGTGGGCTTATTGGCTATCACCCTTGTCTTATTGGCTTACAAAGTCATTCTCTTATCAGATTATCAATGCAAGGTTAGGTTAAGTGGGAATATTTGAATTCATTATAATATATTCCAACACATCTTGATTACATATCTAACTGACTTTCTATGTATCGCTTTTCTTCTACGTATTAACAGCTACTAATATGAAAACAGTTATGCTGAAAACAGTTATGCTGCTCCCAGCCATATACACAGAACAACATCCACGCAAGAAGCATGCCCACCAGCAGGTAACATGTGTCTGATACTTTGGATCAGATTCAAACGTTAGGATATGTTGGTGCGCTTTTTATGTGTGAGGGCCTAACAGTTACTTTATTGTATGCGTTAAAGTTGCAGCAGTGCACTCTAGAGATCCATGTGCGGGTGGTATAAAAGACACAAATGACTGACATCTCAACATCATGTATGTCTACTTTAGGCATTGGCAATTTGAGGCACTTTCAATGCATGCCATTTGAGTTCCACTAATCTCACGTGGACTCAACGTATTAGGATATGCCATGATGCTGCAAAGGGACTATGTTACCTTCATGAGGATAAGGGTAATCACCACAGAGTTCTTCACATGAAGGTAAAGTCTGTGAAGCTAAAGTCTCTGACATGGGACTGGCAAAAGTAGGACCTGCAAATCAGTTTACGTTTTTCATCACCGACATTGTGGGTACATTTGGTTACATTGATCCAATGTATCTGCGCATGTTTCTGTTGTCATATGATTTTCATTCCATAGCCATATTGCTATGAAGACCTGACCTAGCAATAGCATAATCACAGCTATGGATTTTTCAAAAATGATCGGATTAAATATTAAAATGTTACAATAGTAATAATATTCCCCATACCCCTGCTCCGGCGAGAATGAGTATTATTGTTGTTATAATAGTAATAATAGAACTGTTTTGGATGAATAAAACGATTTGAAGTTCGTATAAATTTGGGACATTTTTAAGCAATTTTTAACTCATTCGAAGATTTAACACATTGCTAATATTATATTTGGATGACGCAGTTTTCATATGAGGATATACATGACCCACATAAGTGGTTATGAGACACTTGATAGTGTCAATGGAGCTGTATATATAACCCTTTCACCACAACTGTTTAGACACATTTATTCCAATAAGGTATTGTTTGTATCTTAAATTTCCTGCCTAATAGGGAGTTTAGATGTACTTTTTGAGTGAAGTCCCTGTAATTGGCTTATAACTGATGTTTGGGTCTGATTTTCCAGTTATATAAAGTCAAAACACTCATGTTTGGATAATAATGTAAGAAGATTTGCTAAGAGAATCGTTGCCTGGAAGTGATGGTTCCATGAATGCGGTAGTGGGTACGTTGGTGCTATGTTTTGTAGACATTATATGTAGTTTTGAATTAGCATTGTGATTGTTAAGGATCGAATATGGTATGTCTAGAACTAAGGCATTGAAAAAGGGGATTAATAGCCTTTTCTGCTAGGAGATCAAATGGTTGGTCTGGTAGGCATGTTGTCTTTAGTGCTGAGTTCTCGAGTTTGGAGACAAAGTACATAAAAAGAAGGAACGAAAGGTATCACGAGTAATTTGTATATTTTATGTGGAGTTCATAATTCGTGGAACACCCATTCTCTCAGGGTATATTCTGATATCTATGGGGTCATTGAACCAAAGCCAGCAACAATATACTCATATCCTTAGATGAATGGCTTAAAGTATCATTGGTAGGCAGTGCTTGAATATTTCTGTAGAATGTTTATATTCTAAAATGCATTTATCAATCTACATAGTCAGTTTTTTGGGTTTTGCGGGACTTGGTTCGCCCATACCTTTGTCGGCTGGAAACTGATTATATTTTTAATTATAATGGCAGGTACCTGATTATGCAATGAGCTTTGTGGATGGCCGCTCTTTAAACTAACCTTATTATCTCGCCTCTTACACATAATATACCGGCTTTTTTGCGCATAGTTTTTACATATATTATCGCACGGATATGCAGACCATTTGGACCATTGTGGCGGGATGCAACTGTACCTACAGTTTCCACATGAGCAGAGCCACACAACCAGGTAAAACCAACTAAAAATCCATCTTAGTATAGAAAATGTATGCTTAAAGGCATGTATTTATGTTTCTCATCTGATAATGGATGTTTTTCTATCTAGGGTTTCTACATCTGCACAGACAGAGTGGTAATTATTAGGGAGAATGCCCATGCCCGCTTCCAAGGTATTTCGGATTATTATAAGCTTCTTGGCCCAATTAAAGAACGGTAAGGAACACTTTTATAAATTTGTTCCATTGATAACTCGCCTTTTTTGCATACCGAGTCTTTGGGCCTCATATAATCACTGTGAATTTTGCGTTACACATCTGATACCATCACAACTACCATATTTTCCCTCAAGTTTATAGCATGAGGTGTTAATTGAAGATGCCAAGAACTGTATTTTTCTCAATAACACATGCTATATGTGCATAAAGTATTGCACATTGGTTTTGAAGTCAAAGTCCGAGAAAGGTCCTGGAGATCAGTTAGCTTTGCTTTTTCATTGTAGACTATCTCACCGTTTCTCATCTTTTAAACCCACTATGTTTGTGTATGAAAAGTTGTAACTTTATTGGTGGGAATAGATTAACTGGCTGAACTCTTAGATATAATTATGCATAAATACAGTAATATGACACATGGAATTTAAGTAAATTCTATTCTTCAGGTTATTGCTGCAATAAGTTTTCAGTAATCCCGGTTGATACTCAATATGTTGAATTTCCACTTGCTGCTGTCAGTTGAGTATACCAACATAAGGTCTTCTGCTCATCCTTTAATACCGCTTTAACCTATTCATATTATGTAATGCAGGTGAGAATAAGCTAACCTTGGCAACCCCTTTAAAGGTATTAATTATTTGCAAATTATGTTTTTGTGACTCCTTTATACGACTTCAAATGAGGTGAATAGAACAGAAGTTAATTAAATTTGCACAACTTGCCCCATGAGCATGCATATAACGGAGCAACCAACCCCCTTCAACATCTCTTTTAATGTATTCTATGCTGTTGAAAGCTATATCGACATGAGGTGTGTAATGCGTAGGCGCGTAGCTAACAAAATGCCAGTCACTAACTGAATGACTAAACAAATACAAGCTAATGGACCAACCCCATTAATATAGATGGATTGCGGATTAAGTACATATATATATGGATATTCATAAAGCATCGAAGGAGCCATGTGATTTATCTCGAGTCTATGTTTATAATTGATAATTTTTGAGTCACTTTGTTATTCAAATTTTTACTATGCTCTTTTACTCTTTATACACATACCATTTTCATGCAGAATTGATCTTTGCAAGGAGCTTTCAATTGAATTTAATGGTGTATGTCACTATTATTCAGTGTCACTCTTTGTGGTGAAGTTAACAACTTACCAATGATATACCAAGTTAGAGAATAAGTTTCTCACTTAGACGTCTCTATTTTATGTTTCTTCTCAGATTATCTTTTTTTGGTCATCCTGTTTAATAATTTCTTGAAAGTAGAATTCCCCGAACACACACATAGACATGTCCCAATTTTAAACAAGCAAATGCCTGTTTTTTATTCTGATATTTTTTTATCAGATAATCACTTTCAAAGCGCACATCCAAACGCCCACTTAGTACCAGTTTAGCAGTCTGTGACTATTGCTTCATCTTTGTCAATCTGCTTTTCTGGCAATGAAGAGTACCGGAGGAAAATTTTTGGTATTTCAAGTTACTCAGGGTATACACGTGCTATAGTGGTCTAGCAGACTATGCTCCATCTTACATAAACTCTCTCGGGGTACATTTATATGCTTGTGGTGGATAAATTTAGAGTAGTTTCAAGCAAACTTACCTCTATCATGTTTTCTTTTCTGGTATCGGGTGTTTTTGGGAGTCAACCAGTATTTCGTTTCTTGTGATATAGGCAATGGGAAAATCCAGTGGTATGCCTTCCATTGGGAACCACTGAGACGTAGTGATACTTCAGAAGGTGATTAATGAAATTATAGCTGTTTTAATATCTCAAGCAGATTATAAACACTACAAGAAATTTTCATTTACTGAAACACCCCTAAGTTCAGTAATAGTCAGTAGAGGGTTCTATGTTCCTGAAAAGTGGCATGTCATGACAGATGACACAGACTAAATCCGAGGTAACATTTTTACAAATAATTTGTTTGATAATAATGAAAACTTGAACACAATGCATTCTCAGATGTAAGTTTTTCAGCCGTCTCGCTCAGCTCTCTGTTCACCACGTTGTTGTTTAGAGTAGTTGTGTATGAACCGTCTGTTAAAACACGTTCTTTTACATCACGCTTAACAATCATAAGCCCTCTTTTCATTTCAGCAGAGGTAGTATAGAAATGTATGATTTTTGGTGCATGATGCCATAATATATGAAATTAAGTTATCTAAATAACAGTTACTTAATTTAGCCAAGATTTGTGAAGGGAACATAATGCTTCTACTTGGTTGCAAATAGAAGTTAGAATTTTACTGTGATATAGGATTTACTTTAAAAATCGCTGGGTTGGCAATTTAAGCATAACAAAGGTATTACTTTTATTCCTGTCACTTTCATTGTACATTAACTAAATATTTTCGAAATTTTCATTATATATATATGTCACTTTCAAAAAAAGTCAGGTACATCAACGCATATTTTTAAAATATTTTTAAAATAGTTTATATTTTTACAATATTTTCATTAGCTAAAAGGAAGCAATGGTATGTCATGTACTGTTGAATCCAAACCATAGGAACCAAAGCTCGGTCACCAAGCTATAGCTCTGTATGTCAAGCTGGCCGAATGCCATCCGAAAGTAAGTGCTTATTGCTTCTATTTAGTGTTCGGGCCAAATAACTGAAACATCTCTACAACCCTCTTACATTAATATGGTTTTGTCTATGATAATTTAATTGAGTTATAAAATGACAAAGATGCCCCGTGAATATCCTCGGATGCAGATTTAGGAGCATTTTTTTTAGTTTGTCTAATAGGTGTTTATATTTTATTTTATTGGTTTTATTTACCATTCAATTTTGCATGCTCTCTTTTTGGCAGAAAAAAATTATGCCAAACGAAGCTACTGCTGTGTACGATTCTAATATGAGGTCAGTGGTGTTGTATAAGGATTCAAATTGCTATTGTATGTAGTGATAATTTATCAGCACTACCATCACATTAAAATGGTCAGGTTGTCATTATATTCCGCGGACCCAATTCACACATTACTTTCAGCATAAATGATTATGATGAAGGTCTTAAGCAGTTTGTTTGTTCCCCAAGGTTAGGGTTCTCTAGGGGAAGCTCAAAATATAGGTGGGTTACACTGCAAAAATGTGGTGGACGGGAAGACACAGGTGTGGCTTCAATTGTCGCGGTTATGCCAGAATAAGGAACCTCAAGTCTACATCCTGCCCATCGAATTCTCTATTAAAGGTAGCTCTCATTTTACAAATTAACATTACAGTCATGCATTTAGAGTACGTATTCTAACAGTTAAAACAAACTTTACAACAGATGCGCCTCCTTCTTTAGAGCCTGCATTTTAGCAGAAATAATGGACGCACCCCATCGTTTGACAAATGTGAATTAACCTATACACTGACCTAACATAAAAGTCGGCTAAAAAAATTTATTTTCGAGGGTGTGTCATTTTCTTGCTTCTTGAACACACTAGGTTTCAAGAATGTTGCAAAACATTATAAAGAACTAGAGGTAGTGTAGGATGAATCTTTGAAGTTATCGACAAAGCCTCCTTATGCGAATATTTCTATGCATTATCCAAGTTACCGGTGCAGTAGCTCAGCGGTTCAGCCCCCTTTCAGGTCTTGAGCGAGTGCTCAGTAGCCGAGAATTTGCTGTGATCTTTGGTGCATTGGGTTGCTGTAGCAGGGGAGTGCTCAAGCCAGGCATACTCTCAATCCACCAAGGTAATGCCGCCAAAAAATACTTCATCAGCAGTTGGTTTGCAGGGTAAGTTAACAATATTTATTTAATTATTGATTAATGTTTTAGAGTATTTATTTTTAATTAGCACGAAATCAACATCTTGAGAAATATTTAATAGTAATTACGATGCAACCAAAATTAGTTTGATATGAATTAGTGTTTACTGTGAATACAAAAAGTGGCTTTGATAAAATATTCGAAACAGCAGTTAAAACTTCTTGAATGCCCTGAATGCCTTGATGTGCATATCCTGATGTAACTGCGAAACTGAAATACATTGTTACATAGTTATTTGGTATGTATATGCAAATTAGTTTTTTATGCTTATATTCTGTTTTTTTGTACAGGGTTCTAGCAAATTTGTATACAATGACGGTGTACATATGGATTTACCAGACTCGGGTATGTGACTATTTACATTAGTTTACCCAATTAATGATATATAAGAACTTTATATTTTTATAATCAGATATTGCAGCTAGCGAAAAGATTACAAGATCATGTTGCTGTTCGTAGTGCACTAGAACGAGAATTGGGCTATAAATCATCTTCCATTGAGATTACTAATCGAGCTTCTATCCCAAAGGTATGTTTCTAATTTGGGTTTTGATGGTATTCAAATGGGTTTGAAAAAATTTGCTAATTTCGTTTTGAAGTAGGGTCTACGTGTGTGGAGAATGAGACATGGGGATGAAGATGAAGATGAGAAAAACGATGAGATTGATTATAGAATGCTAAAGGTCAAGTCTATAATTTTTTATTATTTTTTATTTATTTATTTATTGTTTTTTTTAGTGAGATTACAAGAATGATAAATGGTCATGAAGATGAAGCTAGAAATACTTTTTTATATTAATACAGAGCATTGGTTTTTTTGGGTTCAGGATTAAGTGGATGAAAAATGCGAGATTTTGCTTCATCTAATGGTCTAATCGAGGATGGAACAATGGCTTTACAAGCTTACGAGGCCAACCATGAAGCAAAATATTGGATTTTGAAGAATGTGAATCATGCAGGTAACTACTTTACATAGATTACACAAAGTTTAAATCAAGTATTTTTTTTTTATTTTTTATTTTTTTATTACTAAGGTTTAGTTCTTTTAATTGATTGGTTTGATGATTCTATAGTTATTGTGTAGTATAATCACATTGTTGCTACATTGGCATATCAAGATATGATCAGTTAGTTTAGTATCTGTTAGGTTACCTATTTTGCACTATCACTGTGTTTTTGTTCATAATGCATAGTAGTATAGTAATTGAGTTGCTGAAGCATTTACGCTTTAGTTGTAACTGATATAAGTAAAGTTCACTGGGTGGGTTCCGTATAGTAAAGAATGGGTGGGTTCCGTAGAGAAAAGAAGCGTATGCCTCCATTGGAGGTAGTTCACCTTTGAGAAAGATAACAAATGCACAAGTAATAGGCATGCCCAAACACCCCTTCAATAAGTTCAGTTATCATATGTGCATTTTGTATACATTTTATGTTTAGGAGTAGCCTATAAGTATGTCATTCGCTTGGCCATTTTATTTTATGTTTAAAACAGTAAGACGGTTTTAAAACATATAATAGTGACGTATTATTAGCTTCTAAAGTGTGGTGTATTAGGAGTGGCCATTAAAGAATCATAGTTTACTCTAATAGCATTCTTGGAATCAAATTTGGTGCTGCATATGCAGACGACTGTGCGCGATGCCCATTGAGTTCAACCCATTGCTTTCAGTTTCGTCTAATGTGATATAGTAAGCAATCTCAAACACTTAAATAAATAGATGAGATGCAAGTTGGCCACCTTCTGCACATTCAATTGACTTATACAGAATACAACCTAATGTTGCAACTTGCACGACTTATGTTTAAAAATAAGTTGATAGTAGCCACATTCCATACCCATCAAGTGTCACCCGCGTTGATTTTTAAAATCTACTATTGTTTGATTATGCTAATACTTGGTTAGATGATTATTAAAATTTTGACACATAAATGTTAGTATTTGGTCTAGACTTTAGAGTAGTTTGGTGGTTTCTTTTCTTGGAACTTGAACTGCAAAAATGTTTTGTGCTGATTTGAGCTTTGGCACCTGTGGCTAAGAGATATAGTGTCCAGTTGCAACCGTAAGAATTTAGTACCCTGTTACTATTTTTATTCTCATAATCATATACTGATTTTATATCTGATCATAACAACCTAGCAGCTTTGGTTTTTTTCCAGAACATCATGTTGGATCCATGGTTCTAAAGTAAAGGTCTTTGTGATGCCGATCAAGGGTTGCAATATTTCACGATCTCCAACCTTAGAGAACAACCTACGGATTGTAAAACGGATGCTAACCTCGAGGGAATGATTGCTACTTTTGGAAAATGGACTTCCAAGCTGGGGATGCTTCTTGCAAAGTAAACCATAATTTTTTTGCATTCGTAATTTTGTCCAATCTGTAACTGTATCAACTGCTTTTGTAAATGAATTAGGTTTATGCAAATATATTACCATATGTTGAATGTGGCTTGGTACCATTTAACACAATTCTTATAAACATAAACGTGGCCACCTGCTTACATGAAGGTGAGAACAATCTGTTAACATTATTTATGCTAACTGTCTGTAGTCGGTTGGAGTAATATTCTGCAGGTTATGTTCTTTCATCATTTTCTAATAATTTTCATGAATGTAAAACAGGCTTTGATTGAAGATGATCCAGAGAAGTACCAGACCCACTTTTTTTAATACATCAAGGCTGGGGTTGAACCAGACAACATTGAAGAGCTTTACAAGAAGGTTCATGCTACCATTCGTGCTAACCCTAACCCAGCAAGATTGCAAGACAGCCACCTGCAGAGCACAAGAGGTAATTATTTGGAAGATATTTTTTTTTGTAGTTGTTACTCCATTTGTGAAAAGGGCACCCATTAAAATGCTGGGTCATATATCAGCACGTGGGGCTACCATGAACCTTTCAAGAATCGATTATCAACTTTACGCAGATTATATTTATATGAGAGTAACTGTTATGTTTTAAGCAATTGATCTTTGAAATAGCAAGCATAAACTAATAGGGGTCTTTAGAGTCAGTTTTAATTTGTTTATTCTGTGACTATATGATGAAAAGGCTGTTTGGATTCAATTTTTAAAAATGGGTCTGTCATAGGGGTGTTTGGATTCACTTAAATACTACATATTTCATTTTCCTTTGAAATGGGAAGCAGAAACTGATAGGGGTATTTGGAGTCAGTTTTAATTTTTTGATTATGTATCTGTATGATGAAAAGGGGTGTTTGGATTCAATTTTTAAAAATGGGTCTGTCATGGGGGTGTTTTGATTCACTTAAATACTATATATTTCATTTTCCTTTGAAATAGGAAGTAGAAACTGATAGGGGTCTTTGGAGTCAGTTTTAATTTTTTGATTATGTGACTAATGAAATGGGTGTTTGGATTCAATTTTTAAAAATGGGTCTGTCATAGGGTGTTTGGATTCACTTAAACAAGTATGGATATTTTGAGGAAATAGGTTTTTGTATCAGCTATTTAGTGGAAACACATTTAGACATAAGTTGAGAAGACTCATAGACTTGAAAAAAAGGTATTTAAATGTGTTTTCTTCATGAGTGAATTCTTACTTGAGACCCCTTAATTCGTTCGTCTTCTTATTCTAATATAACATGATTGTTATGTTCGAAAAAGTTACATATAAAATCTCTCATTTTACTCAATATGTAGGCGCAAATTATTAACTAAAAAGGTCAAATTGAGCTGACAAATTAAGTTCATCAAATCCCTTATTAATTGGCAACTTTGTGCACTGGCATGTCTACTCACTGGTTAGTCATGCACGAGTATAGCTTGGACAAGGATGAGCTTAAGAGATGCATGCAGTTATGTGGAAAAATGCTATGCTATGTGAATATAATCAAACAAAACAAATGGTAGTTTAGTGAAGTGATTACCATTAAGTTTGATATGTGAATAGAAACAACCAAGACAAATGGCAAATTTTGAGTGTGGAAATAACATATGGAGTGTAGTAACGATATTATCTTGACCAGAGGACTAACACCTTCATTTATACTACTTTGTTTAAATTCTATCTTACTCAAATCCTATAGCCAACATATTTAAATGAGTGATGCTATATCATTTTCCTATTTAAATACTACATATATTCTGCAACTTGGCTTTTTTTATTTTTTAGCCTCTGTTTACACTTCCCTTAACCCTCACCCTCACAATATGTATATATGTGTCCCCATTTATTTAGTTCACGAGCTAATTACCATTTGTTTTGGTTGATTCTATGCTTTCTTAGTATATAAGTCAATGTTAGGGGTGATCATTTCACTGCGTTCTGTTCCTATATTTCATATCTGTAGGAGTTTAACCATGCATTAGGTAAACTAATTGTACCTATAAATGCAGTGGGGACGTTGATGGAGTGAGACGGGTCACATGCTCAAGGTACAATGCAAGTAAGATAAAGCTTCCTATCCTATAAAGGCTTTGTGGTTACAGTGGTACCATGAAAATGAGGTATATAATAAATAGATCTTTTATACCTGGATCACATGATTTAATGACAAAACATACTAAAAAACTAATGGTAGTAATAAATTAATGTGAATGTGATCGACATGCTTTCTATTGACGATTACCAGCTTCACGTATGTTGTGGAAAACATGACTGATAACTTGTGTTTCGAAGGTTGCATCTTTATTGCATTTATTTCATTTTACGTATGTTGTGGAAAACATGACTGATAACTTACGTTTCGAAGGTTGCTTACGTATGTTGTGAATTTGAATGTGGTCCGAAGGTTGCATCTTTTTACATTTCGATTTGATTATTTCCAGTACCATAGCGACCGTTAAAGCGAAATATGGTGTCTATGAAGACGGTGAAAGTGCATACGTGATATTACATGATGAGGTATACATAATTTTTTGTTATTGGTTTACTACTTGAATGAGATGATTTTTGGTATGACAATATATTTAGTTTATTATGGATAATTTTACTTGATTGGTGTTCTTGTGAATCATTTGATGAAGATGGGTGATGAAGACAACATTTGGACAAGTGGTGAGTAGGATCCTGGTGATCCATGCTTCTCCTATCATTTGCATCTCTAAAGGTATTCACGCGTCTAAATTTTTTATCTATGTTTGTTATGTTGACATTCAATTTTCATGCTCTTTTCATAGTGCTGCCTTAAAATATATGCTCTTTTCATAATGGTTTTAAAAAAAAAACCAAATATGAACACCTACAAACCCTTAGCGACCCTTAATTAGCAACTCCATCAGAAAGATAAACCTTCATCAACAATAAATTTGGGTCTCTGCAATGTCAAACTATGAACCAATATTATATTTGAGATCTAATTCTACTTTTTTGTATGATGTAAGAGACAGATAATGTGAGATCTGTATTTTACATATGTCTAAATTTGGTAAAATAACCGCTGGAAGCTCCTATATACAATAACTAAATAAACATAATTAACAAAAACAAAAAACTAATAATAAATGTTAATAATATTATCAAATGTAAAAGATGTTCATGATTAATATTGTTTAGAACCAAAAGTTAGAAAGTACTTACCTCCTTTTAAGAAAAGGAAAAACATGTTCGTAATCAAAGTACTTACCTGCTTTTAGCCGTTTTATGGATTATGGTAACATCAAGATCTTAACCGTTTCATTTTACTTTTAATAACTTTTTACTATATATTTGTTCAACTAAATCCTAAAAATAAAAACCACAAATCAAAGTAATTACCTGCTTTTAGTCGATTAATGGATTATGGTAACATCAATTATATATCTTAACCGTTTCATTTAACTTTTATTTACTTTTTAGTATATATTTGATCCACAAAATCATAAAAATAAAAACCACAAGACATACCCGTCCATCGGACGGGTTTTGAACGGGTTTTGACATATATATATATATATATATATATATATATATATATATATATATATATATATATATATATATATATATATATATATATATATATATATATATATATTTGGGAGAAAGTAAAACCTTGGTTTATTGTCATTTCAGGCAGTAACCCGTTTTTCAAAGAAAGAACAGAGCCATGCTTTATCTTAAATCTTTAAACATCATGCTCTGATTCTAAAACAAATGTTTGTCGTTAAAAGGACAAATGTTTCCTTTCAAATATTTTCCTTCATATGATTCTTCTGAAAAATATTTGTCATCTAATGAAAAAAAATTGCTTTGAAAATACTTCGGACACTACTTTTGAAAATCATCCGGGCTTTTCATTTATCAAAGTCTCTATCCTTCAATCAACAACATATGTCATTGATTGAGGGGGAGAATGATTTCAATCAAAAAGAGTATTTTTCAATCAATTGGCACGTAATCGAGAAAGGTCTACTCTTGAATTATCAAAAAGAACAATGTTGTACAATATTGTATACAATTGATACAAGACCTTTGTTATAATTATGTTTTCAAAAGATACTCAAGCATGTTTAATCTTTGGAGTCTAAAGTCTCAAACTTGATCCTTATCGGTTAAATGTTTCTCTTAATCAAGTCACATCTCCCCTCAAAAGCTTAAAATCGATTTAAATCTACAGAGATCACAAATCTCAAATGATTTGAAAATTGTGATCGGGGGAGAATTTGTGATTTAAATTGGATTTAAACTGATAATTCGATAAATGGTTTCACAAGTGTTTAACAAGCTTTCCTCCCCTCATGTGCCAAACGATTTCAAATTTTTCATGCACATGTTGAGGGGGAGCATCCTTTTTTAAACCACAAAGAATTGAAACGTGATTGATTTGCCTCTAAGTGCAGGTTCCTTCTAATATGTGCAAAACTCTTTCAAACCTCGAGGCACATATTGAGGGGGAGCAAATTTATGAAAACCTCATCCTTCCCCAATATGCTTTATCTACTTGATTTGATCAGGGAAGTGCTGTTGATATCTTTTAGAAAATGGTAATCAAAGAAGTTAATCCTTCCTCTTGCCTCCGGTGCCAAAAGCGATTTCAAATACATGATGCACATGTTGAGGGGGAGCTCTATTTCTAAAAATATCAAAAACAATTCAGGTACAAAATGCTTTGATAATATATCACAAGTATCTGGATTGAGTTTAAAATGGTTTTCAATTGGTTCCAATGGCAGATGAACAATACCAAATAGACCGACCAAATTTACTTTATGCATGGTGATATAAGGATGATAAGGTTAGGTATTTGTTCCCATGATCCGCCAGAACCGGAGGGATCTACCCAGGGACAATCCACTAGATAGTGTAGAAGTCCTTAGGTATGATGAAAAAAAAGGAGAAAAATGAGAATAAGGGAAGAGTGCGGACTGAGACAGAGCTAGTACTAGAATAAACCCAACAAGGTTCTAGTTATGAAGTCTTGGTAAGCACTGAAGGGGTTGAAGAATGAAAAAGAATTAGATGAGAAAAGGGTGAAAATAAATAGCCCTCCAATAATTCAACCTTAGGGCAGAAACCGGGTTCAATTCATATGCTACTGGTGGTTACTAAGGTAACACTGGTATTGAAGACAAGACGTCATGGACCCAGTGACGCACTACACTAAACTTCCCAAGCTACTCAAGTTTCTCTTAAAATGACTTGTTTCATTCTCACGGGGAACCTACATAATCTATCGACTTTCTCTTAAAGATTGTTGATATTGAAGAAGGAGACCCTCTCCCTAGTCTCCGGCATAGGAACCAAATGTGCACTATTGAGTCTAGAGCCACGAGATCATCAAATAAATCTCATTCGGACACTGACTATGAAGACTCTTTGTTTCACACAATGTGGAAAAAGAGATTATATTTTATGAGTCCTACGCATTATCCTTGTGGTATTGCCAGAACATCTGAGTGATATGCAAACATATTCACAATGAAGATGGAAAACCTTATAGAGCCAACATCAAACAAGCTCTTGGTAGGTGGCATGTGAGATCTATCCAATAGATCAACCATGTGACAACTGAACAGAAACAATGGGGCGATTCAAACTTATGAATCAATCTTGGTTCAAGTTATGGATTGACGGATACCTTTGAAAAACCGGTCGTTGTGCTTAAAAATATTTTCTCTAGCACATCGACTGTGTATTAAGATTTCAAAAATAAAAGGTGTTTATGATTGATATTTGATTTTTTCTCAAAAAGCTTCGTTGTATTGCAAAAATACTTTATTGAGCAGTACTCGATTGTTTTTCTCAAATCTCTTTTCATCAATCAGTGAATCTCAAATTCGCTGGTTCACTCACTCCGTGTTGTCTTCTTTGAGACGTTCCAGTTTGAGAATAGCTAGAACAGCTGCGAAACCCTGTCAAGGAGATTCTTCGGAATTATATCTGATCATAGGCAGTACTTGTACTGATCAACGGGGAACCGTGGGCCGTGTACCTCAATTCAACAAAAGTGATTAAAGACACTTTCGTGCGCTTTATTGCTAACTGTTGTATGCATGTACGCCTGACGTTTGCAGCTGGTCAGAAAGGAGAGGTCAATTCATAGCCGCATGCTCACACTACACATTCATTTCCACAGATATCATGATAGGTGCATCAATGACTCTGATATTTTCACTCCATGCTTCTGCTACGCTGCTGCAAATATCATGAATCAACTAAAGTTTCCGCTACTCTGATGAAAAGATTTCATGATCCAGAATGTGAGCATGTCGGTCCAAAATGTCACAACATCACATAATACCAACACTACAATGGAAGAGTCAGAGATTTATGGTAGCCGATGATCTCAAAGCTGGCTCAAAACTCATTATCACGTGGATCAGTTAAAGACCTCGACTTGGATTATCCAAACATGCAAAAATGAAGAATCAAAGACTACGAGCTACTGAGCAAAGAACAGGAACAAGAATCCAAGAACAATCTTAATGTAATATCTGTTTGTATTCAATGTAATTTGAGGTGACCTCCCTTAGGGGGAGATTGTTAGGATTTAGTAAATCCAGTTATTAAAGTGCCGGTCACCTCAAGTGTATGTAATCATTAGAAAGCTCGTAGTCGTAGTTATTATAAGTTAAGTAGTATTTAGTTTAGTAACACCGTGTAGGACTGACGGGTCTTTACCCACTGTATGCCTGATCCACAGCCCGTTGGTGGCGTTTTGTGTAAGACTATAAATACCCTCTACCTCCCAAGGTAGAGGGTTGGAGCTCATAATAAGATTTTCACTTTCTCTCACTAAGTTCCCAAACCTCTAACTCTTTCTCTCTCTAAAACCTAATAGTATACACCTTGAATGATCATGGTTTGATGTGTTTGAGAAATCCAATATGTAACATTATAAGATCGAAACTCCACCTTTCATTTCTTTTTCATCCACTGGCACAAATTGAATATGATTTTTACACTTTTATAGGCATATTTGCCTTAAAGCAAAAATCTCTAAAACCCATTTCATTCTCCACCAAAAAATAGGGTTTCGATTGTCACAACACACAATAGAAACTAATCATCAAATCCACTTAAAAAAATCAATAATTGTTGATTTCATCATAAATCTTCCTTCGTTGATCATAACTTTTCAAAATTGGGGGTCAGTTTTGTTTTCTTAGAATTTAGGTTAGAAAGTATCAATCAACAAACGATTAGTTAGATATATATGATAATTTGATTAAGGAGGATGCAAATAATTTAAATGATGACGAAAATCAGGTTATTGCAAAAATAGATGCACATCTGGATCTTGAAAAAGATGTAGCTATCGTTAGAGATAAAATCACATGTGATTATATTTGGATAATAAAATAACATGTGATTATATTGAAAATCACGTTCGATTGTAATTGAAAGTATTACAGATGAGTTGAATGTATAATGAGGTGTTACGTGGGTCACTTAAAAGACTTGATTACCCCTCTGTTAATAATTATTTTAATGCAAGTAATTTTAAATTAAAACATAGCTTTAATATACGCCTTTTGATAAAATATCTTGGATAGTCTGTATTTGGACTTTTGATCTTTAAAAGTTATTGATCTTTATTAAACTTTTCTCTGATTATATAACCAATTACAAGATAGCTAATAAGCTTTTGCTTTCGCTAAAAGAGTAAAGAAACTTTTGCTTAGTAGTGTAAAACTTACAATATCGTACAACATGTGATATTAGATATCCATTGTTAGGTAGGGGCGAGCAATTGGATCGAGAATCGAATTGGAACCGAGAACCGACTCGGAACCGACCCAATTAAAACCGAATTTTAGAATCATGTTTTGGTTCTCGGTTCTTCAATATTGCAAATTTTGGTTCTCGACTTGGTTCGGTCTGAAACTCCGAGTATTGGTTCCGGAACTGAAGAACCGCCTTATTTCAAATATATGTAATGTTTAATGGACATTTTGTTTTTTAAGTTCACATTTACATCTTTTTGCCTCCATGCCAGCTGCTAATGTTTCTTCATATGCAGCTAATGATGCATACCCCATTTTAAAAGTTCGACAAAGTTGAAGTCACCAAACACCCCAAAACTATAGGCATAAAAGACTATTATCTTGATAGTTGATATAGATATGTTTGATCAAACTTAGAGCATCAATTATGTTGGTTTAAGAATAGGGTTAAAGAATTATAAAGAGTTTCAAAAATTTGTGCACCATAGTGGAAAACTATTAC
This sequence comes from Chrysanthemum makinoi, assembly GCA_910596185.1. NCBI lineage: Eukaryota > Viridiplantae > Streptophyta > Magnoliopsida > Asterales > Asteraceae > Chrysanthemum > Chrysanthemum makinoi. Next base: position 280,621,018 of record OU343221.1, read on the forward strand.
AAGTCTAAGTGACATGAAAATATCTAGCATTTTGATGAGATTTATAAATTAATGCATTGCATGAGTTAGACAATTTTATAAACTTACTAAAGCTTTTCTATAATGGTAATCTATACTACTTATAATGGAAGGATGACCCTCTCTCCTATTTATGAGTTTAAGATTTCCTAAATTAGAATTTAATCAAATACTACTTATAAAACATAATGTACAACTATGTAAAGCACAATTGATTTTAAGCAAATACTATTTCTTACATACATACAATTAATACACCCCAGCACAAATATATACAACTACCTAAACACAATGTACAAATACAAATAAAACTAAAAACACTATTCAATATATACAGTTAATACACAATTTAATTCACACTTTCACCAAAATATACAGCTCTTTAACCACAATGTACAATCTAATAAAACTTACAAAACATAAATCTAAAATCAAGCAACTCAAAATAAAATAACATTTGTTCGATGAAAAATTTAGTTACAGGGTACCTGCCGCCGCACCGCGCGGGTACCCTGCTAGTAGGTTTATAATATGAAAATACTTGTAAATTAATGACATTTCATAAGGTGACGATTTTATAAACTTTTTAATAGATTCATCATAGTGGATACCTTTGATGGATACATACAGAACACTTACTACCATTAAGGTAATTTAAAAACAAAAACTACTATTAAAATTCAATTGAATTGACAAACAAACAACCTTTATGAGAGTATGTCTAATTAGGGGGTGTTTGGCAACCTTTCAAACCGTGATTATTTGATTATCACGTTTTCAAAACGTGAATAATCAAGTTTTGGTGTTTGGTTGCAAACGTGATTATCAATGAATTTTCCTTCAAAACGTGGTTTTGAAATTGGAGGTAGGGACTTACTTTTTGCAAACGCGGTTTTGCAAACGTCATTTGTGCAAACGTGATTTTTACCCAAACACCCCCTTAATAAGTGTTGCACCATTTGATTGTTCAAATAATAAACAAGCAGTGTTTGTCTCTTTGATTTACTTAGCATAGATAATGCTTTAAAACGAATGCTAGTACTCATTTATTGTATGTGCGTATGTGACAAATCATGCAGATTATTAATGAGTACGGTGATAACCAATCCTATTTAGGGTGCGTTTGGTATGCTGTCATAAATGACAATGGGTATGAGTTTGATAGTAGTGGTGGGTCCCTCACCTATGAAAGATCCATACCTAGCCTTATTGATGTATATGGAGTATAAATTATATCTATCATTCATTACCAATGTACTGAGCTCTCTCATCTTAAACAAACACCTTTAATCACTTTCATAGTTATAGTTTCATTCCTATAGTGGGATACCAAACGCACCCTTAGTATCATGCTTTTTTGTTTAACGAAAAATAGTAATTGATCTATACTTCAAATTCAACTGCACAAATCACCATCTTATACTTCAAATTCATAAGATCTACAAATTTCAGTTCTAACCGGTTAGACCCGCAAGGAACCGAACCAAAATTAAGAACCAAACTGGAACTGAGATATGCTACTCGGTCAGGTTTTCGGTTCCTTGAAAATCCGTTTATCGGTTCTCAATTCTCTCGGTCCCGGTTCGGTTCCGTGCGGTCACGGAACCGAGCTCACCCCTATTGTTGGGTATTTATTTCATCTTTTTTTTTAGTAAAGTCCAAAATACATCCATGTATTTTGGCATGCGTAACACAATACATCCCTGGTCGATAAGTTGGAATATTTACATCCATCCATTAGTAAAGTTAGCCACTATACATCTCTTCGTTAATAAAGTCAGCCAGTGATGACTAACGGTGCAAATTATCTCTATGTTATTTCCTAATGAGAGAGAAAATATTTGCATAATTAGTCCTCAAGACTAACGGAGGACTAAAAGTGCAAAATTCTATTTTGAAATAAATTTTAAAAAAAAGGGGCAACCTAGGCTCGAACTCGGGTCTGGTGCATCACGAAACAACGCCCAACCACTGGACTAAACGTCCAATGGTGAAAATGTATCAAAATAAATTCGTTTTAACTTTTTCTTTTCTTTTCGAATTTATAGTATATTAATCGATTTAAGTTTGGGTCGGCCGGTTCATTGTGAACCGGGCTGTTTCTTGGGGTGGGGACATATTCGTTGAACACATTTTTCGTGCTATTTCTTCTGGTATCATCAGGGACATATTTGGACTTCATTTGCACTTCGGTAAAAATATATACGTGATTGATACTTGTCCGAAACTTCACGTTTTTACTTTGTTTTCAATTCTTCATACCTACAAAGTAAAATACTCGTCCGAAAAGACGTTAGTTTACTTTGTAGGTATGACGAATTGAAAACGGAGCAAAAACGTGAAATTTCGGACAAGTATCGATCAAGTATATATTCTTATCAAAGTCCAAATGAATTCCAAATGAATCCCCCAGGATATCAGAAGAAAGAGAACGAAAAAACGTGTCCAATGGATCCTCGGGGATTCATTTGGAATTTATTTGGACTTCGATAAAAATATATACGTGATCGACACATGTCCGAAATTTTACGTTTTTGCTTCATTTTTTATTTTTCATACCTACAAACTAAAATAACGTCTTTTAGGACGAGTATTTTACTTTGTAGGAATGAAGAATTGAAAACGGAGCCAAAACGTGAAGTTTCGGACAAGTATCAAATCACGTATATATTTTTATCGAATTCCAAATGAATCCCCGATGATACCAGAAGAAAGAGCAAGAAAAAACGAGTCCAACAGATTTGGCCTCGTCCCAAGAACCGACCCGGTTCACCATGAACAGGCCGACCCAAACTTAAGTCGGTTAATATACTATAAATTCGAAAAAAAAAAAAGGTTAAAACAAATTTATTTTGGTATATTTACACTATTGGACATTTACTTCAATGGTTGGGGAGTTGTTTTGTAAGAGATCCGAGTTCGAGCCTAGTTTGCCCCTTTTTAATTTATTTCAAAAAAAAAAGTTGCATCGTTTGTCCTGAGGACTAACGATGCAAATATTTTCTCTTGCGTTAGGTGCTAACGGAGAAATAATTTGCATCGTTAGTCCTCATTTGCTGAGTTTATTAACGAAGAGATGTAAATGTTCCAATTTACCGACCAATGATGTATTGTGTTACAAATGCCAAACCACATTGATGAATTTTAGACTTTTTTAGTTGGAATTGTTCCTCCATAATAAGATACATAAACTCATGCATTTATATTCGGAAGTTACGTACCTATGCATGCATTTATGTTTTATAAATGTGCCGGTAAATAAATATAACGAGGAGATATTTCTTTGTGATATTGTTCTGAGATCGACGATTATTTTTTTTTGTTGCGTTATTTATTTATTTATTTATTTATGTCTCTTCTAATAATTTTTTATTTATGTCTCCTAATAATTTTTTAGTGTTTGTTTGGCTTAGTAGCTTGATTAAATTGTACATTGTAATTAAATTGTTGTTTATTTTGGTGTAGGGGTGAATTAAATAGTATATTAATTGACCACTTTAATAGCATTAATGTGGTGTTTTTTTAATATGTGCATTAAAGTGTTGTGCACTATGCTTATTTGGTTATAAGTCTGAAAATTATGTGCTTTCAAGTGTTGTACATCATGCTCAATTTGTTGCAAGTCTGAAAGTCTGAAAAATTATTAAGAAAGAGATAATCTGCTGGCATTCTCATCCACATATTGGTTTGAAATTGTAGGCACTAGACTGTTAATTCGTAGGGGGCTTGCTTGCGTACCAATTAGGACGTACGTGTGTTCACTTTGGATTCACACGAAAAAGGGCAACTGACTTGTGGTTTTCTGACTTTCTCGATTCTGGTTGGCCCCATCACTAGGAGCTCATGGCCAAGATTTTGCCAAACATGTTACAAATATGCAATGTTTTCAAACCCGGGTCGACCCGGCCGGTTTAACCGGTCGGACCGGTACCCGGCCACTAAAACGGGTAAAAAAAACCCGGGTTTCTAAAGCCGGGTCAACCGGTTAGACCCGCCGGGTATGGTTTATTTCAAATTTTTTTTATGAAAACCGGGTTGACCCGGTTAGACCCGGCGGTCGAACCTGTTGACCCGGTGATCAAACCGGTTGACCCGGTCGGAAAAAATAAAATAATAAAAAGTTAAAAACCGGGTTGACCCGGCGGTTGAACCGGTGCCCGATGACTCGACCGGGTCGATTAAAAACCCGATTTTTAAAACATTGCAAATATGTCGTTTATTTTGATTTTATGTAGAAATGATGAGGATGTATATTTAGAAAAAAGAGTTGGTGGAAGTATTAAATTTAAAGCTAATGAGACCAAATTAGTTACAAGAATGATATCAACTTTTGTCGTTGCATTAGTATTGTAACATGGTTAATGATGGTTTGACAATATAGCAATAAATAAAAACAAATAAAACACCGACAAACACTCTTACTTTTTTTGTTTAGTCAAGCTGATGACCAAAGGAGGTGTTTTTTAGGCTTCTCACGCCTAACCAATGCAATGGTGTAGTGATCGTAGAGGGTGAGTTTGTTTCTCATGCGCGAGAGGATATACCTACTACAACCAGCCTAATTAAACAACAAAGCAGTACTCCGTAATAAAAGAAAAACAAGAAAACAACGTCGTGTAATATATAGAATTAATTTGATACGACTGTTGTATAACGAGATTAGTTCAATGTCGCGTTTCACTACATACGTATTGTTTTTTAGTTCACTTAATTGGAAAAGTTATTAAAAACTACATTATTAAACGACTTACGGGGGGCGTTATGTTTGGCAATTCTCAACCGCACGTTTATTATGGTTATTCGAATTTTTTTATATACCGGTTTATATCGAATCAAAGGTTTGCATATGTATATGTTTCCATTTAATTTTATTGTACTGAAACTCTCTCCCTTGGGGTGCTCTTTCAGTAAGTCGGTGAAGAATGAAAGATTTACCGAGAATGATCCATCTTCACTAGCAGATAATGAATTTCCCTTGGTTTTAGCTATAAAAACACATCAAACTTTTGTTATGGCTTTTCAGCTTTATAACTGCCTTACTTTGGATATATAATATCTTATCTACGACAATGATAATATCACTTTTTAGTTATCAATATCCTGTGTTTATTGCTTTGTTTTATTATATTTAATAGATATTTGGTGATCAATTTCTTTATATTTTCATGATAATATAAAATGTAGTGGAATGGAGAGATATGAAAAAGGCCAAGTTTGAAGAAAAAGGTGGAAAGTTGCAATGGAGGCTTTTATGGCGTAGAGAGACCTTTGTCTCTACTATGTAGAGAAAATAAAGTAAGAGGAATTTGTTATTCGAGACCTTTACGGGGTTGAGTCTATTTTGTCTCTCGTACGTAGAGAAGTAAAGACACGGGCCTTATTTAGACGAGACCTCTACCCCATAGAGATATACTTGTCTCTGCGCCGTAGAGAGGTCGAGCCCAGCAAGGGTTATAAATACAAACCCAAAACTCGTCCATAATTTCTCTCTCTTTCTACAAGTCGACTAGGGCTTCAGGAATGCAAGTTTTCACCTGATTCAAGTTGGATATCAAGAAGGAAGGAGATCAAGTTCATCATTAAACTTAGTTTAACTCGGTTTGAATATTCAAAGCTATGAACTTGTTTATTAAAGTAGTTTTTATCGTTTCCATTGTTTAAAACATAATTTTAAGCTAAGCTTGTTATGTGTTAACCTCATTATAAAGTTATAATTCTTATGTAACGGTTTTCTAGTTTAACGATTGGCTCTTTTGGATAAATTATATTGTGTGTTTTGGTAGTTATTACAATTAATTAGTCGATAATAATTTAGTAATTAGGTAAAAAAAACTAAACATTAAATTGTTAGATTGACTATTAGAAAATAAGTCACTCTTAGTTGCTAGAGTTATTACAATTAACCTAGCTTAATTAGGAATAACAACTTAAAAAGGGCAAGATAACAAAGTTAAATGAATGTTTATTGGGGTTATGTGTTAAAACTTAATACCAACATATCATATAAGTTAGTTGGCATTCTTAATGACTGAAATATAGATAAGTTAATCACTAAGAACTTAGGATTAGTTATCTGCAGATCATGGGTATAATTTAAAAGGATTTTTAGTTTGCATTTTATCCCTGTTGCCAAAGATCGTTAGCCTGGACCGTTAAATCCCCTAAATTCGTTACCCCCTTCACGTCCTTTTGGCCAATGATTGTTAGCCTTTAACTTAGATAATCAAAACTAACCACCATCACCTACCACCACCATTGCCCACCACCACCACTACCACTACGCACCACCACCCACCACCACCGACATATGTTTATCATTGGATGTTTATTAATTCTTATGCACCACCTTCCACTACCACCACCACTGCCCACCACCACCACCACCGCGCCAACTTCCGGCTAAATTGACAAAAGTTTATTTGTAACTTTTTTTTTCTAAATAGTTCTTATAATAATTACAATTTTATTCTTGTATCCAAAGCCATTCATATTATAATCTAATGTATGTTGGCTTTAAGAACCAATTTTACATCAATATGAATGGACCATCGACCCATCACCATCATTGGTTAACAATCCTGTAGAAAACTAGAAGGGGGGGGGGGGGGTGGAATAGTTTTACCGATTTAAATTTAGTTTACAAAAACTTTTAGATCGATTGTATTTGAAACCTTTGGATGACGAAATATAGACAATGCAAGTAAGTAAGAAAAGAGATAAATATGATAAAGAGAAGAGAGGAAGAGATAGAACCATAATACAATGATTTATAGTGGTTCAGTTTAGAACTATGACACAATGATTTATAGTGGTTCGACTATAAGGACACCTTCCTTGCCCTACTTTACTCTCCGAGTACCAAACTCAAGAGTTCTTAACACTATGTCAACAAGATCCTTTAACCGGCGGAGAATCCTCACAACGTCGCTTACATTTTTTTCGGTACAAAGCTAAATATCGGGTTCTTTACAACGGAAGAACCAATCCAACACAACTTAACACAACTAACACAACAGCTTTATGATTACAATATAATGTACAAGAACCAACTCAGTGATCTTGTAGTGATGATGAAGCCTATCAACTCTTCTCTTGAAGATTGGAAGACTCATATGCAAAGAACGTGATCTCTTTTTTTAAGAAGAACCTTGAGAAACACAAGAAGATAACTACAAGAATGATCCTCAGATATGACGTTAGAGAGATATAAGAATGGGAGAAGATATATATAAGAAATAAAGAAGTAATGGCTCATTATTTATAGTCTAGCTGACCACTGTTCACCCGGATCCGGCGGATCATTTGGAAAAGGGATACGACCAGTGTAAACCCAGGGATCCGGCATTCTGGGTAAACCAGTTCGGATTTTGGGTTACAAACCGGGTTTTGGGTCATGGGTCACGGACTATAGGTCATGGGTACCCAATATGATGTCATACATGATGCAATACATATTTTGGGTTATGGGTTATGGACTTTGGCTCATGGGTCATGGAATTTATCCAACTTGATGTCATGCATGATGTGATACAGATGGGCCACGGGGTTTTGGGTCATGGGTCATGGTTCATGGGTTAAAGGTCGAGGATAACCCAACATATTTACTTATATTTCTTTTACAACAAATACATAGCTAGAAAAATGTATATACTTAGTAAAGTAAATATGATAACATGTAATCTTTAGATTTGTACTTGAGATAATTTTATGGTTATTATTGACAAAACTTAAAGAGATCGAAAAATATAAATAAGCGTTTTTACGGTTTTTTTGTATTAACAAACTTCCCCTTTTTGTTAATGACAAAACATAAAATTATAGTGAGTAAAACTTAAGAATTAGATGTTTAAAAGTTTTGAAAAATTTATAAGTTTTACTCTCTTCTCCCCTTTTTTGTTAAAACAAAAAGAATGTCAAAGATACAATATGGCGGAATAAGAATTCCAAATGCAAAACTCCCCCGTTACGTGAACTCCCCCTAGAAGAGGACGTCAAGTAAGAATGAAATCGAAAACCTACACAAGATAAGGTTAGTGATAAACAATAATAAAGTCTAATAGAGATAATAAATCTAAAGAACGAGAGATAAGACGAGAGATAGTCAAGGTACGTAAACAATAATCCTTGCAATAGAAAGACCAAAATGTAGTGGTATTTTGACCACATACATGTGTAAAACTAAGAACAAGGATTTGTTCTTAAAATATAAAAGCTAGAATATAAAGAAGAACAAAGAAAAATAAAATGGGAAAATATATTATAGGTCTTGGATGCTTGCATATCCATTAGCAGTAGGTTCGGTGAGTAATGATGTTGATGCGTTCTAGGATATGGTTAAGGATGAAGCGCATTTCATCTCTAATTTCAATAGCGACTTGCCTAGAGCATTTTCAATGTTCACAAAAGAGGTAGTGTTGGAGAGGTGGTAGAGGATCATGGATCCAAGAGTGTTCATTAGGTTGCGAAAGTGATGGTGAAATAGTTGGTAAGGGTGTGTCAACATCCATGATGTCGTTGATTGGAGTTGGAGGATTGACATTCCTAGGTGGGAGATCTTCAAGATCATCAAAGAAATGATTTGGTAAAGTTGCAGGTGTGGAAAATACAAGCTCAATGGGCTTGATGTTAGATGATATAGGTAGTGATATTTTGGATACTTGAGTTGGTGCGGGTGGCGTAGTGGATAGTGGTGGTGGAGTAATCTTTGAGGTCTCAAGAAGTTCCTCTATAGTGGTAATTGTGGGAGCAATGGGAGAGGTGATTTGAGTGGCTATAGGAGAGCTACGTGGTAAGTCCAACAGAGCTGGTGGAGGTGCTATGTTGTTGTTACTTGGTGGTGAAAAGGTGCTAGGTGATGAAGAGTTGGTTGAGGAGGATAATGGTTTAGTAAAGCAACAAGGTCGTACACTAATTCTTGCGGTTTTAATAGGTGGAACAATGGAAGGTGGTAGAGTGAAGTTGGAGCTTTGAGTAATGGTTGCTTGTTGGATGTGAGATAAAATGACATTGATAATCATTTGGAGTGTGTTGATTTCACTAACAATGTCTTCACGGGTTTGGGAAGATTAAGATCTTTTGGATTCCATGTTTTTCTAAGAATATGAGAATTGGAGAGGGTGAAGGTGATGGAGATGCAAGCATTTTAGAACCTTATTTATAGATAGAAATCATGCATTGCAATGAATGCTAAAACCACAAAATAAGCCATAATCTAATGATTAGATATGAATTGAATGCATGTAATCATAGTAGGTTAAGCATTAAATCTTAGACTTAGTAAATATTAAGTAGAAAGTAGTAAAAGTAAGAAATTTCAATTAAAAAATGTCAAAAGAAAGACATATTTTTTACTGATCACCCGGTTCCTATGGATCCATCCCAGCAGGGATCCGACATGCCTTAACGTAGGGATCTGGGTAATTGATGAATATAGACAGAAAATTGTCATAGAAAACATCAAGACCTAGTGTGTGTCTATATGTAAACTATGTGGAGTTGCAGTTATCTTGACTCTAGAAAGAAAAATAAAAATAGAAATATAAAATACATACATATATATATATGTAAGATAACCCAAACACTGCTTAATTCAATAAATCTACATTTGAATGTACCCGAAAATACATATTAGTTATGTATTCTCTTTAGCATTCAAGAGACATATGAGATGATGTATGAGAAAAGTTTTTACTTTGTATTAATTATGTATGAAAAGATATGAGTATCCTTGACTGGAGAATCTTTGATTAAGAATATGAGGTGTAAATTTTGAAAAACTATTTGTTAAAGATTATATGCACTTTCTAAAAATATTACTATATAAGTTTGAACATAAATCCCCATAGATTTTAAAGTTTATGATTTGTGCGAAATAGAATTCCTAGACTCAGAAGAAGAATTAAAGATACATACCTTGTAGAAAGAGGAATTAGAAGAAGGTTAATGGAGATTGTTTCATAAAACCTAGTCCTAATCGAAGTAGGTTGAATGGTTCACGCTTCAATGGCTTGATGAGAATGTCGGCAATGTTGTCTTCAGATGGGACTTTCTAGATTGAGATGTTCCCTTTTTGAACATTATCTCTTAGGAAGTGATGACACATTTTTATATGTTTGGTGCGAGAATGCAAAACTGGATTCTTGCTAAGATCAATGGCGCCTTTGTTGTCCTAGACGATGGCAATGTCACTTAGATGGATGCCGTAGTCAACAAAAGCTTGTTCATTCATAGTGCTTGTTGGCATGCTTTGCCCGAGAGATACATATTTGGATTCTCTAGAAGAGATAGATAGTGCGGTTTGCTTCTTAGAGTACCAAGATGTCAAGCAATATCCCATAAATGTACAAACACTACTTGTACTTTTGTGATCAATATAATCACCTGCATGGTCAGAATTTGCATATACAATAGTTTCTACCCCTACCTTTAGGATACCATAACCCCAATTGAGTAGTACCTTTTATATACCTAAATATTCTTTTAACGCCTTCAAGATGATAAGATTGGATCTTCTTGAAAACGAACACATAAAGAAACACTAAACATGATATCTGGCCTACTAGCCGTGAGACAGAGGAATCTACCAATCATGCCACGATACTTGGTGTTGTCAACGGATTCACCGTCTTCATCTTTGGTGAGTTTAGTGTCGGATGAAATTGGAGTTTTAATTGGTTTGAATCTTCTAATCCAAATTTCTTTAACATTTCTTTGATATATGGTTGAAAAAGATACCATCTTCTAGTTGTTTGATTTGTAGACCGAGAAAGAAGTATAATTCTCCAATCATACTCATTTCTAACTCGTCGTGCATAATTTTATAAAAATCATCACACAATTCTTGACAAGTTGATCCGAATATAATATCGTCCACATATTTGAACAATGATGATATGTGATTTGTTTTTCTTGATGAATAAAGAGTTATCTACTAACCCCATTGTATATTTATTATCTAATAAGGAGCTTGTTTAAGATCATAGATAGCTTTCTTAAGTTTGTATACGTATTCTGGTTTTTCAAAATCAACAAACTCGGGAGGTTGTGACACATAAGCTTCTTCATTAATAAACCCATTTAGAAACGCACTTTTAACATCCATTTGATAAAGTTTAATATCTTTAGCCCAAGCATAAGCAAGGAGGTTTCTTATAGATTATAATCTAGCTACGGGAGCATATGTCTAATCAAAATCTATTCCTTCTTGTTGGTTATACCCTTGTGCAACAAGTCTAGATTTGTTACAGGATACTATCCCATTTTCATCTAGTTTGTTTTTAAAAACCCATTTAGTACCAATTACAGTTTGATTTTTAGGAGGTGGAACAAGGTTCCAAACATTATTAGTGACAAATTGATTTAATTCTTTTTGCGTTGCCATTATCCAATTCTTTAATAGCCTCATTAACGTTTTTTGGTTCTAAAGAAGATACAAAAAAAAAAAATACTTTGGTTTGAGCTTGAGAACGTAAGGTTCTTTCATTTAATTTTCCTATGACTATTTCTAAAGGATGATTTTTAGATTCCTTAAGATTGACAATTTCTTTATTTAATAGTTCATTTTCCTTATCTTTTGTTTCATTGATTTGATTTTCTATTCCATCGTCATCTATGAGATCTTGAGATTTAGGTGGAGGACTATCGTCGAACTTGACATTTAAGGACTCTTCTATTTTCATTGTTTCTTTATTTAGAATTATGTATGCTTTACTATTTGGTGACTATCTGATAAGGATTTAAAACATACGCTTTTAGGGGGTCATTTAAGCCCTAAATAGACCAATTTTATATCATTTACTGCTTAATTTTGTTCCTTTTCACTTTTTAGGTCTTTTGGAAGCAAAATGCTGGAATAAAGCACATTTGGACGAAAAGGAGCAAATACATGAAGAAAATGGCAAAGTCAAGATCGAAGCCACTCAAAGCTGATCAACAGTACCTGACGGCGTCCTAATCAAAGGGCGACGCCGTCCCTCTATGATGACTTGATCAAAACATGCACGCGACGGCTCAGTGGAAAGTTTGGTCACATAACCTGACGGCGTCACGCTTTATTAATGGAGGGCGTCACTCACAGTTTTCAACTCAGACGGCCCAGATCTAGAATCAAGACGACGTCCCAACTGAAGACTAACGGCGTCACAACTCTAAGGTGACGCCGTCCCATCGATGACTTGGCCCAGACGAAACCCTAATGACAGCGAGCTGACGGCTTCCCATGCAAAAGGTGACGCCGTCACAGTTGTAAATCTATATATAGAATTCGATTTTTCTGTATTTTAGGAGGTAGACTTTTGGAGAAAAAAACCCTAAATCGTTTGTAGTCCGAATTGGAGAGTATCTTAGGGTCCCATACCTTATTTTACACATCGAGATAAGTATTTTAATCCAAAGTATCATTATGTCTATCCCATATTCGATTGATTGTGTGTATGCTTGCTTGTTTACCATGTCTAGCTAAATTTCTTGTGTGTTTGCTTAGATCTATGAAACCTAGTTATTGATTATTGTTAGGTTGTTTCTTATCTTAATTGAAAATTGGCTTAGGAGTGCAACTAGGCATCATTCGTTGTATTTAATGCTTGAGTATGCTTTATGATGATATGGTGTATGGATGAAATAGCCAAGGCTTGCCGATTCCGTAGGTCATATACGAGAGATAACCTCAAAGAACTAGGTGGCACGCATACCCTATGACCTTTAGGAATACAACGCGTTAAAATAAGGCGGGACAACTCAACCGACCAATAAAAGATAACTAGGGAGTAATAGTATCTTGGTAAACACATTTTTAATCATCATATGAGCACACCTCAATTAGTCATAAGCTACCCGTAGTAACTAGATAATTAGATAATTAGATAAGTAGAGTAATCGGTAGAAGTACCACCCCAAACCAATTGCCCCGAGATTTTACCTTAGCTTTCTAAAAACCAATAAAGATAATAAAAAAGAATCATCCTCAACCCCCACCTTCTCGTCATACATTTCTTACTAGTATTCCTATTCCCCTAGAGAACGATATCAGTCCCCGAGGCTTACCTAATACTACACTACAACGATTAGGTTCACTGCCTAGGAGGTTGAAAAACTTGCTCGACGAAAAGAAAGTTTCCTTCACCCCGAACGCGCTTTTCGCGCGCATCAAGTTTTTGGCGCTGCTGCCGGGGAATAGAATAGCTAGTTAGATTTCTATCTCGTTTAGGTTCCCTTGCTTGATTCCTATCAAGTAAGATTTTTTTTCTCATTTTCATTAGCTTCATTGTAGTCTATCCCCCTTCTTCGTGTGTTTGTTCGTAACTTTGTCACTTTTCATTATGGAAGGTGACAACCCACCCAACAACAATCCCCCACCAAACAACCATCCGCCACAAAACCCACCACTTGATCCGACTTTTGCCAACCAACTTCGCGCTCGTATCGTTAGTGAAATTGGAGAACTTAAGAAATTGAATATGATAATTGAAAGTACGCTTGAGAAATCCCTTAAAGAAACAACTAGTACTTTAGATAGCGACTCAACCACGAGTGATGATTCGGATGATGAAATTAGGGAAGGAGATTATACACTATTAGAAATTATGGAGGGTAGTGAGGAAGAGGAACTTAAAGAGTATTTCAAGTCATAACCTAATGGAAAGGAAATCGCCTATCACTATAACGTAGTTAACTACCCGCGACCACCTTTCGAGCCATGCATAGAAAAGGGTGACCCTAGAAACATTAAGATACCATGCATGATTGGGTACTTGTATAGGGATCACAATTACATAGACTATAAGGCACCCATGAACATAATGTATAGGCTCTATTACAATTGGATCATGAGAGAAAAGCTAGGACCTAGGAGAGATCCCTTTTATCCTAGGAAAGTAAGTAACTATGTTAGAAGAGCTAGAGGATTGCATGTCTTTGTAGGTAATTTCACGTATAGGTGTGATTTCATGATCTTGGAAGATGTTAAGGGGATCATTGATGGATTCTTAGGAGATGTGATACTTGGAAGACCATTTACTGAGTAATCCATGATGATTTATGATCAAGAGGAAGGAATAGCCAAGTTCTCAAATGGGACCGAATGTGTTAAATATTTAATGCCCTATAAAAATAAAAGGTTTAAAGGCATTGATGAGCTAGATGTGGACAACATTCTAGCTTTTGAAGTTGATTGGGAGGACAAAGTTTACTACACCGCTTGTTTAGAGTTAGGCCCTGAATATATTCGTGATGAAAGAAGAGTTAAGGAAATCGAATGGGCATCTAAGATATGTGGAAAGTAGGAGCACGACTTCGAGTCTAGCTACAAGAATCATAAATACAGAAAAGTGCTTCGTGGGAGGCAGCTCATGCTTAATTGTTTGCTTGTTTTGTTTTTCAATTTTATATCTTTTTCATTATTGTTTATTCTCATGTTAGACTTTGTGAAAATGCTTTATTTTGTCTTTGACCTCGTCTTAATTACATATAAAGGTATTTTACAAAATGATATGTGTAGGGAAGATCACATACGTTTTTGAAGAACATGAACATGAGAATTACAATTAGTGAATTTGATATATTTGTGTGTTTGTTAGAGTCAAATGCTTGTATCAAGTCATAATGGATGTTTTGCAGAAATTTTTCCGGGTTTTAAAGATGTATTTTTTTCAGAATTTTTCCAAAAAAACGCAACACACCACTTTCTTGTCAGGACAACCTAACGCGTCAGATTAAATCCGCGACGTCAGGATATGCAGAAACAGTTTATCATTTTTTTTCAGTGCTACTTATAAATTTTTGGAAATTCTCAGGTCTTAATTTTCCAGAAAAACTGCAAACATCCATTCCACAAGCATTATATCTTACTTGCTTTCTAGTGTAGTTGTGTTATATATAGTTTTACCGTCGATTTTACGCGAAGGTTTTGTTTGTTTTCTTATAAGTGTGCAGGTTATATTTAGCAAGAAGAAGAAACACTAATTGGATGAAGCATATTACTCATGCATTCATCTTGGAAAAGAATTTAACCGCAACTTCACACGGATCCTACCGAGCTAATCAGGGGAGTATTAGTTTCTTTTCCTTACTTACCTTCCTTTATCATAACTTTGATACTTTTGGGGAACATTGGGGACAATGTTCAGTTTAAGTGTAGGGAGGGAGAATAAAACGAGAACTTAGAAACTATTCACTCACCTGATTATTTGTCTTGTCCTTGGTAATTTGTGTAATAAACTATGAGAAATATTTGTTAGGGCAATTTTAGCACCAAATTAAAAAATTTTATGACATTTACGAGCTAAGCTTTAGTCTTAATAAAGCGTCTCATGGATAGGAATTATATGACTAACACAAAAACTGTTTACCACTCAAATTTTACCCCAAAAATGTGAGGTTCACTCCTAGATCTTTAGGAATAAAATCATTCATATTTAACGCTTAGAGAGTACACCGGTAGTATAATAGATTCTAGAACTTGTTTTGTGATGCATTCCGAGATCGCTAGTGAGACTACACTTGTGTAGTTAGGAATAACTAAATGAAAAAAGGCATTAGGATAACCCTTGTTTGAAACCTGTATTATAATTACATCTTCCACATCTGTTGAGTAATTACCCCACACCCTTGCGATGTACTCATCTTTAGTACACGATACCCCTAGTTAACCCCTCAGAGCCTATCCTTTTCGCGGTTCTCGTGATGTTTCGGTTTTCAGGAATATCAATGAAGAACATTGTTTATAATCCACCCCCAAATGTACACCCAAATCGCCTTAGCCTACTTTGTATGCGCTCATTTTTAGTGCATTATTGTTATCATTACTTAACCCTTAGTTCAAATATCTAGTTACTTGCATGGTTACTAAGTCGAGTCATATCTTTTGTACACAGTTTTGGGATGATTGGGACTCATGTTTAAAAGTAATATTTTATGGAGTAACGGGAAAGAACGATAAATTCAAATTCCCTTTGTCAACATAATTAAATGCTCCAAGTGTTTTGATCTTTTGAAATCGGGTCAATTAGTGTTTGAGAAATGAAAACTCAAGTGTAGGGATGCTCTTATAAATCCCTTATATTTTGATGTTATCGTAGAGGATGGTAGAGTAAAAATGTATGAAAAAAAAATCAAAAAAGAGAGTGTTAAAAAAAATGAAAAATGAGAAGAAAAAACATACGGGCTACCATCCTACATCTATCTTTATGTTTATGTTTTTAAATTAATGTTTTTTTTGTTTCAAGTTATCTAGAGTTAATGAGTCGAGTCTTGGCTTAGCAACGCCACGTTTTTATGCTTGTAACATAAGATATTTGACTTGCCACCACTAATTATCGCCTAGCCAACAAACCCCTTTGTTTCCCTACCGTAAGCCTAACGTTACAACTCTTGTAAAGACCTCTTAGATAGTTGTTCCTAGGTGCTTACGCCAAAGCGATGGAGGTTTGATCTAGTCTCAAGCTTATGGTAATCTATGTACTATGCCAGGTAATGAGTGTTTATCTTCCATTTCCATTTATTATATTTCATATAAACCCGAGAGATGAGAGAATCCAAACACCACTTGTGAGGTGCTAGTATATAATTTCCGTGCTTGTTATGACTATTGTGGCACTTTTACTTGTTATGAACTATTTTAAACAAATGCTTCATGTTAGTGCAAATATTACGATATTTAATCTATACATTCTCGTTTGTTTTATTGATGACAAACATGTAACTTGTAATACATAACGTAAAATATATAAGTTACTCGTAATTATATTTTGTCTCAACATACTTTCAACACCTCTCAACGACTCAAGTCCTTGTATGCTACAACACAGGTTCGTATATGTTTGTTATGTTGCGTTATGATCAAACCCCTAACAAACCATTAAACATGTTTAATTAAATAGTTTATATAAAACACTTAAGTAATCTTGGTTACTTACATTTTATAAAATACATAAACAAAACTAAATGTGTTGGGTAAATACCATGATC
Organism: Chrysanthemum makinoi; assembly: GCA_910596185.1. Lineage (NCBI taxonomy): Eukaryota > Viridiplantae > Streptophyta > Magnoliopsida > Asterales > Asteraceae > Chrysanthemum > Chrysanthemum makinoi. The sequence continues at coordinate 280,637,998 of OU343221.1, forward strand.
CATAACCCATACCCATGACCCATGATCCATAACCCAATGTCTAGATACATTGTATCTAGTTGGGTACCGATGACCCAATGTCCATGACCCATGACCCATAACCCAAATAATGAGGAGCGTCCGCGGATCCCTCAGATTGACCACGGATCCCTTGGATTACAAGGGCCGGATCCCTCTCAGAAGGGATCCTTGGGGCAGAAGCTTGCTTTGGTCTTTTTGCCTATAAATAGCAAGCCACTTCTCACCATATTTTCACACCTTCACACATACTTTCTCTCCACCATTTCTAACATACTTAGATCATTAGGAAACATGTAAACCACCCTCATCTCATATGATCATAATGCTACTAACTTTCATTTGTTGTAAGCATACTCCCGAAGTGATCCTCCAAAGCAAGCCTAGAGATCTTGCATCCTTACCTACTGAAGTGATCACCCATCACAAGTATACAAGCACATGAAGATCTTCTACAACAAACTTGGGAAACTTGTCATCTTCATTCATAAAAAAACTAACTACATCATGCTTTGTGTTCTTGATGTTTGGTTTAGGATTTCATATCCATTAGACACATTGTCTTGGATATTGTCTAGTATCATATTCTTGTATCTATAACTAGATTAGATGGTTTATGTGTTTGTGCCATAAAACACAAGGTTTGTTATGTTGGGCCACAAAACATAACGGGTGTCATAGATGTGTCGTGTTGGTCGGGTAATGGTTCATCCTTTGTAATGGATCCCGGTATCTTGCCTTGTACCGGATAAAGTGTAGGCGACATTGTGATAGGTTGGAAGGACTCGGTATCTAGCCTTGTACCGGATAAAGTGTAGGCGACTTTTTGAGAGGTTTGGTTTTACCTCATGGAAGAACTCGGTGTTTAGCTTAGTACCGGATAAAACGTAAGCGATGTTGTGATAGGTTTGGTTCTACCTCGTGGAAGAACTCGGTGTTTTGCTTAGTACCGGATAAAGTGTAAGCGACGTTGTGTAAGGTTTTCTCCGCCAAGAATGGAGTTTGTTGATCTAGTGAAGTAACTCTCGAGTTGGATACTCGGGGAGTGGAGTAGGGCTGTTAGGTCACCATGTTTGTAACACAAGCATCAATATGAAGAAATGAGATGAAGAAAGGATCAGATGAACACTAAAACAAAACACACGTATAAATAAAGAAAGGTTTATGCTTAGAGTGAAATAGAAAGTGAACAACCAACTCTCATATGAGAGTTACAAAGGTATTTATAGGGAAGGAGCTAGGGCAACATGCAAGCTCCCTTCCTTTCCTTATTGGGCTTGGGCCAAGGCTTATGGGCTTTCTACATAAGCCTTGCCTTAAGTACTAACATAAAAGCCTAATTCAAGCTAACTATTACATATTAATTACTAACACTTGTAATCTAGTTTAGGAGTGATTCCAACAATATCCCCCTAAGTGTTGGTGATTAATGATTAGAGTGAAAAACGTTGTAGGTGTTAATGTAATAGTAGCTTCGACGTCTCTTGACATTCTTCTTTCTTGTGAGAAGAATTGTCTTGATTCGAACAATCTCTCCAGTGTAGGGATCTTGTTTCTTTTGAAGTATTCTGCTTTGACGTCTTCATTTTCTTTGTTCTTTGATCTTTGTTCTTTGTGGTGGTTGTGATAGTATGTTGTGGTTATCTGCATCAGGTCCGCTTCGTTGCTCCAGTGTCTCCACGTCTTTCTCCAACATGCTTACACGCTCATATGACAGTGAATTCCAGATGTGAAGAAGTTCTCGAGTCTTTATAACTTTGTAGATTATTTGATTTGATGAAGAATCATTGTGACTTTGTGTTGCCTTTTATATTTGAGAGAACTTATTTAGTGATGTTGTTGGTATGAGCATGTGAAGAATCTGCACGATCTTTTCCACCCGCGAGCATCCATAAGAAGAAAACATAAAACATGGGTTAGAAATAATCCAGCGCTTACAAGTTTGAACTTCGAGTGTGTTATCAGCATAGTGTGAAAACACGTCTCTAATTCTCACAAAGGTTGTTCCTGAACTGGATTCCCACAAGTGAGATAACGCGATGCACCGAAGTACACCTACAGTTCAGGTGAGTCGCTGAGGTACGCCGAAGCATCACCCCACGACTGTAGACCGTTTGAGATAACACTAAGCGTAACCCACAAGGAGTTACCGAAGTGACCTGCTGTCAGGCTGTTTGATGTTGACCCTGGCAGGAGTTTCCATTCAATCACTGAGGATCACAGTTGCGAACCCCTCATAAATGTTCTCGATAGATTGCTAAGATCTGTGAAGGACACGATAATGTATCACCTATGTTCTTATTGTTGATCGACAAGCGATGAATTGTCAAGTGTTCCTAAGAGATCTTTTGATGAATCTCGTGACTCTAGACTCAATAGTGCGCTTTGGTTTTCCTGAGCGGAGACTAGGGAGAGGGTCTCCTTCTTCAATATCAGAATCTCTAAGAAAAAGCCGATAGTTTACGTAGGGTTCCCTGTGAGAATGAAACAAGCTTCTGTTGAGAGAAACTTGAGTGGCTAAGAAGGTTTAGTGCATGCGTCACTGGGTCCATGACGACTTTGATCTTCAATACCGGTGTCATCTAGTGACAACCAGTAGCATATGAATTGAACCCGGTGTCTGCCCTAAGTTGAATAATTTTGGAGGGCTATTTCTTTTCACCATTTTCATTACGTTTCTTTTTAATTCTTCAACTCCTTCTTTCTCCGATTCTCATTTTCTCCTTTTTATAATCATACCTAAGGAATTCTAAATTCTAACTATTGGTGGTGTCCTTGGGTAGATCCCTCCGGCTCTGGCGGATCATAGGACGGTTATTCCTAACCTTAGTCACCTTATAACTCCATGACTAACCTATGTTGCCATAAAACCATTTTTATGAAAAATCTCTCAAAGTGGTTATGATTAAAACATTTTGTACCACTGAAAGAGTTTTATTTATTGCGAAATACTCCCTCCACCGTGCTTAAGTATTTTGAGAAATCTGCACGTGAGAGAGAAGAGCGCACTTTTGAATTGATCAACTCAAGATAGACAATTCCATGCGAGACACGGTTACATCACTGACTAGGTCAGCTTGAAGTTGTAAACACCAGAGGAGGTTTGACCCGTCAAGGTTCATGTCTACCAAGAGTTTCTCGAATGGTACATTCTACTAGGACAAGTCCTTTGCGAGACACATTTACATCACTGGCGAACTAGTTTGAAATTATTACCCGTCCCGGACAAGTCTTTTCGAGTTACAGACATTTAAGAGCTCGTCAATTCATTGGTTAAGTATTTTAATACGAATATTCAATAGCAATTCACAACATATTTCTTATCACATAATTTTCTCCCCCTCAAAAATTGCATATAAATGTTATTTTTGATGAAATTTTGATATCGAATATGACAATTTCGAGTTTTGTGGGAAGATTACCACGAAGAACAATTTGTGAGCAAAGTTATAATCAAATACTCCCCCTTAACAAGTGATATAAACTTTTGAGGTTTTGAAAATCATAAGGGGAAGTACTTGTTCTTTTGAGTAAAACTTCGAAAGTGAAAGTTTTGATTAGTTTTACTCAAAAGTAAGAAGCTTTCGCTCATTTTATAAGGATTGTGACACTGAAGTGTACCACATGGTCCTTTCATGACAAGTACGGGTTGTACACTGTTATGTGTGCACAAGCCATTGTCAAATATAAATCACACATCCAAATAATGATAAGGAAACAAATCAAGGGGTACCAGGTATTCCAGCAATAACACCAGGAGTTCTGTCTGGACGTTGGTAGCCTGTTAGAGATATGCCCGGACGCCCACCAACAAAGCTCTCCAGTGTCCTTATCTGATCCCGTCTGAACAACCTTTCATCAATCCTCAATCCTGGTAATGATCTTCTTCACGTCGCTCTTGTCCCTAGAATTCCATCTCTTTGGTGACCCTATGCCGTCATGTATCTCCTTTAACCGATAAGCTAATCCATCCCGAACCTTCTTTAATGTGTGATCCCCAAACTCATGAAGCTCTTTGCACGTCATGAAGCAATTGTGGTGTAGTTCACTACGGTAGACTACCCCAAATGGTTTCTTGATAAGGGTGTACTGAGCAAGTTGGTTTATGTCGGGAAGGTCTAGTTGTGGTTTGGTGAGGTTAACACGTTTCTGATACGATTCCACGGCAAGTTAAATATCTTCTACACGTTCTTGGATCACGATGCTTCTTATGAATATTAGAAATGACTTGATGTACTCGCGTTGGATATTTGTAGAGAAGTGTCGCATTCGACCTTGTACCTTGGCAAGATACATGTCTTCAATGTCATTGAGCGACAATCTCGGGAAATCTGCTTCTGTAAAGTCATAATCCTGTTCGTCTTGTTGTTTGACCAGAATTTTCTTTAGGAATGTGTAGTCCTACTTCGACTACAGGGTAACATGCATAATTGCAACGATCCGTGCATCACTGTACACCTCCTTTTTTGATTTCAGTTCCTGGCAGCTTCTGTAGTAGATTCTTCGTCGTTCAGGCCAATGATGAATCCCATACAGTGCATCGAGGTCATACTTTTCCACGTTGTCAGCAAACATATGTGTGTCTTCTTCCTCGATGGCTATGTTGTTTGAGTAGATTGCTGCCGGGAATGGGAAGGTGAGTGAGGTAGCATATTTCTTGGAAACATCGCTACCGTGTAGAAGGAATTCCAAGTCATTGTTGAAGAAGTAATGAAAGGGAATCTTGGGTTGATCCGGTCGGCCACTGGTAGGTAGTGGTTTGGTCCAGTCAGTGTAATATGGAGCTTTGTCATGTCTGGTAAAGTCGATGTTAGCTTCCAGGTTGAGCCAATCGATGTTGTTGGACATGGCTCGTGCTATGTTTTCGAGATTATATTCGACTTCAATGGCACTGTCAGAGCTGTCCTTAAGCAATTTAAAAGCGTCGTTATTGATTCGCCTCAACTCTGCTTTAGTAATCTTCTTCACCTTGAACTTTTCTTGTATAAGCTTCACATGCTCCATTGTGCGACCATCTACCAGTTCTTGTCCTTCCGGTAACTGAGGTGTAGCATCAAAAAGTTTAGAGAACCAGTCATACTCTTCAGTGTCATCTTCATCTAGCCATGACACTACTTCGATCTTTTTCTTCTTCTTAGGCTCTAGTGATGATGCTGGTTTCTTTGTTGATGTAGAAGAAGTAGGTTGTTGTTGGAACTCAGGAATTTCTTCATCGTCACCCCCAGTGTATTCAAAGTGATCACCGGTTTTCTCTGTTTGTGGTGGTGACTCAGAGTCCTGAGGTTTATCAGTAGCAGGAGACCGTTGTGGAGAACTTCTTTGGGTGGAGGTCCTTGGGGGTGGTGGAGGCATAGAGGATGAATCGTCATTTTTCTTCTTTCGTTTTGCCTCAGAGTCCTTATCCGCATCATCATCGTCTCTTGGACGCTTAGCCTTTTCAGCTGCCGCTTTGCATGAAGTTTTGAGTTGAAATTTGTTAGGATTTGGAAAATCCAATAGTTAAAGTGTCGGTCACCTCAAGTATATGTAATCATTAGAAAGCTCGTAGTCGTAGTTATTTAATGTTAAGTAGTATTTAGTTTTGTAACACCGTGGAGGACGGACGGGTCTTTACCCATTTTATGCCTGATCCACATTACGTCGAGGTGGCGTATGCTTTATGTAAGTACTATAAATACTCTCTACCTTCCAAGGTAGAGAGTTGGAGCTCATAATAAGATTTTTCTTTCTCTTACTAAAGTTCCCAAACCTCTAACTTTCTCTCTCTAAAACTCTTGTGTACGCCTACTTTGGTTATGGTTTGATGTGTATGTGAAATCCAATATGTTACAAATGGTATCAAGAGCCATGGTTAGATCATCTCTTACATATCTTTGGATTTCTAGTGGTTTTTAGGTGGTTTTTGAGTTTGAGAAAGTTTAGTGGTTTTTGCATCATTTGGTTGATTTCTAGTGTTAAAGTTTGGATTTTGATTGTACTTTTGTGTTTAGGATCATCACAAGTGTTTAGGTTTTGATTTGGAAGGCTTGAATCATCGTGGTTGGGTTGTTTTTGGATTGAAAAGTGTGTTTTGGAAGTTTTTCATGTTAGCGACTTAGCTCTCGGTGTAATTTTCTTGGTAGCGACTTGCTTTGAAAGTCTGTAGCGAGTTGCAGTGTTGTTTGGTGGCGATTTGGTCCTAGCGACTTGCTTTAGAGACAAGCCGACAAAAAGTACTGTTGGTGGATTCTCCACTACGGGTAGCGATTTGGTAAGGTAGCGACTTGCTTTCAATTTTGATAGCGACTTGTTCTTAAGTTTCATAGCGACTTGGTGTTAGCGATTTGGACCAGTAGCGAGTTGCTATTTAGCGACTTGATTTCTTAGCGATTTGGTGCATAGCGACTTCTTTGTCAAAATTCTTAGCGATTTGGAACTTAGCGACTTGTCTTAGCAACTTGGTTTTAGCGACTTGATTCAAGGATTTTTAGCGACTTGGTTAATTTTTGTTTGTAATACGGTTTTCTCTTGATTTAGTAAAATCCCGTGAAAGAATCTATTTCCGGTTTAATCATAGAGTTATAAAATCCCGTGTAATCTTTAAACATGTCTACCAACGTACCTACAATCATATCCACCCTTTACTTTAGGATGTTCAAGCAGCTGGTTCGTGACACCCGTCCACCCATGCTTAGCGACGAATCGACTACGACTCTTGGGCTCAAAGAATCAGACTATACCGTGGAAAGGAAAACGGAGTCAACATTCTCAAGTCAATCGATGAAGGACCTTATCAGGTTGAGACTACAAGAGACTTAATCGATACATAAATTGCAGATGGAACTATGATCTATGGATTAGACAGACCAAAGATGTATGATGAACTTAATGATAAGGAGAAAAAGAGATTCGATGCTGATATCAGGGCTTCTAACATCGACTTCAAGGTCTTCCAAAAGATATCTACAAGCTTATCAATCACAACACGAAGCCAAAGTACGTGGGGATAATGTCAAGATGCTTCTTCTCGGTTCTAAATTAACTATGGAAGACAGAGAATCACAACTCTATGATGAATTTGAGCACTTCAAGATGAAACCAGATGAGAGTGTCTATGAGTATTACGTGAGATTCCACAAGCTTGTTAATGACATGAGAAACATCAGAATGACTATGCCAAACATTTAGCTGAACTCAAAGTTTGTGAACAACATGAATCCCGAATGGCATAAGTTTGACACCTCTGTGAAGCTAACCAAAGGACTAAAGAATACAAACTATGAGCAACTCTATGCCTTCCTTCTTTAGAATGAGAGACATGCTATGTTTGAAAAAAGGATTCTTGATCAGTTCAAAACTAACCAGGGAGAGACAAGCTCATAAAATGATTGATAACGCTACACGCGTCGTTCGGGGTCAAAGGAACTTCCTTTTCGTTGAAAGAAGTTTTTCAACACCCTAGGCAGTGCACCTAATCGTTGTAGTGTAGTATTAGGGTAAGCCACGGGTATTGATATCGTTCTCTAGGGGAATAGGAATGCTAGTGAGAAGTTACTACGCTAAGGTTGAGGTTGAGGAAGATTATTTTTTATCTTTTTATGTTTTTAGGAAATTGAAAGGTACGAATCTCGGGGTTTGGATTTGGGGGGTTGGTATTTCTACCGATTATTCTACTATTATCTAATTATCTAAACTAAGGTGGTGGTAGTCTATGTCTAATTAATGTGTACTCGTATGATAGTTTAAAGATGTGTTTACTTAGGTTTTACTACTCCTTAACTATCTCCTATTGATGGTTGAATTTTCAAGTCCTTATTCTTAGTTGCGTTGTGTGTCTAAAGTTGTAGGGTATCGCTTTCTCCCTAACTCTTTGAACTTACCAAAGGGTCTCGCCTACAAAACCCACTAGGGATAATAAACTCTTACTCTAAGGCACTCTTTGGATGGTTTAGCCTACAACTACTCAGGTAATTATATTCTAAGGTTCACAAAAATGAATCAAGCATTAAGTACAAATCTAATGACCTATCGCATTACTAGATCATTAATCAACTAAGATAAGAAACAACCAATCAATATTCAATAATTAAGTTTCATATACCCTAAGCAAACACACAAGTAAATTAGCGGACATGGAGAACATGCAAGCATACACACAAATAATCAAAGACATAATTGAATTGATGAAGTAAATACTTATCTTGATGTAAGATAGGGTTTGGAACCCTAAAATAATGTACAAGCACACCCTTGGTTCGTTTTAGGTTTTACCCAAAAGACTACTTTAAAATAAAAATTCGATTCTATATATATTATTATATGCGACGCGTCACCTATGTTTGTGACGCCGCCGTCTGGCCATTAGGGTTTCGTTTGGCCACGTTAACCTTGGCGACAAGGCCACCTTATGTCTCGTGACGCCGCCCTTCTTCGCCTTCGACACGCCTCTGGATTGCATCTAGGCCGCCCGAGTAGCGAATACCCTACTCTTTTAAAGGCCGACGTCGCCACTTGAAAATAGGGTTTTTGGCTTCAGATCGCCACAAAAATCCTCCTCGACGCATCGCCAGCAGATAGCGCTGGACGCCGCCGCCTTCGTTTTCAGCCTTTGAGTGTCTCGATTCGACTTTGGCCATTTTCTTCGTGATATTCGCAAGATTTTCGTCCAAATAAGTGCCATTCCAGCATTTTGCCTTCAAGACCTAAAGTGAAAAGGAACGATATTAAGCAATAACGGATACAAAAGTGATCAAATAAGGGCTTAAACGACCCCTCAAAAAGGTACCTTTAAAACCTTATCAAATATCCCTACACTTGGTATTTGCTTGTCCTCAAGCAAATGTGCTTTAGCCAATTAATTTATAAGTTAGGGGTCATGAAGCATTGATTCAAAACCGTCCACAACACATATAAGCCCCGCAAAAGTCATAACAAGCACAGAAATTACATACTAGCACCTCACATTGGGTGTTTGGATACTCACATCTCTCTCGGGTGTATATATGAAATATAACAATTAGGAAATAAAAGATAAACACTCATTAACCGGTCCTAGTACATAGATTACCATAAGCTTGAAAATAGATCAAACCTCCATCGCTTACGTAGCACCTAGGAAAGACTATCAAAGAGGTCTTTTAAAGGGTTGTAACGTTAGGCTTACGGTAGGGAAACAAGGGTTTGTGATAGGCTATTTAGTGGTGGAAAGTAAAAATCTTTATGTTAAATGCATATGAAGAATGGCTATAAGCCAAGACTCTACACTCTAAAACTCTAGGTAATGGAAATAAACAAACATAAATTTAAAGGATAAATGTAGGATGGTAGCCCGTAAGTTTTTACACCTTTTTTTTCTTTTCTCTTTTTTTTCGATTTTTTTTTCATACACTTTTACTCTACCATCCTCTACTTAACATCAAAATGATAGGGATTTATAGGCACATCCCTACACTTGAGTTTTTATTACTCTAACACTAATTTGACCCTAATTGAAAAGATCAAAACACTTGGGGTACATTATTATGCAAACAAAGGTAATTTGAATTTAACGTTCCCTTCCGTCATTTCATAAACTTTAACTTTTCCCATGAATCCCAATCGTCCCAAAATCTGATACAAAGGATATGACTCGACTTAGCAACTCATGCAAGCAACTAGATAATTGAACTAAGGGTTTAGGGTGATAACAAAAATGCACTAAAAGTGAGTGCATACAAGGTAGGCTAAGGCGATTTGGGTGTATATTTGGGGTGGGGTGTAAACAATGCTCTTCATTGATATTCCGAAAAACCAAAACATCACGAGAACCGCGAAAAGGATAGGCTCGAGGGGTTAACTAGGGGTATCATGTACTAAAGATGAGTAGTACAACGAAAGGGTGGGGGAATTACTCAACCAATGTGGAAGAAGTAATTATATTACGGTATCAAACAAGGGTTATCCTAATGCCTCTTATCATTTAGTTATTCCTAACTACACAAGTGTAGTCTCACTAGCGATCTCGAATGCATCACAAAACAAGTTCTAGAATCTAATATACTACCGGTTCACACTCTAAGCATTGAAGATGAATGCTTTAATTCATACTAATCTAAGGGCTTATCCTCACATTTTTGGTGGAATTTAGGTGGTAAAGGGTTTTTGTGCTAGTCATCAACTTCCTATCCGTGAGACGCTTTTGTTAAGACTAATGGCCCACTCCTATATGTCATGAAAATTTTTAAATTTGGTGCCAAAATTACCCTAATCGACATTTTCTCATGGTTTATTACACAAATGCAATTGGACAAAGCAAATAATCAAGGATAATAGTTTCAAAGTTCCCGTTTTATTTTCCCTCCCTACACTTAAACTGAACATTGTCCCCAATGTTCCCCGAAAAGTATCAAAGTTATGATAATGGAAGGTAATGAAAAACGAAAGAAACTAATACTCCCTTGATTAGCTCGGTAGGATCCGTGTAAAGTGGTGGTTAAATCCTTTCCAAGAAGAATTATTGCGTGAAAAGCTCCTTCCAATCTTATGTAACTTCTTCTTGACAAACTAAACCTGCACACTTGAAGAAAACAAACTAAACCTTCACAGAAACCGGCGGTAATAATATATATAAGACTCGATTTAAACTAGGATATAATGCTTGTGGAATGGATGTTTACTGAATTTCTAAGAAAATTAAGACCTGGAAAATTCCAAAAATTTTAAGTAGCTGTAAAACGAGAAAAAGCGACCGATGTTTTTACTCCTTCCGACGCCAAAGTTGTAATCCTGACGCCAAAGTTATCCTGACAAAACTGGTCTCGATTTTCTGGAAAAATTCTCGAAAATTTACATCCTTAGAATCGAAAAATTTCTCAAAACATCCATTATGACTCGATACAAGCATTTGACTCGAACAAACACACAAATATATCTTTTAATGAATTGTTATCCTCATGTTTACGTTTCTTTTGAAAACGTGAGTAATCCTCCCTACACTTATCCCTTATGTAAAATACCTTTATATGCAATTAAGACTAGGTTAAAAACAAAATAAAGCATTTTTACAAATTTAAACATGAGGATAAACATTCAATAAAAGATATATGACACTAACAAGCAAACAATTAAGCATGGGTTGCCTCCCACGAAGCGCTTTTGTTTATTTATGAGTCTTGTAGCTAGACTCAGATTGCGGCTCCTACGCACTCCATATATAAGTAAGTCTATCCTCAACAATGTCGTAAGGATCAAACTTATCATTCAAGTTCCTAGTAGTACTTTCGGTTAAATATGTCTTTTCAAACTTCTCACCATCAGGATCATAGATTTGTATCCCTAATGTGCCACTCTCCATTACCATCACTAGGCGGTCTATCCCAATCCCATTTGTGTTCAGATGTCTCAACTTTCCACTTATGCATGACAAGGTTAACGGGCAAGTTTGTGAACTCGCCATCTTCTCTAAATACTAAGACGCCCTCTAACGGGTTAACTTCCATGTCCCTAGCCATTTCTTTCTTGAAAGTTGTTTACTAGTGAAGGTTTTATCTAGATAAAAGGTCTTGGGGCCTAATGAGGTTCTATCAATCCAAGGTCCATATCTAGAAGGCTCTCTATCCAACCTAATCTCATGTGGATTTCATCCTTGTAGTAATGATGCTTTTTGACATCGTGAACCTATCTAGCACTTCCTCTCCTACCACTATATTGACATCTTACAATCGATGATGGCACTAGCGTAGCTAAAAATCCTCTTCCTACTAGTAATGGCATGTGGGTCCTTATTCATGTCTAGCACATGAAAAGTCGCCAAAAGAGTCAACTCTCCTACGTACTACACATGTCTTTTATTATTCCTACGGACATGCCATATTACCGTCCGCTAGACCTAAGATGGTTCCCGCTGGTTCTATTTTACCTAAGTAAGGCTTCTATGGAGGGACAACGAACAAGATTGATGCATGACCCTAAGTTCGGCTAGAGCTGCCGAGTGGTTTGATGTTCCAAGCCTACACGGAAGAGTGAATAGCCCGGATCGCTCTAACTTCTTAGGTAAGTTGTTTCGCACAAAAGCGGACCCATGTTTTCCAAGCCTAAGTTCTAACTCATATTTTTCTTTCAAAGCATTATAATAAGGTGCATGAGCTAAGACCTCAAGAATCGGTTTTTCTTGATGGAGATCCTTGTACTCCTCCTCTAAACTAGGTTTGACTTGGCCGACGGGTTTCTCAAGAGTAAGTTCTACCAATGGTGTCGGGCCTTGGTACCTCTTGGATGGCTTGGAACCCTTTTTGATAGCACACCGAGTGAACCATCGGTGTGAGGGGTGTGGATGTGCATTCTCCCATGATGAACTAGAACATGAAGTCGACGAATCAATCTCACTTTTGGGTTCTTTATGGTATCACTTGGGAGTGCTTCAACTTCCCGCTCATTGAAGGTTTTTTAAGAGGGCATCAAGTTTGTTTGTCATCTCTCCTTATCGTCGCTTAAAATCGGCTTCAAGCTTATTCAATCGAAGTCTCTTTGGGATGACAAAAATCTAGATGCAAATGCCTCAAGATTAGTGGGTTCCCGCATAAGAGAATTGAACCTAGGGGTGAACTAGATGAGCTTTAGTGTGCTTTGAGTTTTGGTTCCACTTAAGGTTAGGGTGATTTCTCCATGAGGGGTTGTAAGTGTTTCCTAAGTTGTTTTGTCTGGTTTGAAAGTGTACCACTTCTCTCCCGCCCGTCGGTACGCATGGAGGCTTAGTCCGCAAAAAGCTTGTTCGGGAGTCTTATGCAATCAACGAAAGTGTCATGGGACCACCATAACTCACAAGGTAGAGTGATTTTATTCACTTGACGGAGGACTTAGGATTTTGTAGGCACTCATGAGGAATTTAACTAGATCTTCAAGTTCGATCACCCTACTGGCCGAAGGTTGTGAGTTGATGAAGGTAACCTTTTGACGGGTTTAGGTAGCTCATGGGGTCATCCCAACTTTCGCTGTCGAGGGAAAGGTCCTCTATTATACCCCATGATTCTTCCGCTGAGATCACTAAGTTTCTCAACGTACGCTTGGTCAATGGATCGCTTAGTGGGGAAGTTGACATGATCATAAAAGATTTGGACTTTGAGCCAAAGATCAATGCCGGATGAGGACTTTATGAAGTAAGTCCTTGAATCGGGTCCATGTTTCTAGAGAGATTCACCTTGACGTTGTTGGAACATCAAGATGTCATTCCTAAGCTTAGTGGTTCTTCCCGGTGGGAAAAATTGAGCAAGGAATCGAGAGGTAAGATCATCCCAACTTGAGATGGAGCCGGCGTGGAAGTCGCTGCCAATTACTAGCTTGGTCCCGTAGAGAGAATTGAAGATACGCAGCACGTGTTCCCCGAGTAGTAGCATCAAGGTCGATGGAATCGACTTTTGAGGAAATCCTCAGATGTCGATTTGGATCTTCTGAACGAAGTCCATGGAATGCACATCCGCTTTGCACCAACCGATGGTGTCGGATCGCAGGTCAGAGTTTGGGCTTGGTCGGGAAGCTCAATGGTGTTCCTATAGCCTAGGTGGCTTGGTTTTGAGTATTCACCAAGAGGGCCTTGGTGGGTCAATTAGTGGTGGGTTGATGAATGGTGGGTGGTTATCACCTTCCATGATGAAAAGTGATAGGATTACGAACAAAGGTCACGAAGAAAGGGGATAGACTAAGAGAAAGCTAAAAATGAGAAAAAATTTACTTGATAGGAATCACGTAAAGAAACCTAAACGAGGTGGACTACTAACTAGCTATTCTATTCCTATGAAGGGCTAAAACTTGATAACGCTTACACGCTGGCCGCTCGGTCAAAGGAACTTCCTTTCGTCGAAAGTAAGTTTTTCAACACCCTAGGCAGTAACCTAATCGCTAGTGTAGTATTAGGTAAGCCACGGGTATTGATATATATATCGCTCTCTAGGAATAGGAATGCTAGTTAGAAGTTACTACTTAAGGTTGAGGTTGAGGAAGATTATTTTTTATCTTTTTTATGTTTTTAGAAATTGAAAGTACGTAATCTCGTATTGGATTTGGGGTTGGTATTTCTACCGATTACTCTACTATTATCTAATTATCTAAACTAAGGAGGTGGTAGTCTATGTTCATTAATGTGCACTGTGATGATAGTTGGTTTAAAGATGTGTTTACTTAGGTTTTACTACTCCTTAATTATCTCCTATTGATGGTTGAATTGTCATGTCCTTATTCTTAGTTAAGCGCTTGTGTCTAAAGGGTATGCTTCTCCCTAACTCTTGAACTTACCAAAGGGTCTCGTCTACAAAACCCACTAGGATGATAAACTCTTACTCTAAGGCACTCTTTGGATAGTTTACTACAACTACTCGTGTAATTATATTCTAAGGTTCACAAAGATGAATCAAGCATTAAGTACACAACTAATGACCTATCAAGCACTAGATCATTAATCAACTAAGATAAGAAACAACCAATCAATATTCAATAATTAAGTTTCATACTCCCTAAGCAAACACACAAATAAATTAGCTCTGGACATGGAGAACATGCAAGCATACACACAAATAATCAAAGACATAATTGAATTGATGAAGTAAATACTTATCTTGATGTAAGATAGCGTTTGGAACCCTAAAATAATCGCACAAGACACCCTTGGTCTGTCTTTTAGGTTTTTACTCCAAAAGACTACTCTTTAAAACTGAAAAATTCGGATTCTATATATAATATTACATATGCGATGCAAGGCCACCTTATGTTTTGTGACGCCGCTGCCATTAGGGTTTCGTCTTGGCCACGTTAACCTTGGCGACGCCACCTTATATCCGCGGGACGCCTTCTCTTCAGCTTCTCGACCGCCGGGTCGCATCTAGGTCGCCCGAGTAGCGATGTTCTACTCTTTTAAAGCCCGACGTCGCCACTTGAAAATAGGGTTTTGGCTTCAGATCGTCACAAAATCCTCCGGACGGCCGCAGATAAGCAAAGGACGCCGCCTTCGCTTTCGCAGCTTTGAGTGTCTCGATTCGACTTTGGCCATTTCTTCAGATATTCGCCTTTTCGTCCAAATAAGTGCCATTCCAGCATTTTGCCTTCAAGAGACCTAAAAAGTAAAAGGAACGATATTAAGCAATAACGGATACAAAAGTGATCAAATAAGGGCTAAAACGACCCCTCAAAATGGTACCTTTTAAAACCTTATCAATGATTCAACTGCTTTCTACTCAAACATTGGAATTACCACAAAAGCATCTCAAGTTATACCCATGGGGGATGGCAATCACAAACTCATTCCCGATCCAAGATTCAAACAAGTTGATGCTGATGCAACCATGGGACACTTCATTACTCAACTGGCCCTTATGGTTATACAAAATTTGACTCTCAGTCCACATACCAACCTTCTCACACCAACAATGAGATCGAATCGCATCCAATCTTTCACAATCATGCTCTAGTCGAGATGGAAAGTTATGAAAAATGCACCAAGAAAGACATATTGAACAAGGAAGAGGTGGAGTCGGTAGAGGGATATGTGGCAAATCGTAATAGGGAAGGAATGGAAACAAGGTCAAGCAAATCCAATCAAATGTTACAATCGTGGAGGTGAGGGACACATTGCAAGGAACTGACATCGCCAAACGCCTCGAATGCAGTACTTGGGATAAGATGTTGCTTGTGCAAGCTCAGGATAATGGTGCAGCTTTGGATGAAGAGGAGTTGTTGTTTCTAGCTGAGGGAAATGCTAAGACATATGATGCGTGTGGATGAGCAACCATTCGTGAGATAGGCCATAATCATCAATGCTTTTCAAGTAGCTGATTGTGATGCATACGACTCGATGTTGATGATGAACCTATCTGACAAACCATTTTCATGGCTAGCATTTCTCCAATGGTCTCTCCTAAAGTCTCTTCATCACCACAAGCTGGTCCATCCAAAGACAAAATCATCTCTGAGGTACTAAAACTATACGATGATGTTGATTTGCAAAAGATGCATGACAAAGTACAATCAATCGAAACTATTGAGTCAAATATTGAAAATATGGTAATATCAATGTTGTCCCATATGATCAATATGTGAAACAAAGTGAAAGTGAGGTTGTACCAAGTGATGCATCTTCTGCAGTCAATGATGACTATGTTTTTGATGAATTCACTACATGTGCCCCCGATGATTCTCAAGTATCTCCGAACTTAATGCCTATAAAGAACGAGTTGCCATTTATGAACAACGTGCTAAATTTGAGTTAACTACTGTGAGCAGGGAGTTGGATAACCAAATGCGTACAATTATTAGAAAAGTAATTTTAGAGAAGAAGTGTTAAAACAAGAGTTAAACTCCTTACAAGAAAAGCTTTCCAAAACTGCTAAGCAAAAACAAGAACTTCAAGAAAATGTTAAAGTGCTTAAGCAAGAATTTCATGCTAAGGAATCAAAACTTTTGAATGATTTTTCTAATCTAAAAACTTTGAAGAACAAGCTTGAAAATAAGTTGTAAGTAGAAGGGAATACCATTCAGATCTGCCACATGGTCACTAAGCATAGAGTTTTAAGCGATAAGCATAGTGTTCCCATTATTGATAAACCCAACCCCGAGTACGGTAAGATAGCAAAAGCAGCTCAAAATGTAATCTATGATGGCAATGAAATTTTAAACCTAGACGTAAAACCTAGTTGCTTGAGTGCACCGAGGAAGATATAGAAAATTAGATGATGCATCCGGGAGAAAATGAATAAGAAGCTAGAAGATCCTTAATGCAAAAAGAATAACATCACGATCAAACCCCATGATTACAAGAAGGAAAACTGGATCTCCTTAAACAAATTTAAGCCTCAAACGTTGTTAACACCTGAACAAGTTTTCTAGAAAAGGGACTTAGATAAGCCAAAATCTTGTTGAAACAAACCCTCCCCTTAGGAAAATGCTCTAGAATGACGTGTATCCTCCAAATACACCAATGCATTTAGTTCCTAGAACTATTGCCACTAAAAGCAAGACCTTAATCAGCCAATATGTTATTCTTCAACTATTTGTCGATTTTGAGAAAACTTGTAATTAAAGGATCACACCCACCGGTTAATCGAGAGGAAAGGGTTTTGAGCAAACAAAAGAATGCTATCTAACCGAGGTCATGCCTTTCTTTAAACAACTAAAAGATCAATTTGAGAGTCTTAAAAAAGGGATAGATCTGATATTAAAGGAATGGAAAAGGAATTTGATGCAATGATAGTTGAGGTTAGTGACTATGAGCCAGCATTAAAATATAATGAGATTGAGAGGAAGAACTTGCATACCTTGAATGAGAATCTTATTTCTAATGTATTGCTCAAGATGTGTTTTACATCGCACAAATTGTTCCATTAATGCTTCAATTTCATGAATTATCTCTGTTGTTTTGAAAGTCTCCCATGATCGTGTCATTGAGCTTGAAAAGATTAATACAAAACTTAATGAGAAAATTGAGCAGATGATCACGATAATTTGGTAAACATCTTTCTAAACTAGAAGTTGAACATTTTGATTTACAACTAAAATATCAACATCTTAAAGAAAATGTCAAAACCTCAAACATCAAGACATCCTCGATGTTCCGAGTTTGATGCGCTTTTCAAATTAACAAACGCGGATGATCGATTCAAGCTCATTGTAACACGATCGTAAAGTTGAAACCCAAATCTCTCAATTAAAGGGTGAAATGAACAATGTGACTGGATCCCAAATGCCTCTTCCTTTAGATTCTCAAGATTCTCAAACTTTTCATCTTCAAAACTTAGTTAATGCCTTACAAAAGGAAAACGAGAGTTTTCTAGAAGAAAATGAAAAAGTTAAACGACACTTTAAAGAGTTATATGATTCAATGAAAGTCACTCGTGACCAAAACAACGAAAAATAACGTCTTTACAAAAGGAAATTGAGAATCAGAAGTCAGAAAATGGGAAACTGCCACTTGTTTTAATAAGAATGTTGCATCAAAGTCATCCCCTGACCGCAAATATATCAGGATCAGTAAATACATTCCTCCTCATCTTAGGAATAATGAACATGCATTTCATGACTATTGTGCTCACCTTAAGGATAGTCTAGAATGTCTCCGTAAGATTGTGAAGAGGATTTCATTAATAAACCACTTGATAGAGAAATTAGGTTTGCTTGCCTTCGTGCCAAACGATCTCAAGAGTTGCTAGAATGTGTAATTGCAACATGTCCAAAATCCTTAGGTGAAAAAGGCAAAGGTGTGATGCCTTGTTCTATGCCTAGTGCCAAGCATACAAACCATTCTATGCCCAAGCTAAGAAAGTGAACACCAATGTGCCTTCTAGTAGTACGCACCTTGCACATCTAGTTCAGAATGCAAAAGTAGATCAACCAACTAATGTTCCCATAATTCCCTCACAGAGTAATCGACATTAAAGCAAGCGGTCAAAGTCTCCAGGCAATACCAAGCAAGATAGGACCTCACAAGCTAAGAATGTGCATTGGAAGAGAGTAGAAGACCAACCTAGGAACTTTAAGTTTGAGTTGAATAAAAGAATCGTGTTGATTCTAGTATTAGCCATAGGCGCATCAGAATTAATTTGAATTCGATACTATTTGCAAACCATGTAATGATTGCTGGAGAATTCTCGCTAATCATGAATATGGTGTGAATGCTTTGTCTAATACTGTCAAATGCCCAGCTAAAATTGTTAATGCTAAAAATCATGCTAAGAAGGCTAAAAGGCAAAAGCGAAAAAGTTAGAAACAAAGGAAACCCACAGAAGAACATTTAAAGATAGGTTATCAATGGATACCTTTTGGTAAGGTAATCAGCTTTGCCTCAATCTAAGACAATGCCCACTAGAAAATGGATCTGGTAGAACTATTCCCTTAAGAAGTGAACATACTTTGAATAGGTCAAATATAGACACCAAAG
Organism: Chrysanthemum makinoi; assembly: GCA_910596185.1. Classification (NCBI taxonomy): domain Eukaryota; kingdom Viridiplantae; phylum Streptophyta; class Magnoliopsida; order Asterales; family Asteraceae; genus Chrysanthemum; species Chrysanthemum makinoi. The sequence goes on from OU343221.1 coordinate 280,656,890, forward strand.
ATTGCATCTATTCCTAATGATTCCATTGCTTCTACTGATATGAATGTTTCTATTTCGGTGGGTGTTCCAATCATCGTTACTAACCAAGTGGAACCCATTCTTGCATGGGGATCCCAATTATCCATTTATCCATTCTTGTTGCGGTTCAACCGCAGACGTTCAAATCGCTTCGTGGTACATGGACTCAGCTGCTCCAAGCATATGATCGAGACCGGTCATGCTCATGAACTTCGTGAGCAAATTCATCGACTGTTAGATTCGGGAATGATCATTTCGGCAAGCATTATGGGTTATGGTGATTATGTTGTTGGTGATAGTGTCATCTCCGTGGTATATTATGTAGAAGGTCTTGGTCATAACTTTTTTCGCTGCATAATATTGCGGACTGATCTAGAAGTGGCCTTCAAAAAACATACTTGTTTCGTTAGAGAACTTGATGGTAAGGAACTTTTAAGAGGAACACGCGGTTCAAATCTATACACCATCTCTATCGAAGATATGATGAAGTCTTCTCCAATTTGCTTGCTGTCAAAGGCTTCAAAACAAAGTCATGGTTATGGCATCGACGTCTCAATCACTTGAACTTCGGCACCATCAATGATCTCTCGAGAAAGGACTTAGTTGTAGGTTTACCTAGACTAAAGTATGAAAAGGATCATCTTTGTTCAGCATGTCAATTGGGAAAATACAAGAAGTATGCCCACAAACCTAAACCTACAAACTCGTTACGAAGTTCTTCATACAATTCACATGGACTTATGTGGACCCATGAGAGTGCAAAATATCTTTGGGAAGAAATACATGTTAGTTGTGGTTGATGATTACTCTCGATTCACCTGGGTTAAGTTCCTAAGGACAAAGGATGAAACTCAGATATCATCATCAAACTTATCAAACAAATGCAGGTTCGACTTAACAAAACCGCCGAATCATCCGAACGCAGAAATGGAACTGAGTTTGTTAACAAACAACTTAGTGAGTTTTATGAAAGTGTTGGAATCAGTCATCAAAGAAGTGTTCCACTAACTCCTCAACGATAAAGGTGTAGTTGAAAGACAAATCAAACTCTTGTGGAAGCCGCAAGAACGATGCTGATTTACTCAAAGGTTCCAATGTTTCTATGGGTGAAGCCATTGCCACTGCATGCTACACTCAAAATCGGTCCCTAATTCACACTGCTCATGGAAAAACTCCATATGAACTTGTTCACAACAGAAAACCTAATCTTTCATTCCTTCGTGTGTTTGGTGCATTGTGTTATCCAACTAATGATGGTCAAGACTTAGGTAAACTAAGAGCAAAGGAAGATATTGGAGTTTTGTTGGTTATGCACCAAACAAGAAAGGTTACCGAATCTACAACAAGAGAACCCGAAATATCATGGAAACAATTCACGCTACGCTTGATGAGTCGACCGTCAAATGGCTCCTGGACAATCCAGCCTCGACCCGCACTTCAAAACAAGTCCCATTGGTTCATCCCTACCAAACTCATTTCCAAAGAACTCCATATGTACCTCCATCCGAAGATGATTTAAAGAAATTGTTTGATCCAATGTTTGATGAACACTTTGAACCGAATGCTAATGAAATGTCAATTCCATCAAAGAGGTCGCCCTATCCCTCGTGAATGAAGTCAACCCTTCAGTCTCAATATCATTAAGTCAAGAAGCCGATCACTGCCTCATCAACAAATCATCAATCATCAAATGTACATCATGGAATTGTTTCGCATCATGATGAAGTTAACTTTGCTACTCCCGAAGATGCTCCATTTGAAAACATATTTGCCTCAATCATCATCAACCATCTTCATCGAGATATCGACTCTCTACTTCAGCTCCACAACAACAACCACATGAACACCTTAGAAAATGGACACATGATCATCCATTAGACAACATCATTGGAAACCCTCTCGCAAAGATCCACACGAAACAACTTGCAACCGATGCCTTATGGTGCTTCTTCAACTCCGTACTCTCTAAGATCGAACCAAAAGATGTTAAAATCGCCATGAATGAAGACTTCTTGTTCAATGCCATGCAAGAAGAAATTCATGAGTTTGATCGACTTGATGTATGGGAATTAACCCGCCCAGATTGTGCGATCATTGCTCTAAAATGGATCTTCAAAGTGAAACTTGATGAGCATGGTGATGTTTTAAAGAACAAGGCTCGATTGGTTGCCAAAGGATACCGTCAAGAGGAGGGTATTGACTTTGAAGAATCATTTGCTCCGCTTGCTCGTGACGAGGCTCATCGATCTCTTGGCTAATGCGCTAGTAAGAACATGGTAGTATCGATGGATGTGAAAACGTTTTCTTAATGGAGATTTAAAGAGGTGGTTTACGCCGCCACCGAGGGTTTTGTGAATCCAGATCATCCTACTCATGTCTATCGCTTGAAAAGGCCCTTTATTTAAAGCAAGCTCCAAGGGCATGGTATGATACGCTATCAAAGTTTCTTCTATCCACCGGATTTCAAAGAAAGGAGCATTGATCCGACATTGTTCACCAAAGTCGTGCAAACATTTAATTCACGCTCAAATTTATGTTGATGATATTATTTTTTCCTCGACCGACCCCAATGAATGTGATCGTTTTTCAAATGAAATGGGTTCCAAATTTCCAATGATGGGACAAATGTCATTTTTCTTGGGATTACAAATTTCACAAAGTCCCGGAGGCATTTTTATAAATCAATCTAAATATGCAAATGAGATTTTAAAGAAATTTTGATTTGATTCATGTGACAACGCTGACACTCCCATGATTGAACGTACTAAGTCGGATGAGGACCACTGTGATCATGGTAGATCAAACGAAATATCGTGAGTATGATTGGATCCCCGATGTACCTCACTACCAGAGACCGCATATCTTGTTCGCCGTGTGCATGTGTGCTAGATATCGTGCTAAGCCTACTAAAAGCACCTTGAAGCGGTTAAACGGGTCTTTCGGATCCCAAGGAACCATCAATATGGGACTATGGTACCAAGGACACGGTATGTCACTAACACCTATGCATGCCGATCATGCAGATGTCAAGATACACGCCGGCAGTCCTGAGGTTTTTGGGTGATAAGCTTGTGAGTCGGTCTTCAAAGAAGCAAATGAGTACTTCTATTTCCTCTACAGAGGTGAATACATAGCCATGTCATCTTGTTGTGCTCAAATCCTTTGGATGAGATCCTAATTATCTGACTATGGTTTTGAATTCAACAAAACTCTCCACTTTGATAATAAAAGTGCTATTGCTCTCTCATGCAACAACGTACAACACTCAAGAGCAAAGCACATTGACATCCGACATCATTTCATTAGGGAGCAAGTGGAAAACGGTGTGGTGGAACTCTATTTTGTGAAGTCAATACCGCTAGCGTACATCTTCACCAAAGCTCTTCCAAGAGAACATTTTGAGTTTATTCTTCCTCGACTTGGCTTGAAAAGCCTTCAACCGTAAACACTCAAACGCCTTCTGAGGAAGACGAGGAGTAAAGGTCTTTCTTCATCTATATCTTTGTATATATTTATTCAAAAAGCAAAATACAAAATTATAAAACCTTCTAAAAACAAATAGAAAATATAAAACTTTCAAAAATCCATAAAAATCAAAAATCTCAAAAATTCAAAAATATTGTCTTTTGTCTTTTCTTCTTGATTCGATAAATATCTACGTCTTTTTGTGCCGCTTCAAAGAATGACACGGGACTTTAGATGTTGTTCAATGTTTAAAAAAAAATAAAAAAAAATAAAAAATAAAATAAATAATTTGGGAGAAAAGTAAAATGTATCATTTCAGCAAGAACCCGCTTCTCAAAGAAAGAACAGAGCCATGCTTTATCTCTCATGTTTCAAACTTAATGCTGATTCTAAAACAAATGTTTGTCATATAACAAGACAAATGTTTAATTACAAATATTTTTCCTTCTAAAGATTCCTCTGAAAAATATTTGTAATCTTTTGAAAAATCAATTGTTTTGAAAACATTTCGACTCTATTTTGAAAATCAAAAGAACTTATCAAGTGTCAAAATTCAATTATCAATCAACAACTTTTCGTCATTGATTGAGGGGAGAATGATTTTAAATTTAAAAGTGTTCTTTTCAAACAATTTGCACTTAAATGAGTAAGGTCTACTCTAAATGTTTTACAATATGTTACACAATTGGTTTCTGCACTTTGGTTATTATTATGTTTTCAAAAGATAATTATGCATGTTTAATCAATGGAGTTTAAAGCCTAAAAATCCAATCCTTATCGGCTAAAAACGCTTTCATAATCAAGTCACAATTCTCCTTAAAAGCTTTCAAAATCAATTTAAATCCATAGAGATCACAAATCTCAAATGATTTGATAATTGTGATCGGGGAGAATTTGTGATTTAAATTGGATTTAAAACTGATAATTCGATAAATGGTTTCATAAGTGTTTAGCATGTTTGCCTCCCGCAAGTGACAAACGATTTCAAATTTTCCATGCACATGTTGAGGGGAGCATCTATTTTAAACCTCAAATTATTGAAACGGATGAATTGTCTCTAAGTGTGTTCCCCTAATATGCAAAAATTCTTTCAAAATTTAGGCACATATTGAGGGGAGCAAACTTTGAAAAGCCTCATCCTTCCTCAAAATGTTTTATCTACTCAAATTGATTGGGAAGTGATGATGATCATTTTAGAAAATGTTAATCAAAAGATT
>OU343221.1:280661689-280800271 GCA_910596185.1 Chrysanthemum makinoi
TTCCCTAGAGAGCGATATCCCAATACGTGGCTTACCCTAATACTACACTAGCGATTAGGTGCAGCGCCTAGGGTGTTGAAAAACTTAACTCGACGAAAGAAGTTCCTTTGACCGAGCGGCCAGCGTGTAGCGTTATCAATCATTTTATGAGCTTGTCTCTCTGGTTAGTTTTGAGCTGATCAAAATCCTTTTTCAAACATAGCATGTCTCTCATTCTAAAGAAGGAAGGCATAGAGTTGCTCATAGTTTGTATTCTTTAGTCCTTTGGTTAGCTTCACAGATGTGACAAACTTATGCCATTAGGAGTTCATGTTGTTCACAAACTTTGAGTTCAGCTAAATGTTTGGCATAGTCATTCGATGTTTCATGTCATTAACAAGCTTGTGGAATCTCACGTAATACTCATAGACACTCTCATCCGGTTTCATCTTGAAGTGCTCAAATTCATCATAGAGTTGTGATTCTCTGTCTTCCATAGTTAATTTAGAACCAGAAAGAAGAATCTTGACATTATCCCCAGCCTGGCTTCGTTGTTGTGATTGATAAGCTTGTAGATATCTTTTGGAAGACCTTGAAGTACGATGTTAGAAGCCACGATATCAGCATCGAATCTCTTTTTCTCCTTATCATTAAGTTCATCATACATCTTTGGTCAGTCTAATCCATAGATCATAGTTCCATCTGCGGTATTATCGATTAAGTCTCTTGTAGTCTCAACCTGATAAGGTCCTTCATCGATTGACTTGAGAATGTTGACTCCGTTTTCCTTTCCAAGACAGTATAGTCTGATTCTTTGAGCCCAAGAGTCGTAGTGGAGTTCATCAAGCATGGGTGGGCCGGATTATACGAACCAGTTGCTTGAACATCCTGGCAGCAGTGGATATGATTGTAGATACGTTGGTAGACATGTTTAAAGATTACACGGGATTTTATAACTCTATGATTAAACCGGAAATAGATTCTTTCACGGGATTTTACTAAATCAAGAGAAAACCGTATTACAAACAAAAATTAACCAAATCGCTAAAAATCCTTGAATCAAGTTAAGCTAAAAACCAAGTTGCTAAGACAAATTCGCTAAGTTACCAAATCGCTAAGAATTTTGACAGCAAGTCGCTATGCACCAAGTCGCTAAGAAATCAAATCGCTAAATAGCAACTTCATCTTGGTCCAAATCGCTAACACCAAATTAAGCTATGAAACTTAAGAACAAGTCGCTATCAAAATTGAAAGCAAGTCGCTAGCTTACCAAGTCGCTACCCGTAGTGGAGAATCCACCAACGTACTTTTGTTGGCTTGTCTCTAAAGCAAGTCGCTAGGACCAAATCGCCACCAAACAACACGCAGCTTCGCTCTGAGACTTTCAAATCAAATTAAGCTACCAAGAAAATTACACCGAGAGCTAAGTCGCTAACATGAAATACTTCCAAAACACACTTTTCAATCCAAAAACAACCCAACTACGATGATTCAAGCCTTCCCAATCAAAACCTAAACACTTGTGATGATCCTAAACACAAAAGTACAATCAAAATCCAAACTTTAACACTAGAAATCAACCAAATTATGCAAAAACCACTAAACTTTCTCAAACTCAAAAACCACCTAAAAACCACTAGAAATCCAAAGATATGTAAGAGATGATCTAACCATGGCTCTTGATACCATTTGTAACATATTGGATTTCACATACACATCAAACCATAACCAAAGTAGGCGTACACAAGAGTTTTAGAGAGAGAAAGTTAGAGGTTTGGGAACTTTAGTGAGAGAAAGAAAAATCTTATTATGAGCTCCAACTCTCTACCTTGGAAGGTATTAGAGAGTATTTATAATACTACATAAAGCGCCACTGACGGTACGTGGATCGGGCATCAGATGGGTAAAGACCGTCCGTCCTCACGGGTGTTACAAAACTAAATACTACTTAACATTAAATAACTACGACTACGAGCTTTCTAATGATTACATATACTTGAGGTGACCGACACTTTAACTATTGGATTTTCCAAATCCTAACAAATTTCAACTCAAAACTTCATGCAAAGTGGCAGATGAAAAGGCTAAGCGTCCAGAGCGATGATGATCGCGGATAAGGACTCACGAGGCAAACGAAAGAAGAAAAATGACGATTCATCCTCTATGCCTCCACCACCCCCAAGGACCTCCAACCAAAGAAGTTCTCCACTGGTCTCCACTCTTGATAAACCTCGGGACTCGAGTCACCACCACAGAGAAAACCGGTGATCACTTTGAATACTGGGGGGTGACGATGAAGAAATTCCTGAGTTCCAACAACAACCTACTTCTTCTACATCAACAAAGAAACCAGCATCATCACTAGAGCCTAAGAAGAAAAGATCAAGTAGTGTCATGGCTAGATGAAGATGACAGCGAGAGTATGGCCGGTTCTCTAAACTTTTGATGCTACACATTCTGGAAGGACAAGAACGGTAGATGGTCGCACAATGGAGCATGTGAAGCTTATACAAGAAAAGTTCAAGGTGAAGAAGATTACTAAAGCGAGTTGAGGAATCAATAACGGCGCTTTTAAATTGCTTAGGACACTCGGCGGTGCCATTGAAGTCGAATATAATCTAGAAACATATACGAGCCATGTCCAACAACATCGATTGGCTCAACACGGGAAGCTAACATCGACTTTACGGACATGACAAAGCTCCATATTACACTGGTGGACCAAACCACTACTACCTAGGTGGCCACGGCGATCAACCCAAGATTCCCTATCATTACTTCTTCAACAATGACTTGGAATTCCTTCTACACGGTAGCGATGTTTCCAAGAAATATGCTACCTCACTCACCTTCCATTCGGCTGACAATCTACTCAAACAACATAGCCATCGAGGAAGAAGACACACATATGTTTGCGACAAGCGTGGAAAAGTATGACCTCGATGCCTTTGTATGGGATTCATCATTGGCACGAGCGACGAAGAATCTACTCTGAAGCGCCAGGCTGAAATCAAAAAAGGAGGTGTACAGTGATGCACGGATCGTTGCAATTATGCATGTTACCCTGTAGTCGAAGTAGGACTACACATTCCTAAAGAAAATTCTGGTCAAACAACAAGGCAGCGAGTTATGACTTTCTGGCGATTTCCGAGATTGTGGCTCAATGACATTGAAGACATGTATCTTGCCAAGGTACAAGGATGAATGCGACAATTCTCTACAAATATCCAGCGAGAGTACATCAAGTCATTTCTAATATTCATAAAAATAAGTGATCCAGAGCGTGTAGAAGATATTTAACTTGCCGTGGAATGAGTATCGGCGTGTTAACCTCACCAAACCACAACTAGACCTTCCCGACATAAACCAACTTGCTCGGTACACCGCTTAAAGAAACCATTTAGGGTAGTCTACGTAGTGAACTACACCACAATTTCTTCATGGCGTGAAAGAGCTTCATGAGTTTGGGGATCACACATTAAAGAAGGTTCGGGATGGATTAGCTTATCGGTTAAAGGAGATACATGACGGCATAGGGTCACCAAAGAGACGGAATTCTAGGGACAAAGGCGTGAAGAAGATCATTACGAGGATTGAGGATTGATGAAAGGTTGAGCGGGATCGGATAAGGACAACGGAGAGCTTTGTTGGTGGGCGTCAGGGCATATCTCTAACAGGCTACCAGCGTCGAGCCAGAACTCACGGTGTTATTGGAATACACTGTACCCCTTGATTTGTTTCCTTATCATTATTTGGATGTGTGATTTATATTTGACAATGGCTTGTGCACACATAACGTGTACAACCGTCTTGTCATGAAAGGACCATGTGGTACACTTCAGTGTCACAATCCTTATAAAATGAGCGAAAGCTTCTTACTTTTGAGTAAAACTAATCAAAACTTTCACTTTCAAAGTTTTACTCAAAAGAACAAGTACTTCCCCTTATGATTTTCAAAACCTCAAAAGTTTATATCACTTGTTAAGGGGGAGTATTTGATTATAACTTTGCTCACAAATTGTTCTTCGTGGTAATCTTCCCACAAAACTCGAAATTGTCATATTCGATATCAAAATTTCATCAAAAATAACATTTATATGCAATTTTTGAGGGGGAGAAAATTATGTGATAAGAAATATGTTGTGAATTGCTATTGAATATTCATATTAAAGACTTAACCAATGAATTGCGAGCTCTTAAATGTGCGTAACTTCGAAAAGACTTGTAGGAACGGGTAATAATTTCAAACTAGTTCGCCATTGATGTAAATGTGTCTATAAAGGACTTGTCTAGTAGAATGTACCATTCGAGAAACTCTTGGTAGACATGAACCTTGACGTGTCAAACCTCCTCTCCAAGGAGTGTTTACAACTTCAAGCTGACCTAGTCGATGATGTAACCGTGTCTCGCATGGAATTGTCTATCTTGAGTTGATCAATTCAAAAGTGCGCGCTCTTCTCTCACGTGCAGATTTCGTCAAAATACTTAAGCGCGTGTGGAGGGTATTTACGCAATAAATAAAACTCTTCAGTGTACAAAATGTTTTAATCATAACCACTTTGAGATTTTTCATAAAATGGTTTTATGGCAACATAGGTTAGTCATGGAGTTATAAGGTGACTAAGGTTAGGAAATAACCGTCCTATATCCGATCCGGGAGGGAGGAATCTACCCAAGGACACCACCAATAGTTAGAATTTAGAATCCTTAGGTATGATTATAAAAAGGAGAAAATGAGAATCGGAGAAAGAAGGAGTTGAAGAATTAAAAAGAAACGTAATGAAAATGGTGAAAAGAAATAGCCCTCCAAAATTATTCAACTTAGGGCGAACACCGGGTTCAATTCATATACTCTTGGTTGTCACTAGATGACACCGGTATTGAAGATCAAAGTCGTTATGGACCCGGTGGCGCATGCACTAAACCTTCTTAGCCACTCAAGTTTCTCTCTCAGAAGCTTGTTTCATTCTCACGGGAACCCTACGTAAACTATCGGCTTTTCTTAGAGATTATGATATTGAAGAAGGAGACCCTCTCCCTAGTCTCCGCTCAGGAAAACCAAAGCGCACTATTGAGTCTAGAGTCACGAGATTCATCAAAAGATCTCTTAGGAACACTTGACAATTCATCGCTTGTCGATCAACAATAAGAACATAGGTGATACATTATCGTGTCCTTCACAGATCTTAGCAATCTATCGAGAACATTTATGAGGGGTTCACAACTGTGATCCTCAGTGATTGAATGGAAACTCCTGCCAGTGTCAACATCAAACAGACCACGGCAGCGGGTCATGGTAACTCCTTGTGGGTTGCGGCAGTGTATCTCAAGCGGTCTGATGGTGGGGTGATGCCGGCGTACCTGGCGACTCACCTGAACTATAGGTGTACCGGTGCATCGCGTTATCTCACTTGTGGGAATCCAGTTCGGGAACAACCTTTGTGAAAATTAGAGACGTGTTTTCACACTATCCGATAACACACTCGAAGTTCAAACTTATGTATTGGATTATTTCTAACCCATGTTTTATGTTTTCTTCTTATGGATGCTCGCGGTTGGAAAAGATCGTGCAGATTCTTCACATGCTCATACCAACAACATCACTAAATAAGTTCTCTCAAATATCAAAGGCAACACAAAGTCACAATGATTCTTCATCAAATCAAATAATCTACAAAGTTATAAAGACTCGAGAACTTCTTCTCATCTGGAATTAACTGTCATATGAGCGTGTAAGCATGTTGGAGAAAGACGTGGAGAGACTGGAGCAACGAAGCGGACCTGATGCAGATAACCACAACATACTATCACAACCACCACAAAGAACAAAGATCAAAGAACAAAGAAAATGAAGACGTCAAAGCAGAATACTTCAAAAGAAACAAGATCCCTACACTGAGGAGATTGTTGGAATCAAGACAATTCTTCTCACAAGAAAGAAGAATGTCAAGAGACGTCGAAGCTACTATTACATTAACACCTACAACGTTTTTCACTCTAATCATTAATCACCAACACTTAGGGGGATATTGTTGGAATCACTCCTAAACTAGATTACAAGTGTTAGTAATTAATATGTAATAGTTAGCTTGAATTAGGCTTTTATGTTAGTACTTAAGGCAAGGCTTATGTAGAAAGCCCATAAGCCTTGGCCCAAGCCCAATAAGGAAAGGAAGGGAGCTTGCATGTTGCCCTAGCTCCTTCCCTATAAATACCTTTGTAACTCTCATATGAGAGTTGGTTGTTCACTTTCTATTTCACTCTAAGCATAAACCTTTCTTTATTTATACGTGTGTTTTGGTTTAGTGTTCATCTGATCCTTTCTTCATCTCATTTCTTCATATTGATGCTTGTGTTACAAACATGGTGACCTAACATCCCTACTCCACTCCCCGAGTATCCAACTCGAGAGTTACTTCACTAGATCAACAAACTCCATTCTTGGCGGATAAAACCTTACACAACGCATTAAACACACTTTATCGGTACTAAGCAAAACACCGAGTTCTTCCACGAGGTAGAACCAAACCTATCACAACATCGCTTACGTTTTATCCGGTACTAAGCTAAACACCGAGTTCTTCCATGAGGTAAAACCAAACCTCTCAAAAAGTCGCCTACACTTTATCCGGTACAAGGCTAGATACCGAGTCCTTCCAACCTATCACAATGTCGCCTACACTTTATCCGGTACAAGGCAAGATACCGGGTTCCATTACAAAGGAGGAACCTTTACCCGACCAACACGACATATCTATGACACCGTTATGTTTTGTGGCCCAACATAACGAACCTTGTGTTTTATGGCACAAACACATAAACCATCTAATCTAGTTATAGATACAAGAATATGATACTAGACAATATCCAAGACAATGTGTCTAATGGATATGAAATCCTAAACCAAACATCAAGAACACAAAGCATGATGTAGTTAGTCTTTTATGAATGAAGATGACAAGTTTCCCAAGCTTGTTGTAGAAGATCTTCATGTGCTTGTATGCTTGTGATGGGTGATCACTTCAGTAGGTAAGGATGCAAGATCTCTAGGCTTGCTTTGGAGGATCACTTCGGGAGTATGCTTACAACAAATGAAAGTTAGTAGCATTATGATCATATGAGATGAGGGTGGTTTACATGTTTCCTAATGATCTAAGTATGTTAGAAATGGTGGAGAGAAAGTATGTGTGAAGGTGTGAAAATATGGTGAGAAGTGGCTTGCTATTTATAGGCAAAAAGACCAAAGCAAGCTTCTGCCCCAAGGATCCCTTCGAGAGGGATCGGCCCTTGTAATCCAGGGATCCGTGGTCAATCTGAGGGATCCGCGGACGCTCCTCATTATTTGGGTTATGGGTCATGGGTCATGGACATTGGGTCATCGGTACCCAACTAGATACAATGTATCTAGACATTGGGTTATGGATCATGGGTCATGGGTATGGGTTATGGATCATGGTATTTACCCAACACATTTAGTTTTGTTTATGTATTTTATAAAATGTAAGTAACCAAGATTACTTAAGTGTTTTATATAAACTATTTAATTAAACATGTTTAATGGTTTGTTAGGGGTTTGATCATAATGCAACATAACAAACATATACGAACCTGTGTTGTAGCATACAAGGACTTGAGTCGTTGAGAGGTGTTGAAAGTATGTTGAGACAAAATATAATTACGAGTAACTTATATATTTTACGTTATGTATTACAAGTTACATGTTTGTCATCAATAAAACAAACGAGACTGTATAGATTAAATATCGTAATATTTGCACTAACATGAAGCATTTGTTTAAAATAGTTCATAACAAGTAAAAGCGCCACAATAGTCATAACAAGCACGGAAATTATATACTAGCACCTCACAAGTGGTGTTTGGATTCTCTCATCTCTCGGGTTTATATGAAATATAATAAATGGAAATGGAAGATAAACACTCATTACTGGCATAGTACATAGATTACCATAAGCTTGAGACTAGATCAAACCTCCATCGCTTTGGCGTAAGCACCTAGGAACAACTATCTAAGAGGTCTTTACAAGAGTTGTAACGTTAGGCTTACGGTAGGGAAACAAAGGGGTTTGTTGGCTAGGCGATAATTAGTGGTGGCAAGTCAAATATCTTATGTTACAAGCATAAAAACGTGGCGTTGCTAAGCCAAGACTCGACTCATTAACTCTAGATAACTTGAAACAAAAAAAACATTAATTTAAAAACATAAACATAAAGATAGATGTAGGATGGTAGCCCGTATGTTTTTCTTCATTTTTCATTTTTTTAACACTCTCTTTTTTGATTTTTTTTTTCATACATTTTTACTCTACCATCCTCTACGATAACATCAAAATATAAGGGATTTATAAGAGCATCCCTACACTTGAGTTTTCATTTCTCAAACACTAATTGACCCGATTTCAAAAGATCAAAACACTTGGAGCATTTAATTATGTTGACAAAGGGAATTTGAATTTATCGTTCTTTCCCGTTACTCCATAAAATATTACTTTTAAACATGAGTCCCAATCATCCCAAAACTGTGTACAAAAGATATGACTCGACTTAGTAACCATGCAAGTAACTAGATATTTGAACTAAGGGTTAAGTAATGATAACAATAATGCACTAAAAATGAGCGCATACAAAGTAGGCTAAGGCGATTTGGGTGTACATTTGGGGGTGGATTATAAACAATGTTCTTCATTGATATTCCGGAAAACCGAAACATCACGAGAACCGCGAAAAGGATATGCTCTGAGGGGTTAACTAGGGGTATCGTGTACTAAAGATAAGTACATCGCAAGGGTGTGGGGTAATTACTCAACAGATGTGGAAGATGTAATTATAATACAGGTTTCAAACAAGGGTTATCCTAATGCCTTTTTTCATTTAGTTATTCCTAACTACACAAGTGTAGTCTCACTAGCGATCTCGGAATGCATCACAAAACAAGTTCTAGAATCTATTATACTACCGGTGTACTCTCTAAGCGTTAAATATGAATGATTTTATTCCTAAAGATCTAGGGGTGAACCTCACATTTTTGGGGTAAAATTTGAGTGGTAAACAGTTTTTGTGTTAGTCATATAATTCCTATCCATGAGACGCTTTATTAAGACTAAAGCTTAGCTCGTAAATGTCATAAAATTTTTTAATTTGGTGCTAAAACTGCCCTAACAAATATTTTTCATAGTTTATTACACAAATTACCAAGGACAAGACAAATAATCAGGTGAGTGAATAGTTTCTAAGTTCTCGTTTTATTCTCCCTCCCTACACTTAAACTGAACATTGTCCCCAATGTTCCCCAAAAGTATCAAAGTTATGATAAAGGAAGGTAAGTAAGGAAAAGAAACTAATACTCTCCTGATTAGCTCGGTAGGATCCGTGTGAAGTTGCGGTTAAATTCTTTTCCAAGATGAATGCATGAGTAATATGCTTCATCCAATTAGTGTTTCTTCTTCTTGCTAAATATAACCTGCACACTTATAAGAAAACAAACGAAACCTTCGCGTAAAATCGACGGTAAAACTATATATAACACAACTACACTAGAAAGCAAGTAAGATATAATGCTTGTGGAATGGATGTTTGCAGTTTTTCTGGAAAATTAAGACCTGGGAATTTCCAAAAATTTATAAGTAGCACAGAAAACGAAAAAAATGATAAACTGTTTCTGCATAGCCTGACGTCGTCAGGATTTAATCCTGACGCCGTTAGGTTGTCCTAACAGAAAGTGGTGTGTTGAGTTTTTTTGGAAAAATTCTGAAAAAAATACATCTTTAAAACCCAGAAAAATTTCTGCAAAACATCCATTATGACTTGATACAAGCATTTGACTCTAACAAACACACAAATATATCAAATTCACTAATTGTAATTCTCATGTTCATGTTCTTCAAAAACGTATGTGATCTTCCCTACACTTATCTTTTTGTAAAATACATTTATATGTAATTAAGACAAGGTCAAAGACAAAATAAAGCATTTTCACAAAGTCTAACATGAGAATAAACAATAATGAAAAAGATATAAAATTGAAAAACAAAACAAGCAAACAATTAAGCATGAGCTGCCTCCCACGAAGCACTTTTCTGTATTTATGATTCTTGTAGCTAGACTCGAAGTCGTGCTCCTACTTTCCACATATCTTAGATGCCCATTCGATTTCCTTAACTCTTCTTTCATCACGAATATATTCAGGGCCTAACTCTAAACAAGCGGTGTAGTAAACTTTGTCCTCCCAATCAACTTCAAAAGCTAGAATGTTGTCCACATCTAGCTCATCAATGCCTTTAAACCTTTTATTTTTATAGGGCATTAAATATTTAACACATTCGGTCCCATTTGAGAACTTGGCTATTCCTTCCTCTTGATCATAAATCATCATGGATTACTCAGTAAATGGTCTTCCAAGTATCACATCTCCTAAGAATCCATCAATGATCCCCTTAACATCTTCCAAGATCATGAAATCACACCTATACGTGAAATTACCTACAAAGACATGCAATCCTCTAGCTCTTCTAACATAGTTACTTACTTTCCTAGGATAAAAGGGATCTCTCCTAGGTCCTAGCTTTTCTCTCATGATCCAATTGTAATAGAGCCTATACATTATGTTCATGGGTGCCTTATAGTCTATGTAATTGTGATCCCTATACAAGTACCCAATCATGCATGGTATCTTAATGTTTCTAGGGTCACCCTTTTCTATGCATGGCTCGAAAGGTGGTCGCGGGTAGTTAACTACGTTATAGTGATAGGCGATTTCCTTTCCATTAGGGTATGACTTGAAATACTCCTTAAGTTCCTCTTCCTCACTACCCTCCATAATTTCTAATAGTGTATAATCTCCTTCCCTAATTTCATCGTCCGAATCATCACTCGTGGTTGAGTCGCTATCTAAAGTACTAGTTGTTTCTTTAAGGGATTTCTCAAGCGTACTTTCAATTATCATATTCAATTTCTTAAGTTCTCCAATTTCACTAACGATACGAGCGCGAAGTTGGTTGGCAAAAGTCGGATCAAGTGGTGGGTTTTGTGGCGGATGGTTGTTTGGTGGGGGATTGTTGTTGGGTGGGTTGTCACCTTCCATAATGAAAAGTGACAAAGTTACGAACAAACACACGAAGAAGGGGGATAGACTACAATGAAGCTAATGAAAATGAGAAAAAATCTTACTTGATAGGAATCAAGCAAGGGAACCTAAACGAGATAGAAATCTAACTAGCTATTCTATTCCCCGGCAGTAGCACCAAAAACTTGATGCTTGCCTGAAAAGCGTTCGGGGTGAAGGAAACTTTCTTTTCGTCGAGCAAGTTTTTCAACCTCCTAGGCAGTGAACCTAATCGTTGTAGTGTAGTATTAGGTAAGCCTCGGGGACTGATATCGTTCTCTAGGGGAATAGGAATACTAGTAAGAAATGTATGACGAGAAGGTGGGGGTTGAGGATGATTCTTCTTTTATTATCTTTTATTGGTTTTTTAGAAAGCTAAGGTAAAATCTCAGGGCAATTGGTTTGGGGGTGGTACTTCTACCGATTACTCTACTTATCTAATTATCTAATTATCTAGTTACTACGGGTAGCTTATGACTAATTGAGGTGTGCTCATATGATGATTAAAAATGTGTTTACCAAGATACTATTACTCCCTAGTTATCTTTTATTGGTCGGTTGAGTTGTCACGCCTTATCTTAACGCGTTGTATTCCTAAAGGTCATAGGGTATGCGTGCCACCTAGTTCTTTGAGGTTATCTCTCGTATATGACCTACGGAATCGGCAAGCCTTGGCTATTTCATCCATACACCATATCATCATAAAGCACACTCAAGCATTAAATACAACGAATGATGCCTAGTTGCACTCCTAAGCCAATTTTCAATTAAGATAAGAAACAACCTAACAATAATCAATAACTAGGTTTCATAGATCTAAGCAAACACACAAGAAATTTAGCTAGACATGGTAAACAAGCAAGCATACACACAATCAATCGAATATGGGATAGACATAATGATACTTTGGATTAAAATACTTATCTCGATGTGTAAAATAGGGTATGGGACCCTAAGATACTCTCCAATTCGGACTACAAACGATTTAGGGTTTTTTCTCCAAAAGTCTACCTCTACAGAAAAATCGAATTCTATATATAGATTTACAACTGTGACGGCGTCACCCTTTGCATGGGAAGCCGTCAGCTCGCTGTCATTAGGGTTTCGTCTGGGCCAAGTCATCGATGGGACGGCGTCACCTTAGAGTTGTGACGCCGTTAGTCTTCAGTTGGGACGTCGTCTTGATTCTAGATCTGGGCCGTCTGAGTTGAAAACTGTGAGTGACGCCCTCCATTAATAAAGCGTGACGCCGTCAGGTTATGTGACCAAACTTTCCACGAGCCGCGCGTGCATGTTTTTGATCAAGTCATCATAGAGACGGCGTGCCTTTGATTAGGACGCCGTCAGGTACTGTTGATCAGCTTTGAGTGGCTTCGATCTTGACTTTGCCATTTTCTTCATGTATTTGCTCCTTTTCGTCCAAATGTGCTTTATTCCAGCATTTTGCTTCCAAAAGACCTAAAAAGTGAAAAGTAACAAAATTAAGCCGTAAATGATATAAAATTGGTCTATTTAGGGCTTAAATGACCCCCTAAAAGCGTATGTTTTAAATCCTTATCAGATAGTCACCAAATAGTAAAGCATACATAATTCTAAATAAAGAAACAATGAAAATAGAAGAGTCCTTAAATGTCAAGTTCGACGATAGTCCTCCACCTAAATCTCAAGATCTCATAGATGACGATGGAATAGAAAATCAAATCAATGAAACAAAAGATAAGGAAAATGAACTATTAAATAAAGAAATTGTCAATCTTAAGGAATCTAAAAATCATCCTTTAGAAATAGTCATAGGAAAATTAAATGAAAGAACCTTACGTTCTCAAGCTCAAACCAAAGTATTTTTTTTTTTTGTATCTTCTTTAGAACCAAAAAACGTTAATGAGGCTATTAAAGAATTGGATAATGGCAACGCAAAAAGAATTAAATCAATTTGTCACTAATAATGTTTGGAACCTTGTTCCACCTCCTAAAAATCAAACTGTAATTGGTACTAAATGGGTTTTTAAAAACAAACTAGATGAAAATGGGATAGTATCCTGTAACAAATCTAGACTTGTTGCACAAGTGTATAACCAACAAGAAGGAATAGATTTTGATTAGACATATGCTCCCGTAGCTAGATTATAATCTATAAGAAACCTCCTTGCTTATGCTTGGGCTAAAGATATTAAACTTTATCAAATGGATGTTAAAAGTGCGTTTCTAAATGGGTTTATTAATGAAGAAGCTTATGTGTCACAACCTCCCGAGTTTGTTGATTTTGAAAAACCAGAATACGTATACAAACTTAAGAAAGCTATCTATGATCTTAAACAAGCTCCTTATTAGATAATAAATATACAATGGGGTTAGTAGATAACTCTTTATTCATCAAGAAAAACAAATCACATATCATCATTGTTCAAATATGTGGACGATATTATATTCGGATCAACTTGTCAAGAATTGTGTGATGATTTTTATAAAATTATGCACGACGAGTTAGAAATGAGTATGATTGGAGAATTATACTTCTTTCTCGGTCTACAAATCAAACAACTAGAAGATGGTATCTTTTTCAACCATATATCAAAGAAATGTTAAAGAAATTTGGATTAGAAGATTCAAACCAATTAAAACTCCAATTTCATCCGACACTAAACTCACCAAAGATGAAGACGGTGAATCCGTTGACAACACCAAGTATCGTGGCATGATTGGTAGATTCCTCTGTTTCACGGCTAGTAGGCCAGATATCATGTTTAGTGTTTCTTTATGTGTTCGTTTTCAAGAAGATCCAATCTTATCATCTTGAAGGCGTTAAAAGAATATTTAGGTATATAAAAGGTACTACTCAATTGGGGTTATGGTATCCTAAAGGTAGGGGTAGAAACTATTGTATATGCAAATTCTGACCATGCAGGTGATTATATTGATCACAAAAGTACAAGTAGTGTTTGTACATTTATGGGATATTGCTTGACATCTTGGTACTCTAAGAAGCAAACCGCACTATCTATCTCTTCTAGAGAATCCAAATATGTATCTGCGGGCAAAGCATGCCAACAAGCACTATGAATGAACAAGCTTTTGTTGACTACGACATCCATCTAAGTGACATTGCCATCGTCTAGGACAACAAAGGCGCCATTGATCTTAGCAAGAATCCAGTTTTGCATTCTCGCACCAAACATATAAAAATGTGTCATCACTTCCTAAGAGATAATGTTCAAAAAGGGAACATCTCAATCTAGAAAGTCCCATCTGAAGACAACATTGCCGACATTCTCATCAAGCCATTGAAGCGTGAACCATTCAACCTACTTCGATTAGGACTAGGTTTTATGAAACAATCTCCATTAACCTTCTTCTAATTCCTCTTTCTACAAGGTATGTATCTTTAATTCTTCTTCTGAGTCTAGGAATTCTATTTCGCACAAATCATAAACTTTAAAATCTATGGGGATTTATGTTCAAACTTATATAGTAATATTTTTAGAAAGTGCATATAATCTTTAACAAATAGTTTTTCAAAATTTACACCTCATATTCTTAATCAAAGATTCTCACGTCAAGGATACTCATATCTTTTCATACATAATTAATACAAAGTAAAAACTTTTCTCATACATCATCTCATATGTCTCTTGAATGCTAAAGAGAATACATAACTAATATGTATTTTCGGGTACATTCAAATGTAGATTTATTGAATTAAGCAGTGTTTGGGTTATCTTACATATATATATATATATATGTATGTATTTTATATTTCTATTTTTATTTTTCTTTCTAGAGTCAAGATAACTGCAACTCCACATAGTTTACATATAGACACACACTAGGTCTTGATGTTTTCTATGACAATTTTCTGTCTATATTCATCAATTACCCAGATCCCTACGTTAAGGCATGTCGGATCCCTGCTGGGATGGATCCATAGGAACCGGGTGATCAGTAAAAAATATGTCTTTCTTTTGACATTTTTTAATTAAATTTCTTACTTTTACTACTTTCTACTTAATATTTACTAAGTCTAAGATTTAATGCTTAACCTACTATGATTACATGCATTCAATTCATATCTAATCATTAGATTATGGCTTATTTTGTGGTTTTAGCATTCATTGCAATGCATGATTTCTATCTATAAATAAGGTTCTAAAATGCTTGCATCTCCATCACCTTCACCCTCTCCAATTCTCAGATTCTTTGAAAAACATTGCATCCAAAAGATCTTAATCTTCCCAAACCCGTGAAGACATTGTTAGTGAAATCAACGCACTCCAAATGATTATCAATGTCATTGTATCTCACATCCAACAAGCAACCATTACTCAAAGCTCCAACTTTACTCTACCACCTTCCATTGTTCCACCTATTAAAACCGCAAGAATTAGTGTACGACCTTGTTGCTTTACTAAACCATTATCCTCCTCAACCAACTCTTCATCACCTAGCACCTTTTCACCACCAAGTAACAACAACATAGCACCTCCACCATCTCTGTTGGACTTACCACGTAGCTCTCCTATAGCCACTCAAATCACCTCTCCCATTGCTCCCACAATTACCACTATAGAGGAACTTCTTGAGACCTCAAAGATTACTCCACCACCACTATCCACTACGCCACCCGCACCAACTCAAGTATCCAAAATATCACTACCTATATCATCTAACATCAAGCCCATTGAGCTTGTATTTTCCACACCTGCAACTTTACCAAATCATTTCTTTGATGATCTTGAAGATCTCCCACCTAGGAATGTCAATCCTCCAACTCCAATCAACGACATCATGGATGTTGACACACCATTACCAACTATTTCACCATCACTTTCGCAACCTAATGAACACTCTTGGATCCATGATCCTCTACCACCTCTCCAACACTACCTCTTTTGTGAACATTGAAAATGCTCTAGGCAAGTCGCTATTGAAATTAGAGATGAAATGCGCTTCATCCTTAACCATATCCTAGAACGCATCAACATCATTACTCACCGAACCTACTGCTAATGGATATGCAAGCATCCAAGACCTATAATATATTTTCCCATTTTATTTTTCTTTGTTCTTCTTTATATTCTAGCTTTTATATTTTAAGAACAAATCCTTGTTCTTAGTTTTACACATGTATGTGGTCAAAATACCACTACATTTTGGTCTTTCTATTGCAAGGATTATTGTTTACGTACCTTGACTATCTCTCGTCTTATCTCTCGTTCTTTAGATTTATTATCTCTATTAGACTTTATTATTGTTTATCACTAACCTTATCTTGTGTAGGTTTTCGATTTCATTCTTACTTGACGTCCTCTTCTAGGGGGAGTTCACGTAACGGGGGAGTTTTGCATTTGGAATTCTTATTCCGCCATATTGTATCTTTGACATTCTTTTTGTTTTAACAAAAAAGGGGAGAAGAGAGTAAAACTTATAAATTTTTCAAAACTTTTAAACATCTAATTCTTAAGTTTTACTCACTATAATTTTATGTTTTGTCATTAACAAAAAGGGGAAGTTTGTTAATACAAAAAAACCGTAAAAACGCTTATTTATATTTTTCGATCTCTTTAAGTTTTGTCAATAATAACCATAAAATTATCTCAAGTACAAATCTAAAGATTACATGTTATCATATTTACTTTACTAAGTATATACATTTTTCTAGCTATGTATTTGTTGTAAAAGAAATATAAGTAAATATGTTGGGTTATCCTTGACCCACCATAACCCATGACCCATGACCCAAAACCCATGGCCCATCTGTATCACATCATGCATGACATCAAGTTGGATAAATTCCATGACCCATGAGCCAAAGTCCATAACCCATAACCCAAAATATGTATTGCATCATGTATGACATCATATTGGGTACCCATGACCTATAGTCCGTGACCCATGACCCAAAACCCGGTTTGTAACCCAAAATCCGAACGGTTTACCCGAATGCGGATCCACGGGTTTACACTGGTCGTATCCCTTTTCCAAATGATCCGCCGGATCCGGGTGAACAGTGGTCAGCTAGACTATAAATAATGAGCCATTACTTCTTTATTTCTTATATATATCTTCTCCCATTCTTATATCTCTCTAACGTCATATCTGAGGATCATTCTTGTAGTTATCTTCTTGTGTTTCTCAAGGTTCTTCTTAAAAAAAGAGATCACGTTCTTTGCATATGAGTCTTCCAATCTTCAAGAGAAGAGTTGATAGGCTTCATCATCACTACAAGATCACTGAGTTGGTTCTTGTACATTATATTGTAATCATAAAGCTGTTGTGTTAGTTGTGTTAAGTTGTGTTGGATTGGTTCTTCCGTTGTAAAGAACCCGATATTTAGCTTTGTACCGAAAAAAGTGTAAGCGACGTTGTGAGGATTCTCCGCCGGTTAAAGGATCTTGTTGACATAGTGTTAAGAACTCTTGAGTTTGGTACTCGGAGAGTAAAGTAGGGCAAGGAAGGTGTCCTTATAGTCGAACCACTATAAATCATTGTGTCATAGTTCTAAACTGAACCACTATAAATCATTGTATTATGGTTCTATCTCTTCCTCTCTTCTCTTTATCATATTTATCTCTTTTCTTACTTACTTGCATTGTCTATATTTCGTCATCCAAAGGTTTCAAATACAATCGATCTAAAAGTTTTTGTAAACTAAATTTAAATCGGTAAAACTATTCAACCCTCCCCCTTATAGTTTTTCTACGATTGTTAACCAATGATGGTGATGGGTCGATGGTCCATTCATATTGATGTAAAATTGGTTCTTAAAGCCAACATACATTAGATTATAATATGAATGGCTTTGGATACAAGAATAAAATTGTAATTATTATAAGAACTATTTAGAAAAAAAAAGTTACAAATAAACTTTTTGTCAGAATTTTAGCCGGAAGTTGGCGCGGTGGTGGTGGTGGTGGGCAGTGGTGGTGGTAGTGGAAGGTGGTGCATAAGAATTAATAAACATCCAATGATAAACATATGTCGGTGGTGGTGGGTGGTGGTGCGTAGTGGTAGTGGTGGTGGTGGGCAATGGTGGTGGTAGGTGATGGTGGTTAGTTTTGATTATCTAAGTTAAAGGCTAACAATCATTGGCCAAAAGGACGTGAAGGGGGTAACGAATTTAGGGGATTTAACGGTCCGGGCTAACGATCTTTGGCAACAGGGATAAAATGCAAACTAAAAATCCTTTTAAATTATACCCATGATCTGCAGATAACTAACCCTAAGTTCTTAGTGATTAACTTATCTATATTTCAGTCATTAAGAATGCCAACTAACTTATATGATATGTTGGTATTAAGTTTTAACACATAACCCCAATAAACATTCATTTAACTTTGTTATCTTGCCCTTTTTAAGTTGTTATTCCTAATTAAGCTAGGTTAATTGTAATAACTCTAGCAACTAAGAGTGACTTATTTTCTAATAGTCAATCTAACAATTTAATGTTTAGTTTTTTTTACCTAATTACTAAATTATTATCGACTAATTAATTGTAATAACTACCAAAACACACAATATAATTTATCCAAAAGAGCCAATCGTTAAACTAGAAAACCGTTACATAAGAATTATAACTTTATAATGAGGTTAACACATAACAAGCTTAGCTTAAAATTATGTTTTAAACAATGGAAACGATAAAAACTACTTTAATAAACAAGTTCATAGCTTTGAATATTCAAACAGAGTTAAACTAAGTTTAATGATGAACTTGATCTCCTTCCTTCTTGATATCCAACTTGAATCAGGTGAAAACTTGCATTCCTGAAGCCCTAGTCGACTTGTAGAAAGAGAGAGAAATTATGGACGAGTTTTGGGTTTGTATTTATAACCCTTGCTGGGCTCGACCTCTCTACGGCGCAGAGACAAGTATATCTCTATGGGGTAGAGATCTCGTCTAAATAAGGCCCGTGTCTTTACTTCTCTACGACGTAGAGACAAAATAGACTCAACCCCGTAAAGGTCTCGAATAACAAATTCCTCTTACTTTATTTTCTCTACATAGTAGAGACAAAGGTCTCTCTACGCCATAAAAGCCTCCATTGCAACTTTCCACCTTTTTCTTCAAACTTGGCCTTTTTCATATCTCTCCATTCCACTACATTTTATATTATCATGAAAATATAAAGAAATTGATCACCAAATATCTATTAAATATAATAAAACAAAGCAATAAACACAGGATATTGATAACTAAAAAGTGATATTATCATTGTCGTAGATAAGATATTATATATCCAAAGTAAAGCAGTTATAAAGCTGAAAAGCCATAACAAAAGTTTGATGTGTTTTTATAGCTAAAACCAAGGGAAATTCATTATCTGCTAGTGAAGATGGATCATTCTCGGTAAATCTTTCATTCTTCACCGACTTACTGAAAGAGCACCCCAAGGGAGAGAGTTTCAGTACAATAGAATTAAATGGAAACATATACATATGCAAACCTTTGATTCGATATAAACCGGTATATAAAAAAATTCGAATAACCATAATAAACGTGCGGTTGAGAATTGCCAAACATAACGCCCCCCGTAAGTCGTTTAATAATGTAGTTTTTAATAACTTTTCCAATTAAGTGAACTAAAAAACAATACGTATGTAATGAAACGCGACATTGAACTAATCTCGTTATACAACAGTCGTATCAAATTAATTCTATATATTACACGACGTTGTTTTCTTGTTTTTCTTTTATTACGGAGTACTGCTTTGTTGTTTAATTAGGCTGGTTGTAGTAGGTATATCCTCTCGCGCATGAGAAACAAACTCACCCTCTACGATCACTACACCATTGCATTGGTTAGGCGTGAGAAGCCTAAAAAACACCTCCTTTGGTCATCAGCTTGACTAAACAAAAAAGTAGAGTGTTTGTCGGTGTTTTATTTGTTTTTATTTATTGCTATATTGTCAAACCATCATTAACCATGTTACAATACTAATGCAACGACAAAAGTTGATATCATTCTTGTAACTAATTTGGTCTCATTAGCTTTAAATTTAATACTTCCACCAACTCTTTTTTCTAAATATACATCCTCATCATTTCTACATAAAATCAAAATAAACGACATATTTGCAATGCTTCTAAAACAGGGTTTTAATCGGTAGGTCAGTCATCGGAGCCGTTCAACCGCCGGGTCAACCCGGTTTTTCACTTTTTATTATTTTATTTTTTCCGACCGGGTCAACCGGTTTGATCACCGGTCAACGAGGTTCAACCATGGGTCTAACCGGGTCAACCGGTTTTCATAAAAATTTGAAATAAACCGGCCCGGCAGGTCTAACCGGTTGACAGTTTTTTTGCCGTTTTAGTGGCGGATACCGGTCCGACCGGTTAAACCGCAGGGTCGGCCGGGTTTGAAAACATTGCATATTTGTAACATGTTTGGCAAAATCTTGGCCATGAGCTCCTAGTGATGGGGCCAACCAGAATCGAGAAAGTCAGAAAACCACAAGTCAGTTGCCCTTTTTCGTGTGAATCCAAAGTGAACACACGTACGTCCTAATTGGTACGCAAGCAAGCCCCCTACGAATTAACAGTCTAGTGCCTACAATTTCAAACCAATATGTGGATGAGAATGCCAGCAGATTATCTCTTTCTTAATAATTTTTCAGGGCTTTCAGACTGCAACAAATTGAGCATGATGTACAACACTGAAGCATAATTTTTGAGACTTATAACCAAATAAGCATAGTGCACAAACTTTTAATGCACATATTAAAAAAACACCACATTAATCTATTAAAGTGAATTGTCAATTAATATCTATTTAATTCACCCCTACACCAAAATAAACAACAATTTAATTACAATGTACAATTTAATCAAGCTCTAAGCAAACAAACACTAAAAATTATTAGGAGACATAAATAAAAAATTATTAGAAGAGACATAAATAAATAAATAAATAAATAACGCAACAAAAAAAAATAATCGTCGATCTCAGAACAATATCACAAAGAAATATCTCCTCGTTATATTTATTTACCGGCACATTTATAAAACATAAATGCATGCATAGGTACGTAACTTCCGAATATAAATGCATGAGTTTATGTATCTTATTATGGAGGAACAATTCCAACTAAAAAAGTCTAAAATTCATCAATGTGGTTTGGCATTTGTAACACAATACATCATTGGTCGGTAAATTGGAACATTTACATCTCTTCGTTAATAAACTCAGCAAATGAGGACTAACGATGCAAATTATTTCTCCGTTAGCTGCATAAGAAAATATTTGCATCGTTAGTCCTCGGGCAAACGACTGTGCAACTTTTTTTTTTTTGAAATAAATTAAAAAGGGGCAAACTAGGCTCGAACTCGGATCTCTTACAAAACAACTCCCCAACCATTGAAGTAAATGTCCAATAGTGTAAATATACCAAAATAAATTTGTTTTAACCTTTTTTTTTTTTCGAATTTATAGTATATTAACCGACTTAAGTTTGGGTCGGCCTGTTCATGGTGAACCGGGTCGGTTCTTGGGACGAGGCCAAATCTGTTGGACTCGTTTTTTCTTGCTCTTTCTTCTGGTATCATCGGGGATTCATTTGGAATTCGATAAAAATATATACGTGATTTGATACTTGTCCGAAACTTCACGTTTTGGCTCCGTTTTCAATTCTTCATTCCTACAAAGTAAAATACTCGTCCTAAAAGACGTTATTTTAGTTTGTAGGTATGAAAAATAAAAAATGAAGCAAAAACGTAAAATTTCGGACATGTGTCGATCACGTATATATTTTTATCGAAGTCCAAATAAATTCCAAATGAATCCCCGAGGATCCATTGGACACGTTTTTTCGTTCTCTTTCTTCTGATATCCTGGGGGATTCATTTGGAATTCATTTGGACTTTGATAAGAATATATACTTGATCGATACTTGTCCGAAATTTCACGTTTTTGCTCCGTTTTCAATTCGTCATACCTACAAAGTAAACTAACGTCTTTTCGGACGAGTATTTTACTTTGTAGGTATGAAGAATTGAAAACAAAGTAAAAACGTGAAGTTTCGGACAAGTATCAATCACGTATATTTTTACCGGTGCAAATGAAGTCCAAATATGTCCTTGATGATACCAGAAGAAATAGCACGAAAAATGTGTTCAACGAATATGTCCCCACCGAAACACCGGTTCACAATGAACCGGCCAAACTTAAATCGATTAATATACTATAAATTAAAGAAAAAAAAAAAAGTTAAAACGAATTTATTTTGATACATTTTCACCATTGGACGTTTAGTCCATGGTTGGCGTTGTTTCGTGATGCACCGCACGAGTTCGAGCCTAGGTTGCCCCTTTTTTTTAAAATTTATTTCAAAATAGAATTTTGCACTTTTAGTCCTCCGTTAGTCTTGAGGACTAATGATGCAAATATTTTCTCTCTCATTAGGAAATAACATAGAGATAATTTGCACCGTTAGTCATCACTGGCTGACTTTATTAACGAAGAGATGTATAGTGGCTAACTTTACTAATGGATGGATGTAAATATTCCAACTTATCGACCAGGGATGTATTGTGTTACGCATGCCAAAATACATGGATGTATTTTGGACTTTACTAAAAAAAAAGATGAAATAAATACCCAACAATAGGGGTGAGCTCGGTTCCGTGACCGCACGGAACCGAACCGGGACCGAGAGAATTGAGAACCGATAAACGGATTTTCAAGGAACCGAAAACCTGACCGAGTAGCATATCTCAGTTCCAGTTTGGTTCTTAATTTTGGTTCGGTTCCTTGCGGGTCTAACCGGTTAGAACTGAAATTTGTAGATCTTATGAATTTGAAGTATAAGATGGTGATTTGTGCAGTTGAATTTGAAGTATAGATCAATTACTATTTTTCGTTAAACAAAAAAGCATGATACTAAGGGTGCGTTTGGTATCCCACTATGGGAATGAAACTATAACTATGAAAGTGATTAAAGGTGTTTGTTTAAGATGAGAGCTCAGATACATTGGTAATGAATGATAGATATAATTTATACTCCATATACATCAATAAGGCTAGGTATGGATCTTTCATAGGTGAGGGACCCACCACTACTATCAAACTCATACCCATTGTCATTCATGACAGCATACCAAACGCACCCTAAATAGGATTGGTTATCACCGTACTCATTAATAATCTGCATGATTTGTCACATACGCACATACAATAAATGAGTACTAGCATTCGTTTTAAAGCATTATCTATGCTAAGTATATCAAAGAGACAAACACTGCTTGTTTATTATTTGAACAATCAAATGGTGCAACACTTATTAAGGGGGTGTTTGGGTAAAAATCACGTTTGCACAAATGACGTTTGCAAAATCGCGTTTGCAAAAGTAAGTCCTACCTCCAATTTCAAAACCACGTTTTGAAGGCAAATTCATTGATAATCACGTTTGCAACCAAACACCAAAACTTGATTATTCACGTTTTGAAAACGTGATAATCAAATAATCACGGTTTGAAAGGTTGCCAAACACCCCCTAATTAGACATACTCTCATAAAGGTTGTTTGTTTGTCAATTCAATTGAATTTTAATAGTAGTTTTTGTTTTTAAATTACCTTAATGGTAGTAAGTGTTCTGTATGTATCCATCAAAGGTATCCACTATGATGAATCTATTAAAAAGTTTATAAAATCGTCACCTTATGAAATGTCATTAATTTACAAGTATTTTCATATTATAAACCTACTAGCAGGGTACCCCGGTGCGGCAGGGTACCCAGTAACTAAATTTTCCATCGAACAAATGTTATTTTATTTTGAGTTGCTTGATTTTAGATTTATGTTTTGTAAGTTTTATTAGATTGTACATTGTGGTTAAAGAGCTGTATATTTTGGTGAAAGTGTGAATTAAATTGTGTATTAACTGTATATATTGAATAGTGTTTTTAATTTTATTTGTATTTGTACATTGTGTTTAGGTAGTTGTATATATTTGTGCTGGGGTGTATTAATTGTATGTATGTAAGAAATAGTATTTGCTTAAAATCAATTGTGCTTTACATAGTTGTACATTATGTTTTATAAGTAGTATTTGATTAAATTCTAATTTAGGAAATCTTAAACTCATAAATAGGAGAGAGGGTCATCCTTCCATTATAAGTAGTATAGATTACCATTATAGAAAAGCTTTAGTAAGTTTATAAAATTGTCTAACTCATGCAATGCATTAATTTATAAATCTCGTCAAAATGCTAGATATTTTCATATCACTTAGACTTGTAATAGTTTTCCACTATGGTGCACAAATTTTTGAAACTCTTTATAATTCTTTAACCCTATTCTTAAACCAACATAATTGATGCTCTAAGTTTGATCAAACATATCTATATCAACTATCAAGATAATAGTCTTTTATGCCTATAGTTTTGGGGTGTTTGGTGACTTCAACTTTGTCGAACTTTTAAAATGGGGTATGCATCATTAGCTGCATATGAAGAAACATTAGCAGCTGGCATGGAGGCAAAAAGATGTAAATGTGAACTTAAAAAACAAAATGTCCATTAAACATTAGATATATTTGAAATAAGGCGGTTCTTAGATTCCGGAACCAATACTCGGAGTTTCAGACCGAACCAAGTCGAGAACCAAAATTTGCAATATTGAAGAACCGAGAACCAAAACATGATTCTAAAATTCGGTTTTAATTGGGTTGGTTCCGAGTCGGTTCTCGGTTCCAATTCGATTCTCGATCCAATTGCTCGCCCCTACCTAACAATGGATATCTAATATCACATGTTGTACGATATTGTAAGTTTTACACTACTAAGCAAAAGTTTCTTTACTCTTTTAGCGAAAGCAAAAGCTTATTAGCTATCTTGTAATTGGTTATATAATCAGAGAAAAGTTTAATAAAGATCAATAACTTTTAAAGATCAAAAGTCCAAATACAGACTATCCAAGATATTTTATCAAAAGGCGTATATTAAAGCTATGTTTTAATTTAAAATTACTTGCATTAAAATAATTATTAACAGAGGGGTAATCTTGTCTTTTAAGTGAACCACGTAACACGTCATTATACATTCAACTCATCTGTAATACTTTTAATTACAATCGAACGTGATTTTCAATATAATCACATGTTATTTTATTATCCATATATAATCACATGTGATTTTATCTCTAACGATAGCTACATCTTTTTCAAGATCCAGATGTGCATCTATTTTTGCAATAACCTGATTTTCGTCATCATTTAAATTATTTGCATCCTCCTTAATCAAATTATCATATATATCTAACTAATCGTTTGTTGATTGATACTTTCTAACCTAAATTCTAAGAAAACAAAACCTGACCCCAATTTTGAAAAGATATGATCAATGACGAAGATTTATGATGAAATCAACAACTATTGATTTTTAAGTGGATTTGATGATTAGTTTCTATTGTGTGTTGTGACAATCGAAACCCTATTTTTTGGTGGAGAATGAAATGGGTTTTAGAGATTTTTGCTTTAAGGCAAATATGCCTATAAAAGTGTAAAAATCATATTCAATTTGTGCCAGTGGATGAAAAAGAAATGAAAGGTGGAGTTTCGATCTTATAATGTTACATATTGGATTTCTCAAACACATCAAACCATGATCATTCAAGGTGTATACTATTAGGTTTTAGAGAGAGAAAGAGTTAGAGGTTTGGGAACTTAGTGAGAGAAAGTGAAAATCTTATTATGAGCTCCAACCCTCTACCTTGGGAGGTAGAGGGTATTTATAGTCTTACACAAAACGCCACCAACGGGCTGTGGATCAGGCATACAGTGGGTAAAGACCCGTCAGTCCTACACGGTGTTACTAAACTAAATACTACTTAACTTATAATAACTACGACTACGAGCTTTCTAATGATTACATACACTTGAGGTGACCGGCACTTTAATAACTGGATTTACTAAATCCTAACAATCTCCCCCTAAGGGAGGTCACCTCAAATTACATTGAATACAAACAGATATTACATTAAGATTGTTCTTGGATTCTTGTTCCTGTTCTTTGCTCAGTAGCTCGTAGTCTTTGATTCTTCATTTTTGCATGTTTGGATAATCCAAGTCGAGGTCTTTAACTGATCCACGTGATAATGAGTTTTGAGCCGACTTTGAGATCATCGGCTACCATAAATCTCTGACTCTTCCATTGTAGTGTTGGTATTATGTGATGTTGTGACATTTTGGACCGACATGCTCACATTCTAGATCATGAAATCTTTTCATCGAGTAGAAACTTTAGTTGATTCATGATATTTGCGCCGTAGCGAAGCATGGAGTGAAAATATCAGAGTCATTGATGCACCTATCATGATATCTGTGGAAATGAATGTGTAGTGTGAGCATGCGGCTATGAATTGACCTCTCCTTTCGACAGGTCAAACGTCGTACGCATACAACAGTTAGCAATAAAGCGCACGAAAGTGTCTTTAATCACTTTTGTTGAATTGAGGTACACGGCCCACGGTTCCCCGTTGATCGGTACAAAATCTGCTATGATCGATATAATTCGAAGAATCTCCTTGACAGGGTTTCGCATTGTTCTAGCTATTCTCAAACTGGAACGTCTCAAAGAAGACAACCGGAGTGAGTGAACCAATTTGAGATTCACATGATTGATGAAAAGAGATTTGAGAAAAACAATCGAGTCTGCTCAATAAAGTATTTTGCAATACAAGCTTTTGAGAAAAAATCAAATATCAATCATAAACACCTTTTATTTTTGAAATCTTAATACACAGTCGATGTGCTATAGAAAATATTTTTAAGCACAACGACCGGTTTTTCAAAGGTATCCGTCAATCCATAACTTGAACCAAGATTGATTCATAAGTTTGAATCGCCCCATTGTTTCTGTTCCGTTGTCACATGGTTGATCTATTGGATAGATCTCACATGCCACCTACCAAGAGCTTGTTTGATGTTGGCTCTATAAGGTTTTCCATCTTCATTGTGAATATGTTTGCATATCACTCAGATGTTCTGGCAATACCACAAGGATAATCGTAGGACTCATAAAATATAATCTCTTTTCCACATTGTGTGAAACAAAGAGTCTTCATAGTCGTGTCGAATGAGATTTATTTGATGATCTCGTGGCTCTAGACTCAATAGTGCACATTTGGTTCCTATGCCGGAGACTAGGGAGAGGTCTCCTTCTTCAATATCAACAATCTTTAAGAGAAAGTCGATAGATTATGTAGGTTCCCCGTGAGAATGAAACAAGTCATTTTAAGAGAAACTTGAGTAGCTTGGGAAGTTTAGTGTAGTGCGTCACTGGGTCCATGACGTCTTGTCTTCAATACCAGTGTTACCTTAGTAACCACCAGTAGCATATGAATTGAACCCGGTTTCTGCCCTAAGGTTGAATTATTGGAGGGCTATTTATTTTCACCCTTTTCTCATCTAATTCTTTTTCATTCTTCAACCCCTTCAGTGCTTACCAAGACTTCATAACTAGAACCTTGTTGGGTTTATTCTAGTACTAGCTCTGTCTCAGTCCGCACTCTTCCCTTATTCTCATTTTTCTCCTTTTTTTTCATCATACCTAAGGACTTCTACACTATCTAGTGGATTGTCCCTGGGTAGATCCCTCTGGTTCTGGCGGATCATGGGAACAAATACCTAACCTTATCATCCTTATATCACCATGCATAAAGTAAATTTGGTCGGTCTATTTGGTATTGTTCATCTGCCATTGGAACCAATTGAAAACCATTTTAAACTCAATCCAGATACTTGTGATATATTATCAAAGCATTTTGTACCTGAATTGTTTTTGATATTTTTAGAAATAGAGCTCCCCCTCAACATGTGCATCATGTATTTGAAATCGTTTTGGCACACGGAGGCAAGAGGAAGAATTAACTTCTTTGATTACCATTTTCTAAAAGATATCAACAGCACTTCCCTGATCAAATCAAGTAGATAAAGCATATTGGGGAAGGATGAGGTTTTCATAAATTTGCTCCCCTCAATATGTGCCTCGAGGTTTGAAAGAGTTTTGCACATATTAGAAGGAACCTGCACTTAGAGGCAAATCAATCACGTTTCAATTCTTTGTGGTTTAAAAAGGATGCTCCCCCTCAACATGTGCATGGAAAATTTGAAATCGTTTGGCACATGAGGGGAGGAAAGCTTGTTAAACACTTGTGAAACCATTTATCGAATTATCAGTTTAAATCCAATTTAAATCACAAATTCTCCCCCGATCACAATTTTCAAATCATTTGAGATTTGTGATCTCTGTAGATTTAAATCGATTTTGAAAGCTTTTGAGGGAGATGTGACTTGATTAAGAGAAACATTTAACCGATAAGGATCAAGTTTGAGACTTTAGACTCCAAAGATTAAACATGCTTGAGTATCTTTTGAAAACATAATTATAACAAAGGTCTTGTATCAATTGTATACAATATTGTACAACATTGTTCTTTTTGATAATTCAAGAGTAGACCTTTCTCGATTACGTGCCAATTGATTGAAAAATACTCTTTTGATTGAAATCATTCTCCCCCTCAATCAATGACATATGTTGTTGATTGAAGGATAGAGACTTTGATAAATGAAAAGCCCGGATGATTTTCAAAAGTAGTGTCCGAAGTATTTTCAAAGCAATTTTTTTTCATTAGATGACAAATATTTTTCAGAAGAATCATATGAAGGAAAATATTTGAAAGGAAACATTTGTCCTTTTAACGACAAACATTTGTTTTAGAATCAGAGCATGATGTTTAAAGATTTAAGATAAAGCATGGCTCTGTTCTTTCTTTGAAAAACGGGTTCTGCCGAAATGACAATAAACCAAGGTTTTACTTTCTCCCAATATATATATATATATATATATATATATATATATATATATATATATATATATATATATATATATATATATATATATATATATATATACTAGTGTCAAAACCGTTCGATGGACCGGGTATGTCTTGTGGTTTTTATTTTTATGATTTTGTGGATCAAATATATACTAAAAAGTAAATAAAAGTTAAATGAAACGGTTAAGATATATAATTGATGTTACCATAATCCATTAATCGACTAAAAGCAGGTAATTACTTTGATTTGTGGTTTTTATTTTTAGGATTTAGTTGAACAAATATATAGTAAAAAGTTATTAAAAGTAAAATGAAACGGTTAAGATCTTGATGTTACCATAATCCATAAAACGGCTAAAAGCAGGTAAGTACTTTGATTACGAACATGTTTTTCCTTTTCTTAAAAGGAGGTAAGTACTTTCTAACTTTTGGTTCTAAACAATATTAATCATGAACATCTTTTACATTTGATAATATTATTAACATTTATTATTAGTTTTTTGTTTTTGTTAATTATGTTTATTTAGTTATTGTATATAGGAGCTTCAGTGGTTATTTTACCAAATTTAGACATATGTAAAATACAGATCTCACATTATCTGTCTCTTACATCATACAAAAAAGTAGAATTAGATCTCAAATATAATATTGGTTCATAGTTTGACATTGCAGAGACCCAAATTTATTGTTGATGAAGGTTTATCTTTCTGATGGAGTTGCTAATTAAGGGTCGCTAAGGGTTTGTAGGTGTTCATATTTGGTTTTTTTTTTTTTAAAAACCATTATGAAAAGAGCATATATTTTAAGGCAGCACTATGAAAAGAGCATGAAAATTGAATGTCAACATAACAAACATAGATAAAAAATTTAGACGCGTGAATACCTTTAGAGATGCAAATGATAGGAGAAGCATGGATCACCAGGATCCTACTCACCACTTGTCCAAATGTTGTCTTCATCACCCACCTTCATCAAATGATTCACAAGAACACCAATCTGAAGTAAAAATTATCCATAATAAACTAAATATATTGTCATACCAAAAATCATCTCATTCAAGTAGTAAACCAATAACAAAAAATTATGTATACCTCATCATGTAATATCACGTATGCACTTTCACCGTCTTCATAGACACCATATTTCGCTTTAACGGTCGCTATGGTACTGGAAATAATCAAATCGAAATGTAAAAAGATGCAACCTTCGGACCACATTCAAATTCACAACATACGTAAGCAACCTTCGAAACGTAAGTTATCAGTCATGTTTTCCACAACATACGTAAAATGCAATAAATGCAATAAAGATGCAACCTTCGAAACACAAGTTATCAGTCATGTTTTCCACAACATACGTGAAGCTGGTAATCGTCAATAGGAAAGCATGTCAGATCACATTCACATTAATTTATTACTACCATTAGTTTTTTAGTATGTTTTGTCATTAAATCATGTGATCCAGGTATAAAAGATCTATTTATTATATACCTCATTTTCATGGTACCACTGTAACCACAAAGCCTTTATAGGATAGGAAGCTTTATCTTACTTGCATTGTACCTTGAGCATGTGACCCGTCTCACTCCATCAACGTCCCCACTGCATTTATAGGTACAATTAGTTTACCTAATGCATGGTTAAACTCCTACAGATATGAAATATAGGAACGAAGCAGTGAAATGATCACCCTAACATTGACTTATATACTAAGAAAGCATAGAATCAACCAAAACAAATGGTAATTAGCTCGTGAACTAAATAAATGGGGACACATATATACATATTGTGAGGGTGAGGGTTAAGGGAAGTGTAAACAGAGGCTAAAAATAAAAAAGCCAAGTTCTTGAGAATATATGTAGTATTTAAATAGGAAAATGATATAGCATCACTCATTTAAATATGTTGGCTATAGGATTTGAGTAAGATAGAATTTAAACAAAGTAGTATAAATGAAGGTGTTAGTCCTCTGGTCAAGATAATATCGTTACTACACTCCATATGTTATTTCCACACTCAAAATTTGCCATTTGTCTTGGTTGTTTCTATTCACATATCAAACTTAATGGTAATCACTTCACTAAACTACCATTTGTTTTGTTTGATTATATTCACATAGCATAGCATTTTTCCACATAACTGCATGCATCTCTTAAGCTCATCCTTGTCCAAGCTATACTCGTGCATGACTAACCAGTGAGTAGACATGCCAGTGCACAAAGTTGCCAATTAATAAGGGATTTGATGAACTTAATTTGTCAGCTCAATTTGACCTTTTTAGTTAATAATTTGCGCCTACATATTGAGTAAAATGAGAGATTTTATATGTAACTTTTTCGAACATAACAATCATGTTATATTAGAATAAGAAGACGAACGAATTAAGGGGTCTCAAGTAAGAATTCACTCATGAAGAAAACACATTTAAATACCTTTTTTTCAAGTCTATGAGTCTTCTCAACTTATGTCTAAATGTGTTTCCACTAAATAGCTGATACAAAAACCTATTTCCTCAAAATATCCATACTTGTTTAAGTGAATCCAAACACCCTATGACAGACCCATTTTTAAAAATTGAATCCAAACACCCCTTTCATTAGTCACATAATCCAAAAATTAAAACTGACTCCAAAGACCCCTATCAGTTTCTACTTCCTATTTCAAAGGAAAATGAAATATGTAGTATTTTAAGTGAATCAGAACACCCCCATGACAGACCCATTTTTAAAAATTGAATCCAAACACCCCTTTTTATCATATAGATACATAATCAAAAAATTAAAACTGACTCCAAATACCCCTATCGGGTTTCGCTTCCCATTTCAAAGGAAAATAAAATATGTAGTATTTAAGTGAATCCAAACACCCCTATGACAGACCCATTTTTAAAAATTGAATCCAAACAGCCTTTTCATCATATAGTCACAGAATAAACAAATTAAAACTGACTCTAAAGACCCCTATTAGTTTATGCTTGCTATTTCAAAGATCAATTGCTTAAAACATACTTGATTACTCTCATATAAATATAATCTGCGTAAAGTTGATAATCGATTCTTGAAAGGTTCATGGTAGCCCCACGTGCTGATATATGACCCAACATTTTAATGGGTGCCCTTTTCACAAATGGAGTAACAACTACAAAAAAAATATCTTCCAAATAATTACCTCTTGTGCTCTGCAGTGGTCTGTCTTGCAATCTTCTTTGGGTTAGGGTTAGCACGAATGGTAGCATGAACCTTCTTGTAAAGCTCTTCAATGTTGTCTGGTTCAACCCCAGCCTTGATGTATTAAAAAAAGTGGGTCTGGTACTTCTCTGGATCATCTTCAATCAAAGCCTGTTTTACATTCATGAAAATTATTAGAAAATGATGAAAGAACATAACCTGCAGAATATTACTCCAACCGACTACAGACAGTTAGCATAAATAATGTTAACAGATTGTTCTCACCTTCATGTAAGCAGGTGGCCACGTTTATGTTTATAAGAATTGTGTTAAATGGTACCAAGCCACATTCAACATATGGTAATATATTTGCATAAACCTAATTCATTTACAAAAGCAGTTGATACAGTTACAGATTGGACAAAATTACGAATGCAAAAAAATTATGGTTTACTTTGCAAGAAGCATCCCCAGCTTGGAAGTCCATTTTCCAAAAGTAGCAATCATTCCCTCGAGGTTAGCATCCGTTTTACAATCCGTAGGTTGTTCTCTAAGGTTGGAGATCGTGAAATATTGCAACCCTTGATCGGCATCACAAAGACCTTTACTTTAGAACCATGGATCCAACATGATGTTCTGGAAAAAAAACCAAAGCTGCTAGGTTGTTATGATCAGATATAAAATCAGTATATGATTATGAGAATAAAAATAGTAACAGGGTACTAAATTCTTACGGTTGCAACTGGACACTATATCTCTTAGCCACAGGTGCCAAAGCTCAAATCAGCACAAAACATTTTTGCAGTTCAAGTTCCAAGAAAAGAAACCACCAAACTACTCTAAAGTCTAGACCAAATACTAACATTTATGTGTCAAAATTTTAATAAGCATCTAACCAAGTATTAGCATAATCAAACAATAGTAGATTTTAAAAATCAACGCGGGTGACACTTGATGGGTATGGAATGTGGCTACTATCAACTTATTTTTAAACATAAGTCGTGCAAGTTGCAACATTAGGTTGTATTCTGTATAAGTCAATTGAATGTGCAGAAGGTGGCCAACTTGCATCTCATCTATTTACTTAAGTGTTTGAGATTGCTTACTATATCACATTAAACGAAAGCAATGGGTTGAACTCAATGGGCATCGCGCAGCCTCGTCTGCATATGCAGCACCAAATTTGATTCCAAGAATGCTATTAGAGTAAACTATGATTCTTTAATGGCCACTCCTAATACACCACACTTTAGAAGCTAATAATACGTCACTATTATATGTTTTAAAACCGTCTTACTGTTTTAAACATAAAATAAAATAAAGCGAATGACATACTTATAGGCTACTCCTAAACATAAAATGTATACAAAATGCACATATGATAACTGAACTTATTGAAGGGGTGTTTGGGCATGCCTATTACTTGTGCATTTGTTATCTTTCTCAAAGGTGAACTACCTCCAATGGAGGCATACGCTTCTTTTCTCTACGGAACCCACCCATTCTTTACTATACGGAACCCACCCAGTGAACTTTACTTATATCAGTTACAACTAAAGCGTAAATGCTTCAGCAACTCAATTACTATACTACTATGCATTATGAACAAAAACACAGTGATAGTGCAAAATAGGTAACCTAACAGATACTAAACTAACTGATCATATCTTGATATGCCAATGTAGCAACAATGTGATTATACTACACAATAACTATAGAATCATCAAACCAATCAATTAAAAGAACTAAACCTTAGTAATAAAAAATAAAAATAAAAAAATACTTGATTTAAACTTTGTGTAATCTATGTAAAGTAGTTACACGCATGATTCACATTCTTCAAAATCCAATATTTTGCTTCATGGTTGGCCTCGTAAGCTTGTAAAGCCATTGTTCCATCCTCGATTAGACCATTAGATGAAGCAAAATCTCGCATTTTTCATCCACTTAATCCTGAACCCAAAAACCAATGCTGTATTAATATAAAAGTATTTCTAGCTTCATCTTCATGACCATTTATCATTCTTGTAATCTCACTAAAAAAACAATAAATAAATAAATAAAAAATAATAAAAAATTATAGACTTGACCTTTAGCATTCTATAATCAATCTCATCGTTTTTCTCATCTTCATCTTCATCCCCATGTCTCATTCTCCACACACGTAGACCCTACTTCAAAACGAAATTAGCAAATTTTTTCAAACCCATTTGAATACCATCAAAACCCAAATTAGAAACATACCTTTGGGATAGAAGCTCGATTAGTAATCTCAATGGAAGATGATTTATAGCCCAATTCTCGTTCTAGTGCACTACTGAACGACAACATGATCTTGTAATCTTTTCGCTAGCTGCAATATCTGATTATAAAAATATAAAGTTCTTATATATCATTAATTGGGTAAACTAATGTAAATAGTCACATACCCGAGTCTGGTAAATCCATATGTACACCGTCATTGTATACAAATTTGCTAGAACCCAATACAAAACAACAGAATAATAAGCATAAAAAACTAATTTGCATATACATACCAAATAACTATGTAACAATGTATTTCAGGTTTAAGCAGTTACATCAGGATATGCACATCAAGGCATTCAGGGCATTCAAGAAGTTTTAACTGCTGTTTCGAATATTTTATCAAAGCCACTTTTTGTATTCACAGTAAACACT
This sequence comes from Chrysanthemum makinoi, assembly GCA_910596185.1. NCBI lineage: Eukaryota > Viridiplantae > Streptophyta > Magnoliopsida > Asterales > Asteraceae > Chrysanthemum > Chrysanthemum makinoi. The sequence continues at coordinate 280,696,461 of OU343221.1, forward strand.
AATTCATATCAAACTAATTTTGGTTGCATCGTAATTACTATTAAATATTTCTCAAGATGTTGATTTCGTGCTAATTAAAAATAAATACTCTAAAACATTAATCAATAATTAAATAAATATTGTTAACTTACCTGCAAAACCAACTGCTGATGAAGTATTTTTTGGCGGCATTACCTTGGTGGATTGATAGTATGCCTGGCTTGAAGGCACTCCCACTTTCCAGACAACCCAATGCACCAAAGATCACGAGAAATTCACCGACTCGCTCGAGCACTCGCTCAAGACCGAAATTTGAACCGCTGAGCCTACTTGCACTGCCATTAACTTGGATAATGCATAGAAATATTCGCATAAGGAGGCTTTGTCGATAACTTCAAAGATTCATCCTACACTACCTCTAGTTCTTTATAATGTTTTGCAACATTCTTGAAAGCTAGTGTGTTCAAGAAGCAAGAAAATGACACACCCTCGAAAATAAAATTTGTTAGCCGACTTTTATGTTAGGTCAGTGTATAGGTTAATTCACATTTGTCAAACGATGGGGTGCGTCCATTATTTGCTAAAATTTTGCAGGCTCTAAAGAAGGGGCGCATCACTGTTGTAAAGTTTGTTTTAACTGTTAGAATACGTACTCTAAATGCATGACTGTAATGTTAATTTGTAAAATGAGAGCTACCTTTAATAGAGAATTCGATGGGCAGGATGTAGACTTGAGGTTCCTTATTCTGGCATAACCGCAACAATTGAAGCCACACTGTGTTTTCCGTCCACCACATTTTTGCAGTGTAACCCACCTATATTTTGAGCTTCCCCTAGAGAACCCTAACCTTGGGGAACAAACAAACTGCTTAAGACCTTCATCATAATCATTTATGCTGAAAGTAATGTGTGAATTGGGTCCGCGGAATATAATGACAACGACCATTTTAATGTGATGGTAGTCTTTGATAAATTATCACTACATACAATAGCAATTTGAATCCTTATACAACACCACTGACCTCATATTAGAATCGTACTGCAAAGATAACTTCGTTTGGCATAATTTTTTTCGCCAAAAGAGAGCATGCAAAATTGAATGGTAAATAAAACCAATAAAATAAAATATAAACACCTATTAGACAAACTAAAAAAAATGCTCCTAAATCTACATCCGAGGATATTCACGGGGCATCTTTGTCATTTTATAACTCAATTAAATTATCATAGACAAAACCATATTAATGTAAGAGGGTTGTAGAGATGTTTCAGTTATTTGGCCCGAACACTAAATAGAAGCAATAAGCACTTACTTTCGGATGGCATTCGGCCAGCTTGACATATAGAGCTATAGCTTGGTGACCGAGCTTTGGTTCCTATGGTTTGGATTCAACAGTACATGACATACCATTGCTTCCTTTTAGCTAATGAAAATATTGTAAAAATATAAACTATTTTAAAAATATTTTAAAAATATGCGTTGTTGCTTAGGACTTTTTTGAAAGTGATATATATATAATGAAAATTTCGAAAATATTTAGTTAATGTACAATGAAAGTGACAGGAATAAAAGTAATACCTTTGTTATGCTTAAATTGCCAACCCAACGATTTTTAAAGTAAATCCTATATCACAGTAAAATTCTAACTTCTATTTGCAACCAAGTAGAAGCATTATGTTCCCTTCACAAATCTTGGCTAAATTAAGTAACTGTTATTTAGATAACTTAATTTCATATATTATGGCATCATGCACCAAAAATCATACATTTCTATACTACCTCTGCTGAAATGAAAAGAGGGCTTATGAAAGTTAAGCGTGATGTAAAAGAACGTGTTTTAACAGACGGTTCATACACAACTACTCTAAACAACAACGTGGTGAACATAGAAGCTGGCGAAGACGGTGAAAAACTTACATCCGAGAATGCATTGTGTTCAAGTTTTCATTATTATCAAACAAATTATTTGTAAAAATGTTACCTCGGATTTAGTCTGTGTCATCTGTCATGACATGCCACTTTTGAGGAACATAGAACCTCTACGACTATTACTGAACTTAGGGGTGTTTCAGTAAATGAAAATTTCTTGTAGTGTTTATAATGCGCTTGAGATATTAAAACAGCTATAATTTCATTAATCACCTTCTGAAGTATCACTACGTCTCAGTGGTTCCCAATGGAAGGCATACCACTGGATTTTCCCATTGCCTATATCACAAGAAACGAAATCTTGGTTGACTCCCAAAACACCGATACCAGAAAAGAAAACATGATAGAGGTAAGTTTGCTTGAAACTACTCTAAATTTATCCACCACAAGCATATAAATGTACCCGAGAGAGAGTTTATGTAAGATGGAGCATAGTCTGCTAGACCACTATAGCACGTGTATACCACGAGTAACTTGAAATACCAAAAATTTTCCTCCGTACTCTTCATTGCGAGCAGATTGACAAAGATGAAGCAATAGTCACAGATGCTAAACCGGTACTAAGTGGGCGTTTGGATGTGCGCTTTGAAAGTGATTATCGATAAAAAATATCGAGAATAAAAACAGGGCATTTGCTTGTTTAAAATTGGGACATGTCTATGTGTGTGTTCGGGGAATTCTACTTTCAAGAAATTATTAAACAGGATGACCAAAAAAAGATAATCTGAGAAGAAACATAAAATAGAGACGTCTAAGTGAGAAACTTATTCTCTAACTTGGTATATCATTGGTAAGTTGTTAACTTCACCACAAAGAGTGATGCTTGAATAATAGTGACATACACCATTAAATTCAATTGAAAGCTCCTTGCAAAGATCAATTACATGAAAATGGTATGTGTATAAAGAGTAAAAGAGCATAGTAAAAATTTGAATAACAAAGTGACTCAAAAATTATCAATTATAAACATAGACTCGAGATAAATCACATGGCTCCTTCGATGCTTTATGAATATCCATATATATATTGTACTTAATCCTCAATCTCGTTATTAATGGGGGTTGGTCCATTAGCTTGTATTTGTTTAGTCATTCAGTTAGTGACTGGCATTTTGTTAGCTACGCGCCTACGCATTACACCTCATGTCGATATAGCTTTCAACAGCATAGAATACATTAAAAGAGATGTTGAAGGGGGTTGGTTGCTCTGTTATATGCATGCTCATGGGGCAAGTTGTGCAAATTTAATTAACTTCTGTTCTATTCACCTCATTTGAAGTCGTATAAAGGAGTCACAAAAACATAATTTGCAAATAATTAATACCTTTAAAGGGGTTGCCAAGGTTAGCTTATTCTCACCTGCATTACATAATATGAATAGGTTAAAGCGGTATTAAAGGATGAGCAGAAGACCTTATGTTGGTATACTCAACTGACAGCAGCAAGTGGAAATTCAACATATTGAGTATCAGCCGGGATTACTGAAAACTTATTGCAGCAATAACCTGAAGAATAGAATTTACTTAAATTCCATGTGTCATATTACTGTATTTATGCATAATTATATCTAAGAGTTCAGCCAGTTAATCTATTCCCACCAATAAAGTTACAACTTTTCATACACAAACATAGTGGGTTTTAAAAGATGAAAGCGGTGAGATAGTCTACAATGAAAAAGCAAAGCTAACTGATCTCCAGGACCTTTCTCGGACTTTGACTTCAAAACCAATGTGCAATACTTTATGCACATATAGCATGTGTTATTGAGAAAAATACAGTTCTTGGCATCTTCAATTAACACCTCATGCTATAAACTTGAGGGAAAATATGGTAGTTGTGATGGTATCAGATGTGTAACGCAAAATTCACAGTGATTATATGAGGCCCAAAGACTCGGTATGCAAAAAAGGCGAGTTATCAATGGAACAAATTTATAAAAGTGTTCCTTACCGTTCTTTAATTGGGCCAAGAAGCTTATAATAATCCGGAATACCTTGGAAGCGGGCATGGGCATTCTCCCTAATAATTACCACTCTGTCTTGTGCAGGATGTAGAAACGCCTAGATAGAAAACATCCATTATCAGATGAGAAACATAAATACATGCCTTTAAGCATACATTTTCTATACTAATATGGTTTTTTAGTTGGTTTTACCTGGTTGTGTGGCTCTGCTCATGTGGAAACTGTAGGTACAGTTGCATCCCGCCACAATGGTCCAAATGGTCTGCATATCCGTGCGATAATATATGTAAAAACTATGCGCAAAAAGCGGTATATTATGTGTAAGAGGCGAGATAATAAGGTTAGTTTAAAGAGCGGCCATCCACAAAGCTCATTGCATAATCAGGTACCTGCCATTATAATTAAAAATATAATCGAGTTTCAGCCGACAAAGGTATGGGCGAACCAAGTCCCAAAACCCAAAACGACTATGTAGATTGATAAATGCATTTTAGAATATAAACATTCTACGAGAAATATTCAAGCACCGCTACCAATGATACTTTAAGCCATTCATCTAAGGATATGAGTATATTGTTGCTGGCTTTGGTTCAATGACCCCATAGATATCAGAATATACCCTGAGAGAATGGGTGTTCCACGAATTATGAACTCCACATAAAATATACAAATTACTCGTGATACCTTTCGTTCCTTCTTTTTATGTACTTTGTCTCCAAACTCGAGAACTCAGCACTAAAGACAACATGCCTACGGACCAACCATTTGATCTCCTAGCAGAAAAGGCTATTAATCCCCTTTTTCAATGCCTTAGTTCTAGACATACCATATTCGATCCTTAACAATCACAATGCTAATTCAAAACTACATATAATGTCTACAAAACATAGCACCAAGCATTACCCACTACCGCATTCATGGAACCATCACTTCCAGGCAACGATTCTCTTAGCAAATCTTCTTACATTATTATCCAAACATGAGTGTTTTGACTTTATATAACTGGAAAATCAGACCCAAACATCAGTTATAAGCCAATTACAGGGACTTCACTCAAAAAGTACATCTAAACTCCCTATTAGGCAGGAAATTTAAGATACAAACAATACCTTATTGGAATAAATGTGTCTAAACAGTTGTGGTGAAAGGGTTATATATACAGCTCCATTGACACTATCAAGTGTCTCATAACCACTTATGTGGGTCATGTATATCCTCATATGAAAAATGGCCATCCAAATATAATATTAGCAATGTGTTAAATCTTCGAATGAGTTAAAAATTGCTTAAAAATGTCCCAAATTTATACGAACTTCAAATCGTTTTATTCATCCAAAACAGTTCTATTATTACTATTATAACAACAATAATACTCATTCTCGTAGCAGGGGTATGGGGAATATTATTACTATTGTAACATTTTAATATTTAATCCGATCATTTTTGAAAAATCCATAGCTGTGATTATGCTATTGCTAGGTCAGGTCTTCATAGCAATATGGCTATGGAATGAAAATCATATGACAACAGAAACATGCGCAGATACATTGGATCAATGTAACCAAATGTACCCACAATGTCGGTGATGAAAAACGTAAACTGATTTGGTGGTCCTACTTTTGCCAGTCCCATGTCGAGACTTTAGCTTCAGACTTTACCTTCATGTGAAGAACTCTGTGGTGATTACCCTTATCCTCATGAAGGTAACATAGTCCCTTTGCAAGACATCATGGCATATCCTAATACGTTGAGTCCACGTGAGATTAGTGGAACTCAAATGGCATGCATTGAAAGTGCCTCAAATTGCCAATGCCTAAAGTAGACATACATGATGTTGAGATGTCATTCATTTGTGTCTTTTTATACCGACGCACATGGAATCTCTAGAGTGCACTGCTGCAACTTTAACGCATACAATAAAGTAACTGTTAGGCCCTCACACATAAAAAGCGCACCAACATATCCTAACGTTTGAATCGATCCAAAGTATCGACACATGTTACTATTTGGTGGGCATGCTTCTGCGTGGATGTTGTTCTTGTATATGGTGGGAGCAAAGATAATAAGCGTTTTCGACATAACTGTTTTCATATTAGTAGCTGTAATACGTAGAAGAAAAGCGATACATAGAAAGTCGATTAGATATGTAATCAAGATGTGTTGGAATATATTATAATGAATTCAAATACTCCCACTTAACCTAACCTTGCATTGATAATCTGATAAGAGAATGACTTTGTAAGCCAATAAGACAAGGGTGATAGCCAATATGCCCACTCCCACCAGTTTGTAATTTGTGTTTTGGGTAGAATGAAACCCTCCAATGAAATATAAGTATTAGTACAACATATCCTCCAGGTGTTTGCCATGTTATTTGTCTTACAAACTCCTGCAATCAACCTAAACAATCCACCAAATATAAAAATTGATATATAGATCGAGAGTGATTGCAAAGTAATTGCTTGTGGTTTTCCAGGGGCAATAAGTAATTAACAAAAGAATAATAAAAGGTTATTAGTTACTGACAAAAATTTTAATTTAAAATTCTCTAAAACTTACCTTCTAAATACGTGAGAGCCACAATGAAGAGAATTGCAAAACCAAAAAGAACAGCTCCACCGATCCAATATGAGCTTTCTGACGTTGGGACATCCAGGTTCTTTAGCACAACTGAGAAAAAGAATAAATTAGGGTTTTAAGAAAAAGTATATTATGAATGAAGATGAGATTTTTTTTTACCGAGATAGGGTTATAAGTTGTAGAGATTGTCAAACTTATCTCCTTAAATCGGTGAATAATTTGGTGAATAATTTGTTGTATAAATTTATATATTTGGATTTGCAAGATATAATCAAAAAATGTGTTGGTCTAGTGGTTATTATGTTTGATAATATTACCAAAACCCTAGGTTCAATCCTTGTAAGTGGCAAAATTTAAAAAAAAATCCAAATTTTTTAATAAAATAATTATTCCGAATTAATTTATAAATTAAAAAATCGAATCTTTTAGTAAAATAATTATTCAAATTAAATTAATAAATACTTGCTATGTGGACAAAATGCATGACATGGAAATATGACTTGGCATTATGGATCAAGTGGCATTTTATGTGGCATGCCTCCTCTTATATATAATGTATAGATATATATATATATATATATATATATATATATATATATATATATATATATATATATATATATATATATATATATATAGAATCTAGATCAAATAAGATCAAGCTTAAAGTTGTTAAAATGAGATCCAACTAAAATTTGACAAGCAACACTCTCCTTACAACAAAAATAAATTTTTTTATTAACTACAACTAAAATTGTTAAAGTTTTGATAGATTTCTTTTAAATTTTACAAACCTAGGTGATACACTTTGATTAGAAGTATAATGTGTATCGGGGTTTTTGTAGACAGTGTGTCGATTTTGGAATATTTATTAGTGTAATGTGTATCAAGTGTATCACTAATCCAAACTCATGTATCATTTGGTTATTAGTTGCTAAAATGTTAATTTGTATTAAAATACTATTTTTATGTGTATTATTGCTAAAATTATTATTTATAAACGTTTTAGTAGTTTTTTAGACTTGATCTTATTTTTACAACTTTAAGTTTGATCTCACGTTAACTCTCCCCTATATATATATATATATATATATATATATTTAAACATTCGAACAACATCTAAGACCGTGTCAGGCTTCTTTGAATGGCAATACAAGAACCGTAGATATTATCGAATCGAGAAAAATATGACAAAATGACAATAATTTTTTTTTTTTTTTTTTTTTTTTTTTGAAATTTTTTGAGATTTTCAAATTTTTATGGATTTTTGAAAGTTTTTTGTATTTTTTTTTTTTAGGTTTTGAAATTTTTGAAAGTTTTTTGGATGAAGAAAGACCTTTACTCCTCGTCTTCCTCTTGAAGACGTTTAAGTGTTTCCGGTTGTAGACTCTTTAGACCAAGTATTGGGAGGATAAACTCAAAACGTTCTCTAGGAAGAGCTTTGGTGAAGATGTCCATAACGCTTGTGGTATTAGAGTCCTTACAAAGTAGAGTTCCACCACACCCGTCGCTCTCTACTTGCTCCCGATGAAATGATGTCGAATGTCGATGTGCTTTGCTCTTGAGTGTTGAACGTTGTTGCATGAGAGAGCAATGACACTTTTATTATCACACTGATGAGAGGGATTTTCTTTGAATTCAAAGCCATAGCCAGATAATTGTGATCTCATCAATAGGATTTGAGCACAACAAGATGACATGGCTATGTATTCAGCCTCTGTAGAGGATATCGAAGTACTTATTTGTTTCTTAGAAGACGACTCATAAGCTTATAACCCAGCGAGCACCTCAGCGCACTTGACGTGTATCTTGACATCTGCATGATCAACATACGCATGGTACATTAGTATTGACATCTGCGGTGTCCTTCGGTACCAAAGTCCCATATTGATGGTTCCTTGGAGATACCGAAAGACCCGCGTTTAACTTAGCTTCAAGGTGCTTTTTGGTAGGCTTAGCCCTTTGATATCTAGCACACATGCATACAGTGAGCAGAATATGCGGTCTACTTGATGTGAGGTACATCGGGGATCCAATCATACTACGATATTTCGTTTGATCTACCATGATCCCTGAGTGGTCCTCATCCTTGCCCAAATGCGTTCTATCATGGGGGGTGTCACAGGTCACAAGAATCAAATCCAAATTTCTTTAAAATCTCATTTGCATATTTAGATTGATTTATAAAAATGCCTCCGGGACTTTGTGAAATTTGTAATCCCAAGAAAAATGACATTTGTCCCATCATTGACATTTGAAATTTGTGTAACATATTGGATTTCACATACACATCATAACACAAACACAAGTAGGCGTATAGATGATTTTCTAGAGAGAGAAAGTTAGAGGTTTGGGAACTTTAGTGAGAGAAAGAAAAATCTTATTATGAGCTCCAACTCTACCTTGGGAGGTAGAGAGTATTTATAGTCTTAATACAAATCGCCACCTAACGGGCTATGGATCGGGCATACAGATGGGTAAAGACCGTCCGTCCTCCACGGTATCACTAAACTAAATACTACTTAACATTAAATAACTATGACTACGAGCTTTCTAGCGATTACAAATACTTGAGGTGACCGACAATTTAATACACGGATTTACTAAATCCTAACAATCTCCCCTAAGTGGAGGTCACCTCAAATTACATAGAATACAACCAGATATTACATTAAGATTGTTCTTGGATTCTTGTTCATGTTCTTTGTTCTGTAGCTCGTAGTCTTTGATTCTTCATTTTGCATGTTTGGATAATCTGAGTGGAGGTCTTTAAGCGATCCACGTGATAATGAGTTTTGAGCCGACTTTGAGATCATCAGCATAAACATAAATCTTTGACTCATCCTTTGTGGTGTTGGTATTATGTGATGTTGTGACTTTTGGACCGACATGCTCACATTTTGGATCATGATTTCTTCTCATCAGAGTAGCGGAAGCTTTTTTTGATTCATGATATAAGCGGCGTAGCGAAGCATGGAGTGAAAATATCGAGTCATTGATGCACTAATCATGATTTCTTTTGAAATGAATGTGATGTGTGAGCATGCGGCTATGAATTGACCGCTTCATTACGATCATTTGCAAGCGTTGGTACTGCATACAACATTAGCAATAAAGTGCACGAAAGTGTCTTTGATCACTTTCGTTGAATTGAGGTACCGACGCCCACGGTTCCCGTTGATCGGTACAAGTGCACGTGATTAGGTATAATTCGAAGAATTTCCTTGTGAGGGTTTCGCAATTTGCTCTAGCGTTCTCAAACCGGAAAGTCTCAAAGAAGACAACGGGTGAGTGAACCATCTAATTGAGATTCACCGATTGATAAAGAGATTTGAAAAACAATAGTGTATCGCTCAATAGAAATTGTTTTTGCAATACAACGAAGGTTTTAATGAAAATCAATTATCAATCATAAACACCTTTTATTTTGAAATATTTGTACACGGTCGATGTGCTAAAGAAAAGAGTTTTTAAGCACAACGACCGTTTTTCGAAGGTATCCGTCAATCCATAACGAACGGGATTGATTCAAAAGATTGAATCGCCCATTGTTTACGTTCGGTTGTCACATGGTTGATCTATTGGATAGATCTCACATGCCACCCACCAGGAGCTTGTTTGATGTTGGCTCGAGAAGGCTTTCCATCTTCATTGTGAATATGTATGCATATCACTTTCGGATGTTACGGCAATACCACAAGGATAATGCGTAGGACTCATAAGATATAATCTCTCTTTCCACATTGTGTTAAACAGAGAGTCTTCATTGAAAGTGTCCTAATGAGATTTATTGATGATCTCGTGGCTCTAGACTCAATAGTACATATTTGGTTCCTATCTTGGAGACTAGGAGAGGGTCTCCTTCTTCAATATCAACTATCTCTAAAAGAAAGTCGATAGATTATGTCGGTTCCCCGTGAGAATGAAACAAGTCCTTTTAAGAGGAACTTGAGTGGCTTTGGAAGTTGTAGTGCAGGTCGTCCTTTGGGTCCATGGCGTCTTGTCTTCAATACGGTGTTACCTTGGTAACAACCCGGTAGCATATGTATTGAACCCGGTTTTTGCCCTAAGGTTGAATTATTGGAGGGCTATTTATTTTCACCCTTTTCTCATTCATTTCTTTTTCTCAGTCCGCACTCTTCCCATATCTCACTTTTCTCCTTTTTTCATCATACCTAAGGACTCTACACTATCTAGTGGATTGTCCCTGGGTAGATCCCTCCGATTACGGCGGATCATGGGAACAAATACCTAACCTTATCATCCTTATATCACCATACATAAAGTAAATTTGGTCGGTCTATTTGGTATTGTTCATCAGCCATTGGAACCAATTGAAAACCATTTGAAAATCAATCCGGATACTTGTGATATATTATCAAAGTATTTTGTATCTGAATTGTTTTTGATAATTTTTAGAAATAGAGCTCCCCCTCAACATTTGCATCAAGCATCATTTTGTAATAGAAATTATTTTCATCTTTGAGGGGTTGGCTTACATCTAAGAGTAGTTATATTAAGAATGTGGTTTTCAAAATAGTTGCTCCCCCTCAATATGTGCATGGAAATTTGAAGATGTTTTGCACATATTAGGAAAAAACTGCACATTGAAATAAATTGATCACGTTTCAAATCTTAGTGGTTTAAGACAGATGCTCCCCCTCAACATGTGCATGGAAAATTTGAAATCGTTTGGCACATGTAGGAGGGAGAGCTTGTACATCCTTATAAAACCATTTACCGAATTATCAGTCTAAATCCAATTTAAATCACAAATTCTCCCCCGATCACAATTATCAAATCATTTGAGATTTGTGATCTTCGTAGATTTAAATTGATTTTGAAAGCTTTTAAGGAGAATTGTGACTTGATTATGGCGTTTAAGCGATAAGGATCGAATTTTAAGACTTTAAACTCCATTGATTAAACATGCATGATTATCTTTTGAAAACAATTTTATGACAAATAACCTTTTGATTTAATTGAAATCATTCTCCCCTCAATCAATGACATAAGTTGTTGATTGAGAGATAGATATTTTTGACAAATGTTAAGTCAGGATGATTTTCAAAATTAGAGTCCGAGTTATTTTTCAAAGCAATTAGTTTTCATTAGATAGAAGAAAATGGTTATAGAATCAGAGCATGAGATTTGAAAACCAAGATAAAGCATGGCTCTGTTATTTCATTGAAGAGCGGGTTACTGCCTGAAATGACAATAAACCATTGTTTCACTTTCTCCCAAAAATATTTTTTGATTTTTTATTTTTGATTTTTTTTTTTTAACTTTCGAATAACATCTAAAGTCCCGTGTTATTCTTTGAATGACATCACAAAGACCGTAGATATTATCGAATCGAGGAAAACATGACAAAAGGACAATATTTTTGGATTTTTTTTTTCTTTTATTTTGAAAGTTTTCTATTTTTCTATTTGCTTTTTGAAGGTTTTGTAATTTTTTATTTTGTTTTTTGAATAGATATTTACAAGAGATAGATGAAGGAAAACCTTTTACTCCTCTTCTTCCTCTTGAAGGCGTTTGAGTGTTTCCGGTTGTAAGCTCTTAAGACCAAGTCGTGGAAGGATAAACTCAAAACGTTCTCTAGGAAAAGCTTTGGTGAAGATGTTACGCTTGGTATTGAGTCCTCACAAAATATAGTTCCACCACACCGTTTTCAACTTGCTCCCTGATGAAATGATGTCGAATGTCGATGTGCTTTGCTCTTGAGTGTTGATCGTTGTTGCATGAGAGAGCAATAGCACTTTTATTATCACATTATAGAGGGATTTTGTTGAATTCAAAGCCATAGTCGGATAATTGGGATCTCATCCATAGGATTTGAGCACAACAAGATGACATGGCTATGTATTCACCTCTGTAGAGGAAATAGAAGTACTCATTTGCTTCTTTTAAGACTAACTCACAAGCTTATCACCCAAAGCTGAGCACCTCGGGCGTGCCGGCGTGTATCTTGACATCTGCATGATCGGCATTTGCATAGGTCATTAGTGACATACCGGTGTCCTTCGGGTACCAAAGTCCCATGTTGATGGTTCCTTGGAGATACCGAAAGACCCGTTTAACCGCTTCAAGGCGATTTTGGTAGGCTTAGCACGGTATCTAGCACACATGCAAAGCGAACAAGATGTCCGGTCTACTAGGCTATGAGGTACATCGGGGATCCAATCATACTACGATATTTCGTTTGGTCTACCATGATCCCTGAGTGGTCCTCATCGATTTAGTACAGCTCAATCATGGGAGTGTCAACAAGGTCACAATAATCAAATCCAAATTTCTTTAAAATCTCATTTGCATATTTAGATTGATTTATAAAAATGCCTCCGGGACTTTGTGAAATTTGTAATCCCAAGAAAAATGACATTTGTCCCATCATTGACATTTGAAATTTGGGACCCATTTCTTTTGAAAACGGTCACATTCATTAGGGTCGGTCGAGGCAAAGATAATATCATCAACATAAATTTGACCGTGAATTAAATGTTTGCACGACTTTCACGGTGAACAATGTCGGATCAACTGCTCCTTTTTTGAATCCAGTAGATAGAAGAAACTTTGATAGCGTATCATACCATGCCCTTGGAGCTTGCTTCAAGCCGTAAAGAGCCTTCTTCAAGCGATAGACATGGGTAGGATGCTTTGGATTCACAAAACCTTAGGTTGGTGGCGTATACGACTTCTTTAAGATCTCCGTTAAGAAAGCGTCTTTACATCCATCGATAGACTACCATATTCTTACTTGCGGCATTAGCCAGAAGATTACGATTGCCTCGTCTGCGAGCAACGGAGCAAATGATTCTTCAAAGTCAATACCTTCCTCTTGACGGTATCCTTTTGCAACCAATCTAGCCTTGTTCTTTAATACATCACCATGCTCATCAAGTTTCACTTTGAAGATCCACTTTAGAGAAATTATCATAGCACAATCTGAGGCGGTACTAATTCCCATACATCAAGTCGATCAAACTCATGAATTTCTTCTTGCATGGCATTGAACCATTTGTCTTCATTCATGGCGGTTTTAACATCTTTTGGTTCGACCTTAGAGTCACGGAGTTGAAGAAGCACCATAAGGCATCGGTTGCAAGTTGTTTCCTTGTGGATACTGGGCGAGAGGGGTTTCCAATGATGTTGTCTAATGGATGATCATGTGTCCATTTTCTAAGGTGTTTGTGTGGTTGTTGTTGAGGGCGAAGTAGCGGTCGATATCTCCTCGATGAAGATGGTTACGATGATGATTGAGGAGCAAATATGTTTTCAAATGGAGCATCTTCGGGAGTAGCAAAGGGATTAACTTCATCTTGGTGCGGACACAATTCCATGATGTACACTTGATGATTGAAGGTTTGTTGATGAGGCGGGTGATCAACATCGAGGCTTCTTGACTTAATGACATCAAAGCGAAGGGTTAACTTCATTGGCAGGATAGAAGCAACCTCTGTTGTTGGAATTGACAGATCATTGGCATTTGGCTCATAATGTTCATCAAACATTGGATCAAACAATTTCTTCAAATCATCTTTAGATAGAGGTACATATGGAGTTCTTTGGAGAGGAATTAGGTACAAGGGATGAACCAATGGGACTGTTTTGAAGTGCGGGTCGGCTGGATTGTCCGAGCCATTTGACCGGTACTCATCGAGCGTAGCGCGTGAATTGTTTCCATGATATTTTGGGTTCTCTTGTTGTAGATTCGGTATCCTTTTCAGTTTGGTGCATATCCTACAAATACTCCAATATCTTAGCTTTAGTTTACCTAAATCTTGACCGTCATTAGTTGGATAACATAGCGCACCAAACGAAGGTATGATAGATCAGGTTTTCGATTGTGGACAAGTTCATATGGAGTCTTTCCATGAGATGTGTGAATTAGGGATCGATTTTGAGTGTAGCATGCTGTGGCAATAGCTTCGGCCCATAGAAACATTGGAACCTTTGAGTAAATCGGCATTGTTCTTGCGGCTTCCACAAGAGTTCGATTTCATCTTTCAACTACACCGTTATGTTGAGGAGTGCGAGGAACACTTCTTTGAGGGTGATTCCAATACACTTTCATAAAATTCATTGAGTTCTTTATTAACAAATTCGGTTCCATTTTACGTCGGACGATTCTAACCGTTTTGTTAAGTCGAACTGCTTGTTGTTTAATAAGTTTAATGATGACATCACGGAGTTTCATCCTTTGTCCTCAAAACTTTACCCAAGTGAATGAGAGTAGTCATCATCCACAACTAACACATATTTCTTCCCATTAATAGTTTGCACTCTCATGGGTCCACATAAATCCATGTGAATATTATGTAGAACTTCCATACTTGAGAATTTGTAGGTTTGGGTTTATGGGCATACTTCTTGCTTTTTCCCAATTGACATCTTTGAACAAAGATGATCTTTTCATACTTAAGTCTATGTAGTCCTCTTACTAAGTGCTTTCTGGAAAGATTGTTTATGGTACCAAAGTTCAAGTGATTGAGGCGGCGATGCCATAACCATGACTTAGTTTTAGAAGCCTTTGACAACAAGCAGAAGGGTGAAGACTTTCATCATGTCTTCGATAGAGATGGTGTATAGGTTTGAACCACGAGTTCCTCTTAGAAGTTCCACACCATCAAGTTCTCTAACAAAGCAAGTATGTTTTTTGAAGGCCACTTCTAAATCGAATCACAAAATTTCCAACGAGAAAATAGATTATGACCAAGACCTTCAACATAATATACCACGAGAAATCACACTATCTCCAACCACATAATCTCCATAACCCATAATAGCACCAAAATGATCATTTCGAATCTCCCCACGTTCGATGAATTTACTCACGAAGTTCATGAGCGCGACCGGTCTCGAGTCATATGCTTGGAAGCGGCCTGAGTCCGGGTACCCGAGCGATTTGAACGATGCGGTTGAACACGAGACAAGAATGGATAAGCTGGATAATTGGGATCCCCATGCAAGAATGGGTTCCATTTGGTTAGTGCTTGATGATTGGAACACCCACATCAGAAATAGAAGCAATGGAATCATTAGAAATAGATGTAGTGTTGGTATTCAGTATTTGACCTATTCAAAGTATGTTCACTTCTTAAAGGAATAGTTCTACCAGTAGGCATCCATTTTCTAGTGGGCATTGTCTTAGCAGATTGAGGTAGAACTCATTATCCTTATGGCCAAAAGGTATCCATTGATAACCTATCTTACTAAATTTCTTCTGTGGGTTTCCAATGTTTTCTAACTTTCTTTCGCCTTTGCCTTTTAGCCTTCTTAGCTTGATTTTTTGCATTAACAATTTTAGCGGGCATTTGACGGACATTAGGCAAAACATTCACACCACATTCATGATTAGCTTGAGAATTCAAGCAGAAATCATTACATGGTTTGCGGATAGTATCGAATGAATTAATTACTGATGCGCTTATATGGCTAATACTAGAATCAACACGATTAGTTTTATTCAACTCAAGCTTAAAGATCCTAGGTTGGTCTTCTACTTCTTCCAATGCATTCTTAGCTTGCGAGGTCCTATCTTGCTTGGTATTGCCTGGAGGCTTTGATTTGCTTGCTTTAATGTCCTTGATTACTCTGTAGAGGAATTATGGGAACATTAGTTGGTTGATCTACTTTTGCATTCTGAACTAGATGTGCAAGGATCTGAACTACTAGAAGGCACATTAGTGTTCACTTTCTTAAATTTGGGCATGGAATGGTTTGTATGCTTGGCACTAGGCATAGAACAAGGCATCACAGCTTTACCTTTTGCACCTAAGGATTTAGGACATGTTGCAATTAGACATTCTAGCAGCTCCTGAGATCGTTTGGCTTGAATGCAAGCAAACCTAATTTCTCTATCAAGAGGCTTATTTATGAAATCCTCTTCCACAATCTCACGGAGACATTCTAGACTATCCTTAAGGTGAGCACAATAGTTATGAAACACAAGTTCATTATTCCTAAGATTAGGAGGAATGTATTTACTGATCCGCGATATATTTGCAATCGAGAGGATGACTTTGAAGCAACATTCTCATTAAAAACAAGTGGCGGTTTCCCTTTTTCACGACTCCTCGATTCTCAATTTCCTTTTGTAAAGACGTTATTTTTTAGTTGTTTTGGTCACGAGTGACTTTCATTGAATCATATAACTCTTTAAAGTGTCGTTTAACCTTTTCATTTTCTTCTAGAAAACTCTCGTTTTCCTTTTGTAAGGCATTAACTAAGTTTTGAAGATGAAAAGTTTGAGAATCCTGAGAATCTAAAGGAGGAGGCATTTGGGATCCGGTCACATTGTTCTTTTCACCCTTTAATTGAGAGATTTGGGCTTTCAACTTTCTCGTGTTACAATGAGCTCGAATCTGTTCATCACGCGTTTGCTAATTTCAAAAGCGCATCAAATTCAGGAACATCCAAGGATGTCTTGATATTTGAGGTTTTAACATTTTCTTTAAGATGTTGATATTTTAATTGCAAAGCAAGATGTTCAACTTCTAATTTAGAAAGATTTTACCAAATTATCATGATCATCCTGTTCAACTTTATCATGCATTTTAGAGTTAGTTTTTTCAAGCTCAATGACACGATCATGGGAGACTTTCAAAGCAATAGATAATTAATGAAATTGAGAAGCATTAATTGAACAATTCGTAGCAGTGTAAAACACATCTTGAGTGATACATTCAGAAATAAGATTCTCATTCAATGTATGCAAGTTCTTCCTCTCAATCTCATTATATTTTAACTCTCGCTCATAGTCACTAACCTCAATTATCATTGCATCAAATTCCTTTTCCATTTCTTTAATATCTAAATCCATCCCCTTTTTAAGACACTCAAATTGATCTTTTAGTTGTTTAAAGAAAGGCATGACCTCAGTTAAATAGCATTCTTTAGTTTGCTCAAAACCCCTTTCCCCTTCAGTTATACCGGTGGGTGTGATCCTTTTCTTACAAGTTTTCTCAAAATCAACAAATAATTGAAAGATAACATATTGGCTGATTAAGGTCTTGCTTTTAGTGGCAATAGTCCTAGGGAGTAGATGCATTGGTGTATTAGGAGGATACACGATTCTTTGAAGGCATTTTCCTAGGGGGGTTTGTTTAAACAAGATTCTCTGCTTTTGCTTATCTAAATCCTTTTCGAGAACACTTGTTGGGTGTTAACAACGTTTGAGGCTTAAACATGTTTAAGGAAATCCAATTTTCCTTTTTGTAGTCATGAGGTCTGATAATTATGTTTTCTCTTTACATGTAGGATTGTTGAGTTTCTTATCCATTTTCTCCTAGTGACTTCATCGATTTCTTATCTTCCTCGGTGCACTCAAGCAACTAGGTTTTACTGCCTAGGCTTAAGGATTTCATTGCCATCATAAATTACCTTATGAGCAGCTCTAGCCTTTTTAATGACCTCTGGATTTGGTTCCTCAACAAGGGGAATTCTATGCTTATCGCTTAAGACTCTATGCTTAGTGATCAAGTGAGCAATCTGAATGGTGTTCCCTTGTACATACAACTTATTTTCAAGCTTGTTTTTTAAAGTTTTTAGATTGGAAAAATCATTCAAAAGTTTTGATTCCTTAGCATTGAATTCTTGCTTAAGCATTTTAACATTTTCCTGAAGTTCTTGTTTCTGCTTAGCAGTTTTAGAAAGCTTTTCTTGTAAGGAGTTTAACTCTTGTTTTAATACTTCTTCTCTAAAATTACTTTTCTAATAATTTATGCGCATTTGGTCATCCATTTCACGCTCACGGTGGTTAACTCAAACTTAGCACGTTGTTCAGAGATAGCAACTTGTTCTTTATAGGCATTGAGTTGAGAGGTATGAGAATCATCGGGGGCACATGGGTGTATTCATCAAAAACACAATCATTATTGACTCGGAAGATACATCACTTGGTACAATCTCACTTTCACTTTGAGCCATATGTTGATCATATGGGACAATATTACTATTTCCTATATTTTCAACATCGAATCATAAGTTTCAAGAGATTGTACTTCATTATATCTTTGCTCATCAACATCATCAATAGTTTTAATACCTCTGAGATGATTGATTCTTTGGATGGACCAGCCTGTTGTGGTGAAGGAACCTTAGGAGAGACCATAGGAGGGATGCTAGCCATGAAGATTGGTGGCAGATTGGTTCATCATCCACATCAGAATCATAAGCATCATCGGCTACTTGAAATGCATTTGGATTGTTCGACCCATATCCTACCGCATTTGCTTTCATCTACATCGGCATCATATGTCTTAGCATTCCCTCCCGACAGAAACAACAACTCCTCTTCATCCAAAGTTGCTCCATTGTCACGAGCTTGCACAAGTAGCATCTTGTCTCTGAAGTATTCTTCATTCCGAGGACGCTTTGGAGATGTGTTCCTTGCAATATGTCCCTCACCACCGCGGTTGTAGCATTTGATTGGCTTTGCTTGCCTTGATTCCCAATCCTTCCCGATATTGATTAGCGACATAACCTCTACCACTTCCACCTCTTCCCTGTTCATACTGCCTTTCTTGAACTGGCCGGTTGCACCATAACCTTCCCATCTCGATGGTTGCTTGATTGTGTGGATTGGATGCGTTCGAGGTTATTGTTGGTGTGTGGAAGAGAGTTCATGTTTTGACTGACCATGAGAGATAGTTGATTGATGAAGTTTTCCATGAGTGTGTTTGGGTGCGGTGGCTTATATCTTTGGATCGAGAGATGAGTTTGTAATTACCATCACCCATGGGAATAACTTGAGAGGCTTTGGTGGTAATACCAACATTGGTGTAAAATTTTGTAGAATCATTTGGTGAGCTTGTTTCTCCCTGATTGGTTTTGAACTGATTCAGAATCCTTTTTTCAAACATTGCATGTCTCTCATTATGAAGAAGGAAGGCATACGATTTGCTCATAGTTTGTGTTCTTCAATCCTTTGGTTAGCTTCACCGAGGTGACAAACTTGTGCCATTCGGGATTCATGTTGTTCACAAACTTTGAGTTCAACTGAATATTTGGCATAGTCATCTTGATATTCCTCATATCATTCACCAGTTTATGGAATCTCACGTAATATTCATAGACACTCTCTTACGGTTTCATCTTAAAGTGCTCAAACTCATCACGGTTGAGATTCTCTGTCTTCCTTAGTTAATTCAGAACCAGAGAGAAGCATCTTGACATTATCCCAAAGCTGCCTTGGCTTCGGTTTTGTGATTGATCAGCTTGTAGATGTCTTTTGGAAGACCACAAGTATGATGTTTGAAGCCACGATATGAGCATCGAATCTCTTTTTCTCCTTATCATTGAGCTCATCATATGTCTTTGGTCTGTCCAATCCAAAGATCATGGTTCCATCTGCTAGCATATCAATTATGTCTCTTGTAGTCTCAACCCGATAAGGTCCTTCATCAATGGATTTGAGAATGTTGACACCATTTTCCTTCCCAAGGCGGTACAATCGATTCTTTGAGCCCAAGAGTAAGTAGTCGGTTCGTCAAACATAGATGGATGAGTATCGAACCGGTTGCTTGAACATCCTCGACGCGATGGAGATGATTGTAGGTACGTTGGTAGACATGTTAACAGTTACCGGGATTTTAAAACTCTATGATTAAACCGGAAATAGATTCTTTCACGGGAGTTTTTATAAATCAAGAGAAAACCGTATTACAACCAAAAGTTCAACCAAGTCGCTAAGAAACCTTGAACCAAGTTGCTAAGCACCAAGTTTCTAAGTATTCTGAAATCAAATTAAGCTATAATGCCAAGTAAGCTAAAAATTATGACAACAAATTAAGCTAAGCACCAAGTAAGCTACAAATTTTGTGACAAAATTAAGCTAAGCACCAAGTAAGCTAAATAGCAACTTCGCTAATGTCCAAGTCCTAACACCAAGTCTCTAAGAAACTTAAGTACAAATTAAGCTAACAAAATTAAAAGCAAGTAAGCTACCTTCAAGTCGCAAGCACCCGTAGTGGAGAATCCACTAAATTAATGCTTGTTTGTCGACTTGTCTCAATAGACAAGTCGCTAAGCTCAAATCGCTACCACTTTACAAAGTAAGTACCAGCTTCTGAGATTAAAATCCGTGACTCAAGTAAG
Source organism: Chrysanthemum makinoi (assembly GCA_910596185.1). Taxonomy (NCBI): domain Eukaryota; kingdom Viridiplantae; phylum Streptophyta; class Magnoliopsida; order Asterales; family Asteraceae; genus Chrysanthemum; species Chrysanthemum makinoi. The sequence continues at coordinate 280,717,012 of OU343221.1, forward strand.
CTAGCAAGAATATCTCAAAAACACCACTTTTCAATCCAAAACAACCCAACCACGATGATTCAAGCCTTCCAAATCAAAACCTAAACACTTATGATGATCCTAAACACAAAAGTACAATCAAAATTCAAACTTTAACACTAGAAATGATCCAAATGATGCAAAAACCACTAAACTTTTTCAAACTCAAAAACCACCTAAAAACCACTAGAAATCAAGGATATGTAAGAGATGATCTAACCTTGGCTCTTGATACCATTTGTAACATATTAGATTTCACATACACATCATAACACAAACACAAGTAGGGGTATAGATGATTTTCTAGAGAGAGAAAGTTAGAGGTTTGGGAACTTTAGTGAGAGAAAGAAAAATCTTATTATGAGCTCCAACTCTCTACCTTGGGAGGTAGAGAGTATTTATAGTCTTAATACAAAATGCCACCTAACAGGTTGTGGATCAGGCATACAGTGGGTAAAGACCCGTCCGTCCTCCACGGTATCACTAAACTAAATACTACTTAACATTAAATAACTATGACTACGAGCTTTCTAGCGATTACAAATACTTGAGGTGACCGACACTTTAATACCTGGATTTATTAAATCCTAACAATTTGGAACCCATTTCATTTGAAAAACGGTCACATTCATTGGGGTCAGTCGAGGCAAAAATAATATCATCAACATAGATTTGAATGTGAATTAAATGTTTGCCTGACTTTCTGGTGAACAATGTCGGATCAACTGCTCCTTTGGTGAATCCAGTAGATAGAAGAAACTTTGATAGCGTATCATACCATGCCCTTGGAGCTTGCTTCAAACCGTAAGAGCCTTCTTGATAGGCGTGAGTAGGATGCTCGGATTTACAAAGCCGGGTTGGGTGGCGTATCGACTTCTTTAAGATCTCCATTGAGAAAAGCCGTCTTCACATCCCTGCGATAGACTACCATATTCTTACTTGCGGCATTAGCTAGGAAGATTACGATTGCCTCTATCGCGTAAGCTGGAGCAAATGATTCTTCAAAGTCAATACCTCTTCTTGGCCGGTATCTTTTTGCACCAATCGAGCCTTGTTCTTTAATACATCACCATGCTCGTCAAGTTTTACTTTGAAGATCCACTTTAGAGAAATGATCATAGCATAGTCGAGGGAGCGGTACTAATTCCCATACATCAAGTCGATCAAACTCATGAATCTCATCTTGCATGGCATTGAACCGGTGTCTTCATTCATAGCGGTTTTAGCGTCTTTTGGTTCGATCTTAGAGAGTCTGAGAGTTGAAGAAGCACCATAAGGCATCGGTTTCAAGTTGTCGCCCAGTGGATAATCTTTGGACAGAAGGGTTTCCAATGATTTGTCCAATGGGTGATCATATGTCCATTTTCTAAGGTGTTCATGTGGTTGTTGTTGAGAGCGAAAGTAGCGAGTCGATTCTCGATGAAGATGGTTGGATGATGATTCGAGAACAAATATGTTTTCAAAGGGTTCATCTTCGGAGGAGCAAAAGATTTTCATCATCTATAGTTGCTGACAACATTTCCATTGTGTACACTTGATGATTGAGGTATTGATGATGACACCGATTGATCGAGAAGCTTCTTGACTTAGTGACATAGCTGAAGGGTTAACTTCATTGGACAGGTATAGGAAGCATTGTTGATGGATTTGACAGATCATTAGCAATTGGCTCATAGTGTTCATCAAACATTAGATCAAATAGTTTCTTCAATTCATCTTGAAGGGGTACATATGGAGTTCTTTGGTGAGGAGTTTGGTACAAGAGAAGAACTAATGGGATTAATTAGAAATGCGGGTCGAAGCTGGATTGTCCGGGAGCCATTTTGACCGTCACTCATCAAAGCGTAACATGAATTGTTTCCATGATATTTCGAGTTCTCTTGTTGTAGATTCAGTATCCTTTTCTGTTTGGTGCATATCCTACAAATACTCCAATGTCCGCTTTTGCTTTAAGTTTGCCTAAGTCTTAACCCTCATTAGTTGGATATACAATGCACCAAACCACGAAGGAATGAAAGATTAGGTTTTCGATTGTGGACAAGTTCATATGGAGTTTTTCCATGAGAAGTGTGAATAAGGGATCGATTTTGAGTATAGCATGCAGTGGCAATGGCTTCAGCCCATAGAAATGTTGGAACCTTTGAGTAAATAAGCATTGTTCTTGCGGCTTCCACAAGAGTTCGATTTTGTCTTTCAACTACACCGTTATGTTGAGAGTTAGGTAGACACTTCTTTGAGGGCTGATTCCAACACTTTCATAAAATTCACTAAGTTCTCTATTAACAAACTCAGTTCCATTGTCGAGTTTTGCTGATTACAGTCATGTTAAGTCGAACCTGCAGCTATTTAATAAGTTTAATGATGACATATGTAGTTTCATCCTTTGTCCTCAAGAACTTAACCCAAGTGAATCGGGAATAGTCATCAACCACAACTAACACATATTTCTTGCCATTAATAGTTTGCACTCTCATCGGTCCACATAAATCCATGTGAATCGTATGTAGAACTTCCATACTTGAGAATTTGTGGGTTTGGGTTTGTGGGCATATTTCTTGCTTTTCCAATTGGCATCTTTGAACAAAGATGATCCTTTTCATACTTTAATATGGGTAAGCCTCTTACAAGGTCCTTTCTGGAAAGATTGTTAATGGTGTGAAGTTCAAGTGATTGAGACGACGATGCCATAACCATGACTTTGTTTTAGAAGCCTTTGACAACAAGCATATTGGAGAAGACTTCATCATGTCTTCGATAGAGATGGTGTATAGATTTTAACCACAAGTTCCTGTTAACAATTCCACACCATCAAGTTCTCTAACGAAATAGGTATGTTTTCTAAAAGCCACTTCTAGATTGGAATCACATAATTTACCAACAGAGAACAAGTTATGACCAAGACCTTCAACATAATATACCCTGGAGATTACACTTTTACCAACAACATAGTCTCCACAACCCATAATTGCACCGAAATGATCGTTCCTAAATCTACTTGATCAGATGAATTTACTCACGAAGTTCATGAGCGCGACGGAGTCTCCGTCATATGCTTGGAACTGAGTCCACGTAAGCGATTTGAACAATCTGCGGTTGAACACGGTGACAAGAATGGATAAGCTGGATAATTGGGATCCCCATGCAAGAATGGGTTCCATTTGGTTAGTAACATTGATTGGAACACCCACATCAGAATTAGAAACAATGGAATCATCAGGGATAGATGCAGTGCTAAAATGCGTATAGACCTATTCAAAGTATGTTCACTTCTTAAGGGAATAGTTCTACCAGTAGGCATCCATTTCCTAATGGGCATTGATCTAGATAATTTGGTTCTCATCTCATTAAGATTGAATTTGCGGTCAGTAGGTATCCACTGATAACCTACATTACTAAATTTCCTTCCTGTGGGTTTCCAATGTTTTCTAACCTTCTTCCGCCATTGTTTTCTAGCCTTCTTAGCTTGATTTTTTTCATTAACAACTTTAACGAGGACATTTACTGACATCAAGCAAAACATTCACACCACATTCATGATCGATATGAGAAATCAAGCGAGTCATCATTACACGGTTTTGCATATAGTAGCGAATTGAATTAATTACGAAGATGCAGCTTATAGCTAATACTAGAATCAACACGATTCGTTTTATTCAACTCAAACTTAGTGTCCCTAGGGTGGTCTTCTACTCTCTTCATTGCACATTCTTAGCTTGCGAGGTCCTATCTTGCTTTGTATTGCACGGAGGCTTTGACCGCTAGCTTTTATGTCACTGATTACTCTTGTAGAGGGAATTATGGGAACATTAGTTGGTTGGGCTACTTTTGCATTCTGAACTAGGCGTGCATGGATCGAGAACTACTTATAGGCACTTTAGAGTTTACTTTCTTATCTTGGACATAAAATGGGTTGCATAATTGGCACTAGGCATAGAACAAGGCATCACGGCTTTATCTTTTGCACCTAAGGATTTAGGACATGTTGCTCTTAAACATTCTAGCAGCTCTTGAGATCGTTTGGCCAGAATGCAAGCAAACCTAATCTCTCTATCAAGTGGCTTATTTATGAAATCCTCTTCTACAATCTCACGGAGACATTCTAGACTATCCTTAAGGTGAGAAAAATAGTTATGAAACACAAGTTTGTTATTTCTAAGATGAGGAGGAATGTATTTATGATCCACGATATATTTTGGATCTGCAGGATGACTTAGATGCAACATTCTCATTAAAGACAAGTGGCATTTTCTCTTTTCCGACTCTTGATTCTCAATTTCCTTTTGTAAAGACGTTATTTTTTTGTTGTTCTTGTCACGAGTGACTTTCATTGAATCATATAACTCTTTAAAGTGTAGTTTAAATTTTTCATTTTCTTCTAGAAACTCTCATTTTCCTTTTGTAAAACATTAACCAAGTTTTGAAGATGAAAAGTTTGAGAAAACTGAGAATCTAAAGGAGGAGGCATTTGGGAGCCAGTCACCTTGTTCTTTTCACCCTTTAATTGTGAAATTTGGGTTCTCATTTTTCTGATCGTGTTACAATGAGCTTGAATCTGTTCATCATGTTTGCTTATTTCAAAAACTGCATCAAATTCAGGAGCATCCAAGGATGTCTTGATATTTGAGGTTTTAACATTTTCTTTTAGATGTTGATATTTTAATTGCAAAGCAAGATGCTCAACTTCAATTTAGAAAACTGTTTCACCAGGTTATCATGATCATCCTGTTCAACTTTATCATGCAATTTAGAGTTAGTCTTTTCAAGCTCAATGACACGATCATGGGAGACTTTCAGAGAAACAGATAATTCATGAAATTGAGATGCATTAATTGAACAATTAGTAGGTCATAAAACACATCTTAAGTGATACATTCGGTGATCGATTCTCATTTAAGGTATGCAAGTTCTTCCTCTCAATCTCATTGTATTTTAATTCACACTCATAGTCATTGACTTCAACTATCATAGCATCAAATTCCTTTTCCATTTCTTTAATATCTGAATCTATCCCCTTTTTAAGACTCTTAAATTGACCTTTTAATTGTTTAAAGAAAGGCATGACCTCGGTTAAATAACATTCTTTAGTTTGCTCAAAACCCCTTTCCCCTTCAGGTTATCCCGTAGGTGTGATTCTCTTCTTACATGTCTTCTCAAAATCAACGAATAGTTGATAAACAACATACAAGTTGATTAAGGTCTTGCTATTAGTAGCAATAGTTCTAGGAACTAAGTGCATTGGTTTATTTGGAGGATACACAGTGCTTACTGAGCATTTTCCTAAAGGGAGTGTTAGTTTCAACAAGTACATTAACTTTTTGTTTATCCATGTCCTTTTTCCAAAAACTTGTTAGGGGTTAATAGAGTTTGAGCCTTAAACTCGTTCAGGGAGATCCAATTTTCCTTAGTGTAATCATGGGGTTTGATTGTTATGTTATTCTTTTTACACGCAGGATCGTTAAACTTCTTATCCATTTTCTCCCTAGATGCATCATCTAATTTTCTATCCTCTTCCGTGCTTCCTATACATGATGGTGTTTTCCTGGGCTTAAGAATCTCATTGCCATCATAGTTTACCTTCTGAGCTTCTCTTGCTTTCTTACCATACTTCGAGGGTTAGGTTCCTTAATAATGGGAATACTATGCTTATAAGCTTAAAACTCTATGCTTAGTGACCATGTGAGCGGTCTGAATGGTGTTCCCTTGTGCGTACAACTTATTTTCAAGCTTGTTTTTCAAAGTTTTTAGATTAGAAAAGTCATTCAAAAGTTTTGATTCCTTAGCGTTAAATTCTTGTTTAAGCACTTTAACATTTTCTTGAAGCTCTTGCTTTTGCTTAACAGTTTTAGAAAGCTTTTCTTGTAAGGAGTTTAACTCTTGTTTTAACACTTCTTCTCTAAAATTACTTTTTCAAATAATTGTACACATTTGGTCATCCATTTCTTGCTCATGGGTGGTTAACTCAAACTTAGCGCGTTGTTCATAAATGGCAACTTGTTCTTTATATGCATTAACTTCAGAGACTACAGAATCATCAGGGGCACGTGTAGTGTATTCATCAAAAACACAATCATTGTTGACTGCAGAAGATGCATCACTTGGTTCAATCACACTCTCCCTTTGGATCACATATTGATCATATGGGACAATATTATTATTACCCATATTAGAAATATCTGAGTCACAAGTTTCCTGTGATTGCACTTTATTATGCATATTTTGCTGATCAACATCATCATATAGTTTTAATACCTCTGAGATGATTGATTCTTTGGATAGACCAGCTTGTTGTGATGATGAGACCTTTGAAGAGACCGTTGGAGAAATGCTAGCCATGAAAATTGTCTGTGCAGTAGGTTCATCATCGACGTCAGAGTCGTATGCATCACAGTCAGTGACTTGAAAGGCATTTCGATGATTGTGACCTATCTCACGAATTGGCGCTCATCCACATCGCATCATATGTCTTGGCATTTCCCTCAGTAAGAAACAGCAACTCATCTTCATCCAAAACAGCACCATTATCCTGAGCTTGCACAAGTAACATCTTGTCTCTGAAGTACTCTGCATTTTGAGAATGTTTTGGAGATGTGCAGTTCCTTGCTATATGTCCATCACCACCACAGTTGTAGCACTTAATTGGCTTTGCTTGACCTTGATTTCCATTCCTTCCCCGATTCTGATTTGCAACATAACCTCCACCTACTCCCTCTTTCCCTATTCATATTGTCTTCCTTGAAGCTGGTTGCACCATAACTTTTCCATCTCGACAAGCGGCATGATTGTGTAGATTGGATGCGATTCGATCTCATTGTTAGTGTGAAGATTGTTGGTATGTGGATTAAGGGTCAAGTTTTGTTTAACCATAAGAGCCAGTTGATTGATGAAGTGTCCCATGACTGCATCAGCATCAGCTTTCTTGAAACTCGGATCGGGAATGAGTTTGTGATTACCATTACCCGTGGGTATGACTTGAGAGGCTTTGGTGGTAATTCCAACATTGGTGTAAAAGGCTGTAGAGTCATTTGACGAACTAGTTTCTCCCTGCTTAGATTTGAACTGTTCAAGAATCCTTCGTTCAAACATAGCATGTCTTTCATTCTGAAGAAGGAAGGCATACAATTGCTCATAGTTGGTGTTCTTCAATCCTTTGGTTAGCTTCACACAGGTGACAAATTTGTGCCATTCGGGATTCATGTTGTTCACAAACTTTGTGTTCAGCTGAATATTTGGCATGGTCATTTTGATATTCCTCATATCATTCACCAACTTGTGGAATCTCACGTAATATTCATAGATACTTTCTTCTGGTTTCATCTTAAAGTGCTCAAACTCATCATATAGTTGTGATTCTCTGTCTTCCTTAGTTAATTGAACCGAAAGAAGCATCTTGACATTATCTTAAAGCGACCTTGGCTTCGGTGTTGTGATTGATAAGCTTGTAGATATCTTTTGGAAGACCTTAAAGTATGATGTTTGAAGCCACGATATCAACATCGAATCTCTTTTTCTCCTTATCACTGAGCTCATCATACGTCTTTGGTCCGTCCAATCCAAAGATCATTGTTCCATCTGCGGCAGTATCAATTATGTCTCTTGTAGTCTCAATCTGATAAGGTCCTTCATCAATTGACTTGAGAATATTGACTCCATTTTCCTTTCCTAGACAATACAACCTAATTCGTTGAGCCCATGAGTCATAGTCAGTTCTGTCAAGCATGGGTGGGCGAGTATCGAACAATTGCTTGAACGTCCTCGTCTACATAGAGATGATTCTAGGCGTTGGTAGACATGTTTACAGATTTCACGGGATTTTATAACTCTATGATTAAACAGGGAAATAGATTCTTTCAAGGGATTTTACTAAATCAAGAGAAAACCGTATTAGAAACAAATATTAACCAAGTCGCTATAACTCTTGAACCAAGTTAAGCTAGGTACCAAAGTCGCTAAGACCCAAGTCGTGAACACAAGTTGCTAAAGCACCAAATCGCTAAGTAGACAAATTAAGCTAAAGAACAACTCGCTAAGTATCCAAGTTAAGCTAAGAATCAAGTCGCTGATCACAAAGTAAACTCTTGCACCAAATCGCTAAGCATACAAGTCGCTAAAGAGCAACTCGCTAAGAACAATAATGACAAGTCGCTAGAAATAATAGAGACAAGTCGCTACACCAACCAAGTCGCTAGCCGAAGTGGAACCTCCACTAACTTGTACTGTTTGTCGACTTGTCTCAATAGACAAGTCGCTAAGATCAAGTCGCTACAACTTTAACTACAACTTCATTTGGAAATTACTAAAGCAAGTTACATTTCGAAGAAAATCACTCCGAGACTCAAGTCGCTAACTTGAAAAACTTCAAAACCACACTTTTCAATCCAAAACAAGCTCAACCACAGTGATTCAAGCTTCCCAAATTAAAACCCAAGCACTTACAATGATTCTAAACAAAAAAGTACACTCAAAATTCAAGCTTTAACACAAGAAATGATCCAAATGATGCAAAAACCACTAAACTTTTTCAAACCCAAAAACCATATAAAACCACTAGAAATCCAAGGATAAGTAAGAGAGATGATCAAACCATGGCTCTTGATACCAATTGTTACATATTGGATTTCTCAAACACATCAAACCATGATCATTCAAGGCGTATACTATTAGGTTTTAGAGAGAGAAAGAGTTAGAGGTTTGGGAACTTAGTGAGAGAAAGTGAAAATCTTATTATGAGCTCCAACCCTCTACCTTGGGAGGTAGAGGGTATTTATAGTCTTACACAAAATGCCACCTACGGGCTGTGGATCAGGCATACAGTGGGTAAAGACCCGTCCGTCCTTCACGGTGTTACTAAACTAAATACTACTTAACTTATAATAACTACGACTACGAGCTTTCTAATGATTACATACACTTGAGGTGACCGACACTTTAATAACTGGATTTACTAAATTCTAACATATAATATTTATATAAATTTTGATCTATATATATATATCTTCTTCATATAATGATTGATCATGGTCAAGCCTTGAAACTATATTAAGAAAACTAAATGTTCAAAAACAAACTTTAACCAGGCATGTAGTTGTAGTTAATGTACACATATAATGGAAAATAGGGGATGTTCATGGTACTGAGATCGGACCGAACCAGATGAACAGAAAACCAAAAAATGGTGGAACCGAGAACGCGTATCAAGTTCTTCGCTTCGCTTTTGGTACGAGAATTTTTGGTAGTTCCCGAAAAGTACCCAAGTGTCTAAAAAATGAAGACTTCATTGTCGATCATTTATAAATGACACGTTATAAAAACACAAGGATACGACGAAGATGGATCTTGTGCACTTAAAATTATTGGTCGGGTATCCGTGCGTTGCGGCGTTGGGTACCCGTGTCACTAAATTTTCCCGTGAGCAATTGTTTTTCGGTTATGCATTTTCCATGACAATAAATTATCATTGATGTTGCTAAAAATTCACGATGATGAATATATAAAAAAGTTATGTATTTATAATTGTATTATGTATAAGATAACTTCATAACTACTAATTAGTTATCGATTTGTTGCCTTTTGTTTAGTTTATGAGTTATGACTTTGTTGTCGGTGGTTAGTAATGGCAGAAAATGACAGCGACATTGATGGTAAATCCTGATTTACATCGAGCTTATAGAAATATAATAAGTTTTCAATTTTAGTTTCCACAAGTCAGGAATGATATTTATGGTTTTATTATTTTCCTTGTGTGTTGGGAAATTAAAAAATATAGATAAATTAAAGAAGACACTAAATTACATTTTAATAGAGGGCATATTAGTCATATTCCTTTGTTGAAAACTCAACATTCAACAAATGACTAAATGTTTATATTTAGTTAAGATTAATCTATTTACCGTTTTTGTCTTTAATCCGATAATGACCCTAATAAACGATTCACAATTCAATTCATATGATCATAATAAAACGAAAAAAGAGTTTAAAAAGACTTACTTATGTGATGATAATGATATTGAATCTTTGAATTAGTAATTTATGTTGGTTTGTGGGAGTTAAAACCACACGTAAACGACTAGAAATGTGTGAGCATATGGGGGCACACACGTTAAATACGAGAGTACGTGTTGAACGTTTACTATTTGAATATGTAATACCCGTTTTATGCATGTATGTTACCCCGATTCTATTGCATGACCCATGGCTATTTTAGCTTTCAAATTGGGTCGGTTTGGTGAGCCTTGGGCCTTGACTCCATGCAAATGATCGGGCAAGGGGGGTTGTTTGGGTTTATTACTTGTCGACAAAGACTAGAGCCCTAGCTTGGGTCGGTCTTGTGTGCTATATAAACAAACACACCCCACATCCATTGACATGCATAACATATATCCCTAAAACTAATCTATAACCGATTCACAAGTTCCTGAGTTCTAAACCCAATCTGATTCTCCCTAGATCCGATTAAGGTTTGTTTGGTTTGTTGATTTTGCTATACTTGGTACGATTTGATCCTAGAAGTGTTTTCCAAGTTATAGTTGCACCTAGTTCCTGGTCTTCGAACTGTAGCAGCAGTTTTAGTTTTGATTTCTGGTTGCTCGTGTTTCTCGGACAAAACAGAAACATATATCGGACATTACTTGTCCGATATCGGGTATAGAAGGAATCTGCTTCTCAGACAGATTTGGTTCTCGGGCAGGAAAAGGAAGACTTGTTCTTGGGGTTTTCTTGTTCGTGTATTCAAGTGTTTTCAAGGGGTTGATTGTTTAAACGTTCTCGACTAGCTCTTATCGAACGTACTTGGTTTAAGTATTTGTGTGTGATACTCGTAGAGGTATCTATTTTAGATACTTGGGTTTCTTTGGTTTCTTTGTTCGTTTACTAGCGTGCAGTTGTCGCCAAATGTTAGTTTTCTATTTACCTTTTATTATTTATTGTTTATTAAATATGTGTTTACCTAATTGCAATTACTAGATCCAATTCCGTTGCGTACTCGTTTGCGTTACTTACCTAACTAGGTTATTAAATCCCAACAGTGGCATCACGAGTCAACTCGTTTTTGCGATTATGGGTTACACATTTCTTTAATAAACATGTTTAAAAGGCTGCATGAAATCTAATTAAGTTATTCGTTTTATTTTTGTTTTGACAACTATATGCAATACTTGTCAATTATTAATAAAAAATAACAAGACACACACAAATTAAATTAAATTGTTAATTAGAATTAATTTGTTAATTAAAATTAAATTTGTTAATTAGAATTAAAGGTTGATTAGAATTATATTGATAATTAGAATTACATATTCTTTATTAAATACATAAAATAGCGTAATTAATTGTTAATTAAGTTTGCCATGCTTTTTATGTGTTTTTCCGGCCACAAGACCCACTCAATTGCCTTTTGTGATGTATGGGGCGATCTAGGTATTGAACCTAGTGACGGTCTTATGGTTCTCCTTTTGGGGAAGACTCGCGAGAGAACTCGGAACAATATGTGTTTATATATTGATGTTTATGTTTATATGTTTGTGATTCCTTATGTGCATTATTGTTACTTGTTTTGATACCTAATTGTATGCAATATAGAATAATACATATCGTAACCATAACATTAATATTGGTCTTTATTTACACGCCTAAATATCATGCTCATTGTAACCTGCTATTTGATTCGTGGAAAATTGCTTTTGTAAAATAAAGTGACCTAAACTATTGAAACACGTTTTTCATGAATTTAAAAACAAACGCTATGGACACTTGGGATGTACGGGTTACCCACTAGAATAGACTATAAAGGGGGTTTAAGGAGGTGCACACAGTCACACCTATAGGATTTCCGGTTATTGCCTAGCGCTGACCTAGTCCTCCGCCACCCTGCGAGTTCGATTGGAGCTACCGTGAACCATGATGATCACTACAGTGTCATTACCAAAAGTTTTTAAAATAAGTGTTAAGAAAGCTGTTTTGCATGCTTCTTTGTACACGACTTTTACCACATTTATGTGCATACCCTATTTGTTAATTTTAAGTCTATGACATCCAACTATGAACACGTGCATTTGGATTGACTTTTTTGGTCAGACCTTAGGGCCTTTCCAACCCATGGTGATTATTTCTCTTAGGTCAGACCTTTGGTTATTTTTGCAAGTTCAAACTTGGTTGACTTATTTCGAGTTGGCTTGGTCAGACTTTGAACCCGAGGCATAAGATGAGAACTAAACATGCTTTTGACATTATTACTTGATACTAATGCCTTAAACAGTCTCATAAAGTCAAAGAGTTGCATTATGCAATTAACGTTAGTCGCTTACCTCTTGTCCTACTTAGTTACTCACTGGCCAGACCTCTGGTAAATAAGTGGGAGTGCAAGATGGATCTTAGTCTTATTAGTAATTAATTGGGTAGTTAATTCTTTTAAGAATGTAATTATCGAAAATGCTAATTATTTGAACCTTTCAAAATTGTAGATGACTACTTCAGTCGGAAACAGTTTGATACTGAGGAGTTTCTTTGAGAAACAAAAACTCACTGGACCTTTCTTCATTGATTGGTATTGCCAGGTTCGCATTATACTATCATTTGAAGATAAGGAAACTTATTTGGAGCATCTTATACCTGCTGCACCTATTGCAACTCCTGGCCACCCTATCCCTCCTGAGGCTCTTGCAACTCACACTGCTTGGTTCAAAAGCTCAAAGGATACAACTACCTTCATGCTCATGACCATGGAGTTAGAGATCCAACGAAATCTACCTCATCTTGGTGCTTATGACATGCTTCAAGAGTTGAAGTCTATGTTCTCCCAACAAGTGAACAAGAGCTTCTACAAAGCTGCGTGAATTTCACGCTTGCAAGCAGGAAGAGGGTCAATCGGTTAGCTCATATGTTCTAAAGATGAAGAGCTACATTGACAATTTGGAACGTGTTGGTCACCTAGTTACTCTGAACTATGGAGTTAGTTTGATCCTAATCGGTCTCTCTAAAGAGTACATTTCATTTGTGCAGAACTTTAATATGCACAGCATGGGGAAGACTGTAAATGAATTACATGCTATGCTTAAGCAACATGAGTAGACATTGCCAAAGAAAGATATTGCACCTGCACTACATAACATATGTGCGGGGAAGGTCCAGAAAAACCAGAAGAAAAATAAATCGTTTAAGGCTGCTAAGGGGAATCATGGAAATGGAGAAAGCAAGTTTGGTTATGCTACATAGTATAAGCCATACAATGCTTCCAAACCTAAGATTCCTCCACCACCCAAGAAGGATAATCCAGCGAAGGACGCTACCTGTCACCAATGTGGTGAGATGGGTCATTGGAGAAGGAATTGTCCCTAGTATCTCGCCGAGTTGATGAAAAAGAAGAAACAGTCTCTTGCAGCTAGTTCTTCAGTAATTTTCACTATAGAACTCTACTCTTTTCCTAATACATCCTTAGTATATGACACGGGTTGTGGTACTCACATCTGTAATACTACTCAGGGTCTCAGGGAAAGTAGGAAGCTGAAGCCAAGAGCTTTAAGTCTGTACGTGGGCAATGGTCAACGGGCAGGAGTTGAAGCTATTGGTGTTTCTCATTTATGTCTCCCTAGCGGATTAGTTATTGTCTTAAATGATTGTCATTATGCTCCCTCTATTACTAGAGGGATTATTTCAGTTTCCCATTTGAATGACGATGGTTTTATTAACCGTTTTGAATCGAATAATGCAATTTCATTTTCTAAGAATAACGTTGTTTATTTTACTGCTAATCCTCGTAATGGTATTTATGAAATTGATATGTCTTGTTCAAATACAAATGATAGTTCTATGTTTGCTATTAGAAATAAAAGAGCCAAGTCTAACTTTGACCCTGCTCTCTTGTGGCATGGTCGTCTTGGACACATTAGCAAGAAACGCATGGAGAAGTTGCAACACGATGGACTTCTCAACTCATCTGACATTAAGTCACTTGAAAAGTGTGTTTCATGCATGTCTGGTAAGATGGCAAGAAAAACCTATAAACATCAAGTGGATAGGGCTAAATATCTACTTGTACTAATACACTCAGATGTATGTGGCCCATTTAGAATTACGTCAAGACAAGGAGCAAGTTACTTCATGACTTTCAGTGACGACTGTAGTCGATATGGTTATGTTTACTTGCTGAAACATAAACATGAAGTGTTTGAAACATTTAAGGTGTTTCAAAAGGAAGTAGAAGACCAACTCGGGAAGACAATAAAATCACTACGTTCTGATCGTGGAGGTGAATATATGAGTCAAGATTTTTTGGATCATCTAAAGGAGCATGGGATTATTGCCCATCGAACTCCTCCTAATACTCCACAACATAATGGTGTGTCTGAGAGGAGAAATCGAACCCTGCTTGACATGGTGCGTTCTATGATAAAACAAACTACTCTTCCAAAGTCCTTTTGGGATTATGCCCTTGAGTCTACTACACGCATTCTCAATATGGTTCCAACTAACAAGGTTGATAAGACACCATACGAAGTATGGCATGGGCAAGCCCCTAAGTTGTCTTACTTAAAAGTCTGGGTTGTAAGGCACTTGTTAAGCGTGATACACTTACCAAACTTGACAAACTTGAACCTAGAGCTGTTAAGTGTATCTTTGTAGGATACCCAAAGGAAACAATGGGATATTCTTTCTATCTTCCATCAGAGAACAAAGTTATTGTTGCTTGAAATGCTGAGTTCTTTGAGAATGATCTCATGGATCAATAAGCAAGTGGAAGTTTAGAAGATCTTGAAATAATTCAAGATGAAGATACAAATCCTTCTTTAGACACTAGCATTTATCATGATGAGGATGATTAGGAAATTGAAGAACCTCAGAGTGATACTGTTCCAATTCGTAAGTCCTCAAGGACACGCCGTGCTCCTGACCGTATGTGTTTATACATTGATGCTGAGGAACATGAGTTAGGGGATCTTGGTGAACACAATAACTATAAAGCTGCATTCTTTGGATCCACGAATCCAAGAAATGGCTTGATGCGATGAATGTGGAAATGAAATCCATGAAAGACAATGACGTCTGGGTTTTAGTTGAGCTTCCTTCTAACTGCAAGACAGTTGGTAGCAAGTGGCTTTTCAAGAAGAAAACCGACATGGATGGTAAGGTATACACCTTTAAAGCTTGTCTTGTAGCAAAGGGCTTCACTCAAACCTACGGGATTGATTATGAAGAAACCTTTTCTCCTGTAGCAGACATTAGAGCTATAAGGATTCTCATAGCCATAACGGCGTTCTATGACTTTGAGATATGGCAAACGGATGTCAAAACTGCCTTCCTCAATGGACATCTTTACGAAGAGGTCTATATGGAGCAACCTGAGGGTTTTGTTGATCCTAAATATCCTAACTGTGTATGCAAGCTCAAACGTTCCATTTATTGACTTAGGCAAGCATCTAGGCAATGTAATAAGCGTTTTGATGATGAGATTAATAAATTTGGATTTTCTCAAAATCAAGATGAGCCATGTGTATATCAGAAAGCTAGTGAGAGTTATGTCACTTTCCTAACTCTATATGTTGATGACATATTGCTTATGGGAAACAACATTCCAATGTTACAAGATGTAAAATCCTATCTTGGAAGATGTTTCGCCATGAAAGATTTAGGAGAAGATGCATATATTCTTGTAATCAAGATTTATCGAGACATATCTAAACGATTGATTGGTTTATGTCAAAGTTCTTACATTGAGAAAATCTTGAAGAGATTTTGTATGGAGAATTCCAATGTGGAGCTATCCCAATGCAAGAGGAGCCTAAGTTGAGTAAGTCACAAGGTGCTGAGACACCTGCTGCGAAAGAGCGCATGCAAAGAGTTCCTTCTGCTTCTGCTATAATATCTATAATGTATGTTGTGAGATGTACTAGATCACGATGTTGCGTTCGCTCAGAATGTGACAAGCCGATTTCAACAGAATCCAGGTGAACTTCACTGAACTGTTGTGAAAAATATTCTTAAGTATTTACGCAATACTAAGGATATGTTTCTGGTTTATGTAGGAGAGACGGAACAAGAGCTCGGGGTTTCTTGCTACACTGATGCTGGATATCTGACAGATGCTGACGACTTAAAATCTCAGTTCTAAATGGAGGTGTTGTTTAGGGGTGTCCATGGTACTGGAACCGTCCCGAACCGGAACCGGAACCGAAAGAACCGAGAACCGAAAATAAGGAAAAAGTGGAACCAAGAACCGTCCCGAGTTTTTCGGTTCGGTTTCGATCGGTACTCGGTTCCGGTACGGGAATTTTCGGTAATTCCCATGAGTACCGAAGTGTTAAGAAATATGTTTGGATGGATGTGAAATTATGGTACTTTGGGTTCGTAGAACTTCAAAAAAAATTGCGACCTTAATAATATTCCACAACTTGACTTACAAACAAACAAAAACATATATCCGGTAATAGCAAACTCATTATCTACGAAAATAATTGCAAACTCATTGAGAATATTATATATCAATCATGGTGACTAGCTTACAATTAATTACATTGTGACAATATAGCATGCAGTGACGCCATAATCGTTAATTGTTTCTCAAATTTTATCATTACATTTAATGAACAATAAATACCAACAGTTAACTACAACTTCTTGTTAGTTGTTATTGAGCAACATAAAATTGTTCAATATGCGGCTATGCGCATACTCGATATTCCAGTTTAGAAAAACTTACTTTCATGTTGATAAATGATGTTTGAATATTTGAATGGAATCAATGAATTTAAGGTTAAGGTTTATGTAGAATTTTTTTATATTTTCTTAAAAGGCCAAATACTTGCATGTACACAATGTCCCAAACAAAGCTTATAAAATTACATATTTTCATAAAAGTCGGTTCTTTCGGGAAAGTACCAGAACCGGACGGTCCCGACCCGAACCGACCCGAGAACCAAAATTATGGAATTTTAGGAACCAAGAACCGTACCATGGTTCTAATATACGGTCCCGTTCCCAGTCGGTACCGGTACGGTTCTTCGGTTCTTTTGGTTTCTCAGTTTTTTTGGACACCCCTAGTGGTGTTGACTGGAAAAGCACAAAGCAAAGTATTTTTGCTACTTCATCTACAGAAGCTGAGTATATAGCTACTTGTGATGCACCTAAAGAGGCTGTATGGATTCGTAAATTCATTTCTGGGTTGAACATTGTTCACACAATTGAAGAACCCATAAATATGTATTGTGATAATATTGGAGCCATTACTATAGCTAATGAAAGCGGAATCACTAAAGGTGCTAGACATTATCGCGCTAAAGTTCATTATCTTCAAGATACCATTGAAATGGGTGATGTGAAGATATCAAAGGTTCACACAGATGACAACCTAGCTGATCCATTTACGAAAGCTTTAGCGTATCCTAAGCATTCTAAATTGACTAGAGGTATAGGTTTAATACCTGCTAGTAGTCTCATGTAAATCTGTGTGTTAATTAGTATTTGGATAAGTTGGAATTGTAAGACAGTTATTACTTTCTGATTAATAAAGATACGAGGTATTTGTTATTATATTCATATAATCTGTTATTCCATATTTGCATGTTTAATCCATGAAATGATATATCATTCTAAATATGTCCATTGTCGGTTAACAATATAGGAATATAGTTATGTAAGGCAAATGTGAGTGTTGTTTATATTCTAACGAGAATTTGGATTGTTCCCGCCAAACTCATATGTATTCACTAGAGATGCATATTGGATACCCCAACTTTCAAATATTTACTTTTGGATCCTTGTCATAAGTAAAATATTGAAAATGGTTTGTTAATTTCGTCCTTAGACTTGAGATACAAGCAAGTTCTGTTATGTGTGGATATCATTTTTTCTAAGTATACGCATAAAACGCTATCTGAATAAGGTAGTTATAAAGGCTATATTTCGGAGTGATGTGAAGCAGCATCCACAACACTTGTAGTCAATAAATGATTTGTTACTCCACTTGATATGTGCAGAAAGATACCATGGTGCCTCTCCAGATTTAATCAGATAATTGTTTGGCCAAACCCAAAAGGTAATGCAAGATGATTCTTGATTACATTTGGTATATCTGAATTAAAATCTATAACGAGATTCTAAATGATTAAACTATATGGAATGAGTTCGGATCCATATCCATGGTTTAACGGTATCTATAACAAAGGATGATTAAAGCAAGAGATTGAATGACCATGCTACTGAGAAATTTTATGAAATTATTATCTCAGACACTTTAAGTTAAAAAGCGAGTGAGAGCGTTGCTAGGCGTTTTTGTTATTAGTTTTTTGTGTCATTCGACACTCCAACTCCCAAGTGGGAGTTGTTGGTTTATGGGAGCTAAAACCACACGTAAACGACTAGAAGTGTGTGAGCCTATGGGGGTACACACGTTAAACACAAGAGTACGTGTCGAATGTTTACTATTTGAATATGTAATACCCGTTTTATGCATGTATGTTGACCCGATTCTATTGCATGACCCATGGGCTATTTTAGCTTTCAAATTGGGTCGGTTTGGTGAGCCTTGGGCCTTGACTCCATGCAAACAATCGGGCAAGGGGGGTTGTTTGGGTTTATTACTTGTCGACCAAGACTAGAGCCCTAGCTTGGGTTGGTCTTGTGTGCTATATAAACAAACACACCCCACATCCATTGACATGCATAACATATATCCCTAAAACTAATCTATAACCGATTCACAAGTTCCTGAGTTCTAAACCCAATCGGATTCTCCCTAGATCCGATTAGGGTTTGTTTGGTTTGTTGATTTTGCTATACTTGGTACGATTTGATCCTAAAAGTATTTTCCAAGTTATAGTTGCAGCTAGTTCCTGGTCTTCGAACTATAACAGCAGTTCTAGTTTTGATTTCTGGTTGCTCGTTTTTCTCGGACAAAACAGAAACATATATCGGACATTACTTGTCCGATATCGGGTATAGAAGGAATCTACTTCTCAGGCAGATTTGGTTCTCGGGCAGAAAAGGAAGACTTGTTCTTGGGGTTTTCTTATTCGTGGTATTCAAGTGTTTTCAAGGGGTTGATTGTTTAAACGTTCTCGACTAGCTCTTATCGAACGTACTTGGTTTAAGTGTTTGTGTGTGATACTTGTAGGGGTATCTATTTTAGATACTTGGGTTTCTTTGGTTTCTTTGTTCGTTTACTAGCGTGCATTTGTCGCCAAATGTTAGTTTTCTATTTACCTTTTATTATTTATTGTTTATTAAATACATGTTTACCTAATTGCAATTACTAGATCCAATTTCGTTGCGTACTCGTTTGCGTTACTTGGCTAACTAGGTTATTAAATCCTAACAATTGAAGAATCAATAGTCCAGTTTTTTGGTTTCAAGTTACAGAGTTGTCAACTCATATGGGGTCTTTTTTGGATTTTTTTATGTTGCATGTACACAAAATCCAAAACAACCATTTCAAATTCCATACTTTCAAACGTTTCGGTTCTTTTTTAAAAGTATCGGAACCGCCCAAACCATCCCGAGAACCGAAGTTTCAGAATTTTAGGAACCGATAACCGGACCATGGTTCTAATATACGGTTTGATTTCTAGTCGATGCCGGTTTGGTTCTTCGGTTCTTTCGGACTTTCGGTTCCTTGGTCTTTTAGAACACCCTTAGTCTAAAACTTATCTAATCCATCACTGACTAGTTAATTTTGTAATGTCAGCTAGGGCTAACTGTAACGATTTTCTAATAGTTGTGGTTGCGTGTTGTCCATATGTGCTCTAATGAATGATATTAGTTCAATCTTATTGACCATTTTCATATCTGTTATGTTTTTCTTTCTTTGTGGTAGAGGTGGTAAGAGTAAAGAAAATGTCATTATGTGTTTCTTAATTTATTGTTGATAAAAAAAAGAAAAATCGATATAGATTATATCATTTTTGTGCAGAGTTGATGGTTGATAAAAACTTCACAAAACAATCTTAGCATAATGGTTACAATGTCTTTTCTAGGCGTTGCTTAAATCCATGCATATTTGAAAAGGTTTTGGTACATGAATTTAGTTCCGGTTTTTAGTTTTAGAGAAAGGGTTAACAATCACGACTTAAACTGATATCGTAAAAAAAAACTAATTTGAATTATAAAATCTGCAACATTTTGAAACTAAACCTACAAGACTACAACCAGGGCGGACTTAGGGGTTCCCGGGAGTTACTGGGAAGATGCATGTTTGTTGTATAGCATAAATTTTAGTAAAACTTCCCGATTTTTTTCAAAATGTACCCGGTCCTAAAATTTTGTCACACAAACATTACTTAAGCTACTAAAAATAATAATAATAATAATAATAAAAAGTAAAAAATTACCATCAAAGCCCAATATATATTTAGGTTAAAGAAATTAGTTAGATAAACAAAGTCCATTACTACATTAATTTTAGAGTAAATTACACCCCTCATCCATGTGGTCTAGATCAAATCCCTATTCTCATCCTTAATTATTTTTCTTGCATGATTGATCCTTATCTTGAAACTATGTAACACCATTGATCTTTATCGCTAGTTATAAGGACCAATGATGTTACATAATTTAATGAAAGAATTTAACAGAAGTTAGCGAAAAGTACCAATAATGTTACATAGTTTCAAGATAAGGATCAATCATGTAAGGAAAAAAATTGGGGACGAGAATAGGGATTTGACCCAAACCACAGGGACGAACGATGTAATTTACTCTTAATTGTAATCATTGTAACACTTTATCCACTTCCTTGTAATTTTCTAGCTCTTTGCTAGTCTTCTAATTCAATTGCCGTTCAAAAAAAAAGAAATTCAATCGTTTTTCACCCACTTGACGTAAGGAGTACTGAAGCAGTGAAGCAAACAAAAAAAACAAAAGACCAGAGAAGATAAGGAGACTAAGAGCCTTAGGTGTGGTATTCGTTATCTTTCACCACTCCCATGAGGCAGTCTTGCCACAACTTGTCACCACACCACACGAGCTTGTTGTGCCTCGCCACTTTGCTTCTCGTTGTGCAAACGACGAGCTAGAAAGGCTGCAAAGTGAACCGTTTATGGGACCCAAATTAAATACAAACAATTGTATTTTGGAATATAGCTGGGTTTTTTTTAACGAATCCTCCTTTTTTAAAGACTATAAATAACACACCACTTTTCACTCACTTCTAAACCATAAAAATCCAATACTCTCTATATCTCAACATACAAAAAAAGTCTTAAAGTCCAAATAGGGGAAAGTATTTTACGTCGCTTCTCACCTCAAACCCACAACAATAGGGAGTTCTTCAAACCTATCTACCCCATCGTCACAAAACTATAACTCTTCCTCGCCATCGATTCCTCCATATGGTACGTAAATGACACCCGAGGCAATTTACCAAAATCAACAATATGCATTTCAAGGATTCACAAATTTCCAATATCAACGACCTCCGGTACCACAATTTTTTAACCTACAACCATCACAGTTTCTTCAATCTCAACCACAAAAATACTTTAAATCACAATTATCCGATTTACAATTTAAAGTACCAAAACCCCGTGCACCGGCCAAATATCAAGGGAAAAAAGTTGCAAAAAAGTCAAAAACAAAAGTCGTGAATTTGGACGCGAACGACGATGAAGACGTGGAGGAATTGAAGCGTGTGAATACTCGTTGGTCAAAGGAAGAAGAAAAGTTGCTAGCGGAAATTTGGGTCGAAGTTTCCAAGACAAAGACATCGGAAATGACCGTTTTGAGGAAGCGTTTTGAAACCAGATTGTGGACATGTTCAACAGTCAGACTCTTACACCCGAAACTCGGCGAGGTATTATATTATAATAAAAGTAATAGTATTATATTATCTTGAAATGTATCTTGCAACTTTAAGTATATAAGTATTAAGTAGTAGAAACATATGTGGTAATGTGAGAAGAATGAGACCCGAGGTACTAATGTAGCCAAAGGAGAAAACTTAATTAATTATATGCTAGTCTCTATATCATTTTGGAAGAATCCAGGAGATTCAAGTCATCTGATCTTAGTGTAGGTCAACATATAGAAGAAAAGAGGAGGGAAAAAGCTAGGTTTTCAATTAAGCTCAAATTTGTTGTTTAGGGGTGTTCAATAAGCCTTGAGAACCCTTAATTTCAATCCTTTCATCAAGTAAGTAATTTCTCTAATTTGATAATTAGGGTTCATCTTATGGAAGTTTAGCATAAAGGTTAAAGATTGTTATCTGCTTATGTTTATGTTATGTTATTACTAATTAGAGGTAAATCTCTTATAGGAAGCAAGTGAAGAATTTTTAGGAAGTTCAAGTAGAATGCTAATTGGTGATTTGAGGTAAGTATTATAGTATAAACTTGTTATAGTTATCATGATATCATTTTAATGATTTATGATGGGTAATGTTGTAATGATCAAGGAATTGTTAATGATTATGTAACTTGGATCCATTGCAAGTAATGTGCAATGTTGGATATGTTAAAGATTATAGTTATATGCTTGTAATGTTGGATATGTTAAAGATTATAGTTATATGCTTGTAATGTGCAATGTTGGGTAATGTTGTAATGATCAAGGAATTGTTAATGATTATAGTTATATGCTTGTCAAAGGTATGTTTAATGTTGTAAATGTGCTCCTAATGATGTTTATGTTGTTTATGCCATGTACTTACTAAGCATTTCTCTTACGGTTATAGTTTATGATATTTTGTAGGTTCGGGTGTTGAATATAAAGGTAAGAACAAGGTGTAGGATGGACTACACTTAGGTGTATAGCTTTTGGAAGCGTTGACTAGAAGACCGTAATCTTTTGGACCAAACGTGCTTGAAGTTGGAAGCCCTGAAGTGTCTTTGCTAATTTTGGTATATCTTAGGTTAAATTGGTCATTTTGTTAAATCGGTCTAATGTTCATGTTTATGTTAAGTTGAAGTATTTGGATATTTGTTATGCCGTTGGATCAAGTGATGGAAATGGTTTAAGTAGTCGTTTAGGGGGTGTTTGGCAATATGTCAACATTTCTCATTTGATCCATTTTGGTTGATGGTTTAAACTTAGTGAATCTATTGTTAGTGTTGGATATGTTAAAGTGAACGGTGAATGGTTAAAGTTGTGTTTTATGCAGTTTTGGTTTTGCGGATTGTGGTTTCTGCAATTCTGTAGACTTTCTGTGAGTTTCTGGTCTGATATGACAATACGGCGTATTCGGGGATTGGGATACGGCGTATTAGGTATGTAGTCTTGAAACGGCGTATTCCATATAGTCAAGTGTTTTTCGGGAATATAGAGTATTAGTTGATACGGCGTATTCATAGGATCGAATACGGTGTATTAATCTAGTAATGTGGTGAGTCTATTATTGTAAAGGTCAATACGGCATATGGAATTATGTGTATGCAGCGTATCGGTTCAAGGACTCAATACGGCGTATTTAGAAGATCGAATACGTCGTATTGCCTTTCTTAACACAACATATGTCAATTTTTCCGTGCTTCAAGATTTTAATTTTGGGTTATTATAAGTTGTTTCTATAAATGTTTTTAAGGTCTTGTATGTTGGTTTCACCCTTGTATGTTTCAAGTATTGCTAGTTTGTTTGTAAAGGTCAATTTTTTTATAATTTTGAAAAAAAAATTATAGTGTCGTTTTTGGGGCGTAACACAGACTGACCATAAATATCGTACCTAAATTATGGTCACGGGTAAATGGACAAGGCTTCACGGTGATTGTCAAAAATTCAATGCTATTTACAAACATTTGCAGCGTACAAGCAGGTAAAATGACTGTGATCATCTCGAGAATGCAAAGACCAATTTTCAACCCCAAATGAGACGCAGAGAACCCGATTGATCTCTCAAATCTCGAGGATCTATTCGGCCCAGACAAACGACCTCGTCCCAATGGCGCAAAAAAATCTCGAGCTTCAAAGAAAGCCAAGTTGGTGGAGACGTCGAGCGTCGGGGGGAGCTCCGGAGGGAGTCAAACGAGTACTTTTTCGGTACTTTTATAAGAAAAATATACGTGCAAAGCCGAAGCTCAAACACTTGCATACGAGGCTAAGAGGCAGAAAGAACTGGGGTACCTGGAGATTGAAGATTTTAAGTTTCTCATGCTTGATCCCGACCAGACCATACCGGCCAAAGCTGCTTTCATTCGCAGGAAACAAGAAGAAATCATGAGGAAACATAAGCACGACGAATCAAATATTTAAGTTTCGTATTATTATGTGTTGATTTTTTTTCCGTATCAGTTTTTTCTTCGTATCGTTATTTTAAGTTTCGTATATTTTAATGTGTTGTATTGTATTTTTATTTTAATGAATGAATTTTATGTTATTTAGAAAATTGAATAAAAATAAATTAAACAAAAAGTTGTGGGACCCAGAAAACCTAGTTGTGTTTAGTTGTGATAAGAAAGGGTTGCAGAAGGGGTTGTGTTATGGTAATGCAGGGCTGAGCATCAGTCATAGACCGACCTGACCCGAATCGAACCGACAAAACCGAGGATCAACAACCGTGAAAAATGCGAACCAAAACCAAACCGAATGTTGTCGGTTCGGTTCGGTTTTTTGTTTTTCGGTTTTTTCGTCGTATTTTTGTCTAGTTGTGTATTTTGGCTTATGTTTTTGTTTTTGTGGGTTTTACGTTTGCCGAACCGACTTTTTTACTATGTTTTAAATCGTTTTTAATCCTTCCGACTTACGTTTTAAGTTTTAATTTTTTAATGTTTCGAAATCATATGAATGGAGGAAAAGTAAAACACATTTGAAATTTTGGCAACGAAACGGATTAAAATAAACACATGAAAATGACTAAAACGAAAAGAACCGAAATAAAACATAAAATGTAAAACGGGTTGTTAAAAGTCCGGTTAAGAAAGCGATTTTTGTAAAAAGCGAAGCGAAAACATTAAAAAAGCGAAACGTTTCGGTGTCAAAACGCGTGCTTCGGTGCATGGTAGAAGAGAAATAAGAGATTTTAGCCTCTTATGTGCGAAAAAACAAAACGTTTCAAGGAATACGTTGCATGAACAAAGAAGAGTTTCTTTGAAAAAACAAACAAGGCCTTAGTGTTATAGGTCTGCCCCTAGAGATGCACAGATAGGCTAAAGCCGGGCTCGAGGCCGGTCGGCCCAATGAGACCTAAATGGTCCTTATATTTTTCACCAAAGCCAGGTCTTGCCCGTGCTACGGTTCGACCCGGGCTAAACCCAAAGCCTGAAAAGCCCGGGCTATTGAAAAGCCCACTAAAAAGCCTGTAAAAGCCCACTAAAAAGCCTTGAAAAGCTCGCAAAAAAGCTTGAAAGCCCGAGATTTTGTTATTAGAAAGCTTTTATTGTGCAATTAATGTGCTTCTTTATAATCTGTAACTTTGTTTTGTTATTTTTCATGTAAATATTTACAAATGTTGATCAAATATTTCAATATATAATAGCTATATTATTATTATAATATATATAGAAAAAAGCCCGGGCCTAGGCCGAGCTAAGCCTCGTCCGGCCCGATCCTGAACATTTGAGCCGAAATAGGCATAATATTTTTGTTATGGCCCAGGTTAAGCCCGGTCTGAGCTTTTTTAGGCCCGGGCTTTTTTCAGCCCGGTCCAAATTCGGCATAGCCCGGGCTTTGTGCACCTCCAACAACCATACACTATGGGAGGAATAAGAGTATATATCAGTATCAGTAAGTCAAAAATAAGGGTACTACAAATACTACTAATGAAGTGGAAAAAGAGAAGGAGTATGGAAGAGTAAAGAAGTAGAGAATGGGAACTTTGTGAAAAAGGGATATATAGAAAAACGGAGAGAGGAACATAGTCAGAGGAAAAGGAATGATGTGCACACTGTTAATAAGTATGATGCTCTAAATAAGCTAGCAGAGGATATTACTGAAGTACAACAATCGAAGGAGAGAATGATTGTGGATGAGTTCTTAAATAAAAAATTACAACCAACTCCTTTAGAGCTCAAAGGATGGACTGAGGACATGTCAGAATATTTTAAGAATCAATGGGAGATTGATTGGGAAAAAAGAGGAAGAGGAAGTGGAAGGTAATATAGATGATGTTGTGGAAGGAACTTCAAACATTGCTAAAGAACTATGTGCAGAAGAAGTTTCAGGTATGGATACTACTATTTTAAATTAGTAGTAGTTGGAGTCTATAGATTTTTTAATGATAGATTTCAAAATAGCAGTGTGGAATATAAGTAAGTATGAAAAAATTGAAAAAACAAAAGATATTATAAATTTCATTAGAGAAGAGAATATTAATGTCTGTGGAATAGTTGTGACTCACATAAATCCTGCAGCCTTAAGTAAGGCAGCTAATGTTGCTTTTGGAGGTTGGGAATGGGTTTCAAATAGCTCAATAAGTTTGTAGGCTGTAGAATTTTAATTGGGTGGGATAATAGTCAGGTTGATCTTATGTTTATTCATATGACTAGGCAAGTCATGTTGGTCACAATTGAGATTTTACAGTCCAAGAAGAATATTTTTGGTAGTTTTGTATATGCTGATAATTCAGGGGTTAAGAGAAGGAATTTATGAAAGGGTTCATAAAAGGATAACTGTTGGGAATCCTTGGATTATTCTAGGAGACTTTAATGTTACTTTAAAAGTAAAGGAACACTCTGTTGGAGGTTCTAGAGTCACAAGTGATATGCAAGATTTGTTGGACTGTGCAAATGATTTAGAAGTGGACGATGTTAATAGAACAGGTCTTTTCTACACTTGGATTAAATCTCCATCAAAACCTGAAACAAGTATTATGAAGAAGTTGGACAGAGTAATGGCAAATATAGAGGTTTTTTTTTTTTTTTTTTTTGTCATTATGGAGATGCAAGTGTGAACTTCCACCCATTCTTTACATCTGACCATAGCCCTACTGTGTTGAGTATCCCTAATACTTTGAAGAAAAAACACAAGTCATTTAGATTTTCTAATTTTACTACTGATAAAAAAGAGGTTTTGGAGGTTGTGGAAAGAGAATGGAATTGCAATATAGAAGGCTACAAGATGTTTCAGTTAGTTAAGAAGTTGAAGAAATTAAAGAAACCTCTGAACATAATTGCTTGAAAGAAAGGAAACATGTTTGAAAATGTGAAAAAGCTGCAAGAAGATCTGAAGAATGCCCAAATTGAAGTTGATGCAAATCCTAATAACAAAGAGATAAAAGAGAAAATGTCTAAGATTCTTCATGAATACAATGAACCTGTGATTGATGAGGAGAAATTGTTAGCTCAGAAAGTAAATATTCAATGGATCAGTGAAGGGGATAAACACTAAGTTCTTTCATAATGTGATTAAAAGTAGGAAAGAATGCAAACAGAATTAGAGGAATAAGTGATGGAAATGGGAATTGGGTTGAAGGAGACAGAGTTGCAAAAGAGTTTGTTAAGCATTTTGGGAATTTTTTGGGGAATACTACTGATACTGAACAGATAAGTAATGTTGATGAATTGTTTTTGAACAAGTTAGATCAGATGGAGTCGGTATACATGGGTAGAAATGTTACAAGTGAGGAAGTTAAGGAAGCTATTTTTGGTGTTGATGATGGGAAAGCTCTAGGGTCGGATGGATTCACTGCTGTATTCTTCAAGAAAAGTTTGGGGGGGGGTTTATTGGGGATGATGTTTGTGAAGTTGTTAAAGAGTTTTTTAGATCAAACAAACTTCTAGGTGAAGTGAATGCTACTTTGATAACACTGATCCCAAAGGTACAACAAGCTAATAAAGTAACATACTACATGCCTATTGCCTGCTGCAACATCATATATTAGTGCATCAGTAAGATAATTACAAATAGAATCAAGAGGGTGTTGGATAAGCTCGTAAGTTTGAATCAAAGTGCTTTTGTTCCTGATAGATTAATAAAAGATAATCTCCTTATTGCTCCGGAATTACTTAAGGGGTATAATAGGAAGAATGGTCCAAAAATATGTGCAATGAAAATTGATATTGCAAAAGCCTATGATACTATGAATTGGGGTTTTCTAAAACATATTCTTGTTCATTTTGGATTCCATGAGAGAATGATTGGATGGATAATTTCATGTGTCACTGGAGCAGCTTTTACCATCTGTATTAATGGTGAGAGACATGGGTATTTTTAAAGTGGAAGGGGCTTAAGGCAAGGAGATCCTATGTCTCCTTACCTTTTCACATTGTACCTTGATTGTACAAAGAAGGGTGAATATAAGTCATCAATTTAAGTACCATTGGGGCTGAACGGAATTGAAACTAACTCAATTATGCTTTGCTGATGATTTGCTAATGATATGCAATGGAGATCATAAATCTGTGGAAGTGCTTAAAGAAGGGCTTAGGGAGTTTAGTGCTTTATCTGGTCTTGTCCCCAACATGAATAAAAGTACAATTTTCTTTGGTAGTATGTATGAAATTGAAAAGCAAAAGATTTTTCTAGTTATGCCTTTTGCTATTGGGAAATTACCAATGAAATATTTGGGTGTGCCTTTAATTACCAAGAAAATTGGGGTATCTGAATACAATCAATTGGTGGAGAGGGTAAAAAGTAAGGTGAATGATTGGAAAAATAAGACTTTATCTTATGCAGGTAGACTACAACTTATTGATGCAGTACTTGCATCAATGCACATCTATTTGGCCTTTGTATTTTTGATTCCTAAAACAAATGTGAAAGAGATTGAAAAGGTGCTAAAAGGGTTTCTATGGAGTCAAGGTACATTGAAAAAAGGAGCTGCAAAATAGCTTGGAAGGTTATATGTGCTCCAAAGAGTCAAGGGGGGTTTGGGGATTAAGAAACTTGGTCCTTGGAATGAAGAACTTCTATGCAAACACCTATGGAATGTAATAACTCAAAAAGAAAGCTTGTAGGTGAAATGGGTCAACCTGGAAAAACTTAAAATTAAGAGCATATAGGAGGTTGATGCAGATGAATCAGATAGTGGTACTTGGAAAGTAATTTTGAGTCTCAGAAACAAAATTAGAGGGAGTATTTGGCATAAGATAGGAAATGGAAGAAACATAAATGTATGGCATGATAAATGGATTGAGAGTGGTCCTTTGAGTGAAGTTATCAGCTTTAAAAAAAGATATGAAGCTAGATTTCCAAAAAACTTGATTGTGGCTTATTGTGTTCTCAATGGGAATTGAATATGGCCTAGTGAGTGGATGCAACAGTTTGAGCAATTAAGAAATATGAATGTGCCTATATTTGCTGAGGTTATAGATGATAGAATAGTATGGATGGGGAGGAATGGTAAGGAAGAAAAATTATTTATAAGGAGTGTTTGGGAACTGTTTAAAGAATATAGTAATGAAGTTAAATGGAAAAAGTTTGTATGGTTTCCACAATGTAATCCCAGGCATACATTCATTTTTGCCTATCCTTACATGGCAGATTAACTACACAAGATAGAGTTATGGAATGGAATACTAAAACTGGCCTTAAATGTTCTTTGTGTGAAATTGTTAATGATTCTCATGAGCATTTGTTCTTCAAATGTCAATACTATGAGGTAATTTGGAATGCTTTGAAAGACAAGATCAGAAAGGTGAATTGGGATATGGATTGGAGGAATGTGGTTGCATTGATTTTTAATGGAAAGTGTGGTAATATTATCATCAGTGTTCTGCACAGAATTGTAATTGCTACAACAGTTTACTATATCTGGCAAGAAAGGAACCAAAGACTGTTTAATAAAAAGAAAGAGATTGTAAAAGCTTGCTGAATGGGATAATGGAAAGTGTAAAGTTGCAATTACTAAGTTTAAATGTAAAGAAATCAAAAGCAGTTAATCAAGTTAGTAAAGACTGGGAAGGGCAGATGTTTACTATATAAAGGTTGTCTGTAAAGGGGTGTTTGGAATTAAGTTCAGTTATTTTGTCTTCACAAGTTTGATCTCCTATGCTAGGAATCAAAGTGTCTAATGTGCAAAACATAACAATGGGGTTGTATCTAGTACCTTAGAGTTCTAATGGTATGACTGTACTTACTTGAGACTCAGTTTCTAATCATTTTGGCCATAGGAGGAAATTGGTTAGGATTGATGGATCAGTGAGAGGTCTAATTCATAAGAATGTACCATAAAGTAGAGCAACCCATTGTAAAGGGTATATGGTTTGGGTGGGCAGTGTATGATAGGTGGAATAGCGAGGAGTGAAAGATGAACCTGCTTGGTCCACCCAATACATTGCTAAAGGAGGTAATGGATGGGCTTCCGTCAAGGAATGTGTTTCCAAGTAGCTGAAACCATTTTTAAGAGATGGAAATGTAGGTTACTTGGAAGAGCTCTTGACTGGAAGGGTTATGGGTGCCTAGTGATGCCTATCAGCTTCCTGCTTTGATTACTGTAGATGCTGGTTGAGTGGTTTTAGTGGGGAGGTGAAAAGGAAATGTAGCTAGATGCTTAAGGTGCAATTCAAAAGGTAAAATTCAGATGCAAATATCAGTTGGAAAGTTCTGGTGGGTTGTTGTTCAAAAGATCAATACCTATGTTATAGTGGTTGTATGTGTTTCAAATTTGTATATGATATTGGGCATGTCCAGTATTAGTAATGTTACTTATGCTTGTACAAATTGGTTGTGAAGCAATATAAATTTACCTTTTGAGGAAAAAAAAAAACCATACACTAACTTTAACCTATAAAATAACCTAATGAATTTACAGCTATGGGGTTTATTTTCTAAAAAATGAGAGGTAATGGTATTCCTTGTATGGTGTTGTTGTAGTATGTCACAACTATTAGGGCGTATGCTTTCTTTTGGCTTAACTTGTTGCCTCGTGTATTTTGTTTGGCAAGTCGGCTTCGATTTTGCCCTTTATGTTCGATGTAACTTGTTGTGTTCAAATTACCTCCATTTGTGAGGAGTGAAATGAAATATCTGTTTAAAAAAAAAAAAAAAAAAAAAAAATCTTTTGTAAACTGTAACGAACAAACTTGCTGTATTTTTCATTAACGATCACGTACAATGTGGGGTCTTAATCTATACTACCTTATAATGTATTTAAGATTTTACATAAAAAAAAGTCTTAAAAAAATAAGCCTACACACTTACTATAAAAAGAAGTCTCACATTTCAAAATAACTCATACTATAAAACTATATTAATCTTGCTATTAATTGTATTAAGTTTGCTATTAATTCAATACATAGCATTAAAATTCAGTCATCTTCCTGAAAATTAAATACACAACATTGTAACAGCACCAATTCAAAACATTGTAACAACACACCAATTCATTAATTCGTACAATTATTTTAAAAAAATGTGTAACCGAATAACATTTGTTTGCCACAATATATTGTCACAGGGTAGCCGCCGCATTGCGCGGGTACCTTGCTAGTGATTAATACACGTCCAATGTTTTTGGGCAATTCCTTTTTTACTTTGTCTACTTATGCTTATTAAAATTTAAACGATTATTTCATGATAAGCTATCACAAATATATTTAAAAGAAGCCCTTTTATGTTAAACCCAACTGCTCATAATTTGTCCTTTTACTAACACTAATAAATTGGTCTTTATTACTATGAGCTGAGTATTGCTCTTAATTCGTGCGGATGTGTGGATAGATCTGAACCGCCCATTCTAGATCTGATCTTGACTTTTTGTAAAAAAATCAACATCTGCGCTAACTTCACGGTACCAATTGACCATGTAAACGAATTTTTTAATTTTTTTTCCTTTTGAGGGATCCTTACTAATGTTATCTTCTTTCATTTTTTTATTTTTCCAGATTTTTCTGAGCACTTTTTGTTTTTTTGATTATGAGTCCTACCGTGATATTAACGATATTATGAGTCCTATTGTGATATTATGAAACTATGATATTATAAAACCAACTGTGATATTAAGCTTTTTTACATGTAAAAATGAACCATGATATTAAGAAACATATGATAGTTACTATTATATTAACAATTTTATTAAAAAAGCATATAATAGTTATGGTGATATTAACAATTATATTAAAAAAAAAGAAAAAAAGATCCTGTGATAGTAAAAAGGAACCGTGATATTAACATTTTTTATTAAAAAATGAACGGTGATATTAATAATATTAGTAAAAATACAAAATAGTAGTGTGATATCAAAATAAAGTTAGTGTGATATTAATAATTTGTATTTAAAAAATAATTTATGTGATATTAAGATCGGATCTTGACTTTTGTAAAAAAGTCAAAATCAGACCTTAATATCACAATAACTTTAATCATGAAAACGATTTTTTTTTGAAATATTTTTCAGCTATTCTTAATAATTTATCATCCTCTTTATTTTTTTAATTTTTTCAGATTTTCTTAATTTTTTTTAAAAGCTACTGTAATATTTTCGCACCATCCCTACTTAAAAGGTCAATCCCCACCCGAAAAATTCTCAAAAAATTCTATAAGATCGGGTATGATGGTGCATGAAAAAGTTGTGAAAAACTTTTTTCTAAAAAGTGGATATTTTTTCAGAAAAAAAATTATGAAAAAATACGTTTGCGGATTAAATCGTTCTTTTGTGCATCAAAAATTAGTTTTTGCACCCAACTTCTTTTGACTTTTTTTATCCAAATAACATTGCACATCTAACTAAAAAAAGTTGAAAATTTTGTGCATCCAAATTTTTTTGCGCATTAAAATTCGTTTTTTGTACATTAAAAAAAACGTATCAAAACTCAAAATTATAAAAAAAAATTCACAAAAGCTTTATGCACCAACATACCCGATCTTGTAGAATTTTTTTGGAATTTTAAGAATTTAAAAAAAATAATCTTTTATTCTTTTTACGGATATTTGTCTTTTTATTTTAACTTTACCTTTTATATATATATATATATATATATATATATATATATATATATATATATATATATATATATATATATATATATATATATAGAATCCGGATCGATTGAGAAGGTTTTTATTTTGAGAAGATTGAAATATAATCTTTGAAGCACGGCCGTATTGAAATACGTACTGTCTACACGTATGATTATACACGATTGTCTTCTAAGATATATTATATTTTACGTATTAAAACGTTTACATGGTCATTAAAACACAATATATATTACAGTAGAGTGCGTAAGGTTTATTTGGTTGTTGTATCGTAAGTTCGTAAACTCTTTAAGAATGTGTGGCGTGCTTTAACTGCTATAACATAAATCTATATCGTAATTAAGTGCGTAAGGATTCTTTTTGTTGAAATATAGTGTGTTTGTGTGTGTCTAATAACGTATAGGAAATAAATTTTCTAACATGGACAGCTATGTGTTACAGTAATATAAATGGACTAGGATCCTCTATGTGTTACAGTAATATAGATTTTATTGTGAGCGGAAAAGAAAGAATAAAATATTATTGTGGGACATTTTTATTATTTTAAATTAAAATATTCACTCGTAACAAACTAACATGACCTATAAATATAGATTTTACCTGTCATGTTCATTTTGACAGTAATATAGATTTTACCTGTCATGTTCATTTTGAACACTAAAAGATCCTAGAACACTATAAATATAACAAAAAAGTAGCCGCATATAGTCATATACAACTTAGTCCACAAGTTACAAGTGTGTTGCATTGTTGACTCTTGGTCCTAGTCCAACACAAGGCTTGCTTATTGCTTATATTTTTTTGGATTTCCTGTAACTATAGTTCCAACTCTATTTTCTAGTTGTTTGATACAAAAGATTCCATAACGTTATCATGCATGTATACAGTTAGAAAAACTTTGTAATAGGAAGTGAGTGGAACATTGTTGCTAATTTTACGTATTGATGTATATACGGGTACTGGTTTTAGAAATTGTGCACGCACAAGATCATGACAGATAATATAACGAATTATAATATTTCAACAATTTTATTTTGAAGTTAGATATTATTATAAATTCATGATTTGTAATGTTTAAAATTTTAATATATAATATAATATTATATTAAAATTTTAATACTTATATAGTTATAATATCCGTGCATGCACACGTTTTTACATATGTTTTCATTATGTGTTAATATCGATTAATATTTTGTATAAATTTTTGTTGTATGAAATATTTGACTTTGTTTAACTGTATAATGTTTAGGTTGATCTTGTTTCAATTTAAATATTAATATTATGTTTTAGACATTATGTATGTTAAGTAGGCATAATGATATTGAAAAAATATGTGTCGTTGTTATATGTATAATATCGTCTATTTATATTCATCCCACAATAACGTGTGAAGTCGTGCATTCAGTTTGATATTTATACTCTTGTTAAAATAATTTAAGTCGATTTTTAAACCCGTGCGCGGGTTAAACTTATAAAAAGAAATAAAATGGGTCGTTATTAAATGCTGATAGTTAAGAAAGAATACTTTTCTAGGTATTCTTAATTAATATAATAAAGATGAATAACATGACTCTTCTTAAATGTATAATTTCATGTATTCATTTATATGTACATATTTTTTTTTCTTTTTCTTTATAATATTGTGCAAATAAATTTAATATATAATGATAATAGTATTTATAAATAACAATAACATATGATGGTTTTTTCTTTATAAGATATAAATTATATTTTTAGAGGTTATAAAATCTAGGGGGTTTATTAAATTTATAAAGTCATTATAATTACCTTCTCATTTTCTCATTTTTTTTAATTTAAAATAGAAAGATTGACATATGCGTTTTTATAAATATTTATTTTGTGAGATGCAATTTAGATGAGTTTGACTAAACTGAAACCAATTTTGACTTTTATTCGGCAATAGAAATGCTCATTTTTGTCACGTAAGCAAAATGAGCTCAATTGAGTTTTGCAGTTTTCTTTTTTCACTTTTTGAAAATCTCTTATTATATAAAAAATAATTATACAAAATCCCGATATAGTTTATGTTATTACCTTTTTATATAACAAAGACAAAATTACACGTTTGGTCCCTATTGTTTGCTCATATTTCAAGTTTAGTCCCTAAGTCGTTTTAATTACACCAGAAATACCTATATTTGAAACCTTGCACTCATTTAGTCCCTATTTTGGATGGCCGTTAGTACAGTCCGTTAAGTATTTTGCGCTGTTAGTTCTTCGTTAATAAATTTTGCACCGTTAGTACTTATTTTTTAAAATATAGTTTTCCACAGTTAGTCCCTCCGTTAATAATAGTTATCGCCCGGTTTTTTACGTTTTTGTCCGTTTTCGTTCGTTTTTTATCCGTTTCCCCTCGTTTTTTTACGTTTTTCGTCCGTTTTCTTTCGTTTTTTTATAGTTTTTGTCCGTTTTTCTTACGTTTTATCCGTTTTTCTTACGTTTTTATCGGTTTTCATCCGTTTTTGTCCGTTTTTCTAACATTTTTCTTGAATTTTTATCCGTTTTTCTTACATTTTGTCTGTTTTCTTTCGTTTTTGCCCATTTTCATCCGTTTTTATCCGTTGTTCTTACGTTTTGTCCGTTTTTCGTACGTTTTTATCGGTTTTTATCCGTTTTTCTTTCGTTTTTGTACTATTTCAACATATTGAAAATTTTTTCCAAAAAAAAAAAAAATTTGGAAAAAAAATTTCCAAAAAAAAAATTGGAAAAAATATTTCCGAAAAAAAAATTGAAAAAAAATAAAAATAATTTTCAAATTTCAAAAAAAAATTTGAATAAAAATTTTCAAAAAAAAATTTTGAATAAAAAAAAAATATGTCCGTTTGTTTTCAATATTTTTCGGAATTTTTTTTTACAATATGTCCAAATTTCGAAAAATATTGAAAAAAAAGTTTTGAAACAAAAAAAGTATTTCGACGTATTGAAAAGTTTGAAAAAAAAAATTTTAATTTTTTTTAAAAAAAAAATATTTGAAAAATATTTTTTTTTAAATATTTGAAAAATATTTTTTTATTCAAGTTTTTTTTTTGAAATTTTTATTCAAATTTTTTTTTGAAATTTGAAATTTTTTTTATTTTTTTTCAATTTTTTTTTCGGAAATATTTTTTTTCTAATTTTTTTTTTGGAAATTTTTTTTTACAATATGTCCAAATTTCGAAAAATATTGAAAAAAAAGTTTTGAAACAAAAAAAGTATTTCGACTTATTGAAAATTTTGAAAAAAACATTTTTCAAAATTTTTTTTTAAAGATTTAAAAAAAAAATATTTGAAAAATATTTTTTTATTTTTTATTCAATTTTTTTTTGAAATTTGATTTTTTTTTTTATTTTTTTACAATTTTTTTTTTCGGAAATATTTATTTTCCAACTTTTTTTTTTTTGGAAAATTTTTTTCCAAATTTTTTTTCTTTTTGGAAAAAATTTTCAATATGTTGAAATAGTTCAAAAACGAAAGAAAAACGGATGAAAACCGATAAAAACGGACAAAAAGTAAGAACAACGGACAAAAACGGATGAAAACGGGCAAAAACGAAAGAAAACAGACACAACGTAAGAAAAACGGATAAAATTTTTAGAAAAATGTTAGAAAAACAGACAAAAACGGATGAAAACTTATAAAAACGTGAGAAAACGGATAAAACGTAAAAAAAACGGACAAAAACTATAAAAAAAAAGGAAAGAAGACGGACTAAAAACGTAAAAAAAGGGGGGGGAAACGGATAAAAAACGAACGAAAACGGACAAAAACGTAAAAAATCGGGCGATAACTATTATTACCGGAGGGACTAACTGTGGAAAACTATATTTTAAAAAATGAGGACTAACGGTGCAAAATTTATTAACGAAGGACTAACAGCGCAAAATACTTAACGGACTGCACTAACGGCCATCCAAAGTAGGGACTAAATGAGTGCAAGGTTTCAAAAATAGGTATTTCTGGTGTAATTAAAGCGACTTAGGGACTAAACTTGAAATATGAGCAAACCACAGGGACCAAAAGTGTAATTTTGTCTATAACAAAATCTAAAAATATATCTTAGAATTTTTGTTTTTGCATATCATGAAGTATAACAATATAACAAAAAATGTATCTGCACAAACAAAAACGTACGAGGGCCAACTGATATTGGGCCTGACTTGGATCAAGTTTTAGATGGGCTTAGTACTAGAATTTAGACCGAAAATGGCAATAAGCTGGACCATAGAGAACGTTATAGACACAAGGCTGTGTTTGTTTTTTGCAAAAAAAGTCTTACTGCCTCTGAGTCTTCCTGAGTCAGACGCGGTCAGATCCGGATCAGACTTTGGTGTGTTTGTTTTTTTAGGCGAGTCAGACACGGGAGGATCTTGAACCTCTTACCCGGTTAGAGGTGGTGCTCATGTCTTAATGCCTCTTACCAGGCATCAAACGAATAGGTCGGGGGCATCATAATATTAGTGTGATAAGTGTGTGATAAAAATGGCGATGGAAGTTGCAATTTACAGACAAATAAAAAGAAAGAAATAAGAAAATGAAAATATGAAAGAGAAGATGCGTTGGGAATGCAAGTGGTTTTTGTACAAGTATATTAAAATATGTAGTACACAAGTACTTGTAAAATGAAGTACTAGTACAAGTATATTAAAATATGAAACACTCTTAAGTCTTAACTACTACGTAGTAGTATCACTTTTTCTAATAGAGCTTTGATACATGGGCCTAACTAAAGAGGCTTAAAAAGAGACATAATGCATAAATAAATTGTACAGTACTCTTATAAACTTGATCTATTTTTAGTTTTGTTTATACAAATAAAAAACACATTAAAAAGACTTGTACATTTAACAAAGAAAGCTATTTTTTAAATAAGTATATTGGTGGCTTTTTTATATAATGTGTCTATGTTTTTAACTTTTTTTTATATATATAAATTTTCTTTACACCTTCAAATTATCATGTCAATCAAGTTTTGTAATAAATCGGACCTATAGAACTAGTAATCTGTTTGCGAATAATTCATAAAATAAAAACGAATAAACAGTTCAAGTTTTCTAATTGTAATTTTGTCTTGTTATAGGTTACGTCAAATTCTTTATTGTTTAGATTTCGGTAATTTAATTATTTATAACATGTCAAGCGCTCCAATACAATTTTCATGACTATCTCTTTGTTTATTTTTTATTTTTTTAAATAAGTGTGAATTACAACAAGTAGAGTAAGTTGGTTATCATTAAATAAAGCCGACCCGATAATTTATTTAATGGTTTATTATTATGTTAAATTTATGATAATGTTCTGTTTCATGTTTACACTATCTACTTATTCATCGTAGTTGCAATAGTTTAATATATACTTAAAAAAAAATTAAAACCATTCAGACAATTATAAAAAAACAAACAACACTTTTTTATCTAGATTCAGACATTATAGCCACCTCTTGCTAGTAAGATGTGGTAGTCAGATTTAGATGTGAAACATCTTAATCAAACAAACACACCCTAAAATATCAGCAAATTTAATCTTTTTGATATAATATTTCTTATTTTCACCACCATGTAGATTATGTTGATATTCCAGTTTGGGGATGTATTTGTTAACCAAGTGTCCTTATGTTGGTAAGTAAAAAGATATTTTTTCCACCAATAAATACGTTGATATGAGGCCTTTTTTTTTTTTCATCAAAATTTTCTTCACCTTTTAAAAAGAAAAACAACAAAGAAAATTTTTTCTAGAAAAAACAGCTTACAATCCTTGTTTCTCATAGTAGGGATGATATTATTACTTGAAATTGTATGGTCTTTTTGTGTTAGTGTGCCTATATTACTTGAAGTATACAACGAGTTTGTCTCTAGAAAAGAAACAACAGATCTTTGAGCCGCAACTATCCGGCTACAACCTGACTATATTTTTTTAACTAATTCGACAAACTAATACGAATTTAGATAGTGATTATAACAATTCTTGTCCTTCTAGGTAATATCAATCAGAAGATCTGATTATATGCTTTGATTGAACTGCATATGACAAGAACAAGAAAAGGAACATTAGACATGAAAAACAGATGTAAGCAGTCGGATAAAAAGGGATCTTTTTTGTTTTGAACATACATGCACTTACACACATTCAAATATACCTTTTTTGATTAGAACCTTTAAACTAAATTCTCATCATTTGCTTTACAAGAGTTTGAAAATAACTTTCTTTTCGATAAGCACGTTATTATGAACTTCTCAGTACTCAAACGAAGTTTTTCTGTGAATACTTCAAAGACTCGAAGTAAACCATATCAAGATTTAGAAGTTGACGAGCCTCCTTTTTCTGTTCTTCAAGGAGAAGGTTTGTCTATCAACAAGATTCTCTCAAGAGATTCATCCTTTGGTCAGTCCGCGCGTATTTATTATAGGACCACGTCCAACTTAGGTGTGCCATTTCAATGGGAGAAAAAACCTGGATTGCCAATACTTTCTCCACAAGAGCAGGTTATTCTACATCCACCACCACCACCACCCCTACCACCTCCAGCACTACAAAGTCTAGTGCTTA
Source organism: Chrysanthemum makinoi (assembly GCA_910596185.1). NCBI lineage: Eukaryota > Viridiplantae > Streptophyta > Magnoliopsida > Asterales > Asteraceae > Chrysanthemum > Chrysanthemum makinoi. The sequence goes on from OU343221.1 coordinate 280,756,339, forward strand.
CACGACCCAATGCTGACATGAAGTATTCTTCTATTTCTTGGAGGTTTTGGTCATGGAAGAGGAGATTATGCAAGAATACAAGGATACAAATGTATGGTCGAAGATGGTATCATGTGAAATTTAGTAGTAATATTTCAAAATCGAACAAGGTTAGTAGCTTAGATGGTAATTCAGATGCTGAGTTTGTGGAATGGCTCCATCGTGATTCAGAGTCTTCATCATCTTCTACTGTATCGACTTCAGTTTGCATATCTAACGATCAATTTGATAGCTTTAGAAAAGGGATTCCTTTTTGCTGTACTACATGGAGAAGACATAAGAGCTACAACAGATGATGGCCGGCATGACATTGACATGGATGTTCATCATAATATGTGTATATAATTCTAATAACCTAGATTCCTATATGCTTTGCTTTTCATGGCTTTCTAAAATGTTTAAGTAAATAAATGATGTTATAGTGTTTGGGGTCTAGTTTAACTGCTTGTAGAGTGCAATTCTACGTGTGGTTCTTGTATGATATGAAGTTGTGTTTATTAACAATAGAACCATGATTCATACTATCATATTTAAACTTGTTTTCTTCCCGCTGATTCATGTGTGCGACACAATATATACCATGCTACAAGTTATAAATGACTTTTGAACATAGACCGAACTTCAAAGAATTACTTTTTTTTAACGGCAATTGCATTAGAAAGGGCATGCACTTTAGCAAGACGCTAGAGGAAAAAGGAATTACAAGTTTTTACAAGCAAGTTTCGGATCTAAAATCCTCTCAGTCCATAGAGGAATCGATTTTTTAAACCTGTGAGCTATACATGAATGAGAGAGAGTTTTAATCTCTTCTTCAAGGGTATCCTTTCTCGGCGGAGTAAGGTCATATAAAAACAAATCTGATTCAGAAATCTCAATATTATCACGTGGTGGTTTGAAAAACCACATCAAAGCAAACCTTCATGGAACTGTTGAGATTGATTGAGTCACTCCATGAGATTATGCCTTTCACATTTGTGGGATGATTGTTAAAACCCCAGCACTTCGATACCATCTTCCACATTTTTTTTGCTATCTCGCATTCAACAAAAAAAAGGATCAATATAGTCTAAACTAGACGAGTACCCGCGCCTAGCGGCAGCGATGTCTAGTTTTCTGCAAAGTTCCGATGACCCATAAGTTTCTTTCAACAAACTGTATTTGTAGCATTAGAGAATCGTTTTCGAATAACTACAATTCTGATGCGTGGTTGCATAGCAGCATAAATATATATTTTTTTTAAAAATTATGTGGAGTCGATCTAAGTGTGTGAAAGATATTTTCTAATAGGATTGTTTTATGTTATTAAGATTTTAGTAATAATAGATTCAAGCATTATAAAAAGCGGTATTATGTAGTTGGCAATATTATATTGTAGTTTAGAGGTATAGCCAACATGTGTGACCGTTTTTTTCTTGTTTTGTCAGTAATTTAGGCATTAATAACTATTTTTTTTACATGTGTAACGTTTATCATTTGGTGTGTGGCTTTTAAAATTGTAACTTTGCAAATTGGATTTCACCATATAAGATTATTTTGTACTATCAATTTGTATAGATATTTATGCATTGTTCAAAGCTATTTGTTTGAGGTACAAATAATTATCGCTAAAGATAACAATACTATTTATTTTTTGTGATTTTAATAAATTTACATAACATTATTGATACACTGGACAAAGGCTATACAATATATATTAACTTTTAAACGACGATTCATATATGCTAGTCCCTTAAATGGTGCAAGAGCAACATTTTTTAAAATAACATTATACAAATGACAAATTACATGTGTCAAAGCAAAATAAACCAAAACTACAATTACTTGGTCTCTCCTTTCAAAAAAATTGTCACGGGTTCCACAACTACTTCATCATTTCTCATATAATTTTGTCAAATTTGATACCCGATTTCACCCGGGTGGTTCAACTGGTTGAACCGTTCCGATAAAAAAACAGTCGATTTAACCGAGTCAAACCGATAGGTCGGGTCGAAAAATGTCAAATTAAACCGGTCGCCGTCGGGTTTGAAGCGTCCCGGGTCAACCCGGTATCGGTTTCAACAGGTCAACCCGGTATCGGTTTCAATGGGTCAACCCGGTATCGGTTTCAATTGGTTGTTTTTAATTTGGTAGATGTGCTTTTAATTGGGTGTACAATGTGAATAAATTATTGTACTTTTAAGTAATGGGGTGTTTTAATAAGAGTATTAATTATATTATTTATTTCTCTCTCCATTGACCATGTTTTCAACATTCAACTTTCAACATTTTTCACTTTTTCCACTTTGACCATTTTTCCATTTTATATAGTAAAGATTAACCTTCATCAAAAACCGGGCAGCGTTACAAATGGGAAGGGATCCGGTAAGAAAAAAATTTAAATGAGAAGAATAAGAAGGATTTCTAGCCACACATTTTAAATAAGGGGAGATTTTTAAAGGGAGATGCATCTATTTTTATAGATGCATATAAAATATGTGGTTGTTGTTTCTTCTTACTCTTCTTATTTTTATTTTTCTTCTCATTTGATCCTCACTCTGGTGTCAATATATAACTAAAAAAAGTTAAAAATTTTGTGCATCCAAATTTTTTTGCGCATCAAAATTCGTTTTTTGTGCATTAAAAAAAACGTATCAAAACTCAAAATTATAAAAAAAAAAATTCAAAAAAGTTTTATGCACCAACATACCCGATCTTGTTGAATTTTTTTGGAATTTAAAAAAAATAATAATATTTTTATTCTTTTTACGGATATTTGTCTTTTTATTTTAACTTTACCTTTTATATATATATATATATATATATATATATATATATATATATATATATATATATATATATATATATATATATATATATATATATATATATATATATATATATATATATATATATATATATACTACTTTATAATGCATTTAGGCCTTCTAAAATTAGAAGGCTTAAAAATTCAGACTTTTTTACTTGCTTATTATGGAAAGATATATTATAATGCATGTAAAATTAAGATAAGGAGCTCCAATCATGAGATGACATGTGTCACTTCTTAACAAACTCCAAGTCTAACTTCTAACAAACTCCAAGCCTAACTCCTAACCACCAAATATTAAGATAAGGATCTCCAATTATAAAATGACATGTGTCACTTCTCAACTAAAAATTCATCTTTATTTTCAAATTAAAATATCTTTTTATCTACTTATTTATATTATAATCTAATTTCACCATATTTTCTAAAATTTTATGCTATTTAATTCAACATCCATTTTAATATATTTTTATGAGTTTTTAGTTTTTATATTTTTAGTGGGTTTAATTTATTTTAATTCAAATTTTTACAACTTTAACCTTTATTTCATTTATTTCAATCAATATAATCTTGATTCGTCAAAATCATATACTTTTGGGGGAGTGTTTGACGCGTAAGAGATTGCGAGGGTATTTTTATATGCGGGAATAATGATGTTGCGTGAAAGTTACGGGTAACCCAAACAAACACTTACAACTAACACATATACATTCGAAGTGTTGTGAAACGAATTCACTAAACAGGTAAGCAAACACATATAACTATACTTATTGCCGCCGCTGTCACCACCATCTCATCACATCACCACCTCAAAGCATTTGTTCGCTACAAAATAGTCAATTTCTATTCCACGGGCATCTAGGTTACAACTGTTGGTTTGTGGGAGTTAAAACACATGTAAACGACTAGAAGTGTGTGAGCCTATGGGGGCACACACGTTAAACACAAGAGTACATGATGATCGTTTATTACTTGAATATATTACGACCCGTTTTATGCATGCATGATATCCGATACGTTTACACGACCCATGGACTTGTTCCAATTATAAATGTGGGTCGGTTTGGAAGCCTTGGGCCTAGTCTTTCTAAACCGATCGGATGTTGTTGGTTTTGTAGCTTGAGGCACAAGGCTTGAGCCCAAGACATAATAGGTTTATAAGTATATATAAACAAACTCCCATGTGATTTAAAAGGGACGACTAAAAGCTACTATCCCTAATAATCGACCAAATATATCCCTAAGATAATTGAAAATCGATTCCACTATTTGTTGGTTCCAACCAATCATATTTTCCTCTAAGATTCGATTGGTTTATTGGTTTTATTGAATTCGTGAACTTGCATTATATTAATCCAAGATGTGTTACTGAATTCATTATTCTTGCTTATTCCTATTTGCGAATTGTAGCAGCCAAAGGCTAAGGGGTTTTCTGTTTGACATGTTATCGGACAGAAGGGTACATAACATATCGGACACTCTTTGTCCGATGTCGGGTAATATATAAATTTGTTCTCGGACAGTTTGGTTTCTCGGACAGGAAGAAGAAATTGGTTCTTGGAGTTTTTTTGTTCGTGGTATTCAAGTAATTCAAGCTGTTGATTAGGTTAAACGTTCTCGACTAGCATTTATCGAACATACTTGGTTTAAGTGTTTGTGTGTGATACTCATAGAGGTATCTATTTTAGATACTTGGTTTCTTTGGTTCTCTTGTTCGTTTGATAGCGTGCAGATGACGTCAAAGGTTAGTTTTCTATGTACCTTTTATTATTATTGTTTATTATTTACGTGTTTACCTAATTGCATAAACTAGATCCAATTCCGCTGCGTACTCGTTTGGGTTACTTGGTTAACTAGATTATAAAATCCCAACAGTGGCATCACGAGCCATCTCGTTTTTGCGATTATGGGTTACACGCTTTATTAAACATATTTAAAAGGATGCATGAAATCTAATTAGTTATTCGTTTTATTTTTGTTTTGACAACTATATGCAATACTTGTCAATTATTAATAAAAAATAACAAGACACACACAAATTAAATTAAACTGTTAATTAGAATTAATTTGTTAATTGGAATTAAATTTGTTAATAAGAATTAAAGGTTAATTAGAATTAATTGTTAATTGGAATTATATTGATAATTAGAATTACATATTGTTTATTAAATATATAAACTAGCGTAATTAATTGTCAATTAAGTTTGTCTTGCTTTTTATGTGTTTTTCCGGCCACAAGACCCATTCAATTACTTTTTGTGATGTATGGGGCGATCTAGGTATTGCACCTAATGACGGTCTTATGGTTCTCCTTTCGGGGAAGACTCGCGAGAGAACTCGGAACAATATGTGTTTATATATTGATGTTTATGTTTATATGTTTGTCATTCCTTATGTGCATTATTGTTACTTGTTTTTGACACCTAATTGTATGCAATATGGAATAATACATATCGCAACCATAACATTAATATTGGTCTTTATTTACACGCCTAAATATCATGCTCATTGTGACCTGCTATTTGTTTCGTGGAAAATTGTTTTTGTAAAATAAAGTGACTTGAACTATTAAAACAAGTTTTTCATGAATTTAAAAACTATACGATATGGACACTTGGGATGTACGGCTCACCCACTAGAACAAACTATAAAGGGGGTTTAAGGAGGTACGTGCAGTCACACCTAAAGGATTTCCGGTTATTGCCTAGCGCTGACCTGGTCCATCACCTCCCTGCGAGTTCGATTGGAGCTACCGTGAACCATGAAGATCACTACAGTGTCATTACCAAAAGTTTTTATAATAAGTGTTACAAAGTTGTTTTGCATGCTTCTTTGTACACGACTTTTATTACATTTGTGTGCATACCTATTTGTTAATTTTAAGTCTATGCCATCCAACTATGAACACGTGCATTTGAATTGACTTCTCTGGTCAGACCTCTAGGCCTTTCCAACCCATGGTGATTATTTCTCTTAGGTCAGACCTTGGTTATTTTTGCAAGTTCATACTTGGTCGACTTATTTCGAGTTGGCTTGGTCAGACCTTGAACCCGAGGCATAAGATGAGAACTAAACATGCTCATGACATTATTACTTGTCTACTAATGTCTTGATCAGTCTTATAAATCTAAGAGTTGCATTATGCAATTAACGCTCGTCGCTTACCTCTTGTCCTACTTAGTTACTCACTGGTCAAACCTCTGGTAAATAAGTGGGAGTGCAAGATGGATCTTAGTCTTAATTAATAATTAATTTGGTAGTTAATTATTTTAGGAATGTAATTATCAAAAATACTATAATTGAACTTTCTATGTTCTGAATAAATTGTGTTGATTGCAACATAAGTCGTAAACAAAGTTGTTTTTCTTTAAAAGAAAAACTTAGTATCTTTTCCTTGTAAGAAGAGTGAGATTTATTTATGTCTTTTCTCCTTAATTGACAAACTAAGATAGGATTACAAATTTTTAAACTCATTTATGATCTTTCATTACCCTTTTAAGGTCTAGAAAATAATTGAAAGATAGAATATTTTGTGTAACTAGAAAACATTTTGTTTATAGCTACCAAAATAAATAACATCATGCACTTGTCGCGATGTATGACTTTAAACCACAAAGAGTAAAGAAATTACTAGAATATTCGATAGGTATTTTTCTTGGACTCTTATTATTCCTAAAGTGCTAAATACCATTGGGGCTATGTAGACAATAAAGGAGGAATTGGATGCTAAAGATTCAAGTTAAATGAAAGTAAGAATGGCTAGTCCATTATCTACATAAGTAAGACTTCATATAATCTGTTCAATACCTAAGTACATTGCTACACGCAGGCATTCGAAGAGAATAGGAAAATGTATAAAATTGCTATATGTTTTCTACTGGAAATGTAACACTTACAATGTTGGCAAATCCAGTGGGAGCAATTGCATTTTATAACTGAAATAACATTCATGTAATGTTGTCAATTTCAGTGGGAGCTACGGGATTTATTTACTTGTTAGTCACCCATATCATTTCAAACTTGCTTTGAAATAATTTATTACTTTCCGAATACGAACGACCATTGTTAAAGGAAAATTGCATTTTATTTTATAATATAACACGTTGCCTTTCTGCTGTTTCTCTCTGAAGCGTTATCTCTAGAATAATAATCCACAATTCCTTATTAAAGGTTATGGTTCTAAAACTACTTGTAATATCTATGACATTATCATATTGTTTGCACAATCAATCACGTATTGTTTGTTTTCATAATAATGTTGTGCCTTACATAAGTGGGAGAAATCTCAAAGTGTGTGCAAGGAACAACAATATTATTAGTATCTCTTGACCGCAAGGTAAAGAAAACTAATAATTTTACTAGGACTTAAACACGTGAGATGTTTATTGCCCTACTACATGTAAATAAGAATTTCACTAGGACTTAAACATGCGAGATGTTTGTCTACATTCTAATAATGATTCTACTATGACTTGAACACGCAAGATGTTTGTTGCCCTACTACATTCAAATGTCATGATATAGTGTAAAGATACTTCAACATTTTGACTACATGTTTTAGTCAACAAAATTATGGTTATATAATAATGATCATAATTCTGAAGTATAAAATTAACTTGAAATTACTATAGAACTCAAAAGTTTGCCTTCATGATTACGTTTGTTAGTATAATTATGCTTAAATGTTAAGACATAATTATAAAGTCCTTGAATTAATCAATGACTTATAACATAAAGTATTTATAGTAAAATTGTTATGTCTTCTAGTTAACACATAGATATGAGGCCTTTGAATTATTCAAAGACTTATAATGTATTAATTGACATGTTATGTTTTCTTGTAAACACATGAACATATAATTCTTGAACAGTTATGTCTTCTTGTGAATACATGAACATAAGGTTCTTGTATTATTCAATTAATATACATTATAGCATGCACTTAGTTCGGTAATACTTAATAGCAATTTGGCTTGACCCAATTGACAAGTATTTGGTCCAAAGAGAATTAAGTTATCTATGGAACTCTGATAAAGTTTCACAATTCTAATACTCATGGAATACCACTTTCATTATGGTATGTCTAATGTGTTGAATCAAACCTTATTCATATTGTTTGGTTCATAATAGCTTTAATTGCTCTACCTTCAAAACATAATCAAGGTTAGAAAATTGTGTGTGTCATAGATACACTCAATATAGTTCAAACCAAGAAGATATTCAAGACAACCCATAACTAAAAACCCTAATTCCTTAGGGATTTTAGATTTTTCCACTCAAACCAATCCTAAATCCTTTTGGATTTTTGATCCATCTACACTTCCTAGCTTGAAGATTGTAGTTTTGGTGTTCTTCCTAGCTCGACGAAACACAAAACTGTTGCTAGAACTTTTGGTTAAAGAGTGATACAAAATTAGAGTTTTTCTACAAACCCTAATTAGAGTTGTTGGAAAGAATTCCATTGTGTCTTGATTTAAATTCTAAATTTGTAAAAATCTTATGAAGCATTTTATTAACAAATCTAGAGATGAGAATTTAAAATGTATTTTGTGGTTCCCAACAAAGAACAATTTATTGTTGCTTAAATACTTAGTATTTAAAGAATTGTATCTACTTACAAAAGTAAGTGGGAGCATATACAAATCTCAAAGATATTTGAGAACAAAATACTTAACCTTCTAAAATCCACTTATTAATGTCATACTAAGGTTAAACATGTAAATGTTAACCGAAGTATAATGATTACTCTCATTAATAAATCTGCAAGGATGCATCATCACTTGAGTGATATTTTAATATCATTGCTGAGGGATATAAGTTAGAAGATTATTGTAAATCAGCTAACTACTAAAATATATTATCACATCTTGAATCTGATAAATATCTTAGAACTATGAATGATAAGACAGTCCTTAAAAGGCAAATCAAGTTTTGAGCTTGATTGTTATTTTGCCTAACAGTTAACCTGTGAGGTTGGAATGAGTTTCTTTTGAAGAAAGGCTCACAAGGACAAAATTGTATACATGTTAATGCATGGCATTTTATATGAAGTTTTTAATCATACTTAAGCAATTGACTGTGATGAGATTTCTTATATATGCATGCATTAATTATATAAAGATAATTAGTTGTCATACATATATATTTCTCTTTTAAGTGGAATATGGCAATTAAAATTTTATAACTTTTTCTTTGTGATTACCTTTTGCGAGGACGTTGTGTAATCAAAAGGGTTATGAATCTATATTATCCTTATGTAGTATACAAAATTTAAGCAATCCAAGTTTGGATTGGATCATGCATCTAGGAGCTGAAATATTGAATTTAATTACAATATGATTCTGATTGATTTAAGATAACTTTTGAGTACATCTGACATTGAGTGGGAGCATTGTGTTTATCCTTAAAATTTACATGTTGAAGATGTTATTCCATTTAAGCTAGATATTAATCCTTAGCTTGGAATGAAACTTCACTTGGAATTTAATGAATAAAACAAACGTACCTCGAAATAAATGTTTATCTGGAATAAACAAATGCGGAAAATTAAGTCCAATACAAATGCTATATATCATTCAAGCAAGTATTAAATGGTATATTTCACTTGGAGTAATTTATTGCATGGATGGAAATCTTATGTTTTAACCAAAGATTTATCATGTATATATTATATTGTGTATAAGACTAGTTGTTGCTTTTGTACAAGAACAAGATGAGCTGACAACAACAATATGTAATTGAGTATGTTTAGATTATTGTAAATACAGATGTTTACGAATTATAAAGCATAGTGTTGTATAAGTACAAATGATGCTAGAGGATAATTAATACTAGTTATAGTAGGATTTTATCCTTTATGATAAATTTGCTAACTAGTTATGCTCAACAGAGAGCATTGTTGCATTACACATTAAGGAATAAGAATACTTTACACTTTTAGAAACTGTAAAGATGACTGTCAGTATGTCGTTGATTTCTAATACCTCATGCAAGGTAAGGCGACATCTCCATACTATAACTCTTGCAATAGTATGTGCATATGAGATAAGACACTCCTCTTATATTTCAAATGCCTCACTATATGTGAAATTTGAAACAAGCATTCGAAAAGTTTACTCAGATGACTATTTAGTTTTTCTTGTAAAGAAAGGTTGAGAATGTTGGAAACATTAGACTTCAACTTACTAATTAGTCTCATGCATATTTGTTTTAGTATTTGGATAATTGGGATTGAAAGACAATTTTTACTTTATGATGAATAAAGATACTTGGTATTTGTTATTCATTCATATAATAATTGTTATCCTATATTTTCATGTTTAATCCTTGAATGATTTTATTGTTCTAAATATGTTCATTGTCGGTTAACAATATGGGAATATTGTTATGTAAGGCAAATGTGAGTGTTGGTTATATTCTAACGAGAATGTGGATTGTTCCAGCCAAACTCATGTGTATTCACAAGGGATGCATATTGGATACCCCAACTATCAAACATTTACTTTTGGATCCTTGTCATAAGTAAAATATTGAAAATGGTTTGTTAAAATCGTCCTTAGACTTGAGATGCAAGCAATTTATGTTATGTGTGGATATCAATTTTGTAAGTATAAGCAAAACGCTATCTGAATAAGGTAGTTATAAAAGCTATATTTCAGAGTGATGTGAAGCAGCATCCACGACAGTTGTAGTCAATAAAGGATTTGTTACTCCACTTGATATGTGCAGAAAGATACCATGGGCCCTCTCCAGAATTAATAAGATAATTGTTCGGCCGAACCCAAAGGGTAATGCAAGATGATACTTGATTACATTTGGTATATCTAATTAAATTCTATAACGATATTCTAAATGGTTAAACTATATGGAATGAGTTAGGATCCATATCCATGGTTTAACGGTATCTATAACAAAGGATGATTAAAAGTAAGACATTAATAACCATGCTACTGAGAAGATTTTATGAAACTATATCTCAGACACTTTTAGTTAAAAAGCGAGTGAGAGCGTTGCTAGGCGTTTCCGTCGTTAGTTTTGTGTGCCATTCAACACTCCAACTCCCAAGTGGGAGCTGTTGGTTTGTGGGAGTTCAAACACATGTAAATGACTAGAGTTGTGTGAGCCTATGGGGGCACACACGTTAAACACGAGAGTACGTGATGATCGTTTATTACTTGAATATATTACGACCCATTTTATGCATGCATGATATCCTATACGTTTACACAACCCATGGACTTGTTCCAATTATAAATGTGGGTCGGTTTGGTATCCTTGGGCCTAGTCTTTCAAAACCGATCGGCAGGGCCGTCCCGTGGAATTCGGAGGCCGTGTGCCGTACACTGGATGGGGCCTTTAATTCAACTATGAAAATTGAAGCACACGTAAAATTAACAAACACTAATTCTATTATGCATTGATTTTTTGATATTGATTAAATAACAACTTACTAATCTTATTCTAATATAGATATATATAGTTTACCTTTACAATAATCCATAAAGTCCATTACTTTCAAGATTTTATATAGTAAGATGCTTTGTGGTTTTTTATTTTCCGAAACTATATCATAGCTAAAACCGTTTGACGTATTTAAACTTTTAAAACCACAAATATAGTGTGTTTTTTCTTGCTTAAACTTTCTACAAATTTAAAACAACAGGAACAAAATTATAAATTGCAAAGACAAGGGCTTTATTAAAACACAAAGAAAATAATGGTCCAAAAAGAGAAAATTGAAAGCTTGGCCCCACGTACATCTCTCTTAACTTTGAGGTTATCTTCCTAAATAGAACCCAAAACGCCATTCTTCTTTGTAAACAAGCAGTTTGTAGCATTTTTTATTGTTTTTTTGATAAAATCTTATATTGTTCATTCAAAATAATCTATTAACAGGATCAAATCCTCCAAAAATGAATTTATACCTTACTGGTGTTTTAAAAATCGGAGGCCCCTAAAAAATGAAGGCCATGTACGGTTGCCTATGCTGCACATGCCCAAATCCGGGCCTGCCGATCGGATGGTGTTGGTTTTCTAGCTTGAGGCACAAGTATTGAGCCCAAGACATAATAGGTTTATAAGTATATATAAACAAACTCCCATGTGATTTAAAAGGGACGACTAAAAGCTACTATCCCTAATAATCGACCAAATATATCCCTAAGATAATTGAAAATCGATTCCACTATCTGTTGGTTCCAACCAATCTGATTTTCCTCTAAGATTCGATTGGTTTATTTTTTTTTATTAAATTCGTGAACTTGCATTATATTAATCCAAGATGTGTTACTGAATTCATTATTCTTGCTTATTCCTATTTTCAAATTGTAGCAGCGAAAGGCTAAGGGGTTTTCTGTTTGACATGTTATCAGACATAAGGGTACATAATATATCGGACACTCTTTGTCCGATGTCGGGTAATATATAAATTTGTTCTCGGACAGTTAGGTTTCTCAGAAAGGAAGAAGAAATTGGTTCTTGGGGTTTTCTTGTTCGTGGTATTCAAGTAATTCAAGGTGTTGATTGGGTTAAACATTCTCGACTAGCGTTTATTGAACGTACTTGGTTTAAGTGTTTGTGTGTGATACTCGTAGAAGTATCTAGTTTAGATACTTGGTTTCTTTGGTTCTCTTGTTCATTTGATAGCGTGCAGATGACGTCAAAGGTTAGTTTTCTATTTACCTTTTATTATTATTGTTTATTATTTACGTGTTTATCTAATTGCATAAACTAGATCCAATTCCGCTGCGTACTCGTTTGCGTTACTTGGTTAACTAGATTATAAAATCCCAACAACAACGAGTGGGACGACAATCTAATAAACTTACTAGCAAGGCCGAATTATATATCGTTTAGTTTGGGAGGGTAAAACTTATATTTTCTTTCTAAAGTACTCTAGAGTCATTCGACTCTCTAACAGCTCCCCAAATCTACACAAAGGTCCGTCCTTGCTTTTGAGCTAGTTGAAAACTATAATGCTTGTAACAATATGACGGAAAGGTATTGCGACATGTAGGCCTTGACAAATTCAGAGTTTAGTGCCTAGACTTTATTTTTTTCCTCGTTGATTTTAGACGTTTGTTTCCCATACAAGTCATTGAAGCTCATATAAGAGTATTTATAATTGGTATAACAATCTATAAATGTTGAAGTAAGAAATCATACGTATATATTGGCATCTTTCAGAACAAAAAATGATCAAAATGGCTAGGGAAATACATTTCCGGGGTGTATATAAAAGGGCAAATTATACTTGACATCATTTGTAATTCAGTGTAGCATTCAATTTTTTCGATTATTCAGTGTAAAAAACAATTTTGTTGTTGTTAATGTGTGTGAATTCTGACCTCCCCAGCCAGTTGTCCATATGTGTACCAAGTTACTCTCCACGTCAAATTTGTCTTTCTCCAGGTCACTTATATCTCCCTTATAACACATTTATACCCAACACACCACTTTACACAGACCTAAAACCTTACACCCACCCCACCACTTCTTCTTCCTCTCAAACCCTACTCATTGCCTATTCATCATCTTCTTCATCTAGGTAATATCATAGACAAGTTCAATCCGTCATCAACCGTTCTCACTGCAAGTGTCCTTTGCCCATTGAGGAGCAAGTGTCATGGACTAGGACAAACCCAGGTAGGAAGTTTAAAGCTTGCCCTATTTATGTAAGCTTATTTGTTTATATACTTACATTATTATTATATGTTAAATTGTTTATTGATTTGTTGTTGCACATTTATGAACTAGAATAAACTCAAAATTTGTCATCTTTATGGGTTTCTTGATCCGGAACTTACTTCACGGTACTACAAAGATTTGTTGTTTAATATGCATGTTAAGAATGTTCAGTTGAGGAACCTGTGTATGATTGATAATATGGTTCTGACTAACAGTAATGTTTCAAAGATGAAGGAAGAGTTGACTTTGTTAAAGTCAAAATTGAAGTTTTATGGAAAAGTCAAGTTTTGGGTTATTATTGTTATTGTTTATATCAGTTTAAAGGTTTTAATGTTTTAAGTTGCGGAACTGGTTTTAATGTTGTATGATCTTTTGAATGTAATGTTGGATGATCTTTTAAATTAATTAATCTTTTGAATGAATTGATCTTTTCAATGAACTATGAAACTTGTGTCAAATTGAACATTACCAAAACCAGTTAATACATGATGCAAAGCTAGTTATATGGATAATACATGCTGCATCAACCAGTTGATACAGGCTGCATGTCATGTCGTCTTATACATGTTGCATTAATACATATTGCATGTCATGTGGTTTAATATACATGTTGCATGTCTTGCGCACACCAACCATTAAGCTAGACAATGATACAGACTTAAATACACAGACCTTACACACTTTTCTTTGACTCAAATACACAGACCAAAACACAAACTCACGATATCATCTACCAAAACATCCATACACACTTTCCTTTTTTGACTCAAATACACATACCAAAACACTGACTCACGTTATCATCTACCAAAACACATACTCAAATACACAGACCAAAACCCATTACCAACAATACACATACCCAAAGTAGTTGTTACGTTAACAGTGCACCAGCAAACTTAAAGCAAAAATAAATAGTAAAATTTAAGATTCATTATATAAACAATTACTTCATTTGCCCAACAAGATCAAAATTGGCTTACAAAAGTTGATATCATCTGCATACTGAAGTGTTAACAACATTTCCTACATCACCTTAAGAAAGTTAACTGCTTTATTAAAGCTCAAGTATGAACAACAAGCAATAAAACAGTTAACTTACATTGGCCAACTATTAACAAAATAGGTCGTATATAAGTGTCATTTAAGTGCTCACTTTTTCACTACCTACCTAGATGAAAGTATTTAAGTCCTACAAGAAATGCCCAATAACCTGACCAAAATAGGGCATATCCAAGTGGCATATAGCTGCTCACTTTCCTTAAGTTTACTTACAAGCATTTATAATTAACTACTGTTTATGTGCGAAGCATACAAATACCCAAGAGAATATAGATTAATTGTTTTCCCAACTGATAATCATAAGAAAGTATGACATCATGGAGTAGCTTCTGATGTTGATCCCACACATGCTAACTTTTCTTCTTTGTTTTGGTTCTTGATCTTTTGGCTTTTGCGTGCTGGAATAAACTGAACACTTCCCACATTTCCATTTGGTGTGACATTGGACAAGTTACATTCAAGTTAAAACATGCATGCAACAAGTTAAAACATGAAAAAGCAGACAAAATTTTTATGAAATATAATCCAATAAGATATATACAAATTTACCTTCAAAAGAAACCTATGATAATTTCAACACAGTTTCATTATGAGCCTCACTTTCATTATGAACTTTTATATCATCATCTAGTATGATAATTTCAACACTACCTTTCCCAACCTCAGTTTCATCATATTTATTGATAATCTCATTCTCCAAAACCGCATTTTCAGCTAAAACATTTAAAAGAACCACATTGTCATCTACTATGAAAGAGGTAGGGTTTGACACAAAAGATAGAGGTTTATAACAGACTTATCTTAGTCCTTTTCCACCGTAGCAGTATACCAAAAATTTTGAAGGCAGTTTGGGTATAAAATTTTTGGTGTCTGTAATTAAAAAAGCTTATACAATAACTCAGTTTTTCATGAATTTGACCATCGGTTTGTAGTTTGGACACTTTTTTGGATAATCAAAAGCAAGCAAGAACATTGTTTACTGAGATATCCATTGTTTTAAGATCAAAAGTTGTAACTGATGGTGCCTTTACAATAGATGAAGAGGCCATTTGAAAATTTTGAAAAAGGGTTTTTGAAAACTTAGCTTTTAAAAATTTAAGAATGGTGAAAGGTTTTGAAAAGGTTTGTTTTCTCAAATGATTTTAAAGCTTATGTGCGTTTCTGTGTGTGTGAAATTAGTTTTTATAGGTTGGTTAGTAAATTCATTAACCGGAAGTAAAAAAAAGATTGTGAAATAAGTTTTGAAAAGTTTGAAATCTGCATTAAATGCATAGTAACCGTAAAACCCGGATTACTTCCCTTCCATTTTCTGGCACACGACTGTTTAGCTACGATAATCATCAATTTTGCAGAGATGCTATATTATTTAAATCATATGTATAACTGGTTTGATGTCCGCATTTCAAGATACAATTATGGCCAAATCTCAATATAGTTGTTGCACTTCAGAAAATATTCTTTATTTAGTGAAAATAGTTAGCAACGTTAGACATTTAGTCACTAAATCCTTAGAGACATTGTTTTACTCGTTTAATGTCTTACTTATCAAGGAAACAAAGGAATCCTAAAGGCTTTTGTCAGGGAGATAAATTATTGACACTTCCTGGAGATTATTTAGTCAGTGACTGATCATTCATCTTTAGCATCCCAATTCAGATATCAATCTGGTAAAGGTTGGTTCATTCAAAGGTTTTGTGAATATATCAGCAAGTTGATATTGAATAGGAATGAAGTGAATTTCAATATCACCGTTCATGATGTGGTCCTTGATAAAGTGATATCTATATGCTTGGTTCTTGAGTGAAATACAGGGTTATTGGAGATGGCTAATGCACTGGTGTGTTGTCACAAACGATGGGTACCATCTTGTATTCTATGCCATAGTTTGATAATTGACTTTATCCATAGAATGTTTGCACAACACCCAATAGCAGCTACATATTTAGCTTCAATTAAAGACACAGCCACTGATTGTTGCTTTTTTGCACTCTAACAAACCAATTTTCCGCTAAGTAATTGACATGCCCCTGAGGTGCTCTTCTGTCCATATTGCATTCAGTGTAGTCTGAATATGAGTATCCTTTTATATCAAAGCCTGAGCATTTAGGATACCAGATACCTAGGTTTCGGGTACCTTTTAGGTACCTAAATATTGTTTTCACTGCAATCACATGTGATTCTTTTGGGTTAGCCTAATATCTTGCACATAGACATGTTGAGAATTGAATGTCAAGTCTGCTTTCAGTGAGATACATCAATGAACCAATTATTCCTTTATAGTGAGTCTTTTTTACTGATTTCCAGCAAAATCGAAACCTAAGTTATTTGGAGGAACCATGGGTGTCTCTACTGATGAACACTCAGAGATGTCATCCTTTTTGTGTAAAGCCCTGATGTGCTTCTCTTGGTTGATGTAAATTACTTTGTCAAATTGTTTTATTTGAAAACCAAAGAAATAACTGAGTTCACCCATCATACTCATCTCATACTTCTTTATCATTAGTTTTGAAAATAATTTGCAAAGATTTTTATTTGTTGAACAAAAAATGATGTCATCAACATATACTTGAACATGTATAACATCACCTTTATTCTTGTTAATGAACAAAGTATTGTCAATTTTCCCTCTGACAAACTTGTGTTAGATTCGAAATATGGATAGGGTTTCATACCATGCTCTTGAGGTTTGTTTAAGACCATAAAGGACAGTATCCAATTAGTATACATGGTTAGGAAACTCGTGACTTTCAAATCCAGGGTTTGTTGAACAAAGACTTTTTATTTAAGTTTTCCATTCAGAAATGCACTTTTGATATCCATTTGATAAACTTATAACTTCTTGTAGGTGGTATAGGCAAGGAATATCTAGATTGCATTAAGTATTGCAACATGAGCAAATGTTTCATTATAGTCTATTCATTTTTCTTGCATATACCCCTGAGCAACCAGGCAAGCCTTGTTCCTGATGACACTGCATTTTCATCCATTTCTATTTCTTAGAATCCATTTTATTCCGATGATGGTTTTTCCTTTTGGAAGAGGAACTAGAGTCCAACCTTTGTTTCTGGTAAATTGATTTAGTTCCTCTTCTATAGCATCTACCCAACTTGGTTCTTTCAATGCATCTGAGACCTTTTTAGTTTTAGTTTCAGATAGAAATTTAACAAATAGACATACACTAGCTGAGGCTACACTGAGTTCCTTAGCTATTCTTTTGGTAAGCATGCCAACTCAGAGTTCTCCAACAATATTCACAAGTTTAATATGTTTTTCTCTTAACCATCTATCCTGAGGTACATGATAAGTATTTGAACTTGGGGATAAGGGAATGTCGATTGAAATGATGGGAGCTGATGAGTTTGTGAGTGACTAAGAAGATTTAGGATTTGCTTCTTCAGGTTAAGCTGAAGATGATTCGGGACTTTCTTTTATATGTTCATCAGTGACCTGTGCTTTAATTGCTCAGATTGAACAATGTTTTTTTCAGCTTCAGTGGCTTGGTTTTCATAACCATTTTGTTTAGGTTGATCGAACACTAATTTCAGGGGCTAGTTGTTCAGTGGTTTCATCAGTTTTAGTTTAATTTAAGTGATTGAAGTTGTGGGTTAGGGTATGGAAGAACATAGTAGTATGTTTCTGCATCACTTTGGTAATGGTTTGATGGATCTTGTGAATGAATAAATTCATCAGATGGATATCTGGATGATTCAGTGATATTGATTTCTTTAGTTAAAGTGTTTAAAAACCAGATGGCTTCCATACTCTCATCAAAGTTAACATGAGATGTTTCCTCTTGTTGTTGTCTCTATGTTCTAAAGACTCTGAATGTTTTATAGACAAGAGAGTATCCAAGGAAGTAGCCATCATTGGATTTTGCATCAAACTTTCCAAGGTGATCTCTTTGATTGTGAATGAACACTGGATAACCAAAGACATGAAAATAGCTGATGTTGGGAAGTCTTCCATGAAACACTTCATTGGGGTTTTATTATGTCTTTTGACAATTATCGACCTGTTCTGAGTAAAACATGAAATGTTTACAGACTCAGTCCAAAAATGTTTTGAAAGGAATGATCCAAACATTATTCTTGCAGCTTCTATGTGGGTTCTATTTCTTCTTTCAGCAACACCATTTTGTTCAAGTATATTAGCTAAAGAGAAGTTCTAAGAAATCCCTTTTTCATCAAAACAACTCATCAAGATTATTGTTTCTGAATTCAATTCCATTGTTAGTTCTCAGTTATTTGACTTTTGTGTCATTTTTATTTGCAACTCTCCTGATGAACAACATTATGGTTTCAGAATCTTCACTCTTCTTTTTCAGACAGTATACCATATGTATCGTACTCATCAACAATGACTAGGCTATATTTTTCATGATTTATGGATCTAGAACTGATTTGTCCAAACATATCCATATGAATAAAATGAAGACACTTGGTGATAGAAAAGGTCTGTTTTGTTTTGAAAGATGCACTATAATGTTTTCCTTTCTCACATGTTGGGCATGGTTTGACCTTTAAATAGACAAGAGAAGGAAGACCAATTACAAGGTTTTTTTTGGCTAGTTGGTTTATGTTTTCGAAGTTTAGATGTGATAATCTTTTATTTCATAGCTAATTGACACTTTCAGAGGCTTTGGCAAAGAAACATGCTTCATTATAGGAAGAGGGTAACATGTCAAGTATATATACATCCTTTTTCCTTAGAGCAATTAACGCAACTTCTTAGTTTGAGTTAAATATGGTTTCTTGTTTATGGTTAAACTGAATAATGTATCTAGCATCACAAAGCTAACTAATGCTTAATAAGTTGTATTTTAGACCATTAACAAAAGCAACTTTAGAGAAAACTATATCATTACATTTTATTGAACTATATCCTTCAGTGACAAATGATGAGTTATCACCAAATATTACTCTAGGTACTGGTTATTCCACATATTTGTGCAGGTAGTTCTTGAAACCAGTCATATGCCTTGAGCATCCACTGTCCAGGTACCAAATAGGTTCCTAATGTCACTATGTACAAATAGAAAGAAATTCAATTTCTCTTGTGAACCCATTTTTTTGGTGGGCTCTTTAGACTGGGAAGAATCAATCTCGATACCTCTTCTGATCTGAACGATTTGTTCATGATTAGAGGTGTGGTGACCATTGGTTCTGCATATATCACAACCTGGATACTCAAAACAGTCATCAGAGTGATGATCATTAAAACCACATTAGATATATGAAGAAAAGGTTTGGCTATGATTAGAGATTTTCATAAGGAACTTCCAATAGAGGAACTTCCAACAGAGAATTTGGATTTGTGTTTGCTAACCTCCTCATTATGGCAAGATGAAGTGTGTGTTTAGAGGTCATATGGTCATCCTGTTTTCACTTTTTTTTCAATATAGAACTCTATTAATGTCATCATATAAATGATTGTTATTTAAACAAAGTTCACAGGGTTTAAGGAATTTGAGTTTGGTTTTAACTGATTTGGATGATTCACTTCAGGACTTTATGTTTTTAGAAGAGTTAGCCTGAGCCTTTGTAGGATTGGCCTGAGCTTTGGAAAGAGGAGGTGTGATAGAATCAACTTTCTTGTTTAGAGCCCGAGTTTCCTTCATCAACATTGATAATGGAATTTCAAGTTTAGGAACTGTTGATACACCTTTTCCTTTTTCCATAGGAACTAAAGGTTTAGATGGGATTTTATCAATTTCATCAATGATAATTCCTTTTGACTTAGAGGCTTTTCTTTTGGAAGCAGCTTGTAATTCGGGTTTGGTTTTGATCACAAAGCTTGGTTCAACTCCTTTAAGTTTATTCAATGTAGGTAAGGGAATCTTATTGTCTGAATCTAAATTATCCACTGAATCATATTCAATGTCCTTCAGTGAGATTTTTGAGCTTTCAGTAATATTAGATGTGGGTAAGGCGTGTTCAGTGGATAAAATTCTTTATGTGTTCCAATTAGGCATTTTAGCATGGTCAGATCTATCAACCTAGTCTTTTGACAAATCATGATCATATCCTATAAATGATCTTACAAAGACTAGTTCCTTAGGTTCAGTTTTTGATGAACCTTCAGTGAGTTGATTAGCTCATAGCATTTTCAAATTTCGATGAAGAATTTGCTCACTAATGCATTAACTTACCTTATCGAAACTATTGAACCAAGATTGAGTGATATACTTAACTTCTCTAAGTTCCTTTCTACAGGCCTGATTTTCTTTAAGAATCTCAGTGATAGCATGCTGAAAAGTGAGGGCAATTATCTTAGCTTGTTTAAGTTCTAATAACTCATCCCTACAAGTATTTAGTTCTAAGGAAAGATTCAGCTGGTCAGCCTTTGCTCTTCCACCAACTTAAGGTCTAAACACGTATAATTAAGAAAAGTTTTTATATCCTCATAATCATCCACTAATAAGAGGATGTGTGCCTTTTTGAATGTGATGTCAACCATTCCCCATTTCTTGCATGCTCTTTCCAAACAGCTATTTTTTTTATCATCTGCCAAGGCCATAAGTACCTTGATAGTTACCATTTCCTCATCATCAGAGGACATTTCCTCTTCATCCCAATCATAAGTTTCAGTGAAAAGTACTTTATTTTTGGAGTGGGATGAGTGTGAGGGTTGAGAGTTAGAGCTACCAGCAGTTAAGAGGGCAAGTTTTGCTTTGGCCTTCTTGTATTCAGCTTTATAATCTTTCTAAATTTTGGGTTTAGAATAATTATTTGAAAAGGTTGGATTTGAGGTGATTTGTTTGGGCTGGAATCTAGAGTTGTTTGAAGATGGATATGAGGATAAGGATGTTCTTTAAATGCAGTCTTTCATGTAGTGACTAGGTCTACCACATTTGTAACATTTCTCTTTAGTGACGTTTGATCCACTGAATCTATATGAGTTCTTTTTGAAGAATCTCTTGGGATTAACTAGTAAAGCCCTTTCCTGAAATTCTTCATTAAGATCATCCAAGTATTCATGGTTGCTTCTCACATCCTCTTCATCATTAGGATTATCTTGAAATTCTTGAACAACAGAGTTAGAAAATAAGGTAGTTGATATGGGTGAGGTAGGCATGGCCTTCTTGTCTTCAGATGCATAAATTTTGGATATCAGGCTCTCTTCATAATTATATTTTCCATAGAGAGTGGCAAGGTATCTCATGATTAAAGATTTTAGACACTTCTTTGGAAGACGGTTCACCAAAACAGAATCATATCTTAAGAGATTGAGACCATCATTTTTAAGTTCATTCATAAGAAATTTGTATCTGGTAAAGTTCTGAGAGATACTTTCATCATCAGCTGATTTGAAAGTATTATAGGCAAGCTTCAAGTCTATGACCCTGTTTTCCTTGATCTCAGATGGACCTTCAAAGTTAAGAATCAATTCATTCCACACTTGTTTGGATGTGCGACATCCAATGACTAATTCCATCACATCATCTAGTATACATGATATGATCAAGCTTTTAAGGCGTTAGTCTCGATTGACCTCATTCCTCTCATCATTCGTCCATTTGGGCTTTAGGTTTTAGGATAATCAGTTGTTGTCAGTGGAACATATAAACCTTTCTCAAGACATTTGATGAGGTAGGGTTCTATTTCTAGCAAGATAACATAGCATTCTTTTTTTTTTCATTTTGCAAATCTTGCAACATACTAGTATGGGGGCATTAGAAATAAAACTACCTCCCTTTGGATCAACTAGTTGTGGTACTTCACTAGGCATGGTGGATCTTGAATTTAAAAACTTTTGAACGGTTTTATGAAAGAAGTATTAGAAATCAAACCGCTCGAATATCAATTGTTGTTCCCGTTTAGTAAAGTATCAAAGAGTTTAACAAGATAACAAGTAAGAAAATTCTTATTAGAAATGAATTTAAGATTTTACTAAGATTGTTTGCGAAATAACAATTTAAGTTGAATGACAATGTATGATGATCTCCTTACTAACTTAAGCACTAACCAAAGTAGGTGTTCTGTAAGAGCTATGCTAACACTCTGAATAGATTCAAGGAATCGGTTATTTGGAGGAGAAAATGTTTTTTTTGTGAATGTGTATCACATTAATTGCACAAGATGACATTTACTCCTTTGAGGCATTCTATTTTATAGGCAGATTACAAAGTGGTTACCTGTGAGTTAATAGCAACTTGTCAAACAGATAATCGGAAAAGTATAGTGCTATCTTATTGCATTAAATTCTTCTATTCTAGGAATGTGTCTAGCCCCACTTTCTAGAATAGCGTTGACAACTATTTGCTCATTTCTACCAACTCTTGTACTTCATTGACTTTCTATGATAAGTACCTTTCTATTTATATTTCCAGAAGTTCTCGCTTAATCTTTGAGACACTTAGATACTTTTCCAAAATATTTAAGTTCAAAATGTCTTTGATTTGTTGAGGAAATAAAGGGGAGTCACTTATTTATTGTCATCACTCACATCATCTTCTTTCAAGTCTAGAGCTTCACTTACCGATTTCCGCCTCAGGAAGTGATGAGACTTTTTTAGTCTCTGAAAAACTTTGAAAATAACTCTCTGAATATTCATTCATTCATGGACTTCATTTACACTTAGGATATTTTGTATTCAAATTATAGTCAAAGACTTGTACTCTGAATTGGCCCAACAGAATCGATAAACAAACACCAATCATTTGTATTTCACAATTGGAATGGTCTATTGCAATACATCACACTCGTAAGTTATAACAACTTGTAATCACAACACTCCTATAACTATTATGAACGACAACATAAACTTATATCACTTTATGACTGCCCGAAATTAAGCTCTAAAACACCACCAGATAGATCTCACCGAAGTTGATTGAGACAGATAGATTATTTCCAAGACCATATACCATATAAGCTTTTGAAAGTTGAAGGCTCATAGGTTACGCCTTAGGAGCCTATGCTCTAGAGTTTAGATGCAAGTGTGCTGGCTTCATTAGATCTTGGTGGAAGTTGTAAAGGCAACCAGTCATCATCTTCCGTGAAAGATCTTGAAAAGCACTTGGACACCATTTCGGCGCTAACTTCCTCTAGCTTTGAAGGTACCCACTATATATCGACATAAACTAGATGTCAGGGGAAGTTTAAAATCATATTTGAAAGCTTAACCTGCTTGTCAATAAGTTTGATTTCCATGCACTATGTTTTGTTACATAATCACTTAAATCATATTTTGCTAAATTAATTTAAACTCGTATCTAGTATTGATCACCTGGGGTTTCCTATCTTTATCGACCAACATAGCTCTAGATCCCTGTGAAAATAATAAGCACATAAGATTGATGACATCCCACATTTCATTATTTAAATATTTGTGTGAAATACGAGACAACCTCGTAGAAGTCATGCCCAATCGTTTTGCCAAGAACATGACAGATAGCAACGTATTCAGTCTCAAGACATTGCTTGAGAGTTTTGGACCGACCTTCTCTAATCTATCATACAAATAAAAGGAAACTGATAATTTTCAATAATCTACAATGAACATGTTCATAGTCTTGAAATTTTTATTATACCGATCTCAAGAAAATCTTTAGACCCAATGGAGTAGCGGCTTTCATTGATGTTATTGCATTGTGGATCCATTTCTCTTGAACTTGCACGGCCAAGCGTTCCTGAGATGTGAACCAGATGTGTTAAAACTTTAAAACATCTTATCAAATACAATTATATATTAAAATGTAAATAAACTTACCAATGAGGATAATATTTCCTCACATGAGTCGCCTGAGAAGCATTGGTTGATCATGTCAAGCCTGGTCAAATAGAGTTAAAATTAAGTTAAAACAAAGATAAATAATAAATTATACCCCAAATCGACCCAGTTGAGACAGATGGGTCCATATCGTGCCTCTTGAGATTAAGTGCGTTGTACCTATTGTTTGTACTCTCAGGCTTGACGTTTACTTTCTGTGCAAACTTGTTAATAATCATAGAGATCGCTGCTACACTTGGTGAATCCGACGAAGCAGCCATCTCTTCAAGGGCATTCTCCATAGATTTTATATTCTACAAGAATATCGCTATGCGCTATTAATAATCGATAGCTTCTTTTTTGTAAAAAGAAAACATACAAGTACAGTAAGATGTGTGACAAGTTGACATAGAAATAGAACGCACTGAAAGAGGCTAGTACCTGAGATGGGATAAAATGAGTTCCAAGACCCAATGCAAGCATCTCGGCTCCATTTAATCGAGCACCAGTCAGCCCTAAATACTCCCCTATGTAAATACAATTGTTGCAAATAATTTCAGGTTAATAAGTGTTGGAAAGTAACAAAAACTCCAACACACGGAAAAAAGATATCAAGATACCGAAGAACCCTGGAAGCCGTGATAGAAAATAAGATGCACCAACGTCAGGAAATAGCCCAATTAATGCTTCAGGCATCGCGAAAACCTGCAGAAATGTAAAGAGCGTATTAGAAATCAACATATCACCAAAGTCTGTAACTTGAAAGGAAACATAAAACAATACCGTTTTTTCAGTAACAATTCTGAATGTTGAATGTATTGATATTCCAACGCCTCCTCCCATAACACTTCCATCTAAAATCGCAACAATTGGCTTCTTATAGGTTCCCAGGAGGTAGTCTAAACAAAATTCTTTCCTATAATAGCTCGCCCCAAAACTCCAATGTCCTGATAAAAAAAAACAACATGGTTAGTTTTAATTTCGTTTTTTTTGGTTTAAGATATTTTATTATTTGAAAATTTGGGATTTACATCAAGGTGGTAGGTAAGCGGGCAACAAGCTGCGCCGCCACCCCTTTCTGAATAGCAAACCCTATTCTACTGAAAACATTTCGTATGTTTTCGCTATTAAGGGCTTTTTAAAGTTACTCTTACCAAGAGCTACAAACGTAAAAGCAGACTTGAGATCACCACCACTACAAAATACTTTCCCATTTGCCTGTAGATTATTCAAGAAGACACGATTGAAGTATATGTAATTGCTACATTTTAATGCAATAAATCATTGTTTAAAACAAATAATCTGTATAATCCTTTCACTGGAAAAAAATATTATGTTGTTTTCCTAAAAAATAAGGCCAATGAGCTAAAAGTTATGGAAAATGAAACATGACGACCAACGAATTGCCAAACTTTGTTTTGTACCTTTAGTATCACAAGCTTAACTGCTGGATCATTCTCGTACACTTTCAGTTTCTCGTACATTTGTCGTAGCTACAATCATATGATACAAGTAAGCAATACATACGAGTATGGATTTTGGATTTTGCATATTGTTTACACAGCATACCATTTCATAGCTGATACTGTTTAGTTTCTTTGGTCTGTTTAGTATCACTTTTCTTCCTCCCAAGATTTCTTCAAAAATCATCTGAAAAATGGATAACTTGAGTACAAAGAAATCCTCAAAGCATACTTCAAATCTAATTCATAACAATTACCTGTGTATAATCGTCTGCTAAGGTACATATATGTAACTAGAGAGGATTTTTTGTATTTTACGTTCAAAGTTTATGTTGCCTTTTGTGCGGTATAATTATCACGCAATGAAATATTCCAAAGGAAGGCATATACATGAAAACATATTTAGCAAGTACTTGAGTATGTGTATAGTATATATGTCCATGACCATGTAATTTTGTTTGCCTTGTTCTGCCGTTCGAAAAAAATATATAAATACATAGAACCATGACAACCATATATATACTTGTCAAGATTATTTCTTCTTTAAACTTATAGTAAAAAAAGTGTAACCATAGTTTCATTGGTCGAAACGAGCTTTACAAAAGGTTTGATCTGGTTTGGTATGCTCAGGATTCTTTCCAGACCAAACCATAACACAAAGGACTTAAAAACATGCCTATCTCTACGTATCGGAAGAGCCATGAGCAAAGTATATACCTGGTTTCCTTCGGTCTCGTTGGAATGAGCCATATATGTATGAGACCTGCAGTTACAAAGCTTGAATATCTTGAGAATTGATGCAAGTGTAACTATATGACAATTTTCGTGTTGATATAGCAAGCTAAGGTTGAATTATTAAAAGCAACCTACCTGGCTATTACCATAAACAAAGACTAAGAAAACTTAGATTAAGACCTAGCAATATGGTTATTTTATCAAATCATATAATAATAATTAAAGGTATCAAAAATTTTACATAAACCAAAATGTGAAATATTCTTGAAGGAACTTACGACAAATTTGTGAAATAGTCTTGATGCAAAGAAATATCACAAATGCAAAGTGTAACAAACAGTACTTGGGTTTTGCTTTATTTTGTGATCATATCGAATTAAATTTCAACAACAATGACTTTGGGCCAAAAGGACAAAGTACTAATAAAGGCATCTACCATTCTACCTTTTAGTGGTCACATCAAAATTGTACCCAAAATGGTCTCTTACTACGTAGTATTTATTATTTTATTTTTATATCACTCGGATCATGTCGGGTGCTTGGTTTATTTGAGAATCACGTTTATAGTGAAAAAGTCGTTTTAAAGGAAAAAAATAATACTACTTTACATGATTTTATAGACTACTTAGAGCACTTGCAATCATGACACAAGTTAAACTTTAACCTCCTGTCACGTAAACGCCACATCAGCATTAACATTTCATCTTAACTCACCCAAGAAACACACTATCATAACTTAACATAACTCAACTATTTTGGGCCTCACTTTTATTTAAAAAATAAAATTTTCAAATTAAATCTCTAAACTAATATTACTTATTTTAATAAACAATTTAACACTTTAAAAAAATACAAATAACATTTATGAATTTAAAAGTAATTTTTTTTTCTTTTTTCTTTTTTTTTTAACAAATCACAAGCCCAGCCAAAAAATAAAATAAATAAATAAATAAAAATAAAAAAAATATGGTTTTAATGTACGCCTCCTTCCTCTCTCTCCTTCGTCCTTCCTCCTTCTGCACACACACACACACACCTGCAACACACACACACAAATCGTTACAAACACACACTGAAAACACACACGCGCACACACCCAAACCCATTTAGAAAGCAAAATAGTAATAATAATAATAATAATAATAAAAATAAATAAATAATAAATAAATAAAAAATCAACCTTAACGCCCCGTTATTGGGGTAACTTGCACCCTTTAACGCCCAAATAACGCCAAGTGTGGTGTGGCTAACGGGCTTTATCGCCCCACGTTATTGCTTAACGCTCGTTTGAAGCATGACAGAATCTCTTTAGTACCGTAGTATGGCACTTGTTTTTGGCTTTTGGGATTAAATATTCAATAATATGTTTGTTTTGCAATTTTGGTTTATGAATCTGGCATTGTTATCAGTAGCCCCACACTTTACAAAACCTCACTAGTTAACTAGGTTTTCTCTCTCTTAATCCAATAATTGGGCCCCACTTCTATTTTGTGAGTATATCTTTCTTTACATTTTATTTACAAATTAATTTTTAAAATATAAATTTATATATCAAATTATAAAATAATTATTTTCTCTTTCTTAATTCAAATCCAAATCTAAATCTTAATCCTAAACCCACCTGCATACCAAACGGACCCTTAATCTCCTATAACTATTCTTCATATATATATATATATATATATATATATATATATATATATATATATATATATATATATATATATATATATATATATATATATATATATATATATAGGGTAAAGGGTTTTCCCGATAAATATATTACTCAAAAACATTTAAGTACAAATGATGAGTGAGGTCCTATATCTCAAAATTACATGCGGTAAAACTAACATAACAAGACACTTCCTATCCTTAAAACAAGAAAACAAACCACACTAGATTACATTTGACACAAAACCAAGCATAACCTAATGTCTAGATTGCTTACTACCACGACCTTGGAGCTTGATATCATACATGTCAAAAGCATCTAATCCCTGGTAAATCATAGACTGACCGCATAATCATCATAATAATCTTCAAGCTCATGACCGCCACCTGTTGATACGAGAAATTTAGCCATAGGATTATCCTACCAAGCACCTCCTCATCATCACTGTCAGAAACAATCACATCCCCCACTTTAGAGAATGGGTTAACCACCATAGAATACGAGAGAGGAAGAGTAGATTCATGGCTTAGTAGCGCGTATCATGCGCCTTCTTTCAAATCAACCTTTTTAAGAGGTTTACCATCATCATCCACAAGATTAACTTTTCCCTCAATAATTAGCGTTCAGAAGCCTCAATTTTCCAACAATAGGGTAGTACTAGTGCTACCATTTCCACCATAGAGCTACCATCTTTGGTCAAGTCAACATAACACTAGGAATATCAGGCCTCATCGATTATCAACCATATTGAGAGCATCAAGCGGTTTGATGTAGCAATATTCGTCCCACTTGTACTAGCCGCCGGTGATCTTCTTCTTTGTAGCATCGGCTAGCCGACCAGGTGATACACAGCTGCTTATGTTTTAGAAGGGCTAAATTTAGCCCATTTTCCCACCTCAATACCACGAAACGCCTTCCTTTGAGGCATTTGGAACCCATCATTCTTTTGTGCTTGATGTTTAAGGTCAAAAGGCACACGTTTGGGACATTGGGTCTCATCGTGGCCAAAAACCATACAAACACCACAACGAGGTGGTTTCCACTCATATTCCACTCGGCGGTATGCAATACCTCCCCTTCACCATCCCAACTTGGCACAGCAATAACCATTGTCCCCTTAGCTCCCGATCGCCTTGATGTCAATCAAAGCTTCGAGCATAATCAAGCGCCCCCATGCTGCAAACACAGAGCGTGTATGCATCAAGCATAATAGGGGTATCGAGTTTGGTAGCCATGGCACTCAATCCATCTTCGGTAAAAGCAGCGGGAATATCATGTAGTTTCACCGAGACAAGGATCGAACCAAATCCTCTTTAATAAAACTTCGTCACGGGGGTCCACTTCAAAATAATAGGAACGGATCGAATAAACCAAGGTCCATTCTCTAACACTCCATTTAATCCTTCAATAGAGGCAAATTTGAAGAAAAATAAACCCTTAGAATTCATCATAGGCGTACCACACCAACTTCTTCCATGCATTCTTGCGTAGTTATCAACTACGGAAATGCAACCCTCTGCCAATAAAATACCGAAAGAGTATTATCAAACTTAGAATTAGCTTCCAAGACAGATGACAAAGGAATATTTACCTCGGCCTTCTCATTAAGAGGCTTGCCGTATCAAGAGGAAACTAACTGCGGGTAGCAGTAGATCCCACCTTACTTGCAAATGTAGGAGCTTTCAATCCATCGTTGACCTGCTCATCCCCTTCCTTAGTCACATTCGGATTACCAAACAAAGCCACCTTAGGCATAGAAGTTTTAAAGGATTTACTTCCAGCCATATCATCAAGATTACTAGCCAAAGTAGTACGATCGTAGGTGCGATTAAGAGATTAACACTAGGGCGGTTAGTGTCCATGCTAAGACTCTCAAATCTAGGAGTAACGACACTGGAGCCTTTTAGGAGTAGTCTTATTCAATGATGAGAGTAGTTATCGGCACCACAAAATCATGTTCCAACGTTCCCCTCCTTTATCCCTCTCTCTGTAAACCCCATCATGAATAAATCACAACAATAAGACCCTCAAAACCGCATACAGACCAACGCCAAGATCACAAACAAAAAAACCCTAATCGCTTAGGGTTACCAGCGTTTTAATAATCTCCACCAGAATCGATCCACAACTAAATGTTACACCATAAATTGAATATAATATGATAATAAGTTAATGGAACATGTAGTGTAGTATCACCTATATATCCAAAACAATAGAATGCAAAAAGCAACTATAAATATATGAAGAATGGCACAGTCCCACGATTAGATTAACCAATTAAACAGTTAATAGTGACCGCATATTGTCAAATATTAAAAGTTAAAAATCGTTATTTAGTGAATTGTAGGAACGAATAGATCGCTTTTTGTCGCCAGAGGAGAGATTAATATCATTATATCTTTTAACTATGAAAATATATATATATATATATATATATATATATATATATATATATAGGGGAGAGTTAACGTGAGATCAAGCTTAAAGTTGTAAAAATAAGATCAAGTCTAAAAAACTATTAAAACATTTATAAATAATAATTTTAGCAATAATACAAATTAACATTTTAGCAACTCATAACCAAATGATACATGAGTTTGGATTAGTGATACACCTGATACACATTACATTAATAAATATTCTAAAAGCGATACACATACAAAACACGATGCATTTACATTTCTAATCAAAGTGTATCACCTAAGTTCGTAAAATTTTGAAAGAAATCTATCAAAACTTTAACAATTTTAGTTGTAGTTAATAAAATATTTATTTTTGTTGTAAGGAGTGTCGCTGTCAAATTTTAGTTGGATCTCATTTTAACAACTTTAAGCTTGATCTTATTTGATCTAGATTCATATATATATATATATATATATATATATATATATATATATATATATATATATATATATATATATATATATATATATATATATATATATATATATTATATATATATATATATATATATATATATATATATATATATATATATATATATATATATATATATATATAGAGAGAGAGAGAGTTAGGATCAAATAAGAAGATTACTTAAAATAAGAAGAAATAAGAAGAACTATAATACAAATCCAAGATACATCGACCTAAATTAGATGCATCCCTATAATCTTATATGCATTATAACGCATCATAGTGTGTGTTCTAGCTTTTAATCAGGATCATATCATTATATTAGATGCATTCATTATTTCTCTTGTTTTTGTTCATACGCGCGTCTTGCCGAAATCATGAAAATCAATTTGCACCATCTACATCAAATTAACTTTCGAAACTCAAGATGTTGCATCTATATGAATAGAAATGCATCTAATGCAAGTCGTTGCATCTCCAATGCGTGGTTTTGGTCACTTCTCACCAGCTTAACTTTATTTTACTTCCTGTTGGATCACTCTATATATATATATATATATATATATATATATATATATATATATATATATATATATATATATATATATATATGAGGTTGTTTCGAGCCGAATAAATTAGAAGCTATCATTACGTCAGATTTTTTGGATATTAAGTTTTATTATATAATTCAAAAGGGTATAATGGTAAAAATACTTTTTTATTTTATTTTTGATTTTTTTACAAAAAAACGTTTTTTAGTTCCCTAAATTCTCAGTTTTTTTTTTTTTTTTTTTTTTTTTTTTTTATGTTTTTTTTTGCATTATACATGTTTAAAAAAAATTACATGCGAATGTGTTTCGCATTATGTGACAATTGTATTTTTTTGTTTATGCATAGGTGTTTTGCATTTACACATGTATTTTTAAAAAATATTACATAAATATACATACAAACAACAAAATTTTATTAATAGATTTATGCAATTTTATACAAACAACAAAAATTTATTAATAAATATTACATAAATGTGTTTTATTACAAATATATGAAGCGTACACATGTGCATAATGCAATGTCTTTGACAGTTGGTTCATCTTTTAGACGTGCACATGTATTCCTCGCTTCGTTCAAGAACCCATGAAATCTACACATGTGTTTTTAATCCATATGCACATGTGTTTTTAATCTACATGTCTGTTTAATCCTTATGCATATGTGTTTTTATCGTCTCGCTCATCTTAACAAACCAGGAACATAAACATTATACAGCAAATTATCTTCATGCATCTTTATGTACATCCACTTGTTAATGCTATTATCATCTTCATTAACCTGAAACAAGCGCATACAAATATAACTAAACCAAACATAAATAAGAAACGACTTTTTATATTATACTTGGAACACATATGCACATTTCACTAATTTAAATTAACCTTGAAACACATATGCACACGCTTTTAATTGATTTTTTACCAACCATAAACACGTATGCATGATGAAACACTTATGTACACACTTCTATGGATTTTATATCAAGCAAATAAAAAGGCATTCGTTTCATAAAATAAAGAACCAAATTACACAATAATGCACATGCATTTTCTTAATAACACTAGACTCGAACATTCGGAAAAACATATTCACTTACAATACAATTAAACTCTAAAACTGTAAAAACACATATGCACAGAAGGCATCAAATTCAAAAAAAACTGTAAAAACACATATGCACTTAAAACTTAACTATTCGAAACATGTATCAAAATTCCCCGTGTGTTAATGTTTTTCTATGTGTTCACCTAAAACTTAACTATTCGAAACACACATGCACCATTACATTGATTATGATAACCTTAAACACATATGCACATCCTTTTCTGCTACGTACCTGTTTCTTTAAATTTATTAGAAAAAGTTAATACCTCATATATCTCCACATACTATTAAACGTAATGATTTTTTAAGCTCGATACGCACATGCTTTAATTATTTTATGTTGATACTAGTTGCCAAATACTATTCATTACTAAATGAAAACTAATCAGTAACTATGATCCAAACATAAGAACTAAGTATTAACCATAGTGATTTTAAACCTTGGCCACATTGGTCCTTCATGACTTCATTTGTTGACTCACCACATGCTTGATTGCTGTAGCTTAAATGAACACTCTCTGCTTTAATGTTCCCAAGCAAGATATCACTTGCCTTGTTCTTTACAACAACAGGAATATATGTCGACTCCTCCCATACGTATAACTGCATATAGGATCAATTGTTAAAAGACATTATATTTTCTTTCTGAGTAAACAAAAGTAGTCACAAAAGTGTGATCTCAACAAAGTTTGACATTAGGATTAAAAAACTATTACATCTTAAAGACTAGAAAATGATAATTTTAATAATCAGTACTTAATTATTGGCTATTGTTGTTTAGTCTTTAATTCTTTTACATCTTAAAGTAGACCACGTAGTTAAGTTTGACATTAGGATTAAAAAACTATTACATCCATTTTGCAAATGCTCTGTTATTAAAACTTAAAAACCTCATACGAGATCCTTAACAGAAAGATTTATATATCATCATAATCATTTAACAAACAGAAGCGTAACAATTGAAATTTAGGGAAAAAAATTAATGATTTGTACAAACCCAAACACCATTAACAAGTGTAAAATCAAAAAAATAAACAATCTTATAATCCAACCTTCGATCGACAAAGACCCAAGATCTGTGGAAATAAAAGATTCGTCATGGATCAACATCTATTTATTTTGTGAAAGGAGGCTTCGATTGGTGGTGGTGTTGGAATAAAAAAGTGAGTGAGAGATGACGGCTAGGTTTTCTTGGGGAAGAGAAAGATTAAGATAACTGTGTGAGATCTTGTTATGTTGCTATGGTGGCGTTTGGGAGAGAAGAAACATATAGATCTGTTTTTCTTTCTTATCAGCGACCTAAAATTGTGGATCAGTTATTGAAAAGTTGAATTCTAAATTCCATAATTACCCTTTTGTCTATTATAAAAAGTTACATGATCTTTTATTTAATTACAATTATGCCACCAACATTTATATCCATTGATCAAAAAATGAAGGGTTTATATTGGTTACCGCTGATTACCATGATTTTGTTGGTTAGAAAATAACCTACACTATATATATATATATATATATATATATATATATATATATATATATATATATATATATATATATATATATATATATATATATATATATATATATATATATATTTAAAATTCTCTAAAAATTCCAAAACAATTCCGAGAAGATCGGTGTGTTGGTGCATAACTTTTGTGAAAACTTTTTTATAATTTTCAGTTTTGATACGTTTTTTTAATGCAAAAAAACAAATTTTGATCGCAAAAAATTTTTGATGCACCAAATTTTCAACTTTTTTTTAGTTAGATGCTTAATGTTATTTTGATGAAAAAGTCAGCAAGTTGGGTGCAAAACCAATTTTTGATGCACAAAAAATGATTTAATCTTAAGCGTATTTTTCATAATTTTTTAGTTTTAGAAAAAGTTTTGCAACTTTTTCATGCACTATCATACAGATCTTGTGGAATTTTTGGGAATTTTTAGAAATTTTTTGAAAAAATTCTTTTATCTTTTCACGGATATTTGTCTTTTGATCTTTATCATATATATATACATATATATATATATATATATATATATATATATATATATATATATATATATATATATATATATATATATATATATATATATATATATATATATACTACTTTATAATGCATTTAGGCATTAAAATTAGAAGGCTTAAAATTCAGACTTTTTACTGCTTTATTATGGAAAGAATTGTTTCTCTATCAACCAAACATCATTCAGCCTAACTCTAACAAAAATTAAGATAAGGAGCTCCGTCATGAGATGACACGTGTCACTCTTAACAAACTTCAAGCCTAACTCTAACCACTAAAATTAAGATAAGGAGCCCGATTATAAAATGACGTGTGTCCTTTTCAACTAGAATTCATCTTTATTTTCAAATTAAAATATCTTTTTATCTACTTATTTTTTTTATAATCTATTTTCACCATATTTTCTAAAATTTTATGCTCTTTAATTCAACATCCATTTTATTATATTTTTATGAGTTTTTAGTTTTATATTTTTAGTGGGTTTATTTTATTTTAATTCAATTTTTTACAACTTTAACCTTTATTTCATTTATTTCAATCAATATAATCTTGATTCGTCAAAATCATATACTTTTTGGGGAGTGTTTGTGCGTTAAGTGCGAGGGTATTTCTATATCTTTGGAATAATGATGTCGGCGGGAAAATACGGGAAAGTTACGGGTAACCCAACAAACACTTACAACAAACACATATATACATTGAAGTGTTGTGAAACGAATTCACTAAACGGGTAATCAAATACATATAACTATACTTATCGCCGCCGCTGTGCGCGGGTATCCGACTAGTATATATATATATATATATGGAAGGGGTCCGGTGAGGATTAGATTTTAAGTAGGGATTGTGCGGATAATATCACATTAACATTAAAAAAAATCAAAAAATCTGAAAAAAATATATATAAAAAAAAGAGGACAACAATTTATTAAGAATCACCGAAAAAAATTCAGAAAAAAAAATCATTTTCATAGTTAAAAGATATAATGATATTATGAATTTTGTTAATATCACCGTAATCGTTATTCTTTCTTAATAGTAGTACTAACTAAGACTAGCAGTACTAACTAAACTAGCAGCGATATTAAGTTTTTTTTAAGTAAAATCGTTAATATCACAGTTACTTTTTACATGTTTTCTTAATATCAAAGTTAATTTTTTTTAATATCATCATAACTTTTCTTAATATCGTAATAAAAAAAATCAGTGATATTAAGTTTTTTACTAATATCAAAGTAACTTTTTAAGTAAAATTGTTAATATCAAAGTTACTTTTTACATGTTTTCTTAATATCAAAATTAATTTTTTTAATATCATCGTAACTTTTCTTAATATCGTAATAAAAAAAAGCAGTGATATTAAGTTTTTTACTAATATCTAAGTAACTTTTTAAGTAAATCGTTAATATCACGGTAGGACTAAAAAAAAATGCTCAGAAAAATATGAAAAAATAAAAAAATGAAAGAAGACAACAAGAGTAAGGATCGCTGAAAAGGAAAGAAAATCAAAAAATCATTTTTATGGTCTATTGGTACCGTGAAGTTAGCGTCAGATCTTGACTTTTTTACAAAAGTGAAAATCAGATCTTAAATAGACGGCCCAGATCTGTCCGTATATCCGCACCAAATAAAAAAATCCGCACCTTCGTTATGTACTATGCATTATTTACGTATAAATTTCGTCATGGAGGTAATTAGGTTTAATTGCTATATAGTATAGTATATACTAAATATATACAAACTAAATTACAATTTTTTTTTCTTTCTAATAAACTCGTATGAACACTTGAATAGGTCTTTTGGGTTTTTCCTAAAGTCGCATAAATTCTTAAATCGGTCATAAAGGGAAAACTTAGCAAACTAAGTCAGAAGTAGACTATTGTTTATTTAAGTCGTTAAGACACTATTTTTAAATTACTTCATTAGAAATAATTTTTATTTGCAATGTGGTGCTACCTCCTAATTTTTCTCTTTTTTTAGTTTTTAAAATTTTGTTTTTATTATAAAATTAAGAAAGAGGATATAATTTTAACAAGAAATATGAAATAAAAACCGATAGAAAATCAAAATTACAAAACAGAAAAACTAATAAAAAGTGTATATTATATAATTAATAAATGATTAATTGCATTTTTGGTTTTTGTTGTTTGGTCAAATTGCAGGTTTGGTCTCTAAAACTTTGAAAGTGCAGCGATAGTCCTTATTTTGAAGTTTGGGTTGCATTTTTGGTGTGAAATGACCAAATTATCTTTATCTTTTTCTAAAGAAGACAAAGGGTATTTTAGTCATTTAACCTTATCCATGGACCAAAAATGCAATCCAAACTTCAAAATGAAAACTATCATTACACTCTCAAAGTTTAGGCACCAAACCTGCAATTTAGCAAAACCACAAAGACAAAAAATGCAATTAACTCTTAATAAAATGAGTAAAATGTTAGCCACGAGGGGTAAAAGTTGGGCCAGATGATCACATGTATAACAACAACCTTGCAAATTTTAGATATCTTTACGGCTGGGCACACTCGTGACTCAGGTCATCAGGTGTCACATCAGTTTTCTCTCTCCGGCGACAGAATAGCGTCAAATATGTGATCGATGGTAGTAAAAATTAAAAAAGAAAATATAGAAATAAAGAAAGAAAGAAAGAAAGAAAAGTGTGTGTGTAAAGTATTGAAATCGGTTGGATTTTCAATCGATATATGATTTTTTTTGCCTCGACCGACTTCATGACCCAAACTCCACACTCGATACGACCGATTTCCTAATCGGTCGTTGTTTGATTTTTGGGGTGACCGACCGATGTTTAGTCCTCCACTGCGTCCAACCTAACGTACTAAATATTAAATACTCAAATTAGTTACATAGAAATTAGATATAGCAAGTGACACAATTTTAACATATAGTATTTTGTTGTATTGGCTATTGACATTCGAATATTAGTGTATCAACAAAATGAGAAACACAATATTCGGAGCCGTATATGAAGGTGTGCGAGGTGTGTTACCGTACATGCCTCCAAATTATAGGGGCCTCAAAATTTTTATATGATATGTATATAGAGTTGAGATCAATATAGAACTCATATTTGTCATAGAACAAATGAACCAATCATAACTCTCTATTTTTTATCTAAATTAATACAAAATCATTTTCCACATTTTTTTTAAAACAACATATCTTACAAGCGGTAAATCTTCAAAATATAAAAAATACACCATCGTGACGAGAATTAAATTATCTTTCATATATATGCACACTACATATTTTGACAAAATTTTTTTCAAAATTCCGTCGAAAAAAATCATATATGATTTTTCACGAATCATATATGATTTTAAAAATCATGTATGATTCGATTTTCTGATCATATATGATTTTTACAATCATATATGATTCTCAAAAATCATATGTGATTAGTAAAAATCGAATCATATATGATTTTCACAAATCATATATGATTTTTGTTGACCGAAATTTTGAAAAAAAAAAGTTGTTAAAATATATAGTAGTGCATATCTATAGAAAGATAATTTAATTCTCGTCGCGATGGTATAATTTTTATCTCGTAACGATTAACGGTTTGCGAGATATTTAATTTTTTTTAAAAGGGTGAAAGTTTATCATAATAAAAAAATGAATGGCTATTATTGGTTGATTGGATCTATGGTAAATTTTGGTTCTATATTGAACTTTTGCCTATGTATATATATATTTTATAAAAGAAACTACAAGTGTTTTATTTAAGAAGCTGCATTGAAAATGCTAGTCGAACTACTATGAAAACGATTATTTCTCTATTTATCTCTTTAAAAAATTATTTACTTTCTGTTTTAGGCCCTATTTTTGTTATTAAACTGAATTTTGAATAGGACCTCCTTAAACTCAGAGACGACGCTGACAATATTACAAATAGTTGACATGGTTAGTTACTACTGGATCGCCTTGCATCTACACTCTACAGGCATAAAGCAATTTTATTATGTTTTGAGCCGATAATGATATGTTAGAACCATGAAACTCTAGCTTAAATATAAGCTAATTGACTATAGTACTACGTATCAACGACATTGGTAGCAATAAATTCCGACGACCCTCTTCTTGTCCGCTCGTACCCACGGTTGGGATCATCCACGAAAGCCATTATAATTAGTTAGAGTAAATCCTCGCAACTCTCTAACATCTTGGGGGTAGCTATATAGTGAATGTAGCTTAAAGACTAATCACGTTGTAAATGTTTATATGTCAAGTCTAGTCTTTATCCGGTGGTCACTAAGCATATTAAATACTTATACTTTGTAGTATTACTCGTTCGCACAAATGTTAAGATGTGATATTTTATTAGTTATGCTTTATGTTAGAATCTAGAGTCAAATATACAGTAAGTCCTTTTACTTGTATCAAAAATACATGAAGTATCTCAAATTCAAAATTAATACGCCAAAGGTCCTTATTGTGTAATTTTTGTATCGCCCAAGGTCCATTTGACTAACGGACGATAGTCAATATCTCTTAACTCCCTCACGTGCATTTCACGTGAGGGCAAATTAGTCATTTCACACTTTGCAGTTGAACTCTAGTTACTTCAAACTAACCAAGTACTTCTTGTGGATCTTTTCTAACCCCTAACACCCTTTTAATTATCCCCTGACAAACTTTTGTATCCTTACTTTTGGAACTGACCAAGTTCTTCTTAAACAAAATCTTTTCCACTCACAGACTCTTTCGAACCCTAATTGTGTGATTAAAAATTGAATGAATCTAATCCCACTACTCTTCCCACTCATCTACATAAATCACTTTAAGCCACACAACACTTTTTGTAGCTTCAGGAAACCTTAATTTTTTAAAGTCTTGAAAATATCAAATTGATTGTCGTGTTTCCTGATTTGGCCAAGCAAATAGGTTTGTTTATATTTACCCTGACTTTATTTACCCCATTTGTCATAAAGTATTTACTGTCATAAAATATCAAACCGATTTGCCTGCAAGTGATGGACATTACATTAAAATGTTGGAACCTAAACATGTGCTTTCACATATTACAACATACCTAATAATTCAACAACAATTGACTACAAAGAACACAATACTATATCTACAGTTATAAGGCTTTGAAGTAGCTTAAGTTGTGCATCACTTCATGAGTTTCTTACATCCAAGACACATGACTATCTATATTTACAACCATAAACCAACTAGTTAATGTTTTGTGAACAATTAACATTTTCCCGGAATATGTGCAACTAAACTAAATCATCCTACACATTACTCCTACACAATCATTGGAAGTAAAAGGACCTGCAAAACCTGTTGCCAACAGATGTAATCAGATGCCAAAACTTTCAAAGCAAGTATACTCAAAATGTGCAAACGATATATCAATCAAGATATGTACAATGCATTAACCTAAAGGCAAAAGGAAATGCTATGCATAACTTCAACATATGTACAATGCAGTAATTAAAAGGCAAAATGATATATATGCTACTTAACCATGAACACTTGACCAAATGTTGCAGGAACATAATGCAGATCTTTTTGTTGTTAGTGCAAGTATGCATCATCTCACTTTCACCTTGCTTCTAGGTTGCTTACCACTTGATGCAACTATACTTTTGGCTTTATGATCATAGTCTTTATTTGCTTCAAGTCCTAGTATGCAAGGTCTTACTTTAATAGTCCTCAGTGCTTTTTTTAGCATTTCTGGTCTTTCTGAGTCCTTCTAGAATCTCATCCACCATTTCATCAGTGATGATCACATCATCCACACAGAGATCATCATCCACATTGATCACTTCATTTGTGTCACTATCACTAACATCTTCCATTGATGGATTTTCAGCCTCTCTAATAACAACACCACTACCCCTAAAAACACCCTTCCTTTTTATTGCCACCAATAGTCTCATCTACAATAATTGGCCCATTTCCCTTATCAAAAGTGTTCTGTTTTACTACCCCTTTCTCTTTCACTACTTTATCACCTACCTTTCCTTTTAAATCATTTATTTCCGAAATAGTTTTAAGAGGTGGTGAGCTTAAGTAATGTGACGTATCTTCTTCTTCTCAAGCCCCAACCTCCTCATCAAACCCCTATAATCAAAAGTTTTTAAATTAATAACCTGCTAACTTTCTGTGGCTTATGAGCAACAAACAAATTAATTGAACCATGTCTTTCAGCCATGTCAAACATTGTTTGAACATCATGTTTACTATCAATTAACTTCAAACCACTTTCTAATGATTGTCAAGGTATACAGAAAAACAAAGCCGAAATATTTTGCTTAACTTTAGCAAAAGAACAATCTGATAGTGGACTAAACATAGCCCTATTTGGTACACGCCTTAACTTCCATAATTGTGCATTTTCTATACATTAGTGGAGCAAATAAAGTAAACCATATATGTTTATTTTAAATACCATAACGTCTTGGCTATCCATAAGAACTGCAACAATTAACAAACACAAATTGAACCTTAAGATGGAATATAAACAATAAAAATTGAATAAAATTATAAACAATTAATATTTTATGACAAATATGGTAAATAAAGTTAGGGAAAAGATAAAAAAAAACATGTCTGCTTGGCCAAATAAGGCAACACGACAATCAATCTAATATTTTCAAGACTTTAGAAAAATAGGGTTTCTTGGAGCTGCAAAAATTATTGTGTGGGTGAAAGTGATTTATACAGATGAGTGATAACGCTCAAATTGTACATGTTTTTAGTAGCGTTATCCGTGCTTTTATGTGTGTTATTTGGCTATAATCATATACTTTTGTTACTTAATCGTACAAAAGTGCATTTTCTAGTACATTTGTTGCCAAGTACAGGAAAGTGGAGAAAAAGACGGAAAAAGAAGTAAAATACTAAGATTTCTCCATGTACGCGAAGATTCCCGACAAAAGCAAGACTTGCGGAGTATATTCGAAGATAATAAAGCCATCAAGTTAGTGGTCTAAAGACCTAAGAATAAAGTTCAAGAAGGGAAAAAAAAAAATGAAGAAAAAGCTTAGCGAAGACATATTGGAAGACTCGTTGTTCCCGACACACTTTCACCATTTTGGCCATAACGTTTGCATACGAACTCCGTTTGACCCCCGGTTTACGGCCACGGAAAGCTAAGAGAAAGATCTACAAATTTGGATTTTGACCTTTTCTGTCAAAACGTAGCAACCGGATCGGTTGGAGCCCAACCGAAACGGTTGCTCCAATCTGATCTCCCCAAGTCATTTTTAATGCAATATTATGTGTCATTAAGCCCCAAGTCCCATCATATGGTCCTAATAACTCCTAAACCTACTAATTTATGATACTTTGTGCCCAAGAAACTTACTTGGTGGCTAAGGGTGGCTTCTACCTATAAATAAGACCATTTTGGGTTAGTTTTGTGTGTGTAATTCTTGCCTCCACCCTTAAGGACGAATTTCCACCAAAATTATCTCTCCCAAAAAGACCATAAACCTCTGCCTTTTTCAGAAGTATGCATGGTTAGAAGTTGTAGTTGATTGGAGGCTTGAAGAAGCGCTATAATCCTTCACCCTTGCCTAATGTAATCTTACTTTGGGTAAATCCTTGTTAGTTTTATGATGTTGAATGCTATTGTTCATGTTTGGTTCTTTGATTGTGTTGATTATGTGATTCTTGTGAATGTTGTCTTGATACTTGTTTATTTCATATGAGAACTTGTGATAAAAGGATGTTTGGATAATTGTGGTGTTTGTTTGGAATATGTTGATAACATCATATTTGGTTGAATTGGAACTTGTTCTTGTTTATTGTTTTGATTGATCATTGTTGAGTTCAATGGACGAAAGTATTCTTAACAATGGTTGTTCAATTCATTAGTCGACGAATAATTTTGGTCTTG
Source organism: Chrysanthemum makinoi (assembly GCA_910596185.1). Lineage (NCBI taxonomy): Eukaryota > Viridiplantae > Streptophyta > Magnoliopsida > Asterales > Asteraceae > Chrysanthemum > Chrysanthemum makinoi. Next base: position 280,798,963 of record OU343221.1, read on the forward strand.
TACTTTGTGTGATTGTGCAGAGAGAATTAATAAACATAACAAGTAAAGGTTTAATTTGGATTAAGGCCAGAAGGAATCTTTTGAATATGTGTTCTCATTATCTTTCACGTAAATGGAACTTTACAAATTAATAACATCAAAGTATAAGGGCCGAAATGATTATTTCTTTGTTGTTTAGGCATAAGGCTCATGACATGACCATTTGATTGAGGCTTATGTATATTTGATTTATAAAACACTAAACTATTATTATGGGTTCTATAGTTCATATAGATTATCTTTAATAATATGTTTTCCAAACTAAACATCCTAATATCCTTGTGATCATTTGTCTAAACAAGTATGTTCTTTGTGTGCTTGTTCTTATTGCTTTTCTTAGTGGTTTGATCCGTGACAATCATAACCACGACCTTGATACTTGCTTGTTCTTATATTGCTTTTCTTGTTGGTTTGATATGTGACAATCATAACCATCAACTTGTTACTTGCTTAAACAAACAACTGACACTTGTAGTGCAACCAAGTCTCTTGGGACGACCTTGATTTACCAAAACCTATACTACAACTTGACTAGGGTATACTTGCCCGAATGTGTTCCTAGTTAACCGGTAATTCTTGATTATAAATTTAAAACCTCGATGGAATCCATCAAGTTTTTGGCGCCGTTGCCGGAGACTTGTTTTGCACTTGTTTGCTCGTTTGATTGTTTTCTTGTTTGATTGATTGCTTGTTTGCTAGTTTGTTCGAATGATATATTGCTCTTTCTCATGAATGATTGTTTCTTTGCTCTTGTTTGATTGCTCTTGCTTACTTGCTCGTGATGTTTGCTTAATTGCTCCCTTGCGTTTTCTGTCCAAAAATATCTCATGTTCTCATAATTGCTCAAATGAACTTTGCATCAAAATCAAGTTTTTGATGTTGGGATTTCGTTTCTTGTGTTCTAAAATGCTCGTTTCAATGATTGCTTTTTAAGTGTGCTCAAAAAAATGTTTAGAAAAAAACCACCAAAACTGACCAGAATCATCTAACCCGATCGTTTGCCTCTGCGGTAAGGCAATTTGAACCACCAAACCCCTCCAAGCTGATTGGTCACCTCCGAAGTAACCGATCCGGTTGGAGTTTAAATCCATTTTTTAAGTTTTTCTTGTTTCTTGTTTCATGTGTTTTTCGTTTTTATGTTATCCCGATCTTGCATGTTGTGTTTCTTTTTTGTTTGTGTGTGTGTCTATGTTAGTTTCATTATTAATTTTTAAATAAGACTATCTTGTTTTAGATTATCTTGTTTGATTTGTTTTCGTAATATAATTGG